>CM061921.1:86432554-86739347 GCA_031002005.1 Vandiemenella viatica
CCACTAGGAGATCGATTGGGGGACTATTTTACCTCCAGAATATTTTACCCAGGAGAAGCCATCATGATATATGTAATTTGAGAGGATTACATGTCCTCGGGATACCCTTTGGGTCTTTAATGTAGTGGTTTCCCGTTGCCTTCTGCATCCCCATGCCGTTGATCATTTCTGATTCATCCGCCTTTAGGGGCCGTTTCCAACCCCAAGGGCAAGAGGGTGCCCTGAACCGCTCCCCGCTCTTCCGCCTACTTTCGGAGGCCGTTGGCAAGCATTGGGTGACTCCTTATACCGGGAATCTTTCAGTCGCCAGAGCCTCGTCCGTGCAAACAGGGTGCACCACGTGAAGGAGAGGTCGACATTTGGTTGGAAAAGACTAGTATAGTCTTTCCCAAATTTATAAGGCATTAATAAGCTCATTTTTTAAACAGAGACAAATGCTTAAACTGGCTTAAAACTTTAGTCTTTTATACCCCCTGTTTCTCTCTTCATAAACATTTTTTAATATGTTTGAGTTAAATAATCTTAAAATCTCATTATTACTTGTATTATTTTATGATATTTAGAAGTGACTAATTAATTTGATTTTGCCAGTGAAGATTTTCGCAGAGTATGTGGCAATTTAATTTGCACACATATACAGACAGATGAGGTTATTTACTTTTTGTGTTTTCACGACACCAACTGGCTGTACACTCTGAATATTACATTTTACTTTCATACCTATTAAATTCAACAGTCTTTGCCAGTCATTTCATGTTTCTGATGATACAGTTCAATTAATATCGTACTATTTAGTATTTGTTAGTTATCTTGTACCAATCTGATGTTACATTCATGAGTTTTGATTGTTGTTAGTTTGACTAATTGTTAATCTGTTAAGTATTTTAGTCACATAGTATTTAAGTGCATTACTTAATAGCACAATTTAATCAATCCTAGTTGGTTTCAGTGCATATTATCTTTAAAAAAAATTCTGTCTGCAAACATAACTTTTCTTATTCATATTACATCTTAAAATATAAATAATTTTATTGAAATTATTGTTTATTGGAAGAATGGAGAGAGGTGCACTGTAGTAGCAGTGGCGGCCCTAGGGCGGTGCGAGCGGTGCGACCGCACCGGGCGCCGTTATATGGGGGGCGCCGAAAATGCAGCGAGAGATCGTCTGCGCAAAAATGAAAAATGAATTCTATAATAATTAATATATTATTTTAACACACATCATCTAGAAGATTTTATAAAAGTAAGAGTTTCAGCTTAATGCATAGTCGTATGGTATCATAGAATAGAGTCAATTAGAGTTGCTACTCGAGTCAGTTCGAGTTATTCAAATCATGAAAATCACAACTCGTTCCAAAGTTAGCACCCTCCCGTGCCGCGTTGCGCCTCTCCCGCACCTGTTTCATGCCTTCTCGGTTGTAGTCTGGGAAGTTCATGCATGGGGCGAGATTCAACCTATACTTAAAAGAAAACAAAATCAAGACGAAATTGAGAAGGCTTCAAAATTGCTGCATTTTTTTTAAGTCGCCTGATCGTCGTCACCAAAACTAGTTCAACACGAGACGGAATAAAATTTTAATGGAAGTTATTCAAATGAGGCTTATGATGAAGAGCAGTATGTGCGAGAAGATATATCTATGGCTAGAACATCGTCTGCTGTTCAAAAGATTACAAATGGGTATACAAGACATGCCACCACAGTCGCCTTTTCAAAGTACAAATTATGATGATATTTCAAAATTGTCGCTCATTGACTCTGCTGACAGAGATGAAATAATTATTGAAGCAACGAAAAAATCCAATAAAAAAAAAATCATGGACGTCGTTTTCCAAATACGTATTTTCAAAAACCCAAATGAAGAAACTTATAAAAGTAAATAGTTCCTTTATTCTAAATCTGTGGATAAAGTATATTGTTCATATGTTGTTTATTCAACAGAAGGTCTCATTTTTATTTGGGAAAGAAGGATTGGATTAATGGATTTATCAGAGCGTCTCAAAACTCACGAAACTTCATCAGATCACAATCACACAATGCTCAGTTGGATAGAAGCGTCAATTCCATTAAATAACTAGACAAGCATTTGTATATACAGACTGAAGACGAAAAATCACAGTGGGTTGCAATCCTCTAATGAATGATATCTTGTTCAGAGGAAGCTTTGGACGTGAAATAGTAAATAATTCTAATGATGATAACTTCCTGGGTATATTGCAACTGCTAGGAAAATATTACCCTGTGGTGATGGAACATCTCCGCTGTATTGCTAATAACGAGAATATATCTTATTAGATTGGCAAAAGTATTCAAAACGAATGAAGTTCGTAATAAAATTTTGACTATGGTTAGGTCATCTAAATATTTTTCCATCATACTGAATTGAACTCTTGATGTAAGTCACGTCGAACAATTATCTTTGACTTTGATTTTTGCGGACACTAATGAAGACGAAGTACGTATTACGCTGTGCTTGCAATCCGGAAAGTGACTCTTTGGGACCCTGCCCTGTTTAGCATTGATACTTAACAAAAGTTCGATTTGGATATGAACGATTGTCGAGGCCAAAGATATGACAGTCGATCCAATTTGGAGAGGAACAAATGTGGCAAAAGCAAAATTCTGTACCAGTATCTTCAAGCATATTTTAATTAAAGTAACTGTCATTAAATTTGGTAATAGCTAGTGCCGCCAAAATATCAGTTAAATCGGTTTCCTTGTCCGGATTTCTTTGAAGAATATTTGTGTTATTCTCTCGATCAAAAAAGCGATGGGAAGTGGTATTCAAGCACTCAGGACTACCGCCAAAAATTTGCGAAACTCGTTTCAAGAATAGAGTTTCTAGCATCCCTACAGTTCGTTATCACTACTCTTCAGTTCGTGACGCCCTTCTGAAACGAATTATTCAGTTGCAGCAACGGATACCTTGTCACAGCCAGATCATGATCAATTTGAGTTAATAATTACATTGGTGACTTGGTATAATACATTGTTTCAAAGGCTATGCAGACGAAAGTGGATTTATGAAAATCTTCACATTTGTTGAAAAACAGCTCGGGGGTGGAAGAGGATATTCTCTACCGCCCCGAAACTGTTACTGACCTGTTGAAATTTGTTTTGACAGCTTCGTTATAATGTCCTCTTCACGTTTTCCATCCTCCTTTCTCCGAAAAGTCGCCACGAATTAAATTAAAAATGCCGAAATGTGAGAGTGAAGCGCAGCTATTAGATGCCTCAGGCGCTCAAAAACAATGACAAAATTTTGAAATGATGGTTAAAACTTTGTTGTAATATTTTATTGCCGTTTTAGCTACATTTCGTTGTTAAAAGCCGCACGAAATTAACAGATAGAAAATTTTTATCCGAGATGCAGTACAACAAGGCTTGCCATCTTAGAATCGATACAAGCGATGAGAGATAATCAATTGCTTCAGTTGTAAACAAATGCGTCGTTCCTGATAAAGATGCCGCAGAACGAATTTACCGTAAACTTTTTACTCTTGGTCCAGTCCGAATTTTAACCTAACCACGATCACTATAACAGAACTAACCTATTTAGGTTGATATGATCCCTGTACCAATAATCTTTGTGTCATTTTTGCATTGTTGCTACCATTTCGCGGTTGTGTATCGTCTCACATTTCGGCATTTTTAATTTAATTCGCGGCTACTTTTCCGAGAAAGGAGAGTTCAAAGCAGCTAAAACAAATTTCAACAGGTCAGTACCAGTTTCGGGGCGGTGGATAATATCCCCTTCCACCCCAGCTCGGAATTTGAGCTCTGATAACTGGCAGCTGGAGAAGTTGATTCTCAGACTGGAAAATTTCCTATTATTAACCTAGTCAGAGGCCGAAGAAAATAAAGATTTTTTGAGTATTAGCCATAAATGAAATAGCAACAGATCCAGAAGAATTGTTTACAATGAACATGTTTTTGCATATCATCAATAGAATAGAGAATGTGTTGGTCACTCTATTAGCACAACTTTCCAAGGGCGTAGCAGGATTAGCTTCAGAGTGGGGCAAAAACAATCAAAAATACTTGTTGAAAATGGTTTTACCTGGGAGGGGGGGGGGGAATAAATACATTTAATCTGTTTAATAATTAGTTCGCGAGGGTTCTGGGAAAATTTTGGTAAAGTTTATTTTTCGATATTAAGAGTGGGAATTTTTATTTTCATATATTTTCTATTTTTAAATATTTTAAAAAATTATTAAAACCTGCGAATTTGACGTGTAAGTTAAGTGAGCATTGTGTTCGCCACAGTAGCTCAAATAAACCTTTTCAAACATATAGTATTCCTTTTTACTGTTGTTTCTCATTCATACCGCTGCTATCCTATACTAATCTTTCCGAGGTTTGAGATATTAATATAAAGAGTATCTTTTGCCCGCGGCTTTGCTCATTCATAAAGAATTCATATACATATTCGTATCCGAATCACACGGGAACTGCTATTTGGTATAAAAGTAGATGGCCAATACATTATTCCAAATTTATCCTAAGCAGTTAAGTAGTTTCGACGTGAAATAGAAAAATATCCGAAATAACAAACTTTTACATTTATGACATTAGTAGGATATAAAAACTGTATGTTATCTTCAATCTATCTATATGGACAACTTAATTACTAATAAGAGATTGCTCATTTGGGGCGCCACAATGAGATCTCGCACCACATGAAAAACTTGCTAGGGCCGCCTCTGTGTAGTAGATCACTTCATAGATCAAGACCATGAGTTACATGTGGTAGATGTGGGAAATGGCGGATTCCTCGGGGAAGAAATCCAACGTCCATTCAGTGTGTATTCCGGGTGGCCTGATCCGAGATGTGGAACAGGCCATCCCGGATGCCATAGAGGGGACGGGGTGTAGCCAACTACAGATTGTGGCTCATGTCGGCACCAATGATGCCTGTCGCCTTGGGTCGGAGGTTATCCTCTCTTCCTTCCGGCGGCTGGCTGAAAGGGTGAACTCTGTGGCCAGTGACCGCAAGATATCGGCAGAGTTAACCATCTGTAGCATCGTAGACAGAGGTTGATTGTGGACCTCTGGTTCAGAGCCGTATTGAGGGGCTGAACCAGAGACTACGACGTTTCTGTGATGACATTGGCTGCAGATTTCTCGATCTTCGCCATAGGGTCGAGTCTTGTAGGGTTCCCCTTAATAGGTCAGGTGTGCACTACACACATGAATCGGCTACATGGGTGGCAGGGGCCGTGTGGAATGCACTGGGTGGTTTTTTAGGCTGAGGGAGGAAGACCCGAAACACGAAATTCAGTTACGGGCAACCCAATCAGATACAACACCGGAATGTAGCAGCAACGTAAAAGAATCTCGTCAGTTAAAAGTTCTCGTAATTAACTGTAGAAGCGTTTGTAACAAACAACCGGAACTTGAAAGCGTTATTTGTAGTACAGAAGCGGATATCGTTATCGGTACAGAAAGTTGGTTGAAACCGGAAATAAGTTCCGCCGAAACTTTTAAAGATAGCATGAACGTTTTTCGTAAAGACAGATTACATTCTCATGGAGGTGGGGTATTTATAGCTGTGAGTAAATTTCTCCCATGTAATGAAATAGACGTCGATACGAACTGTGAAATCATATGGATTAAACTAAACGTTGCTGGGTCAAAACTCATCATAGGTGCCTTTTACCGTCCACCTGATTCTCATATAGCTTTCGTCGAGGAGTTAAGAAATAATGTAAATAGTATAGCTAGCCGTTTTAAAGATCATGCTATGATTCTAGGAGGCGACTTCAATCTGCCATATATTGACTGGCGTAATTACGTTCACATCACAGGTAGCAGGGATAAGGCAGCTTCTGAAGTAATTCTCGATTTGTTGTCAGATAATCATCTCGAGCAGCTAGTTAATGAACCTACGTGGTGTCATAACGGTAGCGAAAACATTTTAGACTTGCTGGTTACCAACAGGCCAGAATTATTCACCGACATTTCAATGACCTCAGGAATAAGCGATCACAAAGCGGTAATTGCGACTATCAAATTAATGACCGAACGAAAAAGGAAAAAAGGGCGGATTGTATACAGATTCAGTAAGGCCTCAAAAGAGTGTTTTAGAACCTACCTGAGGAATAAATACCATAACTTCAAGTCAACAAAGGACACCGTTGAAGAGATGTGGCATCGTTTTATACATATAGTCAGGGAAGGCATGGAAATACATATACCAAAGCGGACAATAAAGGGAGAGAATGATCCACCGTGGTACACATGCGAAGTCAAAAGATTACTCAGAAAACAAAGGAAAATACACGCATGCTCAAGAAGGAAGGGGTGTCGCAGCGATTTAGAAACCTTAGCTGATTTAAGAGGACGTATTAAGAATGTAATGCGCGAGGCCTTTAACGATTTTCACTCCAACTCTCTCTCTAAGAGTCTCACAGAAAACCCAAAGAAATTTTGGTCGTATGTACGTAAAGTTAATTGTACCAACAGCAATATTCCAGTACTAATTCGTGAAGGTTCCGAGGTTAATGAAAGCCACGATAAAACTAACGTTCTAAATACTGTATTCAAAAATTCATTTACAAATGAACATAAGGATAGTATTCCCGTTTTCCCACGCCGTGGCGAGTCGGTGATGGAATCATTATGAATAGATACTGCAGGTATCGTTAAACAATTAGAGCTCCTGAAGTGGGGGAAAGCACCGGGCGCGAATGGAATTCCAGTAAGAGTATTTTCAGAGTATGCAGCGGAAATCGGGCCATTTTTGTCTGATATATTCAGTAAATCATTAGAAGAGCGAAAAGTACCTTCAGACTGGAAAATCGCGCAAGTAACTCCGATTTTCAAAAAAGGTGATCGAAGTGACCCTGGGAACTATCGTCCCATATCTATAACATCTGTTTGTAGTAGAGTTATGGAGCATATTATATGCTCAAACATTATGAATTTTCTAGATTATAATAATTTGCTTACAACAAATCAACATGGATTTCGGAAGAAAAGATCATGTGAAACACAGCTGGCCCTATTTACACACGACGTAATGAAAGTTATCGATACAGGTTCACAAGTAGATGCAATTTTTTTAGATTTCCAGAAAGCCTTTGACTCTGTGCCACACAACTGCCTTTTAGCGAAGCTTCGAGCGTACGGTATATCGGATCAGCTTTGTGAATGGATAAAGGATTTTCTAACTGGTCGGTCGCAGTATGTTGTCGTTGAAGGAGAAAGTTCTTCTAATCTAGATGTTACATCGGGTGTACCTCAAGGAAGTGTAATAGGACCACTTCTTTTCTTAATTTTTATAAACGATCTCGGAGACAAAGTGAAAAGCCTTTTTAGATTGTTTGCTGATGATGCGGTTATTTATAGGGAAGTAAGAACTTTGGCCGATTACTTAGAAATTCAGCACGATCTGGATGTTATTTTGGCTTGGTTCGCTGAGTGGCAACTTACTCTAAACTGTAAAAAGTGCAAGACAATGAGCATAACTAACAAAAAGAATCCGATTGTTCAGAAATACGAGTTAAACAATACAGTCATTGATATGGTCGATTCTATTAAATATTTGGGGAGTAACAGTACAAAGGAACATGAAATGGGACATACACATTAATTCTTTAGTATATAGAGCAAATTCTAGGCTGCGATTCATAGGTAGAATCTTGAAAAATTGTAATGAACAAACAAAGGAGATAGCGTACAAATCTCTTGTGCGTCCACATTTGGATTATTGTTGTGCCATTTGGGACCCGTTTCGTAAGGGATTGATCGAAATTATAGAGAAATTACAGAGAAGAGCCGCTCGATTCGTGACCGCTTGCTACAGTCCTTATGAAAGCGTCACAGAACTGATTAGTAGATTAGGTTGGGAGTCTCTGGTAGATAGACGACACACGTTTCGTTTAAACTTATTGGAAAACATGCGTACTCCAACTTTCACTCATGAGTGTAGTGAAATACTTCTTCCACCAACCTATTTGAGTCGGAAGGACAGGAAAGATAAAATTAGAGAAATAAGGTGCCGGACTGATTCTTATATGAATTCTTTTTTCCCTCGTACCATTAGGGATTGGAATGCACAGCAAAGAGATTAGCTTTGGTGCTGAGCACCCTCTGCCACCCACAATTTTGTGAATTGTAGAGTATATATGTAGATGTAGATGAATCCCCAATCTCTGCCTCATAAACTACACATTTCAAAAACAAAAATATACACCTGAAATTTTTTTCACATGTGTTCCGCTGAATAAATTTTGCCATGCACAATGTTTTGGCATCTTCCTTCACTGAATTCATCAGGTGAAGTAGTAGGTTGAAGTAGTTACTGCAACAACATGTCACCGTCGGAGCAGTAACCTCTTTGACCTTTGAAGTAGCAGATCAAATTGGTTACTGCAACAACTGTCACCCAACTGAGCAGTAACCACTTTGACCTACTATTGCACCTGATGAAGACAGCAAATATAGGTATTGTAATGTTATGCATGGCAGAACATATCTGGGAGAACACTGGGGAATTTTTAGAAGCTATATGCCATGAAAGACTCAATACTCACACCGAAAATACACTTATCACACAGAACATAAGTTACACATTTCAAAGACGGCAGCACATCTGATTTCTTCATAAAAACTGCAATAAAACTAGTAAGCTGGTATTAAATAGAACCTTGCTTTGAAAATAAGTACAGCTTTGGAAAAGGATGTGCCAGATGACTGTAAGCTACCTTAGAATTCTTCAAATTCTAGTTAGTCACTTTGGGAAATGGAGAACGGGCATAATGCAGAAACCGATACTGCAGCTTAGAGTCATTTACACGGCAGATTGAAGTCGTAAAACAACCAAACAGATAACATAGACCATAAACCAGCCTTAAAGAGTGAAAATAAAAATGTAAACTTACCTAAACAACTGCAATAGCGAAATATCCATCTTTGTAAACATAAAATTTTGTTAAGACACAATATCACTATTAAACAACACTTTTCGATGCTGTAAAAGTTCTTTCTAATAACAATCAACCACTAGTAAGTAAACCACAATCAACAGTTTGAAGTATTTAAAACAGGAAAACACCGGTATTCAAATAAACTTGAATCTCAAATTTCAGAAAATCATATGTTTAAAGCAGTATCTGAAATCAGCTGATGGTTAAATACTAACTTAATAGAATGCAACACAACATAAAATTTCAGATTGTTTTATACAGTCAGATGACTAAGAGACAATTTCAAAATTAAATGCGTTGAAATCACCACGCTTTCCAAACAATTTTGATTATTACAAACCGGAAAAGTAAAATCAGCTAAAGAAAATGCTTTCAGGATATATGCTGACCAGCTCTGAAGAGGATTCCATAAGCCTATTTGTAAAATAGGCGGTACTTTCATAAAAATCAAATGAAATAGTGTTTTTGACTTATGGTGGTATCGGACAAGGAAACAAATATTTTGGGAAATTGATTGCGAGACAACTATGGCAGCCAGAGAGGAGATCGAGAGCTTTTTGAAAGCTGAGAAACTGTAGAAGCTAATGGAATAAGTTTTAAAATCTAAAATATAATATTTCCACAAAATTTTGTAGCGCATAAGGATACATTAACATATTCTTGGTGGACACTATCAGGATTTGGCAGACTTTTAAACCTAATAAATAAATAAGCCTTATTTGATATTAAGCAAAAGGATATAATTAATAGAAGCTCTATAAAACCCTTCTACCAAGTATATAAATCAAGTTATTAGCTGTTACATCTTAACAGATTTTTAATTTTTACAGAAAAATGGTTGAGTTTACAGAAAAAATGCATAAGGAAGTAAATTACTCACTGCTAGTTATTCTAATTAATAATAAAGTTTCAGAACTCTACATTACATTTTTCCAAAATTTGTAGAACTTATGTTACATCATGGAAGGCTACCATGGAGGATCATATAGGCAGTGGACGCAGTGTTGAGTCTTCAGTCGTGGTCAAAATCTCGATGTGAGAGGACGTGTCACTCTGTATCGTGCTAACAGCGCCAGGTAGTGAAGGGGGCAGAAGTCAGGAGTGGTGAATCATGTGGGTTGTTGGCCATTTCAGTCATGTGGTTCTTAGAACTAACATGTAAATTCAAATATCATTTAGCTAGGGGGTTGGTCTGTCTGTTAACATTTCATAACCTACAATCATTTCGGTGATAAAACATCTGATTGCTTTTAAACTGTAATAGTATATTTTATCCAAAGAATATAGTGATTGGTTATTTTGGAACATGAACAGTGATTTTGATTTCATAGTTACCACCCCTTTTCTTTCTTAAGGTCAAATCATGAAAGTGGTGGCCTTCTTCAATTATTACATTTGATTAATTCCAAGGTACTGTTAACACGGTAAGCAAGTTTATGATCTACGATGCAAGTTTTAAGTAAGTGTTGAGGTGCATAACTTATATTACAACCCCGGTATTGGTTAAGTCCCTTACATGACCCAAAAAGTGATATTCAGATATAATTACAATTTTTGTCATTCTGTAACAGCTTTGGACCTGTTTAATGTAAGCTGAGTCCTCTATCCCTTGCCCTTCTCCTCCTTCCCATCCCAGATTATGTAATGTTTTCAAAAATGGGATGGGCTGTACCTACAGTGATTTTTGTACATGTACTGAATCAGCTATGATTCCCATCTGAACATTAGAACAGTGCTCAATGTGCCCTGTATTCTTTATGATACATTATTGTTGAGCACCAGTATCTGAATGGGGATGGTAGAACACCAACATAGTGGTAATTACACACTGCTCAATCAGATACCATCAGAATAATAACAGTAAACAATAATCCAGACCAGAAGTAAATACTGAGAAGGGAATAAACCATGTATCACTTTCACTCATTATATGAGGTGGGGAGGAAGAGTGATGTAACCAACCATACTCCATCACCTCCCCCCCCCCCTCCCAAAAGTATCTAGGCCCACCTCCGACATTGTAATTATGGAGACCTTTTTTTTTTTTTTTAGCTCTACGGATTCAAGGCCCGACTACCTTTTGCCCAACTCAAGGCCCCCCCCCCCAAACCAAAGTCCGCTCAAGCCTCTCCCAAAGCAAAATCCTGGATCCGCCCATGATTATTATATATCTCTCTGTTTAATGCCAGCTTCTTCATCAATTAATGGTTGGACCAAATAATTAATATATCACACACTAGTATCTGTTCTTGTCATTTTCATTAAGCCGCTTTATGAGTCTCCAAAAGAAGTCAGAATTTGTATGATGATTCATTCTTTTTGCTGATAACTACCAGTTGAAAAGCAAGAAATGAATAAAGCAAAATATTATTTCTATATAATTGTTTGCTTCTGAAGATTTCTTATCAAACACATTTTCAGCAATTTTGGGTTAAAAAATAAAAACTATGATTTACAATGGAAGACAGGGAAACATTATCAAACTGATGGCAAGATACTGTACAACAACAAGAAGTTAATGGAAAACTGAGACTGATTTTTTGATGTCACACCATTATTATCAGCAAGCAACAGTTTTTTTTCCTCCCTACTCACACAGAGATTAATGTTAAGTCAATGTCTTCCACTGATAAAATGTGATTTAATTTCAATCATCCATATGGGTCAAAACTTCATAAAATCCCATTTAATGATTTATTTCTGAAACACTTAATATTATAGCTTGCAGGATATATGAAGCAGAGACCATGCTAGCCTTGCAATGTTATTCATTACTCCTCAAACAATTAAGGAGTCACTAAGAAATAATGGGCATTAATGTTCATCTTGTTTTTGATATTGCAGCCATCTTATTCTGGTTGGTTGATCATTTCACTTTCTCTATCCTTGTTTGAAGCTACAGTATTGTTTTCTTTCTTTTTTAAAAAAAAAACTTCTTTTGAAGTTGTTAAGTTATAGTTTACAGAATAATTGATTTATTTTTCATATGAGGTATTCATTTCTAGTATAGGTTTGTCATTTCCTGTTTATTGCAGGCCTTGATCATACACATTATACCTACAAACATACCATTTTACTGTTATATTCTGTATCGTAGGGAAAATCATTTTTCATTGGCCATGTTATAAGCTTTTTTGACAGAAACTTCTGCTATTTTTAAATTTCTTATCACATTTGTATACTTATTCTAGCTTGAAATTTATTGGAGGGAATTTTAAAGGGATGGTTTTCATATAAAAATAAATTTATTTTTATAGCTACTGAGAAATAGAGGTTTTCATGTGGTCTATACAAAATGACCTTTTGTAGATTTTTTTCTTCTTTAGAAGGCTACCTTCCTGTTCCCATTAATTTACCATTGTGAAAGAAAACAAAATGAATCAGAAATCTAAAAAATAACAAGCTTGTTATATGGCTGTGTGCAGGGCACAGTAAATGTGTTTAATAATTGTTGGTTTTTTTGCTAAGAAATGGTTGAACCAGAAAATAACCACATGCATGGTACTTATGCGCTACAGTGTTTCTATTTACAGAGAAAGGAGCCTTTGTATATTACTTTAGGAATGCATGTATTGATATTTGCATAACATGAATTGCTTGAGTTAATAAAGCTTAGTAAAGCACATCTTGGATTCTGTGAGAAGGATTATGGAGAGATGAGTCATACTTTTAGGCAGGGACCTTAAATATGTAAGTATTTAATAATAGTTTTTAACTTGCAGAAATTTATTCACAACATTTTAAATATATTATGTACACAGAAATTCCTAACACTTTTTTAAAAAAATATACTAAACAGTTTATGATATGAAAATCAGATTATAAATATATTTAAATTTATGTGACTACGTAATTGCAAGGAAACATATTTAATGAAATCATTAACTGCTTCTTATGTTAAAATATAAATTATATTATTAGATAATACCTACTTGTAAGTAAAGATACTGAAGTGCTGTCAATCCAGACAAAGCATTTACTGGTGGTCTTGTTATATTGTTGAAACTTAAATCCAATTTCTGTAAGGTTAGTAAATTAGCAAATGCTCCTGTCTCCAAAGAGTCCATTAATTTATTGTGGCTAAGATCCAGTGAAAGTAAGGAATTCATTGAAGGCCATGTAGTTTGAGGAGTGATAGTTTCAATTGAGTTATTACTTAGATCAAGATGTGCTAGTGATATTGGTAGCTGAAATATTTTGGATATCCTGTTGTTGTTTAGTTTCAAGTTTCTCGTTGATGCTAACTTTGCAAGTGAAGCACGATTGATGTCTGAAATATTGTTATTGCTGACATCAAGCTCTAGTAAAGTGTGTATGGCTCCAAATGTTGACCCTTTAATTGTTTCAAGAGAATTATAACTAAGGTTTAAGTATCTAAGACTGAAGAGTGTTTGAAAAACAGAATTCCAAATATCTTTAATTTTGTTATGACTAAGGTCAACTGTGTGCAGTTCGTAAAGTTTTGGGAAGGAGTTCCTTGGTATGCTCTCTAGAAGGTTGTAGCTGACATTCAATATCTTCAGTCCAGTCATGTTGTGGAGAGGAACCTGCAACAATTGTTATTATTAATTAATACCAGATGCTGGAGTACTATTGAGAGGCCATTAAAAAAGAAAAAAAAATATATTAAGAATGGAAGAGTATTAGAGGCAAATTTTTCATGATTACTATAAGACAGTCACACTATGGATTTGATTATTCTGAGAAATTTTATAAAGCAGATGACAATTTTCAGTAGTAATGAAATATTTCCTGCCCCTAGGCAAAGATGAAATTCTGAGAATTTAATATCTAATTGAAATCTGAAGAATCTTATATATTTTAAAAAGAGAAAGAGTCGAAGTCCCACACTCCAATAGCATTATGCAAATGCTACATATATCAGACCAAGTAATCTTGTCACTTTCGTCTAGTTGCATTATGAAGTTATTATGAGATTTCATTACAATACAGTCTAAAAACTTATCATTTGCTTTAGAAAAACATAAGCTTATGATAGGAAAAGATATAGTCTTATTGATTTGTGGATTCTAATTTTACTAGCCAGCTGTTGTTATGCTCTAATGAACTAGCAACTGCAGAATTTATTATTCCCATCATAAGTTGTTTGATTATCTTACAGAAAATGTAATATATTTTTTATCTTTATTATTTCTAAACATTTGGAAATATACTGTACACCATAAACCTTCCAAGTGTTCCATAATTTTGTTTAAAATGAAAACGGAGTATGTATATTGTCCATCATTATTTTTTTTCCCAGTTTCTTTGAGATAGTTGATGAATAAAACTGAAGAAATTTCACCTCAATTAGGTACCAAATACTTTTGATTATTTTTCAGCAGAAAGCATTTTCCTTACACACTATTACCCTGCACATCATTATTCAACAATTTTAATCTTACTTGTTCTGACACCACTGCACAAAAACTGATACTTATTTTGAACTGCTATTATGGTAATTACTAAGTTTTTAAAAATATGTATATATAATGAAACAATAGGATAAATAGCTTCCAAAAGCTATCTGCACCTGGCTATTCAGAATAGTTGAATATGTGTCTCAAGGAGAAAAAAAACTTTATAATTATTGGTCTTGTAACTGGAGAGATGTGGTGATGTAGTTGCTTGACAACACAGAGTTATGTTTGTTGTGATAAAAATATATAAAAAGATAGTTGGAAATGTTGTAAGAGACAACAAGCAACTTGAAGCAACAGTGTTTCCATTTAATGTAACTGATGATGTGTTTGGAATAAATAGTGAAATATTGTAGAGATGGTAAGAGTTGATCAATGAATGAACAACTGCTCTACATAAGATAGGTGTGAAAGAAAAACATAAATATGAACACATGTCACAATATGTTAGTATGAAATCTTATTCATACAGAGAGATTAGTCATTTGACATAGGTATTGGATACACATACACACTGAGTCTCACCACAGTTGGAATTTGTGAACAGGGTCAGGGCAGTTGTAACGGAAGTGTTGAGATCCCAACTAAATGAATAAGAAAGAATAAATTATTTTGCTCCGGGTGAAAGCGATATACATATATATATATACATACACACACACACACACAGAGAGAGAGAGAGAGAGAGAGAGAGAGAGAATTCAGGTCTACATAGCATGAAAAGTGACAAAGCATGTAACATTTAGTAGGGAGAAATATCTCTGGTGTACTCTTGAAGAAGAAATCCAGGATAGAGCAGAAAGAGCATGTGATGGCAAAGGTTGACTCATTGACTGAAAGACCAGAAGTAGTAGTGGTCAGCCATACTTGTTCGAGTCAGTATTATCTTGGAGTTTGTCTGTGCCAATTGGAAGTGATAAGTATCGGATGAGGCTAGCCGCGATGTGTTCATTAGGCACACTCTAAATCCACAAGTATCAGGAGATCATGTGATGAATCTGAGTCGGGTGTCCTCGTTAGCTATGCATTGCATCACCAGAATGTTTGTTGGCAAAAAGGTGAGCCAGTAGAATGCTATTTCTGAGTGTACCAACCTGCAAGTATTTTCAGATCGAGTGTCCATTACTGTAATAGCTAAGTTGGCAACTGTCTGGTAAAAACTTGTGACTTTAAGATGTGAATAAATTTTACAGTAACTGTGTCGCAAGTGCATTGTGTTTGTTATTTCTAACTAATATATTATTTTCCTCAGAAAACTAATTGAAAGAGTGAACAGTGTTTTCCCGAAATGTGGGTGGCGGCCAAATTTGATACTATTGAACCTGTACAGCACTAATTTTATCACAATGGTCGGGTACCACTCAGTTCTAAGCTGTGTATGGTCAAAACTTAATAGCAGTGCGTGGAATTAATAAAGTTAGCATTTAGATGTGAACAAGACTAGTAGATGGACAAGATACCTATCAGTTTACCCACGCAGTGATGACTTGTTGTTGGTATTAAAATAATAATACAATCTTGAAACAGTAAACCAACAATGTAAGTTGTTACACAGTAGTTGTGGGATGGAAGAATACTACCTAGGTAATCAAGAAGGTTACTAATTATCAAATTTTTACTTTGTATTCTCCCCTGCACTGTCCACAATGGCTAACTGTGATTCCAGCCATATAGTGAAGCTCAATGTGTGCATAACCCACATGTCTCTTCTTTTGCGTTAATAAGATTTGATATAGATATATTAAAAAACGTGTCTGTCTTTTCTATGTGTGTGTGTGTGTTGCACACGCACGCATTTCCACCATTCTGTATTTATGACAGGTAAGTGATAGGTTAACTTTTGCTACCATTCCTTATTTTTACTACCTAAAAGGACTTTCCTTCTTATTATTATCTACATAAAAAAGAATTTACTACATATATATTCAAAATTTGTTTATAACATACCTGCGAGAGATTGGTGAGTAAATTGTAGGCTAAATTAAAATCAATAGCATAAGAAGCACTATCAAAAGCTTTAGGAGGAATGTTCTGATTTTGTTGTGTGACAGATCAAGAAGACTTATGTTGGAACACTGCTCAAAGGCTCCAATCTCAATTTTCTCAATTTCATTGTGAGAAATATTAATCTTCACTAGGTACAGATCCTTGAATGCTAGTTTCTGAATTTCTTTAACTTTGTTATCTGAAACATCTATAGCCTAGGAAAAATATTTTTGTGTGATTAATGATTTTATTCATACCAGTAAGTATAACAGCTTTATTACAAAAAAAAAAAAAAAAATATTGAACTGTATCAATTATATTAAAACTATTTTTCATCTAGGATAAACAGAAAGACTTACCTCCACAAACTGAAGCTGATGAAACATTTGGTAATCTATTTTCTTGATGGCATTTCTAGCAAGATCAATAATTCCCACTTTAGGTACAGATCCAAAAGTGCCTCTTCCAACATCAGAAATATTGTTATCACTCATAAACAAATGTCGAATAAATCTCATGCCTCTAAAAGAATTTGAATCAAGCTTTTTGATTTTATTGTGACTCAAATTCAGAACTTTCAAAACTGCATTGCGAGCAAATGCTGCCCTGAAAAGTGGAATATATCATATGTACATATGTTACTGCCAAGAAATTTTTATTTTGATTATTTAGTAAACAAACAAGAAAAAAATAATCAGTAAAAAGTGCCACTGAAATATTTAATTATTTGTTATAGTACAAGACATAAAAGTAAAATTTTTTGTCAACATTTCAAGAGCAGTTTTATGAAATATATTTCAGTTAATATACAGTTTGTAAACAAAATATATATATATATATATATATATATATATATATATATATATATATATATTTATATAAAGCTTAGACACAATATATTTTTATTAATTTTCACATTTTATAGGTATTGATTATGAGAGTTTAGTCAATAGGGTTTTCGTTACGTTTTGCCACCATGAGTTCCTTTTGGTGCACACTTCTGGATATTGCTCATGTTACAGCATCCAACAAATGCAAGGTGATTTGTTCCTCACCACTTTCACAAATAGTTGAAAGTGTATATATAACTCATTTACATCACTCCATCAAAATCTGGTCTGGTCTGTAACTTTCACTATTACTCATACCTTGATACTAGGCAGTCACAATTTGTGGTCTGATTCACTGTTAGATTCCTACTGCCTTCCATTCATCAGGTCATGCCAGTGTAGATTGTACGAGTGTATTAAGAAGTCATATGTGTTACAACGAAACTTTTACCTAATTTCAATCTTCCTTCTAGTAGATCTTGACTGAATCATGAATGGGTTACATTATCCACAGGCTTTGTCTGAGTAAGTTTCTCTTCGATATACACATGTGATGATATGCTTTTGATTCTGCCTTCACATAAACAAGGCAAGGAAACTTGAATCCTTAAACTGAGTACACATAGCTGAATATTACAGATGGAATTTACCTGTCTTCATTAAATATACCAAGGGTTCATTTTTAGGAAGAATTTAGTAGTATAATTTATTGAAAGGATGAATACTTTAAAAGGAACTAACTATATTACAAGAGCTATTTAACTGAGTTTTCATGTTGTTATTACTTTCATAAGATATTATCTATTCATAAGCCCTATGCAAATATTAATGATTCTGTGATATATTGTGAAAAACTTAAAACTGTAGTGTATAGTGACCAAACATTAGACACTATTATTAATTATTCCCTTTCATATAGAAATAGCAAAAACACATTTAATAATTTACCTTGTAAGCTCAGTAAGTGCATTATGAGATAAATTGCACCAGCCCATTTTTGGGAGGTCTGAAATATGTGATGCATCTACTTTTGTAAGATTGTTGTATGACAAGTCAACTGCTTCTGTATCCCTCAGGCCTTTAAATTGGTTTTTACGTAACTGAGTGATCCTATTGCCATGTAAATCTAATCTCTTTAGTTTCCTTAACTGAAGGAATATATCTGCTGGGATGTCAGAAATAAATCCATTGGAGATGTGTAATTTCTCAAGGTGTGATGCTAAAAGTCCACCAGAAAATGTATCTTGTGGTAATTTTTCAATACTGTGTTGATCAATATTCAATACAGTTAGGTTTCCTAGAATCTGAAACATACAGAAAATTATACATAATTAACTTTAGCAATGGTGCTGCAGTTAAAGAATACATTTCTGTTTATAAAATTCTGAAATTAGATTGTTTGTAGATGACATAATGCTATATAAAAGAATCAGAATGATAGAGGATTGTAAACAGTTGCAGGGTGATCTGGACAGGATATCTAGTTGGGTTGGTAAACATGGGATAGAGATAAATGCAACGAAGAGTCAGCTTATTAGATACACAAATAAAAAACAAAAGGCTAATTATGAATATAAGGTGGGGAAAGAATTGCTTTCTGAAGACTTTAAATGCAAATATCTTGCCATTAGATTTGATAACAAGTTTAACTGGGTAGGACACATTGGACAGGTGGTAGGAAAAAGTTTCAAAATTCTGCACTTGTTGGAGAGAATGATGAGGGGATGTACAAGAGAAATGAGGGAGTTGGGTAACAAAACTTCGGTCAGACCATTGCTTGAATATGGTAGTGCAGTATTTGGACCCTCATTTTATGTATCAAATACAGGAGTTGGAGAGGGTGCAAAATACGGCTGCTAGATTTGTTTCTGGAATTTATCGCAGAATGCAATCAGTGATGGATATGATAAAGGAGCTGAAATGGGATTCATTGCAAGACAGGAGGAGGATGAGGAGGGTCATGGGAGTGTACAGGGTGTATACTGGCAATGAGGCATGGAAAGATATTGGAGTAGGTATGAAAATTAGTGCATGGAAGGAAAAGATGACCATGACCACAAGCTGGCACTTGATTTCAGGCACAAGGGTGTGGGAAGATTGTCTTTTTTAGGTAAGAGTGTCAGGGATTGGAATGAGTTACCAAGAGAAATGATGAATAATTTACCGGAAATGTTGAAATAATTTAAAGATAAATTTTTTAGAAGGCAAATGTAGGTAGCTGCAGGATAGGGGGAAGATGGGGGTCTAGGGAAATTGCCACCGGAGCCTGTGCTCCATTGCAATTAAATTAAATTAAATAAATGTCTGACCAATGAATGGAAGTAGCTGCTGCCAAATTCCAGTGGAGAAGCAGCTGAAATATTATAAGTACTGATGAATGTAGCTGTACACAAAGAATTCACACAGGATGAGAGATTGGGAAGAATTTCTTAATGCTACATTCTCGAGGAAATGAATTTTGATATAATTCAACTCTTATTAGATTAACATGAATGGTAATGTGTCAAGACTTTTAAGACTGCAGTGCATTATAAACATTTATACAATCAAGTACAAAATAAAGTACACAAATTAAGGATATGCTCATGAAAAAAGACTTTCAGTTTTTAATAGGATGTTATTATACTAAAATGATATGCACATTATATTCAAACCAATTAAGACAATGCACAGTAAATAAATTCCACGAACCACTCTCATTAACTTAAACTAATATTATTCCATGATAGCAAACAGACCAAAAATGAAAGTTCACGTTCATCACAAGAACACTGACAATGACCAATGACAGCTTGTTTTAATGAAAGTGATAGTGTTTCAGATTTAAATACATTTTAGAAAGTGAGCAAACAGTTTCTGATTTAAATAATTTTTGAAAGAAAATTATTTCTTTAATGTACAATGGTGTGCAAAACTTTAGTACGAAAGTAAAATTTCCATGCTATGTCAGTTCCAAGTATGTGGCTTGATGAAACTCGAACCATATGTAGAATGAACTGCTACATTACCGTACAATAGGCAACTGAACATGGGCGCCGGCAGGATTGTTTCTAGGGGGGTGCACCAGGGCTGCGTTGGTGCCCCCCCCACCTATCGGCCCAAAAATTTCCGGGCGACCTTTTTTTTTTTAGGTCTACTACTGACCACACGGCGACCCGGGATACGGGATGTAGGGGGGTGCACCCAGGATCCAGGGGGGTGCACCAGGGCCGTAATTGGTGCTCCCCACCCCCTATCGGCCCAAATTTACGGGCGACCCGGGATGCCAGGGGGGTGCAAGTGCACCCCCTTGCACCCCCCTCCCGGCGCCCATGCAACTGAAAGAAATATGCTACGAGACAAACAGAAATGACACTTTTATACAGAGACAATAAGTTACACCAATGTCAAGGCGACTCATGATGGTCCCCAGGAAATTACTAAAAGGAGGAACATGGTCCTTAAAAGGGGATGTGACCACCACAGACAGCAAAGCATCCTGGCCACAATGTTGGTAAAGGGTTCCTGTGGTAGGACATTCCATTCCTCCACCAGTGTGGTTTAAAACTTCTGAACAATCATTGGTGCACGTGGACGTGCTGCAACATGTCTCCTAATGCATCCCACATGTGTTCAATGGGATTTAAGTTGGGAGAATGGGCAGGATGATCCATTTACTGAATGTTTCCTCATTCCGTGACCTCCTCCATCTGCCCAGCATTGTCATTCATAAAAATTAATTCAGGACCAAATACACTCCTCAAAAGCTGAACATAGGGAGGTAGAATAGCAATAACATTGACTGGTGAGTGTACCTGTTCAAAGATTTATCTGTTGGCACACCCATGCAACATTATGCTCCCCACACCATAACACTTGGCCTACCCAAATTTACACGTTCAATAATTTTCCCCGGTGTGTTGCATGTTCCCATGTCTTGCCACATGTGGATATGTCCAGAATCACTACTCAGACTGAATTTGCTTTTAGCTGAGAAGAGCACACGATCCCACTCCTCATCAGTCCAATCCTGATGTTCTTCCATGCAGTTGCCATGTCACTGTGCTGAGGGAGAGTGTGCTCCTTGCAGTCCTTTTAAATGTGGTTACAATTGCACACGCTGTTTGATGTGGGTCCCTATGTGCATGTTGCACAATGTAGCAGCCATCTGCCAACCATGGTTGGGCAACAGTGCCCATGGTTTGGAATGCTCCCGTCAGAAGTGAAACAATGCTGTGAGCAATACCAAACTCCTCGGCTACACTTGTCCCACTTCATCCTTTATCCAGTTTCCTGATGACTCTTCCCCTTTTGAAGTCAACCAAATGTTTCAATGAAGTTTTCACGGGTGTACTGCTGGATTGTGTTTGAAAACAAGATATTTTGACAACTAGCTCCGTCATCTTCATCAGGTGTGGAGACATCTGCACTAGTTTGCTGACCATTAGATACAGTATCTGACAGTCAGTGCAGATGTCTCCACACCTGATGAAAATGACAGAGCTAGTCGTCGAAATATAGTTTTCAAAACATAATGCGGCAGTACACCCGTGAAGACTTCACTGCAAGCATACCTCGGGAAAGTCACATTCTTACATTGACCAAATGTTGTCTCTGTGACATGTTGTAATGTAGAATACCACCACAATAAACCATAACTGCTCACTGATTGGCCTACACTGTCTTGTCCCGTTCCTTTAAATGCCTTGTGTTGAGAGGCCAGACCCATTTGGCACTATAATCACACTAACCTCATGATATGTAATGTCGAGCTTTTTTGCATGTGTGGACAACATTCTAACACACTTTCAAATGATTAATTACTGTTGGAAATAGACCTTTGTAGTTTACAGCAAAATTGCTTGGGCTTATAGGAATGATGAGTGTCTCTTCTCTATTTGTCAATAGTGGTGCAACCCTTGAGTTCCTATGAATAAAAGCATAGCAAAACCATATTGCTGCTTTGTAAGGTGTTTGGTAACCTTATGCTAACAAAAAGGACTCCCACTTACTGCTTGAAGTTACTTGCACATTCAAAGTACCACTCTCATGTAAAAGAAGACTAAACCATTCTTCATTACTACCATTCATCAAATGAAATTTTTTGTATACCGAGCTTTCTATTTAAACAATTCAAACTCATTTTGATTCTATTCTATCTGTCCCCATCAGTTTTCTTTTTAAATTGTCTTGAAGTGCAGCTAGTGTGTCCAAGAAAGTTCACAGGGTGGGTGAGGTTACAGTTAACAGTTCACAATTTATTGTTGACACCGAAAGCATAAAAACTATCAAGGTGGTAGTCCTTAGTTGATGTTTACACAATATTAGATGTTCACAGAATTGTGTGTTCCAGGAATAAACACAAGCTTCCAGTCAGAAGGTTGCTGAAATAATTTTTTTCCCCAATTTTGGCATCATAACTGAATGAAATAATGAGCAAAAATGGTTTGCCTTCCATTTATCTGAACTCTTTAAGTTCTCAAACATTTTTATTTCAGATGCAATATATAATAATTTGAAGGCTTTAGATAAAAGAAAATTCATTAGCTTTCACATTTTTAAATATTTGGTCTGATTCATTTTAATTTTAGGAAGAATGTGGTGAATATTGAAAGCTAGTATTAGAGAATTCTGCTCTAGTACAAAGAACTTTTTAGAACACCATTCTAATTAATAAAAATAATTCCTGATTTGTGCATTACTCATGTTATTTATTTAGTTTTAAAATAAATTTTTAGTATTTTTTACAGAAATAACTCTGTACCTTAAACTTATTTTGATGTAAATGTCATTTACCTTAAATGCATCCACAGGGAAGTGTTCCAGGTCTGAATTGATCACATGAAGCTCTTGCATTGTCCTGTTTATACCCAGGAATGCATATTGATCAATAGATTTTAGAGGCGTATCAACTATTCTTAATATACGAACTCGCAGAGGATAAAGCATGGGACCATGAAGACGGGCTGCAATTGAAATTCATTTTCTATGAAGAATTTTTTTGTATAAGAAAAACTCACTTATATTTACAATAAGATTTAATAATTACACATACTTTGATACAAGAGGAAAGAGTAAAAGAATAAACTTAGACCTATGCTCTGTTTCTAATCAAAAGTTTAATGAGCAAAAATTCTCCATAACTTCCATTTGAAACAACCTGATTAATGGGAAAACTAAAATAACAAGATTTAGCAAAAATACTGTTGTAATACATAAAAGTATGCTAAAGAACTTGGCAAGTTTTTGAAAGATAGTTTCCCATTAACCGAAATTAATGGAAACTGCAGTATGATCTCATTGAACGTCTTCTTGTTATAATTTTCTCTTACACTGGAAACTCTGGCAATCATAAATTTATGGTATTCTACCTATATTAGGATGATGATACCTTAGCTAAAGAAGGAAAAGTGCTCTCTGAGGGAGCTTTAAGAATGAATCCTAAACACACATTCTTGTAGAATCTGCTGGAATTTTAGTTCTATGAACAATAACAGATTATGTTAAATGACACTAAAAGTTCACAAAGCTTCCTTAATTTTAATTAACAATGATAATAACCATTACTGTCACAAATTTGACCCAAGAACATGCCATTCAATCCATATGTAACTGGTGTTGGATAATCATATAAAAGCACAATAACAGAAAACTATGAAGATATTACTTTAAGAAAAGGAAATTTGGAAAATATAAACTGTATAAAAAATTTAAAACATAGGTACAATATTAAATAAAATGTTAAACATTGCAAAGAGTTGTATGGATTTGTCATAGGTGTACTAATACACAAATGTTCCAGCATGGAGCTATGTATAATTTTTTTGTGGTTTATAATCATTTGCATAAAAAAATGAAATTAGACTTGTCTGATGAGCGAATTTGAGTGATTCAGAAAATAACTTCTTTGTTTTCTACTAGTGCTACATTACTCTGTGACTATAAATGTAATCACTGCAAGTGTTTTCTAACATTAGTAAATGTGAATTAACTTACCAATGTTGCATTCTTGAAGTGTTAATTCTTCAATAGGGGCATGGAGAGATGCTACATTAGCTAAGCCTACTGCCATTGATGCTAAGTTTGAATTTTCACATTTTATATACAGTCCCTGATCACTCTCCTTGGTGCATTCACATGGGTACAGCATCATACCATTTTCAGGACATCTGTAGAGTGGTCCAGGAGGAATGTATTCTCCCCTCACTACAGTGGCTAGGATCAGAATTGTGGCATATTGGAGCATGATGTGAACCTGTAAATAAAACATACAAAAAACTGTAATATAGCTAGTAAACAACTACTGGTACCACATGACAAAGAGTGAAAAATGTATTACCACTGTGATATAAAAATCAGAAAGTCACATTATGAAGTAATAACAAAGGTAGCTAGCGCTACATAAAATGTAAATATTTGTAAAAGACACTTAAAACTATTTTGGACAGACAAGCTCAATTTCTTTTTGGAATAAAAATGAATGTTTGAGACATGGACCATTCTTTCTTCATGCTATGTTTGTCATTTATTGATCCAAACTCAAGCAATTTGAGATAAATTAGAAAGTTAGCAAAATAGGGTGTAATAACAACAAAACTGAAAAAGAACAACAATAACGTTAAAAATAACGTTGAAAATAACATTAAAAGATGGAGTGGCAGCGGAATGAAATCTCTAGTGTGGCTGCTCTCATTAAGATGGCACCAAAATGGATCGGGGAGGTACAAAGGGACCAGGTCGTAGTCCTGGTCCCTATGTACCGGCCGTCCTAACTGTGATTTTTAGGCGGCTTTCCACACTCATCTAGGTGTATGATTGGACGGTCCCCAATCTTCATGTAATAAACGACATTTTTCATAAACGTAATTTAGAACACAATTTTCACAGACAGAATGGGACATATCAGTTTCCTCCGATCGAAACTACGACTGGACTAGCTAGCCGGTGGTAGATGAAAAGGTAATTCTGTTTGTAATACGTGTTTTTGAAGTGAAAACTTCTATAGCCGCGCTACGCGATGTTTGGGCGGGGGTAAATCCATGAGTTCCCAAGAAGCGCATCAGATCACGCCCACCTGTTGCGTGTATGATATGCGCGCAGGACGCTTTTCGCAAAATCTTTATACGAAAAAACAGTTTTTATGCGATTTTGATGGAGTTTTCCATTCATACACATTAAAACAAATAGAAAAACGCTGTTGACGTTTGATGTACAGAAACCGAAACCCTCTCCTCCTTTCTCCCCTTATTCATACAAACACATAGTTTTTATCTGATTTTGATAGTAGTTAGCACACATATGCATCCAAACAAGACGGTATGGTAGCTCAGTTGTTAGGGCTCTTACTTCCGTAAATTCATGGTCGCAGGTTCAAATCCCGGCAATGAGTAGGTATTTTTAGGAGATGTATTTTATTATATGATGAATTTTTAGTTATTGAAATGAAAACTACTTTAGGTGCGTTTGGCGATTTTTGAATCGGTAAAATCTTATGAGTTCGCATTACCGACATGCTAATGTTAACAGCATATCTGTTGCGGTCTGGTGGATAAGTGGTTTAAGTGTCTGACTCGCGAACGAAAGGTCTCGGCGGGTATTTTCATAAACCATTAAACCGAACTTCGCATCTACACAGATTGCTGTGTAAACCTTGTTCGTCATAGCACTACCAGTTGAGGTTAAGGCGGCTGCGTATCCACTACGCGCGGCAAACCCTCGAACATTGGCTCGCGCGGCAGCCGCGTATAATGGATACGCTGTTGACACGCGAGCCAGCTCGAACATTGGCGCGGTCGAACATGCCGCGCTGCGAGCCATTCTCTGTCGGTCTTTAGGCGCGCGGCAAAGGGACCCCACTAATTGGCTCGCGCGCAGTTGGGACGCGGTGTCTTTCTTTGAGTTGGCTCGCGCGGCACAGCGACAGTTTACTGCCATGAACAACGAAAAGTGTCGATTTCTAATACAGTTGTATCGTGCGAAAGATTTTTTGTGGAATAGTAAATGTGCAGATTACCACAACAAAACGCTGAGGGACGATGCATGGAAGGAAATAAGTTCAGCAATGGGCTTACCCGTTTCCGACTTGAAGATGGCTACGCTTCTGGCATCATACAGAAGAGAAAGATCAAGAATAGCTAAAAGTCTTATTACTGGTTCTGGTAAGTATTTATTATTTGACACTTATAACGATCCCCACGGTATAATTTATCGATTTGTGCTGTGTATGTCTACAATATATGCCATATGGTAGCCTGCAGGACAGAATATAGCACCACTCGTATTCCTACTTGCGGAAGTCTCAGTAAAAATGGTCGCGAAAACTGACTGCCGCGCAACTCTGGCTGGGTTGCGTTGCCGCGCGCGGCAACCGCGCTTGTCAACAGAAACCCACGAACATGGGCTCGCGCGGCGATACCTGGCTTGATGCGCGAGCCAGTGTTCGAGGGTTTGCCGCGCGTAGTGGATACGCAGCTTAAGACGGGCGGAAAGCGCAGCCCAGGTCATTTATTACATCCACACGGATTTTTTTTTTTTTTTTTTTTTAACAAACTATCAGATTAACCTGTGAGTACAAGATATGATCAAACCATTCGGTGAATTCATGCTGCGCACTCCACGATGACAAAACAGCTAATTTCAACGCGGAGCTCGAGTTAGCACTTTCAACTGTTTGGTGCAAACAGCCAGTTAAAAGTTTTTGCCACTTTGGCCTCTCATTCGAGAGGACGCCGGTGTGAATCCCCGTCCCGGCATCCAGATTTGGGTTTACCATGGTTTTCATAAATCACTCCAAGCGAATGCCGGGATGCTTCCTTCAAAAGGCCATGGCCGAATTCCTTCCCGTTCCTTGTCCCCAGTCCAATCCCGCCTCTAATGACCTCGACGTTAACGAGACGTAAAGCCATAAGTAAAAAAAAATAGCCTTTGCTAAAATATGGAATAATTTCAAGAGTGTCTTGACTCGAGGACCGCGAACACGAAATTTATTTTCAAATTGCAAAAAGTACTAAAGAATGACATGAAATATTAAACCAATGTTTGGTTAAGTTGCAGTGACACCGGCAACTGTTTATAAGTGGTTCGAGGGTCTTCTTAATGCTTCTGAATCGATCGAAGACAAAAAGCAATCCACATCTCTCTGGCTTATGGCTTTACGCCTCATCGACGTTGAGGTCATTAGAGGCAGGAAAGGACTAAGGGCAAATATCGAGAAGGAATTCGGCCATGGCCTTCTGAAGGAGCCAACGTGGCCTGGAGTGATTTGAGGAAATGATGGAAAAGCCAAATCTGGACGTCCTGACGGGGAATCGAACCCGCGTTCTCCAGAATGTGAGGCCAGATCCAGATGGCCTTCAATAACAACGACTAAGGAGAATGTTGAACGAATGAGTGAAATTATTTAGCCAAACAGGCAACTGGAAATTACAGAAATTCGTGAGAATTTGAAAAAGGCTTATGGTACAGTTTAAAAGCAGTTAAGCAACAGTTTTCTGCATGAAGCTAATGTGCGCTGAATTTATTCTACGTGCTTTTATAGCAGAACAAAAGGAACTACGATTATCAATGTCTATGATGCTGAAACCAAGGTTCAGAGCTCTCCATAAAATTTTGCCTCTACTGCCAGAGCCAACATGCGATTTTGTGCGGGCTGAATTTGTACCCAGGAGTATTACTGTGAACTAAAAATATTATAAGACGGTACCAGAACGTTTAAGAATAGATTCATCAGAGAATTGGATAAATGATTTCATTTTTTATCGTAAGAGGAAATGCATATGTCATTATTGCCGGGAGACCCCAAAGGGTAAATAGGTCACCGAGTGACAGAGTTTCAATTTGCTATACATACTCCTTTGCTGCAGCTACCCTTACCTTACCCGGTAATCCTTCCGGGTGTAGCGGACCTACAGTTTAACCGGAAATCCGAACCACGGAGCGTTCTAGCGTACTTCAACTGAACAAATGGAAGCTTTGCCAGAGATGAAGGTCAGTTTTAAGGCCAGTGACAATGCTCGGTGTAACATATCGCTTCTGGTAAAGCTACTTCTGTTAAATAAATAAATAATAATAATAAAAAAAACCACTTGACAGTCTTGGAGTCTGCCGGCAGAAGGGAAAACTTAAAACTATGGAAATCATACGCCCAACACTTCATGCTTATAGCTACAAATGTACTAAATAATAATAATAATAATAATTCCGTCTGGTCGTAATGACCTGTTGACAGGGTTTCTATTGGCTGCGCGTTCCCTGTCGTAGCATCCTTAACCTAACCAAGTAGTGCTACAAAGAACAGGTGACCTACAGTTTAACGTGGAATCCGAACCACGAAGCGTTCTGGCACACTTTACATTATACAGCAAGCTTAGCCAGAGGGGAATGTCGGGTTAAAGGTGTATGAAAATCCTCGCCAAGACAGGGATTCGAACCGCGGACCTTTAGCTCCCCAGCAAACCCCTTAATTACTAAGCCACCAGACCGCTACAGATACACTATCAACTTTAGCTTGTCGGTAATGCGATCTTATAACATTTTAATCATCAAAAAATCGCCCAACACGCCCAAAGAAGTTTACACTTCAAAAACTAAAAATCTATCTTCGTCCACAACCCGAAGGTTGGGCGAATATTCCCGAAGGAAATGTACCAAGCTATTAGATCAGAGGCAGGAAGGCCAATTCCTTTCCTCAGCGGCCTGCAGTTTAACGTAGAATCTGAACTACGGAACGTCCCGGCGTAGCTCATATATTCAAATACAACTCGTAAAAATTCCTGCTCACCACCGGATTTGAACACGCAACGGCAGAGAGACACTTTCGGACGAAATTGCCTTAACCACTGAGCTACCAGACCGTCTTGTTTTGAAGTATACGTGTGCTACGTATTATCAAAATCGGATAAAAACTCTGGGTTTGTATGAACAACGTTGACAGAAATTAAGGTGAGGGGGGAAAGGAGGATAGTGTTTAGGTTTCTGTAAATCAAACGTAAACAGTGTTTATCTATTTGTTTCAACGTATAATAACGCGCCTATGAAAGTTTTCACTTTAATATTACGATGTATCCTCATACACCTTTTCCACCGGATATGGCCCCGTGAGACTCGTAGGTCTTCCATAAATTCTATATGACTGTGAAAGGCAAACGATTTGAATCTATTGTGTACATCGTTGCAGCCACAACAACGCAACTAAAGTCACCAACAGAAGACGACTTTGAGAACTTGGCAAGAACGTTGGAATAAGTTTGTTGGGAGCCAGAGTACTCTGAGGCAAACAGATAGTAATGAGCACGTTACTAACATAAATTTGTGTTGATTGGAACGCTCACCGTATTTTTGATCATATCTCTTATACGATGGACAGATCTGAAATAGCCCCTGTTATCCGTCTCTGACTCTAATATGTCGATCCATAACCCGCTATTCTAGGCTGCAGGGTATTATCTTGTCACAAAAAAAGAACAAACAAAAAAACAAAAAATTAAGCCGTTGTTGTGCTCCTGACGACAAGAATGTTCTCTAAAAGTCAGGCAAATACAGACGAACTATTTGTGTGAGATTATGTGCCTGAGCTGGCTTCGGTTTTTTCCTCTAGAATTACCGTGTTGCTTATAATTATTTTCATCTTTTCATTTAGAACGAAACGCTAACAATTTTTGCGAATACCTTATAAAGACAGCCCAGTGGAAATCAGTGGTTCTTTACGGCATGTCTAAGCTGATAAAACTTCAGGTTAGGTTTAGGTAAGGCTCTATAAATACTTTGCTACCTATACATATATATGGAGTATAATGAAACCCTAAAAATATTTTTCCTTATTTATTAATCCTAAGCACAGGTAGTCATCAAACTGCATATTCATGTTTCTTGTGCTGCATCATGAAGTTTTAGCATAGAATTATATAAAGTTGATCCAATTACTTTGAAACATGTGGCATAACGAGTTTCATAGAGAAATTACAAAAGCATAAGATTACTCTGGGAAAAATTAGTAGTCATGGTAACGACCAGAGTAACAAACAGCGAGCGAGCGAGGTAATAGGCGTGTGCGCTTGAGTTGGTGATAAACTGTTACTGCGAGCAAAGGACCTTGTATCTTCGGATCCTTATCTATCGAATAATGCTTTAGTAAATATCAAGAAGTCATAAAAGTTTATTATCTTTCAAATATGAAAAGTTAAGTTAATAAGTTTGAAAATTTAAACGAGTTTAAACGGGACATGTATCCCTGGCGACTGTGATTATAATCTAAAATGAAACACGAAGTCCGATAGCTATATAAAAATACGAGCTCAGACACCAGAAGACTAAAATTAATACAACAACCATTACATAAATTAAAATCACGCATGCCCGATACGGTCTGGAATCAGCTAAAAGCGATACCAGGGCAGTCTACAGTGTAAACAACTCGTATCTCCCAAAAGATACGTGTTTCACAACGCTAACTAATTTATTTCCCACGGCATAACCGTTGACAATCTTTTTCGCTGGTGACGTTATTATTTTCCTTCCAACATTTTCAACAACTTTTCCCTGCATCAACAAACATAACACCTCTTGTACAGTGAATAAGTAACCAACTACTTGTACTACGAAAAGCAAGAGAGAAAGGCAAATGTCGAGCACATTTGATACGGGGTCTGCAAGCAGTGGCTAAATGTCGGTAATAAAGGTACCCATGTTTACCTGAATACAACGACAGGGTGGAGAAAATAAAGTAATCAAGATTCCATATACACGCTTAGAAACATAATTTCTCCACATGCAACTACGAAATGGTATAAAACTTTTGTACCAATTCTCTGTCCCGCTAGCAACTATAAACTACAGAATTCTGAAATAAATTAAGATGTGGAACTATTTAGGTTTTCCTGTCGCTTATGTTTTTTGTTGTTTAGAGATAGCTTTTGGCCAGTTCCTTTTACGTCCACGTCGTGGAGAATTTTAATTGGAGGTATATATTTTTTTGGCAAACTTTTACATACTCGTTCCCGTACTGTCATCTTCTAGTGCGCAAAATGCAAAGTGTAGTAGTTTCTTTCTTTTTTTCTCTCTCTAAATGTAGTGCTACAAAAAAGGAATTCTAAAGAAATATTGATTTTGATGTGGTACCGTATTAGCTTTACTATAACAGAGTTTTGAAAACATGATAACTCAAGTATTGATGAATCTCTCTCTCTATATATATATATATACATATATATATAATTTTAGCCCCTGATTTATAGTAATAAACTGAAGGGATGGTTAGATTTTTATTTTTGAATCATAGTTTACACAGTTAACCTAGTACTTTTCATTGATATCTCAGCAGCAGATAGTTAGGTATGCATAATAAGCGTTGTGATTAATGTTTAACGTAGGTGGATAACACTGGCAAATATTGTGACAAATGTGGGTAACTTTCACTTTTTTAAAGGACGGCAAATTTCAGTTTATTGAGAAAACTACGATTCAAACCATAATCAGTCAAAATGAATCATTAGCTATGTGAAACTTACGATTGTAATTCAAAATTATATCCCCTTCTAAACAAGAAAAGATCTAAAATCGTCTCCGGTGTCCAGTCAGACGGTGTGGCATAAACCTGAGAGGATTTTATTGCATCAGTACGCCGGGAAAGTCTCTACTCACACAACAAGAGTTGAAAGAGCTCTGTTACTCTATGATTCAGTTATCCAGTAATCCGTCCTGCCATGTGGTGTACTGCTGCTTCTTCCAAACTTCAAAGGTTACAATTCTTCCCAAACAAATTCCTTCGAATGATTCTAAAAGCATCCCGGTTTTCGCGTAACACACAACCCCACAGAAAATTCTCCCAACCATTAAAACTTACATTATAACATCAGCAACATCCTGCATAATCTAAACATTGTATCATAAACACTAGGCAAGAGATCAACAGTACAAGTTCGGCTCAAATATATAGCCTTCTACAAGAAACTGAAAGTGAAGACGAACATTGATCCTCTTCGAATATATTCAAGAATGTTGTGTGATCGTATTCTCTGCACAAGTGTTATTGTTATTACTTTTAATTCACTTAACATTTGTTATTATTATTATTTTCATTCGTATTAAATGTATATCTTTGCAATTAATACTGCATCTCTATCAGGAAAAAAATAAAAAATGAAGTAGTTACTAACTGTAAAGTAAAAATTCTTAATGCCTTACTACTTATAAATCTAAATCAACCAGCACTTTGTGTCTATTAAATGTATGTTGCACGTCTTGTAAATGTCACTGTTCGTTCATAATTATTTCGGTCATGGCTATTTTGATAGAATCTGATCTGATTTCGGTAAACTATACAAAATCGAACTCTGGATGGCCGGACGAGGATATGAACCCGAGTCCTCCCATATGCAGGGGCCAGAGCGTTACCGCTCACCCACCACTATATCTTCAATTTACCGCTGTAATATAACTTACACAAAGGAATCCAACTGAATTAACCTCAGTTCAGGCGCTGCAAACATCTTATACATAAATAGATCTATTTAAATAAAAAGAAATGATGCAAGCTGGTTTCAAACTCAATCAACACTTCCTGCGTAGTTACAAATTTTAAAATTTCACGAAAAATATGCACATTATTTGTTATAATTGCATGATGAAATTACTACAAATATTAAAAGTGATGTCTAGGTCACTGTCATATTTCGTGTATGTATGTATTAAAGTATTCTGACGAAGAAAGGAATGGAAGTAAAATGCGAAACATTTGGTAACAAATTATAAGGATACTTAGCTTTTTATGTTATCACTGATATTCTTGAACGATTAAGTGTGGGTTTTTCCAAGTTTACCAGGCGAAGTGGAAAAACCTACAAAGACAGTGAAAGCGCGTGTTGTTGCGACCATATGGAAGACGGCTGTCTTGCATTTATATTCTTTGCGTTTAATACATTGTACCTGCTTCGAACCTAGTAGGCTAAGGTGCAGTAACTAATCATTGTACCCAGCGTGGTGGGTGATCGGTAACGCTCTGGCCTCGCATTCCGGAGAACGCGGGTTGGAATCCTCGTTAAATCATCCAGATTTGGGTTTTCCATGGTTTCCCCAAATCACTCCAGACGAATGCCGGGATGGTTAATTCAAAAGGTCGTGGTCTATTTCCATCCTATTCTTTGCCCCCAGTCCTTTTCCGCCTCTAATGATCTCGACGAGGACGAGGCGTAAAGTCAGATGCAAACAGAAAAAAAAACAAGTCTTGGCTCTTTTTCTGGGGCTAACCTCAAAGAGTCAGGATAATATAATCCAACGGATGTAGTAACAGACAATTGTGTAGGAATTCCCCACACGTATTCTGTTATTCTGTGTCTTTAAAAGATTTTGGGGTGTAAGAAACGGATCATTCCAACATTCTACATGAATACAACGGGAAAGCGCATAAAATCCGTAATCACAATTTCCAGTATACATACGGACTCGCTGAAAATCTCCGCGCCTTGTACGGCAGCGTTTTAATGCAGTCAGCCAACCCGTTGGTGATTCGTCTGCTGCATGAGAATTTTGGGTGGCCTTTCCTTTGGGGCCTTTCTCAACTACAGACTTCAAGTGCCAGCGCCGAATTTCCCAATCTCCCTCTTTCCATACTCACACACCTCACTGAATACGCCAGTATGATATTGATCCGTTCTTTTTTTTCTTTCTGTCTCTGGTTTTGTACGTCTCATACGGGAGTTCAGTGCCTGCATTAGGATGGTACACCTCTACGTTGTAGAGAACTGTTCAGTGCTGGGTGGATAGGCACCTGGCGGAACGTATCAACTTTGTTTTCGTGCAAGTCGAGACGGTGTTGTTTTTGTTGAAATGCGGTCAGCAGTAGATGGCCTTGCAGATAATTCCAACTGCAGTGAGTAATCGAGTTTCCCGTTACCGGCTCGGCTTTGAGGCCCGTTACGTGTAGTGCCAAGGCCTTGACATTAATGTCAGCGTGGCAGTTGAAACATCCTTACTGTAACATATTTTAACAATCCAAGAATTTCAGTGAAAATGACAAATGAATTTGTGTCACGATTCTGCACGATAGCTTTGTACTGCATCCTATCCATTGCTGTTACTCTGAGATGGGTTGCTGAGAATACGGTGAGGAGACTCTTAGAATGAAGACAGCATATTTGTTTACTGAGGGAATCTTCTCTCCATTCTCCCACGAATATCTACACCACTGTGGCCAGAAAGAAACATGGTATGCAGGTCTAATTTTTACATTATCTCCTTAGGTGTGTTCGTCTTTTTATCCATTACAATTTTGCATGTGAGAAAAAAACAACAATAAAACCATGATCTTAATTACCCTTAATTTTGCATGTAGTTTTCTCCCCGAAGGAGAATATTTGTTTAATCTTGCGAACCTAACGCAATAACCATTTCCATTTAAAAAAAAAATAAACTTCTCTTCGGTCTTCCAACACAGACGTTTGCGTTTTGAGGTTCAAAATGACAGTAAACCACTTTCATATTTGTTCTACAACGTCTACAACATCAAATTTACTCATTAACCAGACGTGAATTCCTGTATCCAAAGTAAATTTAAAATCGAATTGAGAGGATTATCTGCAATTTGATGTTAGTGATGAACCATTCATCCATCTAAACCATCTTGCCGATGACAGCTTCAAGTACTTAATAATTATTCGCCAATGTGGTGGCTTTGTCACTTGTTGTTAGAAGGTTTGACTGGGATACGTTAATTCCGAGTTGTGGAAATGTCAAAAAATGTGCCATGGTCAGGGTCTCGACATAGAGACACGTGGTATCTTAAGCCATGTTACACAGTAACTTTCTTTCGTCTAAGGTACACATAATATTCGTGAGTGACGTGTTCCAGCGGTATACAAAATACCGAATTTAATTAATCCAATGAATATTATTTCTGCCATTCTTAAAGACAGAGCAAGTAACGCAAGCTTTCACCCAAAGGGTGCGCTTCGTTTCTCCAGATACAGTTCGATCTTATCTCCATTTATATGAAATAGCAGAGCAGAAATACCACATGGTTCATTTACCTTAATGGGGTCATTTACTTTGTAGTGATCGTGAAATCTGAAAGTCTGGACAGTGATTCGAACCGGGGCCTCCCGAATGCGAGGCCATAACGTTACCGCTAACCTACCACGCTCGGTAAGATTTTGAAGCACGTGTTTTATGTAAAACAGAGCCGATGTCAAAGGAAATGATGAATGCTTATGTAATATTGTCTTCAGTCAAGTACTTATGGCAAGGAAAATAAAAGTTACGTGTTTGCTGAGGAAGGGTTATACAGATCATTTTGCCCTCATCATTCCATTTGTGATGGTTCTCATTACGGTATTCATTCGAATAGGATTATGATAAGAACACTGAAGTCAGCATATCTGGTATGTGTATATCTTATAATCATGGTTATCGGAGTTTTCTAAACATTACTTTTTATCGGCTTCAATGATTATACTACTTTTGCTTCTCCTTTCGTTGACTCATCAGCTCTCATTAATAATTTTTTGCAAAGTTTTTCGCTATTTTAAAAGAAAATTATTACTACCTACAAGTTTTGAAAACGTTTTTGAAATAATCCCCAGCAAAATTCAATGGAAAACGTCCTCTATTGTGGAAATGCTGTCAGGAATATATTTTATTTTGTTTTTACGAGTTAGTCATATCCGGCAGAATTGATGACTAGGAGAGGCGTGAAGCATGTATGTATTCAATTTTTTATGAATAAGTTAAACGCGTTCGGGAAATAAACCAACAAATTCAATTGCATTGGCGTAACAATTATTCATAAAAAAAATTGATCCTATCGCAATTGAGGAAATGGCCCACAAAATCCAGATCTTGTATGTAGTGTTTCATCTGATTGTTAAACATACGTGTTTCTTTTTATTTATATTTTGAATCCATACTTATTCCTACTTTTTTATTAATTAACTCACAGTTTCGAAATAAGGTGGCAAATGAAGGGTAAAGAATGCGAGATGCAGCTGTTTAATACTTTAGATTTTCCTCCAATAAAAATATTAATTAATAATCAAAAATGCTTTTCTGCGAGGATTTAGAATATTTTCCGTGATTCGAAACACAAATGTTTCGTTTTAAACAACGTTGAGAATCTCTGAAATCATTTTCATTAAGTCTTGCTTACTGGAAGGCATAAAGAACAGTGAAACGTTCGCGTATTCGTTGGAACGGGCCTGACATCCACCTGGAACGAACAGAGAACACTGAATTGATACTCAGGATTGTTAGCGTAGTAACAGGGTTACTTGTTTGTTGGTTTTGCGTAAAATAAGAGATCAAGATGAATGATGCCCAAGCGTTTGTACTAGTGGAGGTAGAATTCCTCATTACTCGACTCTCATGATCGTGTTGTTAAAATTTTTTTTTTAAACTAAATGATAAAATGACGCCAATGCAACTGTATTTGTAGCTTAATTGCCGTACGCGTTTCGCCTCTCATCGAGGCATCATCAGCGACGAATCTATTATAAAATTTACATTGGATTTTACAAAATTATTTGACATAATTCTAAACTGGTGCCTTCAGCGCACCACCACCTTTGACAGTAAGAAAATAAGATGGCCACCAAAAAAAAGCGAATTGTAGAAGACGCAATGTTTATATCCTGTACACAACAGCAACGACAAATGGCTGTAACGGAAACATGCTTTGGAGAAAAAGCAAAGATGTGTGGTTAATATCCTGAAATCCACTAATGTAAATAGTAAGTGTAAATAATAAGAAAATGTATCAATTTAGAATTATGTCAAATAAGTTTGTAAACCCAATGTAAATTTTAAAATAGATTCGTCGCTGATGATGCCTCGATGAGAGGCGAAACGCGTACGGCAATAAAGCTACAAATACAGTTGCATTGGCGTCATTTTATCATTTAATTTACTGAGAAACTGCGGAAAAAATGGCCTACAACAACACTGCATTAATTTTTTTATATCCTGTTTTATCTGTCGGAACAGATAAAACATGTTGGAAGAGAAGAAACAGAAAGTGTGTTAACGTTTTTAAAAAAGTGGCATTTCAGTTAATAATGTTCGTAGTTTTAATCAGAGCTTATTTATTAGGATATGCTGATATTTGATATGGAAATAGATAAAAACCAACGTGGATTATTTCGTGGATCATGGAATGTTTTCAGTTCTTTGACTGATCTTTGAACCGGGAAAGATCCGGAAGCTATGCTTAGGATTTAATTGCTTAGCTACTCATCTCAAAAGTTACTACGATTTTTATATTATTTTTTTTTTTTTTTTACATCTGAGATCATACAGCCAACTCAACGGTGATTATGTGTAATCCAGTGCTTTCAGTTTCTTCCAGTAAGCATTTTTCCAACCAGTTATACACACCACAGGACGGACAAGACATCCACAGACACAACATTTTAACACCCATGCCCGCGGCAGGACTCGAAATGGCTACCTTCGGCACGCGTATCTAGTACTCTAGCCCCTAAGCTAACTAGGCAGGCTTACTTCGAAATTCTGTGTTCCGTTATGAATTCCTAAAATGCTCTTTAAAATGTAATCACGATAAAGGTCTTGAATGTTCGGTTATTTACCGAACAAAATATATTATTCACAAACTGTCGGCATTTTCTGCAGGTACAAACTTAAATCCGCAAATCAGCTTGTTTACAAGAAATTTTCGGACTAAAACGAACAAATAAGAACTCTCAGTTCTAAGAACTAAGAAAATAAGCTGCCTCCGGAAAATAAACGGTGTGTTTACTGAAGGGGTTTCTTACTGTTGTGGCTTCATGGCCCGTCGACATCGAAGTGATTAGGGATGGGAGACGTGTGAGGAGAAGGAATGGGAAGGAATTCGGCCATTTCCTATTGAAGGAACCATCCCGGCGTACGCCTAGAGTGATTTCGAGAAACAAAGGAAAACCGAAATCTGGATGACAGGATCATTGATCGAACCCACGACCAGCAGACCATAGCATGCTGTTCAGACGGCGCCAACGTATTTACGCTTTCGGGACATCTTTGATAAAAAATCAGATCTAGCTTTCAGCTTTTTTATTTTAGATGCTGTAAGATATCGTTTCTACATGTAGACTTAACTGGTAATTGTATAAACGAGATGAACATATTTTTACACGAAACGAGAGAAACTAATAAAATATAGAAGAATAATTTACAACTTATATGTGTGACTTTAAATTTTATCTTCAGTAGTCCTTCGGAAAACAAAACAATTTCCTGAATGTTCGGTGGTACTGTTGTGAATGCTGGTAAAAGTCGAGTCCGATGGGTGATTCGGGGAGATGCGGGTTTAAATCCACATCCCTCCATGCAGATTTCAGTTTTCCATGGTCTTCCTAAAACACTCCAGCCGAATGTCGCGATAGTTTTTCAAAAGGCCATCGGCGAAATCCTTCCCGTTCCTTGCACCAAATTCATTTCCGCATCTAATGACCTGTATGTCGGCGAGGTATATAGCCATAAAGAATAAAAAATAAAGCATCAAGCGGACAATTCACACTTAATTTTAAGTTTTCGACGAGATAAAGTAAAACTAGCTTCGCTTACCAACTGATAAGAATGACGTTCGAATGAAAGAATGGAAGGTTTTACTGTCACTCGCATGGCAGCGTTGTAAATCCTCAGTCAACTTTTCAATGAAAGAAACCATTCTTGAATCGCGATCGTCGGCCGTTAGTTTTTGCGTTCTGACTTTAGTGTAGTATAAAGTAACAACAGACTTCAACACTAATATCGAGCAATATTGATCGGCTGTACAAGAAATTCTGTTCATTTGCGGAATCATAAAGTAATAGATTCCATATTATCTCATTTGACTACTGTAGGCGTTTTTATACTTTTTTCTAGTATTTCAGATGAGTTTTAAGTCTTAAAACTGTTTCCGGTAGGATTTTGTTTAACCGATTTTCATAAAGGGGAAAGATGTATAAATATAAAAAAACTAAAGCAAATATATTCATAACAGACAGTTTCTGAACACAGACTTTAGACACAATAATGGTTGTCCCTTTTGCCTTGGAGGAACGTGATGGGAACCAAGTCTAGTATGAATACTGTACGTGACATAGTCAACGATCAGACATCGATAGAGAACCATGTCAAGTCACGGGTGAAAACTTCCTGCTTCTAAACAACTAACGCTATTATCATCATTCCTTGACTGATTACTGAAAAACCAATGCGTGTGTCCTTTAAACAACAAAGTGAAACAACAGTGTTTACTACAAAGGGAACAATGTTTATCTAATTATATTGCATACCGGTACAAATATAATAGTTTCTTTAAGAGTGAGAAAATCATCACAGTGAACGTGTTTTGTATATTTTCTCGGCAGAATCACTACATGATTTTAAATATACGACACAGAGCAAATAAACTGTATTATTTTTTTAAAGATTTTTTTAGAACAGGTATCTGTTACTCTAGGAAATGACGATTTTGTATAATGCGATTAAAATTATTTTGAATACATTTTTAATAAAATGTTTGGAACAGTTTATTTTCTCTTTAACAGTCGGTCGTACATTGTTCTTCGATGTTTTCCGACTCTCAATAGCCTATTTTCCCTAACTGTGTCAGGTCTCTTTCTTGTACTTCGTTGTTAGTCTTTTTCATTCAACCATCCGTCGATCCACCGTCTCAAGTTATGATTGGCCTGTAGCTGTATGCGTGGTGATTATTAACATTCCAATTCCGGCATTAATTACCCTGGCAATTGTAGAGATACTCAGGGATCTTTCCATAAGTAGGTACTAATATATTAATTTAGTAATTTGTCTGCCATTTCTTTGAGTCACCACACTTCATTCTCATAGTTAATTATACAATTTATGATGAAGTTTTACATGCGTTTCTATTAACACTCCATACGTTCTAGTATAACAAATGATTTTTATGAGGATTTCTGTGTATAATTTCAGGTGTTTCGGCCTTATATCGTCGTACGTTACTACAGTAATTATTTCCTGTATTTGTTTTAGAAGTATCCTTAAGTCATCGTTTGTTCAGAAGTCTTAAGAATTTCTGCTGTTATTATGTCCGCATGTTTTCCATTTTAGTATCGACCTCCAATCTCTATTTCTGAAAATTCCCAATTATTTGACACATAATGTCAACTCTCAGTGGCGGAGCAGTGACAAACAACTTGGTTACTGCGTAGAAAACGTTTTATTTTGGTATAGAATACACATGTTTTAACTGAAACTTTCCTACGTGCAACAGAGAATGAAAAATCGTCGCGAAAACTGATGACACTTTGCATGCAACAAATGTGGGGGTGATACTCAGCAATCAGAGATACTATACAAGAAGTGGAGTGACCAGACAAACAAAAGCTACGCAACGACCAAAATACTGTGCTTTAAATTTTATAATCATAAAAAAATTGTCCTTGAAATCATTAAATTCAATGTGGACAAAGGATGCATGATGAATGATGCTGCGGGAAAAAAATGATCCTTGACCGTCAGCCAAAAACCAATGCTTGCACGCAACTTCGTTCTCCGGAACCACTGTGCTTCTCCAAAACATTGGAAAAATAGGACCCCTCTCCAGGTCACCACCATACGCGCCGACGATGGTCATCCGAGGTAGTGCAGAATTGCTGGACACAATGAATGGCGTCGCACTGTGTGGAGCGATGACTCGCAGTTCCGAACTACACTGGATGGCCATTTATGGCGAGTATGGCGGTGACATGAAGAGAGTTACCATTATTTGAATGTTTTGGAACGGCGCAGTGGTGTTACTCCTGGAGTCATGGCTGGCTGTGATTGACGGATCTCTGACCTCACAACGGTACGTCAAGGACATTCTACGTCCTCACGTGTTATCTCTAATTCGACAGTATCGTGGTGCCATCTTTCAACACGACAATGCACATCCACACACGGCACGTGTATGCGTGATGTTGAGGTACTTCTGTGCCATCGAGATCCCGAGATCTAACGCGATAGAACATTGGTGACACCAGCTCGGACGTCCCACAGCCAGTATCCAGAATTTTAAGGGCCAGTTACAACAGTTGTGGGTCAGCTTGTCTCAGGAGAGGATTAAGGATTGGAATCCCGCAGTGTTTTCAATCCCGCGAGATTTATGCGGGATTTGCACCAATCCCGCGGGATCCAGCGGGATTCGCGCTAACAGCCTTTTACGCATAAATTTAAAACATAGTTACTTAAAGCGTTAATAAATTAAATAATAAACGTCTGTTAATTAAATTAATAAATCAATTTTAATTTTAAATGATGAAAATTAACAGTTAACAATATTTTAATTAGCAAAATGACCTTAATTTTTTTGCATGTGCTAAGTAGGTTTTACATTTTTATTTTTAAATCTAAACGAATTTTTAAGTAAATAATCAAAATGAAAAACATTCAGTCTTAGGTCATGCCTTACAATACATCACATCAGTTTAAAAACATTGTATCATAATGGCCAAGTTACCAGAGTTTTTTTTATTTTCTTCTATTTTAAATAAACGAATGTTCCATGACACTGAGAGAAAGCATTCTGTTTCATAAAGTGAATATACTCTGTGAAGTGTAAACTTGGCTCAGGGTAGATCTCATAACTTTTTGATACTGCACAAGCACGAGACTTCGCCTACGTTGACATGAATAGTTCTATGGGATTCATTATTATTTCTCCTGATTCCTTGATTTATCTTATATTTGATTCATTGTTGTTAAAAGAAACTACTCACCAAGACGTAAACTGTCAAGTATTTCAGTTTTACTTTAAGTGGCGTAACGACTTTTTAAGAGTGGAAATTATCGCAGTAAAGTCCTGACGGGTGTATCACCGGATTCCGTTGCAAAACACGAAATTTGACACGTGAGGAAGACGACGGAGGCAGCGCTCGAAGTATGGTGTTTTTACAACACAATTCGGCAACACAGCCGTGAAGACTTCATTATAACTTTTTTTGCTTTTAGTCGAAATAATAACAAGGAGTTGAAGGGACACATGATATTCACTCAAAAATAATGTGTTGTGGCGATTGACCAAATAATTGAAAGAGGGATTAATCGAAAGTCAGAGCGGCACATGTAAGCAGGTGGTTTTCATCAAAGAACATGTCTCAAACGCATTGAGACGGCGGCAAAATAACAATAAGTCAAAAGATATACGTAAAATTGGATTTATTGACTTACGAACGACGAAGGTTGACAAAAAGAAACATTTATTAATACGTGTCAAGTTCCTACTGCAAGGGTACAGGCAAACAGTGCAAGAGGATATAACGGCTTTTTGACAGCTTTCCCACCTGAATCAGTGCATGCATCCAAGCCAGAGGGGGTGTAACATCATACTTATAAGTGGTCTCATATTTGCAAGTTCTTCGTAAATTTGACTCGATTTTGTAATCACTGAAATAACATCACATACGCTGTCAACCTGTGAGGTTTCATTTCGTTCTCTCTTCACCGTCTCGGTGCTCCATTCTTTTTTTTATCAGGCAGTGTAATTGGTAATTTGATTCTTTTCCCAATAGCAGGGCCCGCTCTAGCGGTTATGCCGCCCCGGACAAATAGACAAATTGCCGCCCCTTAATATTACGTAGAATTATATATTTTTAATCGAATAAAATATTTTATTTTAATTTTAATAAAATCGTATATTCATAAATAAAGTTATTGAATTTTGATCTAGCTGCACACAATATAGAAATTAATTCTGAAATATCTGTACATAGCCACAAATTAACCATATTTTTTTTTTTTTTTTTTACATTTTTAAATGCTATTACAGATGGATATTGTCACACAAACAATCTAAATGCCATTATTTTGAAAATAAAACGAGATTACATCAAATACGCTAAAATCACAAAAAAACTTTTTTTCTTACTTTCAGTTTGCGAATTTTTTATTACATCTTTAAATTTACTTCATCAGCAATTTCATATTCAATTGCCAAAATGGCTAAATCATTAAATTATCAATTTCTTGGTTTTCGTAAAAGCTTAGATCTCCCAAATGCCTCTATCCTACTCTCCCAACTAGTGTCACTCCATGTTTTCAAAGTTGAACCCTGAACATGCTTTAAAAGTATTGCCCATCGAAAAGTAGATGCCGAAATGAATAAATATATTTTTTGGACCATGTTGAAGAAATTAGTGGCTTCCAAGGATGCTTTTGCCATTAATAACAAGATTGAGAGAATGTCTACTACACGAAACATTTAATGCTCGCGAATTATATTGTTTAATTCTAGATTGCACTCCTGCTTTATTGCCCCTCATATTGGATTCGTTGTCAGTCAATGGCCTCTGATATCCTGAAAATTTAAACCCAAGTCATTAAGGTTGTGACGGTTCTAGGGCTTTACAGAGTGTATTCTAAGACATTTGTCTGGGTTTTATTATAAAAAATTATGAATTGCGAGCGTGGTGTAATATTGGGATCCATGCATAGCCACAGGTATTGCGACACAATCCTGGCGTCTTGGTAAGTGTTGCATCAAGAACCAGCGTCAGTATAAAAAGACGAGACGCCACCTAACGTGGCTTTTTCGTCACCAGTCTTCATCGCAGTCGGACCTTCGGTCCAGAGCAGAGTTTAAATTTGTGTGGCAGTGGGTGACTTCTAGGTGTTTGCGGTAACCGTCTGAGTTGGTCTTTTGTCTTTGTTCGGGGAGTAAGTGAGTCGTCTGGTATTTTATTTTTGTTATTCATCGAAAGTGAGGATTTTAGTATAATCACTCAAATTAGGTTTTTTTCGTCGAAACTAGCAAGAGCTAAGTTTACATAAAGTGTGTCAGGTTAGGGAAGCAATAATAATACCAGCGAAATTTCTTATTAGTCGACACTCAGCGGTTGCGCAATTGTTTAAATTTGCAACGTCTATTCCACTGTTTTAAATTCCGTTCCAGTTTAGAAGTTGTATATCAGCCATCAAGTATTGATTTCATAATTTATAATTGTGCAACAAGTGTGCAAGAAATTGATAGGAACTTTAGAAATTTGAAATCGTAAATTTCCAATGTTGTGCAATTTGTGTGATGTTCAAAGAAATGGTTAGGGATTGTTAGCGGAAAGTATTAAGAAATTCAAGGGATTATTTGCGGTCGTAGCAGAACTGTCTTCTGATTTTTTTGGAGAAGAAGAAATTATTTACCTGGTGAAAAATCTGTTGTGTAAGGAATCTTCTGATAGAAATTTAAATAATATACCGGTCGGTGGGTCTAACAAAATTTAAGGAAAGCTGTGCATTAAAGACTTGAAAGAAAACCATTTAATTTATGATTTAGTAGTTTTGAGATACCCTTCTAACCTTTTATATATTTCAGAGAAGGTTTGAAGTGACCACCGCCGAAGAGAAAGAACATTGTATGTTGTTATTTACTTGATGCTTTCCAGGTAGGCACAAGTAAACGCCACAAGAACAAGATACTTTATTTTTTGGTAACTGCACAGACCATAAAGTGAGTGATTGTTACAATTATATTTTAACAACATATAACTTGCGGGTTCTTTCAGATGGCGACTCCTGCCAGGATTGTTTAACAATATATGTAACTAATTATTTACATTGAGTTTTAGAATCCAGTGATCGAACTACACAACAGAATATTTTAAGATTCTGCAGTAAGAATTCTTACGACGCGAAAGGCTCCAGCTGAGCGATAAGGGTTCACCGACCTGGAGAGGTGGCAGAAAAAATTGGGCGGATGTCACTGGAGGGTGTGAACTGACGAGTGGCTATACAAACACAAGGGGGTCTGTGTGTGACCTTCTTCCACACGCCAAGGAATTTCAAAACAAACAAATAAGCAGGTTCTGTATTTGTGCTACGAAAGTAAAACTGGGAAAAATATGCAGGTAATAGTGCTTCGAAAACAAAAATAAAATATTGAAGAGGACTCTAAAGGTACGTTAAAAAAAACCAGTGCCGCCTCGTGGCGGGGAAAAGTGCTTCTTTTGGGGGAAATTAATTTGTGTATTGTTTTTGTTTGTTTGTTGCCTCAAATATAATTCATGATGGAAGGTTTGAGTATGCAAGAGATGTTCAAAAAATTAATGGAAAGACACATAGAAGCTACCAAAACTTTGAGTAAAAATTTGAGTGAAAAAATTGACAGTCATGTAAAAGTCACCGAAACTTTGAGTCAAGATTTGAGTCAAAATATTGACAGTCAGGCAGAAGCCACCGTAAATTTGAGTCAAAAGAGAGATAATCAAGGCGGGGAGTTGAAAGAAAAAATTGAACAGAGTCAAATTGACTGTGAGAACAGGTTTGAAGAATTGAAATTGAATTTTGTGGAATTCCGGTCCGAGCAGGCTGAATGGAAAGTAGATATTGGACAGAAGCTTTCTGAATTTGACGGCGATTTTTGTGGTAAATTTGAGGAATTCAAAAATAGTCAAACTATATCTTTGTTGAAGGCTACGGAAAATTTTGAAACTAAACTCAGGGACCATGTTGAAAGGATAGAGAACAACCAAACAGGGTTAGTTTCTAGTTTGGATACTAAGATCGGGGCAATTATGATAGAAGTGGAGGATGTTTTGGAAAAGAAATTGGGAGTTACTAAATCAGGGTTACAAGATGAAATTCAAGAAAGGATTTTGGAGGTAAAGGAAAGTTATAATAACGATAATGAGAGTCTTACCCAACAGATTGATGAGTGTAAACAAGGGATGCAAGAAATAAGGCAGGATTTGACTTTTGTAGGAACCAATCATGATCAAATGGGACAGGAAATTGAAAAGATAAAGGGGAATTTGGCATTTACCAGGAAAACGGTAACTGAGGATATTAAGATTCTAAATAAAGAGTATAAGGAATTGGGGAAAGATTTGGTACAGACTGCCATTAATGTTAACCAAGTAAGTAATGATTTGGCTGATGTAAGGAGGAACATAAAGAATCCTGTTGAAACAGAAAAGAGAATTGGAACAGAGGCACCGTACTCTGAAAGTGAATCGGAAGGGGTTAGAGTTGATGTAGTTTCTGATGAGAACACTGGAGTTGAAATACATGTTGTTGCAGTAGAGTCAAAAGTAACTTCTGTAACTGAAATAGTTGAAGGTAGTATAGTTCTTGGTCAGAATACTGAAAAGACTACTGAAGCACTATCAGGGATAAATCCTGAAATTGAAAGGGAGATTTCTGACGAGGAGAGTGTTGAAAAGATTACCGGGATAGATTCAGAGTCGAATTTTGAAATTGTAGGGGATAATATACATTCAAGTCAGTTCAATTCACCAGCCAGTAGTGAAGGGAGTAGACAGAATTTGAAACTTGTTTTCAGGGGGTTGAATTCATATAAATTAATGATGGGGAAAGGGACAAAGTGTTATTACTTGTGTACACCTAATCAGATGTATTTTGATCAGGGTTTTGCCAGGTTAGGAGAGGACGGACCGACTTTTTGTTGCTCGTATTGTGACGGAGGAAGCGAGAAGGTACAGCGGGTAAAATCGATTGTTGACGGAAGTCGACCAGTCGGCCGCTGCGTCAATTGCTCCGCGGAGGAAATGTCCCGCGTAGTATTTGAAATGGGATTTGAGTACTTAAATTCATTTGGTTTTGAAACAATGAAATATTGTAAGGGTTTAGATGACTGTAAAAATGTCATGCTGAATATACGAGCTTTGCAGCTGAATGTCTCAGAACATCACAGTTCATTGTGTGACCACTTGGAGGTCACAATCATTGTAAAGCTTTCTGCATTTCGGGTAAAGGTGAAATGGAAAGCCACAGATATGTCTATCTGTTATTCCAAAATCTTTCATCTTGGTTTAGCATGATGATTACCGGGAATTGGTTCATAATTCTACCAGTTCGCCGATGAAATTTAATAATGTTCTCTATGAAAAAAATGTATAACATATTTTTTTTAATTATCAATAAGAATTGTCGGTTTTTTTTGGTGAATGTGAGAGATAATTGGTTATTATAGGATTGGTTGAGGACACTTGTAATCGTTTGAAGATCTTGTTTGCAGATGTCAAACGCTAAGGTTTTCTGATGATCCTCAGAGACATAAATAGAAAAATGTTTCTGGAAGTGTGGACGTCGTGATGAATGGATGAGGTAAAAAAATAGGATGTAATTAGGATTTTTTTTTTGGTAAAAAAGAGAATTCCCTATGACGTCGAATGACTGATGATTTTGAATTTTCCAACAAAAATGTAATTTGAAATTTTGATAGGATATTGTGATGGTTTTAGATTACTTCTCATTTGACCAAATGGTTTGGTCAGTGAAATATTTTCAGTTCAGGGGATATGTATCCCAGGATTATTATGAATTATTTGGTTTTTTTCATTAATAAAGTATTGAGAAGAAGTCTGAAAGATTTTTTTTTGTCTATAAATAATTCCAATTCTTGAAAGCATAAATTAATAAGACTTTGTATCATATAAAGATGATACCTATGGTATTTGAATATTTTCAAGCGGTAGTAAGTCTTGAAATACTATGTACAGTAAATGTAAAAATTTAAAATGTTTGGAAGGTTATTTAAAGAATAACCTGATATCATTGTTTCATAAACGCTTAGCAACATTGTTTGAGCATGCGTTTTGAGGGTCTGCGAACCCCAAATTTAAATTTTTTTTGGTAAGTGATGGTATTATTACCAGAATTTCTTGAATTTATCAGTTAATTGAAAAGATACATTTATACATTAAGATTGTTTATGTAAGACCACCACCGAAAATTTTTTTTCAGAATATTGAAAAAAAAAATATTTTCTTTAATTTTTTTTAAGTTCTAAACTTAATTTTTAACTAAATCACCAAGGTCAATTTAGTAAAAAATTGGAGGGGGCTGTGACGGTTCTAGGGCTTTACAGAGTGTATTCTAAGACATTTGTCTGGGTTTTATTATAAAAATTATGAATTGCGAGCGTGGTGTAATATTGGGATCCATGCATAGCCACAGGTATTGCGACACAATCCTGGCGTCTTGGTAAGTGTTGCATCAAGAACCAGCGTCAGTATAAAAAGACGAGACGCCACCTAACGTGGCTTTTTCGTCACCAGTCTTCATCGCAGTCGGACCTTCGGTCCAGAGCAGAGTTTAAATTTGTGTGGCAGTGGGTGACTTCTAGGTGTTTGCGGTAACCGTCTGAGTTGGTCTTTTGTCTTTGTTCGGGGAGTAAGTGAGTCGTCTGGTATTTTATTTTTGTTATTCATCGAAAGTGAGGATTTTAGTATAATCACTCAAATTAGGTTTTTTTCGTCGAAACTAGCAAGAGCTAAGTTTACATAAAGTGTGTCAGGTTAGGGAAGCAATAATAATACCAGCGAAATTTCTTATTAGTCGACACTCAGCGGTTGCGCAATTGTTTAAATTTGCAACGTCTATTCCACTGTTTTAAATTCCGTTCCAGTTTAGAAGTTGTATATCAGCCATCAAGTATTGATTTCATAATTTATAATTGTGCAACAAGTGTGCAAGAAATTGATAGGAACTTTAGAAATTTGAAATCGTAAATTTCCAATGTTGTGCAATTTGTGTGATGTTCAAAGAAATGGTTAGGGATTGTTAGCGGAAAGTATTAAGAAATTCAAGGGATTATTTGCGGTCGTAGCAGAACTGTCTTCTGATTTTTTTGGAGAAGAAGAAATTATTTACCTGGTGAAAAATCTGTTGTGTAAGGAATCTTCTGATAGAAATTTAAATAATATACCGGTCGGTGGGTCTAACAAAATTTAAGGAAAGCTGTGCATTAAAGACTTGAAAGAAAACCATTTAATTTATGATTTAGTAGTTTTGAGATACCCTTCTAACCTTTTATATATTTCAGAGAAGGTTTGAAGTGACCACCGCCGAAGAGAAAGAACATTGTATGTTGTTATTTACTTGATGCTTTCCAGGTAGGCACAAGTAAACGCCACAAGAACAAGATACTTTATTTTTTGGTAACTGCACAGACCATAAAGTGAGTGATTGTTACAATTATATTTTAACAACATATAACTTGCGGGTTCTTTCAGAAGGTCTCCAACTATAGTATCAGACATTTGTTTTCCTGTGGATCTTTCGACTGGTAAGAAGCCTTAAAAGCTTTCATTAATTTTAATTTCAACATCAGGATTAAATTTATTGGTTGAAACATATCTGATTACAAGAGTAATTTGCTATATCTTACTAAAGTCAGGAGTACAGTTTAAAATTGTGGAAAAATATTTGATTTTTTTTTATTTCATTAATAACATGAGACTTTACACTTTGATGCAGCAGATCTACTATCCCGGTTTGTATATTATTCCCAAGATATTGAGCTTTAGTCTCGACTTTTTAGAGCATCAACGCACGTGCTCTTCCATAATGGGATCGTATTCAGACAGTAACTCAACTATTTTTAAGAAATTGCCGTTATTATGCTCAAACAACTTTTACCAAGCATTTTGGTAATTGCAACGATTCTTAGAAGCATCTCATTCTAATGAATTATTTCGGCATTAATAACTCTTTGAGTGGCAGCATCTACAGTTTTACAACAATTTAATCTTTCGTTCATTTATAGCCATGATTTTTGTGCCTGGATATGATTTTTCGAAATTTCATGCTCTCTTAAAGTTTCGCCGAGGTGCTTCCAATTTTTAAAACCCTCCTTTGAGAGAGAACTAACTAAACAGCCGAAAATTTTGCAACAGAAGCAGTAAACGTAGTTTTGTGAAAGATAGTAACTAATCTCGCAATATTTGCTCTCCGTTGCTTAAAATTCGTGCATAATATTTTGCGCTAAAATGTCGACCTGTGTCATTGGAAGGAAATTTGTAATTATGCAATAGTTTAGGTGGACCTTGCCTTACTAAAAGGCTTCTTACGGCGTCTCGTAAAATTCTTGGCCACAAAGTTTTAGAACGCCTTCTGAGTCTCACGTTGGTGTCAGTTTCAATTGGTTTAGAAACTTCGTTCATTTGTATGCTATTATTCTCTGACGATTCTGTACTTCTTTTGTATCCCGACCTGATATTGGATTCTAAGATTTGTTTTGGTAAACCCTGAATACAGTATATTTTTTTAACGCCCCAGATTGATTCTGCCTTTCCGCTTCCTTTCCCAACCTTCTTTTTTTTTGTACCGGTAACCAGATAGTTTTCTTTGACCATTAGACATTTTGGAAGAGGCACGCACGTAACTCAAACAATGTACACTATAAAATAATATAAAAAGTAAATATTTATCCTTGTTCTAGATAAGCTAAAACCATATTCTCAGTCGATATAAAAAATATTTATGCACAACACAAAATATTTCCATACCCTGTGAACATAAAGAAAGTCTAGTGTTACTACACAGTCAAAGCTTATTCGCGGAGGATACGATTCGTAAATTTGCTGCACATGCAGAAACCATGTATAGGCCTACAGAATGGCAATTTCTATAGGCTTAAACGGAATACGTTCCAGGTTCACAAAAAAATAAAAAATGATATTGTGGAGTGATTGTCGCGCAATGCACTTATTAAACCAACTGACAAAGTTATTCACATTCACTAAAATATTTAATGAATTTAATTTTGTTGAAACGGTTTACAAATGCAGCAATTAGAGTATCTGGAAACCGTATTCGTATATATAATAAGCATCATGGGTTATTATATATTAGCAGTTGACATTCGAAATGGAATATGCTAATGGTATGTGAAGTAACTAATCGGTAATCAGCAGCTGTTAATATTATTTATTAATGATTATAAGTACTGTCCCACTCCCACCAAACTACAGTATTTTCACAAACGATCAAAGCTAGCGTATGTAATTTAACCCAACCATAACACTTTCAATGCCTATATCTAATTATTACAACAAATCTGTGAGGCTCGGATTATGAGAAGAAATTATTATGCAAAACATTCCACTTCGATTTCCAATAACTAAGATCCATATTGATTTGGTTCATCAATTCAATAAAATAAATACTCAGCATCTCCCGTAAAGCACTATCGATTCCGTGTTTTAGAGCGTAACTGCAATTGCTAAAAACACTCCTTTTCGCCGTGTCTAGTAACTTGTGGGCAGTATAACGTCGGGATCACTGCAGGTAGCAAAGGTCAAGTGTAACAGCCCCCCCCCCTTACCGCGCTTCTGTTGTGCGCTTTTGTCGTTGTGCGCTTATGTCGTATATCCAACTAAATAACAGTTTAATCACAGATGTACTTACCTTTAGAAATTATAAAATCCTGAAGTAAATATTATGAACTTCCACTTATCACTAATAACGTAATAGTAAGACTAATGCCGTTGTGTAATGAAACCACCTTAATAATTAGTAATAATAAGCTAGTTGAGACAACAAAAGTCGAAATAGCGTTCTACTCGCGTGCTAAGGCCCAATTCACACAGAAGAGACGTGGCGCGGACTTCGGGCTGAGACATGGCGCGGACGCGGCGCATTTTGAAGTTGCTCCTATGGCGCAAGTCACACAGAGGCGGCTGGACAACGGCGCGCCCCTATGAGGACCGCGCTCCGTCTTTTCGAAGTCTCAATGGGCGCACCCAAATAGCTAAGAACTGTAAGTTTTTAACGAACGAAAAAAAGGTATGTGGATTTTTTTTTATTAATTGGGTATTTAACACATTAATATCATTAATATTTTTCTCACACCGAAATGGCGCCCCTAAATTTTAGCGCCCCGGGCAAATGCCCGGTTTGCCCCCCCCCCCTAGAGCGGGCCCTGCCAATAGTCAATTTTTTCTGAACTTAAACTTCATTTGATTTTTGATGTATGTTTTGTGTAATATCTCCATCGCAATGGCGCTACACTATCCTAAGCTTTCATCAAATCTATAAACTGCTGTGAGTTTACAATCGCGAGCAAATTTCTGTCATCTGAATGAGCAGAATAAGATCATCAGTTGGCATACCTGCTAGACATTCCATCTGCTCTTTGTCATCCATACCCACGTTATCTCTTTTAGATCTGTTTATGCTTGGATGGCTCCTATAAAAGGCCATAGCCAAATTCCTTCCTGTTCCTTGTCCCTCATCCGGTCCCGGCTTTAACGACCTGGACAAGCCGTATAGCCAAAAGAAAAAAAGTTCTATTTTTGTTTTAACATTTGACTGTACATTGTGTCTGTAACTGCAGGCATTGGTAGTTTTCGTCTATCATTTCGTTTACTGCAGTAATTTGTGGAATTTTGTTTTGCGCATTAGTATCTCACCCATTTATACTGTTTTGAATCAGTGTGGTGGTTAATGTACAAATTGTTCAGATCAATATATGATAATTCCTACGGAAATAGAATTTTCATGAGTTGTGAACGATTCTCTATGAGCAGACCTCAAACGATTCTAACTATCCTAAATCATTGTTTTGGTTGTAAGGTAAGTGCGTCGTTTATGCATCCTATTTGGAGGCAGCTTGCTGCTATTTTTTAAAGACATTTTTATCGCTACCATCCGATGACCTAATTTCAAACTTGGAGGGCCACGGGTTTTTTTTTTTGGAGAATGTATTATCAAGTAAGGGACGCTTTCCCTATAACATAGGAGCCCATTCTGCCACACCTGTTTGATTTACGGGTGGCATTTTAATTCCAACCTCGCTCTTAATATTAACAAAGCTATTTTCCTCTACGGCATTCTGAGACACTTGTATTATTCCGACATGACAGACACAGAAAAGAAAATGTTTATTTGCGGTCTTTATAATACTGTTTCTATTTACACATATTCTAAATGAACAAGTTTTCCAACTTTCTCTTAATGTGTTCATTACTTATATGAAAGCAAATTAAAATTAGTTTTTGTGGCGAATGCTGTCATTAGTTTATCTTTATATACTTAAGTGTATGAGGCACGCAAGTTTTTGATATTTGAGGGGATAGTCTAGTGTTTCCTTTTCAAAAATATGTAAAAGCGACATATATTAATCTTACGCCCAGCGGCAGTTGCAAGGACATATTTCTTGCTGTGGGCGCTCGAGCATGATCATTACGAGTGAAACAGGTTCAGGGTGCAACCAGCGTCGGTGAAAGGTGTCGATAACGAAATCAGGCTGCAACTAAAGGAATGCACTTAAGTGTTTCGTAACACTATGCACCACTACCGAACCAGTTGGTGCAATTTCAACTTTAAAGTACTCTTCCGTTTCAGGTATTCAGCAGACAACAAAATCAAAGTGGTTATATTAGAGATTTTTAATAGTTTAAGCATTTTTACCTTTCAGTTGTAACCAATGTTGTTCTTAGGGTGTAAATCTTCTTTTACTTTTCATTCTACGTTACGCATGCAGATGAAAGAATGATTTAAGTTTAATAATTGTGAATCCTACTAACAAAAACCTTTTATCATACAAACACATAAATCGCTTACGCTGGAAAGATTTTTAGCTATACAAGCTTTCCAAAACTTACTACCTACTATTAATCTATGCTACGGATATATTATTTAACTTTCTTTTTTTTTTATAAAAATCTCTCTTGTAAACATAATTTCCTATTTCTCATATAATACTTCGATAACGCAGTATGTTGACCTATAACAAACTCGAAAGATGTTTCGGTAACAATTTGTGCATGTCTTGAAATTGTGTTTGAGTGAATTGTTGTAACTAATCCAGCATTCACACGAAGCAAACGAAGAAGACATAATAGGAACAGAAAGTTGTTCTGCTACCAAGGAGTTATCGTTAGGTCTTATGTAGTATTAGTTTATCCAGTAAAAATTGCTTTATGGCGAAAATTGGACATCTGGTAGGTAGGTTAAATGTCGATTATTCTTCACAGATTCATGCGTCGACCTTCTGCGACGAATTACTATTTCATCCTGGCCGCAATTGGTGTTTTTATTATTTTTCAATTACGGTTAAAAATTGAAAGCGCCTTTATTTTGAAGCGGTAGCTGTCAATGTATACCAAGACTTCACGGTAATCTTGAGATGTTCAGTTATTACGTACTGCTTCCCCTGGATCACTACAGCAGGTTGACATTTTCTAGGCTTAAGTCCTCCAGGATTTGGAAGCACAGTGCACGATGTTTACTGGAGTTTGTCTGTTTCCAGGATGCAAGGCGCCTACAGTCTATACTACTTACCACCTTATCACAAACATATTCGGAAGATTCAAATCAGAGACTGTGACAACCTTTTGAAAAGTAACTATCACACTGGTAGAGTGTCTCACCATGTTATCAGACAGCAGGTAACCCTTTTACTTAGCATATAGAATCAACCTGAGTATTAATAGAAATAAAAACTAAAGATTTAAAAAAAAATACTTCTAACTGTATAGAGGTCAACCATACATACGTAAAAGGACATTATTCGTTTTGATAGCTGCAAAAAAATTAAATCAAACAACTAAAATCCAAAACAGATGGATAGCTGAATGGGGATACTAAGTGCTAAAAGGAGCTCACTCTTCATTGTGGGAAGAATTCAAGACGAATGGCATAAACATAATAGGCCTACACTGGTTAAGTTGCTACGTTATTGCTTTGTTATTAGTTAACCGCTGTAAGTTCTATGCCGCTACATATGTAACATTTTTAATTAAAATTCTGTCAATGACTGAGGGTTATTGTTCATCACCTCTCGAACTAACTTATTCTACTCCCTGACTCCCTGTCCTACCAAGGAAAAAGTTCTCCACTCTCTAATCACTAAAAGAAATGTGCTAATGTTTGGTCGTGGTTTTCCGTTTCCTTCCTTATGCTGCTAACTAAATCTTTGCCAAGTCATCAAAGCCAACGTACTCTGTATACATACCCACCATTTTTTCACCTGCTCCATATTTTCTAATCACACACAGCCCAGCTGTTCCATTTCATTTCAAAGAGCTTTCTGCAGTAATTTCCAATCGCACCTCTATCTACCGCCTCTGTACTCCGTCCAGCCCCAGTATTTAAATCCTAAAATGTGCGCCCCATACTGAACCACAATACTGAAGCAACATTTGATAATTTTTTTCGGTTATATATATAAATGACGGTGATTTTCTTTAACCAGTCAGAACTAGATGGGACTCGAACCAGCGACCACCGGAACATAAGGCAAGTGCACTAGCCACTAATATGAATGTGCTTCCCTGCCCATATGATTCAGGCTTTCTTCCAGATTGCCCGACTCTTCCTATATGTCAGTGAAATGGACCACACCCAGCACCCTTATTCGAATGCTTCCAACAATGGTGACGTCACCGGTAGAAGAATAGGATGGGCATTTTCAGGTGGAGAATGAAAAGTTTGGAAGGCCTGTTGAAACTGAAAGTGGCGGATGGCAGCAAAGGAGGTATAACAGAAACATTTGTAAAAGGACCTTGGGCAGACATTCCTGCGTAGAATGCCATTAATAGGTGGTCTCACAAACAGATAAAAGCGAACATGGTAAACAAGGCGCTCCCGAATATGTCGTAAAGCAATACGAATCATCGGAAGTGTCAAGAGCCAAACTACAAATTCATTCTCTATGTTGACAAGTGTACAAATACTACATGATATAGTACTATGACACTTGCTAGATGAAGCTACTAACCATGCATCTATGCGTGAGAAGCAGAAAATGTGAAACACGTTGTTTAAATGAGGAAGGTGCTGCTAGCCATTACCACTACAAAATCTAAAGTGCTTGCGGAAACCAGATGCAGTTTTCCTACGAGCGTCAAGGAGAAGCCTTCCATTATAATAGTAGGAATTTCCTCGCGGACGAGTAAAGACGTACGGAGAAAGACGCTTAGGCCGGTTACACACTTGGCGGTTTCGTCCGCTCCGAAAATTTCTCCGTCGCCGCCATTCAGGTAGAGGCGCAAGGGATCAAATGGGAGCTTACGCCTTACAGACTTTTTTTTTTTTTATATATTATTTATTGGCAAAAGGACAGAGTCCATACAGCCAAAAATACCTTTACATATTGATGGTACAAGGTTAGAGGTGCAATTCTTACAGTACGATACCATACAATACATAACAAAACAATACCGAAACATACAATACATTACAGCGCAATACAATACGATACAGGACAATACAATGCAATAAAGTGCCATATACTGTAATACAATCAATTACAATACAGTAAAATACCATACAATACATTACAATATTTTGGTTTACATATTGTGTAGTGATGCCAGGAGTACAACTCCTACCGTGCTTTTTATTATTAATTTTGGAATATGATTCTTGACATATAGTTGATTTGCCTGGTAATTTACAAAGTTCGAAATAAAACTCTTAAACTAGCATTTATTTACATCTTATATTTCAAGGATAACAGTACTACTCTTGTGGTGCAATAGATTTACATATTATGTTATACCTTTAAAAATACAACTCATACCATACGACTGATTTATATGTTAACCTAAGTAAATGAAAATGGAGCTCTTACAGTGCACTTGGTTTACATATTGCGTTGCCAGATTAGGCATAAAACTCTTAGTGTACAACTGATTTACATGTTGTATTATTCGGTTATACATTTACACTTATCGAACAATTGATTTACTTGTTATGTTGTCTAGTTAAGAGTACCAATCTCATCCTATAATCTGTTTACTTGTTATCCTGCTAAGTTCGAACTAAAACTCTTATGGTAAAGTTGGATTACATCTTGTGTTATAAATTCATGAGCAACACTTTTCCTGTATAGATATTTATTACAAGGATCATATATCTATGTGATTTTCCTTGGCAAATCTATAGAGGCTTATATAGATTTCCGGTTCTTGTTTCTGAAGAAGATGTTGGATTTTGGTGGGAAGTTCAGCCCCGTGTCTTTGTAAGTCCAATATTAATTGTGTAGATTTGTTCCAGTGGCGCTTGCATGCGAAGAAAAGGTGGTCGACGTCCTCCAAAATATTTGCTTCACATTCGCAGAAGGGCGAGTTAACTACGTTGATTTTGAACAGATGCGATTTGAACCGCCCGTGGTTAAACTTCAGCCTTGCTATGAATGTTGAGAGTCCTCTGGACAGTATCCGGTTGGAGTACCAATGAGCTCTTGGAATTGAGGGATGGATCTGTCGATAATGTTGACCTTTATGGAGGTCACTTGTCTTCCATTCGTTGGCCCATTCTTTCTTGACATCGCGTCGAATCGCTGGTAATAGATCCGATGCCGGAACGAGGTTGAGTTTGTTTCCGCTTAGTGCAGCTTCTTTTGCTAGTCTGTCTGCTTGCTCATTACCTGTAATACCTGCGTGTCCTTTGGACCAAATGAAAGTGATCTCCGTGCCTTTCTCTCTAAGTTTGGACACTAATCGAAGTATTTCAAAGGCCAACCAACATCTGCCATTGTCTTTGGAGATGTTGTTTAGTTTGTTAACAGCGGACAGGGAGTCTGTTAATATTGCTATTCTCGGGCTTTGCAGTTTTGTGCAATATTCTAGAGCTTTGACCATTGCAAGTAGTTCCGCTGTGAAGACCGTTGCTTCTTCCGGTAGGCTGTAGGTTTCCGACTTGTTGTTTGTCGTATCCACAAATGCGCATCCCACTGAGTGATCTGATTTGGAACCGTCTGTGTACAGGCATGCTGGGTTACCTGGTAGGTTTGAGATGTAGTCCCTCATTATGACATTGTTCCTTTCGCTCCCTTCCAGATATTTAATGTTGGTTCGGATGTCCAATTTCAGAGAGGTAATAGGCATTCTTCCTGAATAGACAGGTAATAGCTGAGCTCGGTATATTTTTGTGGAGTATATCTTTAGGTACTCATATGCTCTTGCTAGGGGTGGACTAGTTTTCTTCTTCCAGTATGCACGTTCTGAGTACTGTGCCGATAATACTGATAACTTTTCCAACAGCGGATTCTCTTCGAGTTCTAATTGCTTTAGTATGAATTTTCTGGAGAGGTATGTTCGCCTAATGTGTAGTGGTGGTTCGAGGCATTCGACCAACAAGGCGTTTGTAGGCGTAGATGCCATGGCCCCAGTACATAGTCTCAGTGCTTTGTATTGTGATCTATCTAGTCTCTTCAACAACTCTTTCGATGCGGATCCAAAGCATATACAGCCATAATCGTAATGTGGTCTTACGAGCGATCGAAAAAGTCTCATGTTGAGTTCTCTTTCCGCTCCCCAGGTTTTGCCGGTAATGGCTCTAATTAGATTCATGGCTGCTTCACTTTTTTTCGATGATGTAAGATATATGATTGGACCATTTAAGGTTCGAGTCCATTTTCAAGCCTAGGTATGAGACTGTTTTCTTGACTGGGAAAGAGTGGGCTCCCAGTGAGATTTCAGTTATGTGCGGTACCCTATGTCTTGAAAATATGCAGACTACGGACTTTTCTGTAGAAAGGACGAAGCCATGGCGTATCATCCAAGCCTTCATTTTGTCCATTGCGATGTCTAACCTTGTCTTACAGGCTTGTAATGTCCGCTGGCTGATGTAAAGGCAAACATCGTCCGCGTATTGTAACAATTTTACTTCCCGAGGTATCTTTGAGTGGAGGTCACTGACGTAGATATTGAAGAGAAGGGGGGACAATATAGATCCCTGAGGCAGTCCTTTACTTGTAGACCTGGGTCCGACTACTTCACCTCCAATTATGAACAGCTCTCTATTTTCCAGCAGCGCTATTAGATTCGCCACGAAAGTTTCCGGGAGAGGCAACTGTCTAAGTTTCTCCGCCAGTAGAGGGAGAACAACGTTGTCGTATGCTTTGGATATATCGGTGAATAGGGCCATCAGGTAAAAGTTTTCTCCATTACTGATTTGGATATCTGTCACTAGTTGTGCTATGATTTCATTTGTGCCTTTCCCCTTTCTGAAGCCAAGCAGGGTTTCTGGTAGAAGGTGATGATGTTCTACATACCACTCCAGTCTGAGTTTAATCATCCGTTCTAACATTTTCAAGGAGCATGACAGGAGTGAAATTGGCCGGTATGATCCGCTGTCACTGGGGTTTTTGTGAGGTTTGTGGATTGGGACCACTCTTATTGCTTTTAGTGGGGGAATGTGGACTCTCTCCATCCAGACCTTGTACATAATTTTGAGGAACAAGTCTTTGCCTTCTCTGGGGAGGTTATCTATCATCGAATACTGTATTTGGTCCATTCCTGGAGCGGTGTTACTAGATTTTTTGAGTGCACTTTCCAATTCCTCTATTGTGAAAGGTTGAAGCAAAGGGTGGTCTGCTTCCGGGTTCTGAATGTCGACTTCCTTTTCTGGGCACCAGTCTGGAGCCAAAGAGCAAAGGAGGTCCATGGCCGTCGCAGTGGAGATGTGTTTGTTTGATTGCGTTGTCTTGCGCTGAATTCCTTTAACCTGTCTCCATAGTAGTTTAGTTGGCACGTCTTTGTTCAGAGACTTACAAAAATTGTGCCAGTATTCTCTTTTCTTCTTCTTCAGAAGGCGTTTCGTGGAAGCTTGTATCTTGTTTAAGAGTATGTATTGTTCGTCCGTTGCCTGTCGTTTATATTGCGCTAACGCCTTCTTTCTGTCTTTTATCGCTTTAGTGCACTCTTCATCCCACCATTTCGGGCTGTTTCTATGTGGCGTCTTTCTCTGTTTATTTTCTGGGATGGATACTTGGGCCGCTTGGTCCATAATTGTTGTGAAGGAGAGGTAGTCATTTTTGGGGTCATCTGACGTGCTAAAGTTTTCTAGTTTATCTGTTATGAACTGCTTATATAGTGGCCAGTTAGCTCTCCTTGTGTTCCACTTGTAAGTGGGAGACGGAGGAGTGGTCTTGAATCTCTGGTCAGGTGGGGACATTATGATGGGAAAATGGTCAGATCCCGATGGGTCTGGGAGGGTCTTCCATTCTATGTCCATGGCCAATCCCGGCGAGATGAGTGAGATATCGACTGCCGATCTACGTTCTGTTGCTCTGTGGTATCTTGTTTCTGATCCATCGTTCAGTAAGACTAAGTTCATTTCTTCCAGTAAATCTATTACCACTTTGCCTACTGCGCAGCTGGATTCACTTCCCCACTGTTGGTGGTGGGCGTTAAGGTCCGTCATAATAAGCATTGGGGGGGATAATTGCTCTATTACCTGACGAAGTTCTCTTTTGGACACTGGAGTTTGAGGAGATCTATAAATTGAAGCAACTGCTATTTTTCTGTGGTTCCTGCTGTCATATTCTACGTTGGCTGCACATACTTGCAAATTCGATCCCTGCGAGTTGAACTGAATTTTCATCATACTGTATTCCACTTTTGATCAAAAGAGCGACTCCTCCGTAACCGTCCTGATCGATCCGACCGAATCACATTGTATCCTGTACAAGAGAAGTGGTTGTCAGGTTTCAACCACGTTTCCATTAATCCCGCAACTGCAATGGAATTTTCTTGGAGGAGGTATATTAGGTTTTCCTTATTAGATCTGACTGACCGAATGTTCCACTGCATAAAGTTATTGCACTTCGCCATTATTATTGAGCACTAAGGATTTTCTGATGAACTCTCTTATATCTGGCATAACGCCTGTATTAACCATCTTCAGCAGCGAGGAAACAATGTAGACCACCTTATCTATGAGGGGTTCTTCCCTTTCGAAGATCTGGGGCCTATAGGGGTTGTAGTTTATCGGGGGCAGATGTGGTGGGTCCATGGTCAAAGTACAAATCTGATGGAATCTTTATGTTTTGGCTTCTGGTCGCCTGCTGCTTGGAAGGAGGCTCGGTTCTGGCTTGCTTATTGAATCGTTCTTGCAAGTTAGGGGTTGGCCTCGCTGTTCCCCGTGCTTGAATGGGGGTGGATATTGAACTTCCGGGTTTAGGTATGTGCATTGGGGGGAAGCTGGAGGTGTCTGGGGTAAAGGGAAGCCTGGCAGCTTGTTTAGCGTAGGAAGTTGGGTTTTCTAAAGCTGTGGCTTGTTCTAACGTAAGGTTGTTATAGGCCATGTGGGTTTTGATGCGCTTTTGTTTCACAAACTCTGGGCAGGAGCTTGATGTTGCTATATGGTCTCCCCTACATATTGCACAGTGGAAGTTGTTAGTTTTGTTGCACCCGGCTGTTTCATGGGCCTCTCCGCATTTAGCGCATCTAGCATTGCTGCGACAGTGCTTGTTGACATGACCATATCTCAAACACTTATAACACTGAGTTACTCTTTGAACATATGGTTCGACTTGGCATCTGGTGTAGTGAATGAAGACATGTGGTGGGAGGGTCTGTCCTTTGAATGTAATGCATACCATTTGCCGCGGTATCCACTGATGTATTCCGTCGATTGTGATCTTACGCTTTAGTCTTCTGGCTGCTATCACTTCAATATCGGAATCTATGACATTTAGTATTTCTTCTTCAGTTAATCTAGTATCTACCCCTCTTATTACCCCCTCTTTAACAGTACAATAGCGTGGTATAAAAAATTTTATATTCTGAGGGTGATTGGTGACTGATGCCAGGCTGTTTGCTGCCTTATAGTTATTAAATTCAATCTGAACACGGTTCCTCCCCTTGGTTGATATGTTAAGGATCGAATGGTTCATTGCTGGGATGGAATTCCTGATAAATTTACCAACGGACATGGGATGAAGACGTCCGAGGGCGCCCCTATTTGGGTGCTCTTCTGTATTTATCTGTTCTGCATAGACTATGAATGGACCGGTGTCATGTTCTGAATACCTAAATTTCTCTTCTCCCAATGTAGAAGCTGCTTGCACATTTGCGGAATTGACTGTTGGTAAATCCCTAGTTCCCATAGCTATTGCGTTTTGGCTGCTATTGCTAGTATAAGTTGTTATTGGTATTTCTGATTGGGCTATCTCTTCACTTCCTGAAACGCTTGCGGCAATTGCGGGGTTAGTAGGTATAAATGGCACATTATTAATATTCATATTTAGGTCAATTTCCCCAGTTGGGGCTCTTTCACATCTGGTACTTATGCATGCAGGCTGTTCTATGTCGGCATACGCACGTAGCTTGCGTTTCTTTATAACTGTTGTCTTTTCAGAATCTGGGAGTGCAATGGGCGGCGTACTTACGATGTCCACTTCGATCGGCGTATAGCACACTTGAAGGGCCGAGGCGATAGCATCCGCTGTTTCCTCTGCTGTGCTCCCTTCCGAGTCCTCCTGCATCCTGTAAGCCCTTAGGCTTACACCTCTTGCTCTATTCACCCACTATCTTCCACCTGTTGTGTAGTTGAACAGAAGCGGTAACTTAAGCTCGAAGACACACTAAACCACTGTGTAGACACGAAGTCCGATAGCTTGCTCGCACCACTTAGAACGGCTCGCGCGTAAACAAGGAAACGATCCGCACTGTTCGACGGCTCAGAGCAGACTGCCTTACAGACTTGGCGGAGGGGAAAACCCGCGGTAGCGCTGCCGTCGACGGCAGGTATACGACCGCGCGCTGCCACTACATTCAACGGTTGTTTGACCGCCCCAGTCCACACAGTGGCCCATGTGGCCACATGGGCGCTTGCACACTAGGCGGATTCTAATCGCTTGTGCGTTTTCAGTCTGTGTAAAGTTATCATTTTTTGAATTTAAAAATCGTAATATGAGTTAAGTGGTGATAGATAATGATCTCATTTCGTTAGTGGAAGCTAGACCAGAGACAAAACAGTGGTTTCTTTTAAAGATCGGGACGCTACCAGGAACGGTTGGAAAGAAGTGTGCCTTGAAAGTGGAATGATTTTGACGAAATGGAAAATTAGGAAAAATTCCTTTGGATAGTAAACTATTGATCACGTATTTACATAAATTTTTACCACTTCAACTAGAATTTCAATAATATTGAATCACATTTTATAGAAAGATTTTGGTTTTAATAGTATATAACTCTGTCCTCATATATTAGACATTTGCCAAGGAACACAACATTCGAAATTCTGTCGCTTGACATTGTGAGATTCTTTTTTTTTTTTTTTTCTTTTTCTTTTTTAACACAGCATTGACGAATACAGTGAGACAAGCTGTTTAGTTAATTCGGCATCATTTTCGCCATTTACTTTCGATTTTTCTTTGTAAAGTAATAATTTTTAAAACACTCAACATGTTACAACTTAAGCAAAAATGTTTAACTAGTCGTTTGTGCTTGTAAGAACAAAAGCAATGTAGAGCAAAGTCAACAATGATGAGTCGGTTACACAGTGAAGTATATGTATTAGTTACAAATAAATGAAAGACTTAGTCATTATATGGCATAGTGTATTTTTCAAACTTTTCTTGTACACCTATTCATAATCACCTAAAGGAGTTTTCACCCTAATTAACATAAAATAAATATAGGGGATTGGAATTATATAAAATTAAATGTTTACCTTTAGTAGGTCCATGAGAAATCTGCTTACTTCAAGGTGATTACCAGCATTTCCACACTTCATCAACTGTGTATTTCTCCTTTGAATGACATACTTTAGTTTCGCAAGCAACTCTCGATATAAACATCCCAAATTAATTGAAAAATTTGCTGTTATCGTTCCTCAAATATTCTGTTCGCCTTTGGTTTTTTCTTTTCCTATTTCTATGGCGACTGAACCGTTAAAATAAAAATTTTAAAACCTAACTACGAAATAATAAGCACCAAATTAACTAAATTAACATCTAATTTCACAATATGAAACTCAAGTCACCAAAAGCAAGATACTGACGCCCGACCACGTCACCTTTTTCCTGCTCTTCTTAGCAGTGGAAGTTTCACCGCTGAAATGGCATCGGTAGTTCGACCGCTCAATGTGTAAACACCTCAAATTCTATAGGCGGCGACGGAGAAATTTCCGGAGCGGACGAAACCGCCAAGTGTGTAACCGGCCATACGGGAAGCTGCCTTGCAGATTCAGCAGACAGCAGACGACCTTGACGTCAGCGCAAGCGGAGACAGTTACTTTAATTAAAAGTCTGTACAATTACGGTGGCTATAACACAGAACAGAGCGCATGAATTAAGTAATGGTGCTGACAATTAAGAGGAATAAAAAGGAAACAGATTATTGCTTAGGGTTTTACGGCCCTTGGACTTCAGAGTCATTGGAATCGGAAGAGGACTGTAGGGGAAAACGAACAGGAAGGGATTCGGTGATGGTGTTTTGAAGAAACCATTCCAGAACTATCCTGGACGGAATTCGGGAAACCATGGGTTACCGGAAATCTGGATGGACGACCCGAGTATCGAAGCCGCGTCCTCCCTAATGCCAGAAACAAATGTTAGCCGCTTACCCAGCAAGCTCGGAAAGTAAATATAAGTATATACTTTAACTGGAAAATCCTCTTAAGTGTTTGCAATACACGTTATTCAGGTGTAGGCGTTTATCGCAGAACTTGTTAACCCTCAACAAAAACTTCTCTGGGAAATCTAATAAGATGGTTTCACTAGTGTGATTTCTGCTGATGGTACTGCATATTTGGGTCAACATGATGATGTGTAAGTCTTCGGGGTAGTGTGATGGGATAAAAGAAAGAGCAAATCCTTTAGAAATGTCAAAACCGAATTTGTTAATCACACAAATAATTGAATTATATTGAAGAAAGATTTTAAAAAATATATAAATACGGACCCACCTAGCTTCAAATTTCTTCTTGTTTTTAGAGATTTTTGGTGCACATTTTAAATCATTTAAGTTTCTGTTCTTGTTGTTTTCTTATTTTTTGTTTGTGGAAGTAAGTATATGGACAGGTGAGTTATGTTTGCCCAGTAGTTTATTGTGTGTTTTTCTTCACGTAGTGCTTTCTGGATGTAACAGTTTTCTCGGAATGATTTGATGTTGTTTCTAGTGATTACTAATCTGTTTCAAAAGATCTCGTCCACGGCCATGGAAACAGTAAAATGTGGTAACCATCATTCTATACAGACAAATGCATGTTACCCTAGAGATTTTTTAAATTTATTTGTCATTAAACGTTGTCTATTACAAAAAAGAAATCCATCACTTTCTAGGTAAATATTCATACCTTTATTAACTTCCATTATTAGATTATTTGCTGAATTTAACTCTCTGAAAACAAACAAGAATCTTGTTTTTCTTTGTTGTTTCACGCCTACACGGCATCTCCAGGCACGGTTGAGGTTAAGAAGTTCATGGATGAAGTGGTATATGTATGCCTATTTTAGTATTTGTCAGATGGTGTTTGTGACCTACGAGGTGTTCCGCAAATATATAATTGTGTTTAAATACTCTCAAATGTTCTTTGTGCCTTGTTTAAAACAGTGTGTGTCTTTGACGAGTGTATTACGATCGACAGTTCTTGCATGGCAGTCTACGTATATTTGCCAGACATGAGGTATATGTCAATTGTCCTTTTAACGTTTTTTACGCATGTACCACAAAGAAATATCAAATGCCTTCATGGTTTAGTCCGCATACAGTTTTGTAGTTGATAAGAGTTCGCATCAATGTACAGATCACGTGTTCTGATACTGGACAGGTTCCTTCTACCTATTAGCGTATGGTGGTCGACCATGACATTTTGCGAAGTTGCATGGCGGGAACAAGTCCAAAACAGTAACGACTGCAGCTGCAAGATAAGCATGTTCTGATTCTTATTTACCGATCGTGGTGGGTGAGCGGTAATGCATTCGGGAAGACGTGGGTTTAAATCCCTGATGGGCCATTCAGATTTCTGTTTTCCATCATTTCCCGACATCGCTCCAGTCAAATGACGGGTTGATTCATTCAAAAGGCCATTGCCGAATTCCTTCGCATTTCTTGTACCCAGTTCTAGCCAACCTCTAATACTCTCGATTTCGTCTAGGTGTAAAGCCGTAAAGAAAATCAAGACTGTTGTTTGTTTTCAAATGAGTTAAATTTAGCAAATAGTCTATTAATAAATGTCAACAATAGTATGCCTATTTACCTAGTAACCTGAATAAACAAAACGTAATATTCTTGATGTGTCAATTTCACTAACGAAATTATCAAGCCTTACTTTTTGTTGTTGTTACAACTCTCCTTTTTATATATCTACAACAATTAGGTGTTTGTACGGCCATATTGAAGGAATATGTGAGAAATAGTGCTATTATTGTAAGGGCGTTTTCATAGGCGGAGATGAAATCAATATCAACATTAAAAAACAAAAAAGTGGAAATCAGTTTCTCGCAGACCTATACACCACGTATCTAATATTAGGCCTAATAGCAGATGTAACAACACTTACACAATTCATTCCTGCGAAGCTTTATGAAGAGCTTTTATGATAATGTATGACAGTTTTATCATAAATTTTCTGTCTTTATGTAAATTCGTTTTCCTGTTGAAAGAACTTACTTATATTTTCTAACACTTCTCGTGTTTCAAACATAAAGTTTCTATTCACTGATGTGCATTGCTATATTAATTTTGATGATTAAAGCATAAATAAAACATGGTCTCTTAGAGGAATTTGATCATGAATTGCTATACTTGATACTGGAGGTGCCATAGGAAAGAAATCCTTACAGGCTGAGCTGATCGGCAATTTTATGCGGTTTCCTGTGAATTGTGGCATGTTTCCAATTTACCCTCTCAACATCCCCACGAAATCCACATTAAACTTACTACATTATAGGGCGTTGCGACGGGTCTCGTGCCAAACGTGTTCATAAATAGCAGAACTGACCGATAACAAACTCTCAGACTATAAATTTGCGCAGGTTATATGTTTCGTTAACCACAAACCGAATTTCGTGTTTAAAATCTTGTAAATTTTTATTTTAGAGGGGTCACTTAAAAGTTTATTACCTCAGCGTGCTAATGTTTACATTTAGCCAAGTAGTGGACTCAGAATTTTTTTATTTTTTTTCAATGGAAAAAACAGCAATGGTCTAATTTGTAAATTTGTAACGGATAGCGTTCTGGCCTCGCATTCGGGAGGACGGCGGTTCGAATCCCCGTCCGGGCATCCAGATTTGGGTTTTCCATGGTTTCCCCAAATCACTCCAGGTGAATGCCGGGATGCTTCCTTCAAAAGGCCATGGCCGAATTCCTTCCCATTCCTTGCCCCCATCCTTTCCCGTCTCTAAAGACCACGTTGTTAAAAAGGGACGTTAAACTGTTACAAAAAAAAAAAAAAAAACAATCTATCTAAAAAATGCTATTATCTAGGAACTGGAAATTTGTCCCTAATATCGATCATATCCTGTATTTAAGCGATAAACACTTAAAAACACATACATCCAATGCACCTTTTAAGTTGTGAGCAAATAAAAGAAAAGTTTTTATTTTGTGATTACTATGATACATTTTAATATTATTTCATTGAAAGTGTTTTTGATTCATGTTGCATTGAATCCTAATGTACCTACAATAAATTTGATTGGAACCGAATGATAGTATTAGCAGCGCGAGCGGCAAAATGGTGGGAAGTGTCTTTTAGGAGAGCATATCTTATATCAGATGGACTATTACACAGATAGATACTTTATGTATGTAAAATACTTAATTAAGATAATGACAGATGCGGCACTACGTACCGATATTAGGGAGAACAAGGCTCTTCATATATAGAGCCTACATACAGGGTGTCCAGAAAAGGACTCCCTGATTTCAAAATTAAATATCTCGAAAACAAAGATTGATAGAGGAATGCAGTAAACGGTATGTTTATTGTGACAGCTGTAAGAAGTGTATACAGCAGTGTGAAATAATAGTTACAAAAGCTGCTAACAGATGGCACTGTACGCTGTACGCTGTACAGCTCATATCAGCATATATAAGTGAAATAATCGTATGAAAACAATCTTAGCAAACAATGACATCACAATGTTTTCAAAATGTTCACCATTGGCACTACCCTGAGCTTCGGATCACTATTTAGGCATTACGTATGGCGATTACAGCGCCATCTGTTAGCAGCTTTTGTAACTATTATTTCACACTGCTGTATACACTTCTTACAGCTGTCACAATAAACATACCGTTTACTGCATTCCTCTATCGATATTTGTTTTCGAGATATTTAATTTTGAAATCAGGGAGTCCATTTCTGGACACCCTGTACTTCCAGAAAGTAAAACATGACGTGAAGTTTGTTTTTATTTATTTATTTGCTTATGGCTTTACGCCTCGTCAACGTCGAGGTCATTAGAGGCGGGATTGGAATAGGGCCAAGGAACGGGAAGGAATTCGGTCATGGCCAAGGAAGCATCCCGGCATTCGCCTGGAGTGATTTGTGGAAACCATGGAAAATCAAATCTGGATGACCGGACGCAAATGCGAATGCCAGAGCGTTAACCCACCACGCTCGGTGGCGCGAAATTGGAGAACCGTGGATTGTAGCCCCGCTACCTAACCTGAAAATATGTCAGATATTGATCTTCGTGTCTGCCCTACCCCATTTGAGGTATGTACTTACGTCACTGGAGTTCGGAACCCTAACAACGCGTAGTTCGTCTCGTATTTGCCCGGATATTTGTAACAGAGTCTATACAGCAACTAGTGTCATTAAAGATAATGGAGTGTACTGAGTGTTGCCATCTGCCTGCGAACTGTGTAAACCTTGTGTAAATGTGTGTTGCGTTGTTTTATTTGCGTAACCTATGAGGCGGAAAATGAGGACTGTCCTAGCATTTGACTGCAAAATCCCCTGAGAATCGTCGTCATGATGGACGGTACGCCGCAAATCTAGATTCATACTCTTCTCTACAACGGTGGTCTCATACTACATTGCCATCATCAAAAATCGTCAATATATGACCATCTGCAAAATTAAATTTTTCTTTGTTAATTCAGTATATGTCTCAGCACAAACTTTTGGTTTATTACAGAAAGATTAATCGATGCTGCACACTGTTTAAAATTGGGTGTTACATTATCTCCTGCGTGACATAATTGCTGAGAGTCCCACCGTCTCGGCCTTATGCGTATGAAAACTTTATGACGGCTATTGTAAGTTAGTTATCTGATAAGTTTGAAACCATTTATCAGAAGCGCAGTTTTTTTGACAGAACTTCATGTTGTGTTTATCACAGAAGTTACACCAAAAAGCCCTGGATTCTTAAATTTGGCATATTTTTCATGTAAAGGATAACTGTACCATAAAATTGTCCAGTCTTATCAATAAAAATTCCCTGTATCTCAAGTTTGAGCTAATATCGAAGTTTCCCTTACCGTTTCTTCTTTCTTATGCTTATCTTTATGGCTTTACGTCTCGTCGACGTCGAGGGCATTAGAGGCGGTGAAGGACTGGGGACTAGGAACGCGAAGGAATTCGGCCATGGCCTTTTGAAGGAAACATCCCAGCATTCACCTGGATTGATTTGGGGAAACCATGGAAAACCCAAATCTGGATGCCTGAACGAGGATTCGAACCCGCGTCCTTCCGAATTAAGGATTGCAATCCCGCACTGTTTTCAATCCCGCGGGATCCGCGCGGGATTTGCGCCAATCCCGCGGGATCCGTGCGGGATTTGTACAAACAGTTTTTTAACGCATATATTTAAAACATAGTTACTTAAAACGTTAATAAATTAAATAATAATTAAATTAATAAATAATTTTTAATGTTAAATGATAAAAATTAACACTTAACAATATTTTGATTGGCGAAATCACATTAAAACTTTTTAGCGTATTTCGAGGTTTTACATTTTTTTAAATCTAAACCAATTTTTAAATAAATAATAAAAATGGAAAATAGTCTTAGGTCATATTATGTGCCTTACAATACATCTCATAAGTTTAAAAATATGGTTTGCTTAATGGCCAAGTTACCAGAGTCTTTTTTTTTTAATTCTAAATAAACGTTCCGTAACACCGAGAAAAGCACTCCATTTCACAAAGTGAAGTGAAAATACTCTGTAAAGTGTAGACTAGGCTCAGAACAAGATCTCATAACTTTTTGTCACTGCACAAGCACGAGACTTGGCCTTTTTTGCGTGATTCATTATCATATCTCCTGATTCCTTGATTGATATTACAGTTGATTCAATGTTATTAAAAGAAACTACTCACCAACACGTAAACTGTCAAGTATTTCAGATTTACTTATGTGGCGTAACGACGTTTTTAGAGTGGAAATTATTATTTTTTAGTCAGAAAGGAGACTTTCTCAGCGAATGATTGCAGTGAAGTCCTCATAGGTTGTATCTCCGGATTTCATTGCAAACACACGAAATTACACACGCGAGGAAAACGGCGGAGGCAGCCATCGAAGTATGGTGTTCCTACAACACAATTCGTCGATACACCCGTGTAAATTTCATTATAACTTTTTTTACCTTTATTCGAAATGATAACAAGGAGAAGAGGGATTAATCGAAAGCCTGAGCGGCACATGTAAGCAGGTGGCTTTCGTGAAAGAAACGCATTGAGGCAGCGGCCAAAACAACAATAAGTCAAAGGATATGCAATTTCCTTTTGATAGCTGTTAAATAAACGCGATCGTTAAAATTACGATAACATTAGTTTCATATCAACGAATAATCAAATTTTCAGCCGCAGATTAGGAAATTGTCACAATTACTTTATCTCCAAATACAGAAAATGGGAATAATGAAACCGTTAATAAAAAGCTGTAACCGTGTAGTTCAGATAACGTGCGCGACACTTAAAAAATAATTATATAGTTAGAAAATCGTACTAAATACGCACCATAACTCAAATTACAGAAATTTGTACTCGAAACAAACGTAAGTTTTGATGAATACGTAAAAGTGTATCTATTTACTTACGAATGACGAAGGTTGACAAAAACAAACGCTTGTTCACATGAGTCAAATGCCAACTGGAAGGATACAGGCAAGTGGGGCAGCCACTCACGTAGACTGACACGTGTTTCCGCCGGATTTTGCGGATTGCGGATCCGCTTAATTTTGTGCGGGATCCGCCAGACTGTCTAATGATGCGGGATCCCGCTTTGCTGGATTGCAACCCCTATTCCGAATGCGAGGCCAGAGTGTTACCGCTCACCCACCACGCTCGGTTTTTCTTCTTTCTTTAATTACAATATTGTATGTTTGAATGTCAACAAAAGATTAATAGAAGCATTACTCAGGAGCTGCGTTAGCGCAAACCAATCGTGTCAAAAGATTCAGTATAGCAGGGAAAAGCCTCATTTAATTATTTTCTAGTGAATTTTAGGCAACGACCAACATTTAAAAATGGCCTCAGGAATCGAATTTGTGTGATATAGAACCTTGAAAAGTGATCACTCTAAAAAAAATTCTTATGCATAATATCTGTCGGGGCATCGTGTGATTCTTCGTTCTTTTAACTGTACCTACTTTGCATACATCCAAATGAAAGTAAATTGCAAGTAGTTCCATGCCTTTTTGTAGTTTCTAAATACTTATTAGAATTACTTAACAAGCTTTTCCCGAATAATCCTAACATCAAAATCGAAATTCGAAAAGTTCTAATTTTTTTCTGTAAGGACTCTTCATTGCTGACAGAACGTTCGTCATGCCTGACAACTTTTTGCTGTACGACCAAAGTGGCAAAGTCAAATCAAGCCTCATACGTAATAAGAAAAGTTACAGTATGCTATATCGGTAATTAAAACCAGTGATCCTTAACAACAAAACTCGCGTTACCATCGATCGCTGACGAACCAACCCGACAATTTATATGGGATAATTGACAGCTAGGAAAGATAAACTCTTCACTAAACATTTAGATATTAGTCGTATGACTTTGTTAACTTAAAATCATTTATATATATATGTGAAAGAATTATATATTTACGAATGGACATCAATTGAGTGTGCTATTTTTTTTTCATTTCGCCATTTTAGAGAGTACAGTACTATCTGTGGTGATAGAATTAGATCGTCATATATTTCTAAAAATGCATTTATTTATGATAATTTGGTGCTGCACCTTCTCAGTATCTATAAAAATTGAATAAAAGATTGTAGAAACATAACCATTGGATAAAAAGCATTCATCGTGTGCTATGTTGCGTGATGAACCTACATTTTAGCAGAACATACTATAGCTCCGCTATAACAGAGATCGAGAACGGCAGCCACCAGTAATATATTGCTGCATGAATAGGGTCCATCTTGATCATGGTTGTTCTTATACTACAGTGTTTTCCAATTTTCCCTTAGAAAAATTAGACGTTTTAGTAACTGATTATCACAAAGCACACACAGAACAAAGATTACATGATTCGGAGACCTACGTTTCATTCATTTTTTTAATACGGGCTGAATGACAAGGTAATTTGTATAAAAAAGGAAGAAATATACTGACATCAAAGTGGATAACTAGAGTAGAACGTGGTGCACAATGGCAGTTCTTCAGGAACACAACAACTCCGAAATTAATTTAACTAGAAATTTTAGAGTTTAAACAAATCTCTATTTCTCTTTAAAGTTACATTACACTAACAAAACTTTTAATTTTATCTTTCAATACCTCTGTTAATCATTTTTAAGGTTCACTAGATATCATTATTATGTCTGTTACATAAGTACTAGTAAGTGTCGTGTAAGTTGGTAAATGGAATGTGGTATAATGATTGACAACATACTGATAGTTGCAAGTGGAGTTTCCGGCCGAAGTACTGTCCCGTTCACATTTTTATTATGCTTTTATGAAAGAAAATATTCAGAAGCAAGTGATGATAATATCAGTACGCAGTAAAATTGATTCTGTTTTGGACTTAACGCCCAGTAGACTGCGCATCACAGCTAAGGGTTCGTTACGCACGATCCAGCATAAACTGTGAATTTTATCAGCTTCAGACAAATTTGTGTCGTGATATTCTGTTTGTGAAAGGTATTTTTTTTAAACGAAATGTTGAAACCATTCGCCAAAATCCCGCAATCAGGATAGATAATCAGTAGTGGGATTTTAATTCGCGCCCGCCTTCACCATGCGCAATAGGACGTAGTTATAGTGGTCCGCACCAAAAATAGTGGGTAAATGTTACAAGACGGAATATTTGTTAACAAAGTTCATTATTGGTGAGATATCAATCTGTTTTATACCTAATAAATGATACTACTGAATTGAAAAAATAGAGGTGTCGCAATTTCTTTATTATTTATCTTTTGGTGTTTTATTTAAAATTTCCAGTCTTAGTGAAAAGTCCTGAAGATCTTATTAGCGTCGATGTGCAACATGATTTTTGCTTACTATTAACACCGCGGTCTTCCACAGACATGAAGACTGTAAATTCGCGTAACTTATGTAGGCTATTCAGAATGTGGAATAGTTATACATGATGTACCCCCGGGGGCAGTTCTTGGTCGTCTGCTGTTCCTAATACACATGAATGAAGTGTCACTCATATTAAATGATAGTGGTAATATGATGCTTTTTACAGATAACCCTATCATGTCTTTAAAATACCCATCAGTGCAAAATCTCGAAAATACAGCAAATGAGTACCTAAAGGATATAAACAGATGTATCCTAATCTTTCGTGTTCTTCTGACAGTCTTAGTTCAAAAACGTCATAAGCTTGCCCCCCGGTTCTTCCAACCTTTAGGTGTCTCATACTAAGACTTTAACAGCTAATTTATTTTCCCAAACATAAATGAAATTACTACGACACTATTGGAACTAACGCAGACCTCCCTTTACTTTACTCGGTAATTTAGTCGTGCCTACTTAGGCCCCGGCATACCAGATACATTCGACTAGAATGGACTGTAACCTCTGCTTCCATGAACTGAACATCCTAATTAGGAATTTAAATCGTCTTTAATGACCGTGACAGTCGTAAGGAAGTAAGAAAATTCTGGTCGAATGATAGAGTAAATTTGGTTTGCCAGTTTTATTGAGAGAGGAGATTGGTGAGACTTCAAATGGTTTAAGGGAAATTATGAAGATATTTTAGACAATTTTTAGGATAGTTGTGTGTGTTCACAACTGAAATATCAAGCTTCATACACATAGGTGGGCACAGTTAATCGAAAAGTTAACTTCGTTAATCGTTAATCCGTTACTTAAAAATTTAACTTCGATAATCGTTAAAACGATACATTTTTGAAAATTTAACGCAAGTTAAAGTTAACCGTTAAAAGTTAACCATCCAAAAGTGGATCTGATGTTTATGTATTGCAATAGGTATTACTGCAAGCAATACCAAGGTGCTATGAACCGTGATGTGAATCAATAACACGTCTGCCCAATGTCCTTCAGGCAATTGAGTTTTTACTGGAGTTCGACTTTTTAACCCGCTTCTCAAACGTATCGGATTCTTCAGCATTCAGTGGAATCATGTTGGAAACGAAAATGTTTACAATACATCGGTCCACACCAGCTTGGAATACGACGCGAGGGTGCCGGTAGCTACATTGCCAAATGTTTTATTGACGTTAACTTTTATTAGCAGATGGAGATTAAAACAAATCAATTCTGCTGCTATGTACATCAGAAATTGCCACAGCACTTGAAGAAGGCTTGGACTTATTTTTCTTTTTATCCCACGAGTTGGCCCTGCTTTTACTTTTTCTTCAAACAGTTCATCTTTGGATGTATGCATCCTCTTCATGTGTTGCTTAGGATTACTGAGGCTAGACACGTGAGTCTTGGTTGTAAAAAGTCTAGTCAAACACAGTTTGCATTCATAAATCAACGGTTCTTCCACTCTGTATTAAATGCAAAATAATTGTATGAAGGTGGGATTTTTAATATTCTGGTTGCTATTGTTAGCGTTTCTGCTTTCGCTAACGAACTCAAGAGCTTCAGTTTCCATGACGCAATCATTTAACGAATGTCGGTTTAAATTATTTCACTAACGAACACCAAACCAATACTAACTAAAAAGTGACATTTTCTTGGCAGTAAAAAAGTTAGATTATAAAAATATCAAAATCAATCACCGATCAAGTAGAAATGAGTAGTGAGCGCCGGTTTGCAGGCGTAAAATAGAAATGCTCCAAAACTCTACCTTTGCTGACTACATTCGCGCCATACCTAGCATAATAATTGTATGTGTATATGCATCACACTGGCACTTCGTATTCCCTAATCTGTTCGCCATTCGACTCGCGGAACTTACGAACGTGGCGCGGCATGCAATTCAAACAAACCAAATGACGCCGACTACCAATGTAATGGACTAAAGTAAACGTTAGTTATATTTAACGGAAGTTAAGAAGACCGTTAACGATTTTTTAGTTTAACTTAAAAGTTAAATTTTTACAATTTTGTTAACTTCGTTAATTAACGATTAACTGCCCAGCTGTGTTCATACATTATGTATAATTAAATAGAGGAATCACTCTTAAGAAAACCGCGTGCAGTGTGGAAGATCCTGCTTGTGTGGGTCAGACCACCGCTGCTTTCAGGGAATGACGTAGCCGCTAGAAGACCCACGCACAAATTAACACTTTTCTTTCCCCGTAAGCAATACAGGTTCCATTAAAAATGAAAAATTTCTTTTTATGAGAGGTGTACAGACCGTTATGACTGCATAATTAATGTCAATAATTTTCCCTGATCATTATCAAATCAATAACATACATCTAGTTACTGAATCCTTAAAATATTTTCGTAGTGAGCCTGGCAGCTTACTGAGTAAGGTGTTTGCCATTAAAGTTCAGTCCCGGTGCACCCAGAAATTTTTCCCTACTTAACTTTGTTCATGTGAGGCAGGGCAGGAAACTCCGTGGTTCTGATTCCACGATAAACTGTCGGTCCCGGACGAAAAGAATTGATTTGTCAAACTGCCTCTGTACACCTCGTTCAGAGGCTACAAGAAAAGGATCGATCTTCTTCATCATCTTCACAACATTTTGTGATCGGCTGTCTTTGATGAGATTTACTCATCATTGGTATGGTCGAATTTAGAAGTTTGGTTTCACGGTTGCCTGTCCTTGGTGAAAGTAAACGAAAATCTACACAACGACCGCATATACACGTCAAAAAGCGGAGCTGAAATAGAAATACCGTATACGGTTCTAAAGAGCATTTCACTAACAATTCAGTAATACCATTGAAACCCAATATGATCGGGTATTCAATGTATTCGCGGCAACGGCCAATCACATTAATGATGCCGGCAGTGCAACCAACCACAAATTATACGAAATATTTGCACGATGTCATCGTCCAATTCTGGCCACTTCAAGTTCTTTAAACAGAGCAAAGGTGAATATCTATCACACCTGCCGAAGAGATGATGCATAGACGCAGGAACATCGTTAAGGGATCTTGAACAGCCGATTGCTAGAGTGGTACCGTTTGTTCTAAAACTTGTTGAAGACTCACTTATTGGAGTGTTACTGATTCGAGAGCAATACTGCGATGTTGAATCTGAAAAACGTAGTCTCTGCTGGTAGTCCCACCATGACTTAGAACAAAATGGAAACACAGAATCAGTGACCCAACGAGACTTTTCACAACGTCGGCTTTGGCCATATTATGTAGGTGTGCGAATGACTGTGATTCAGTAAAGACCAACAACAGTAGATGATACAGAGAACAAGATACGAGAGATACCTGTGTATATCGCAGTCTACAAAACAGTAGTATGTGTAAGTGGTTGGCCCATCTGACAAACGACTTGATTGATCGCTAATGCATGGTCAGTGCGGCTACAGATTTAAAAAAAAAAATAATAATAATAAAAAAAAATGAATGGCAACTGATTACATTTATTCCATAGTGCGACAAGAATCAATTAAACACTTAATATTTAAAGTGTTAAGTGCTTACTCTCAAAGTGTTGCCGAGTACGAACTCACATACTGAGATTCCGATACGAAAACGGCTTATTTCCACCTAGACGTCACGAAAAACAAATATTCTTTTAATAAATTACTTAACCCTAATTCAGTATGTGTAATGGTTGCACGCTTGATAAGAAGTTCATGGATCTAACGTTTTGTAGGTACGCTTCTCATTACGGGTATTACGCTACCCGTACCACATAGTTGTGCTACAAAGAGAGATTTTCAGCAGTCAACAATAAACCTACTCAACTAAGATCAAAATTCATTCTCTTTTTTAAAGAAGTGTTCACGCAAAAACTAGTTTGTGTGTTCCTAGACAACCTACACCCTTTCTAGGGTTCCGTTTTCGCAGGGAAGCGGGGCCGTGTTATTGTCGCTTCGTTATGTATCCTCCTGTAACCTGTTACGGTCTTATAACCCTCCAAACGAAATAAATTTCGGACGTCAAATTTGCACGTGTTAAGTGAGTCGTTAATCCAAAACCAAATATAATTTGAAACTTTGTTGGGGTTCGAAGGGTGTAAAGGGTGCCGAAACTTTATTTTTAATTTTACTTTAGTAGAAAATATTGTCTGGAGACGCCGACAAAGTTGTCAGTTTTAGATCAATTTCGTTACCAGAACTAGCTCAATACATTGTTATGTAGTAACTTGAAATTTCTTCCCAAAATCGACCATGTTATGTTTTATACAACAAATACTCCAAATACTTACTTCTGGTCTAGTTTGTAAATTGTCAGTAATACAAGCAAAAGATTAATTTTGAAGTTACCTTTCATATATTAATACAATCTTATCGAAAGTAATCTTAATTCATAGTACACTGCATCCTAATGCAACTATAATAAATTTAATTTTTACTGAATTATTGAACACAAGGTGACAGTCGTTATGTGATATTGCGTTGAAGAGCCATGGAGTGCAGTTCGATGCCTGAGATAAACATGTGCCAAGCGTGTGCATTTTTATCTGTTAAGGTCCCTAGAATGAGAAACACTAATTGCGCCAGGAACATTCGCACTTGCCAGTTTTTTTCAACACTGGGATTTCTCTGCCCGTCAACAGCAGGGTCATTACAGTAGAGTTGGAATTGTTGATAAGGATCGGGAAGGAACACGACCATGGCTTTTTGCGAATGAAACATTCCACAACTATCCCGAAGTGAATTCGGGAAAAGATGCAAAACTGAAATCAGAATGGCCGAACCGAGAAACGCACCCCGACTTTCCTGAAAGTTGTAGCTTATCTTGCAGCCTACGTGCTAGGATAACGGGTCTCATCGGCGATGCATTGAATGCTGCAAGACTGGCATTTTTTTTTAAAAAATTATGGCTTTAAGCCTCGTCGACGTCAATTTCATTGAGGTACGATGGGACTGGGTACAAGGGACGGGAAGGAATTCGCCCATGGCCTTTTGAAGAAAGCATCCTGGCTTTCGCCTGATTTGGGAAAACCATCGAAAACCCAAATCTGGATGCCCGGACGGGGATTCGAACCTGCGTCATCTCTAATGCGAGGACAGATAGACTGACACTGTGTGATATTCGTAAGGTTTTATTATTATTATTATTATTATTATTTCTCCGGTCAGATACAAATATACTGGAATATGTTCGCTGTCGACCTGCTGCTGAGAAGTGAATGTTTTTAAAAGGTAGGTCACCTCAGGACCCTCAAGTCTTTTTTTTCTGCTAGTGAAGGTCGGCCTCAGCTGCTACCAGCTCTGTATACACAGCACTGATGACTTATCTCTACTATAAAAGTTAGTAAGCCTATAAACAGTAACTAAGGTTTTAACTTAACATAAACATCGTTGACAGTTTCCAACCTCGTGTCGGGTCTGCCAGGAACATAGTCCTTCCATCACTACTCCTGTTCCACTACATGACAGTATCTTCCTGTGTCTACACATATCCCGTGGTCTTCCTACAGGTTTCATCGCTTTCAGTTTCAAATTAGACAATCTTTTTGATATCCTTTCATCACTCGCCATCTTCATGTGTCCATACCATTGGAGTATTGATCTTCCTCCTCTCCTCGCATGCACATTCTGCAACTTGCACGGCGTCGTTGCACTCCCATTCCCATGAAACTTCACCTCTGTGACCTGAAATTTACTAATGTCTTTCATTACTAATGTTTCAGAGCCCTTATATGTCGGAAAAATGTAAATCCTATAGACTATCCCTTTTGCACTGCCCAGCTCCTCAAACGTATCGGATTCTTCAGCATTCGGTGGAATCATGTTGGCAACGAAAATGTTTACAATACGTCGGTCCACACCAGCTTGGAATTCGACGGCGCCGGTAGCTTTCATATGCGGACCATAACAACAATGGATAGTAGCGGCGAGATAGCACTTCCCTACCTGAGCTCGTTGTTACCATGATGACCGTTCCAAACCAAATTTTCCACAAGTCTCATATCTCTCATACCTGCTCCCAACTATCTTTGTAAATCCTTTGCTAATTCATTTCTCAGATTCTGTCGTATGCTTTCAGAATAGTCAAAAATTCCATGATTAGATAAGTGAGTTTTGGAAATGATGGGTGAAGAAAGAAGAGACAGGATGGTGGATCAAACTTTAAGACATACGGGATTAGTTATTTTGTTCGTTGAAGGAACTGTTGATGGAAAAACCTGCAGAAGAAGACAGAGATTATAATGTATGAAGCAGGAAATTATGGACGTAGATTGTGAAGGGTATATTAAGATGAAGAAGATAGGAAGCGATGGAGGATTGCATTAAACCAATCTAGAGTCTGAAGATAAGGAAAAAATCGCTAGAAACAAGGGTACTATTTAAATTTTTTCTTAGAGTCTTCAAGTAAAGGATAAAAAAAGCTATTTAAAAAAAAAAAATATTGAGTAAAAGAAACCTGCTAATCCAGTTTTCTCGACGAACTTGGGTTTAACAACCCTCAAAACTGTTACACGTTGTTAGATTTGCCGCAGTTCGAAAACACCAATACACAGAAGCTTTGAACAAGTAGCCAGTAAAACTAAAAACTGTTGTACATTTAGATCACTGTTTTTTTTTTTTTTTTTTTTTTTTAGAACCGTTTTCAAACTGTATCATTTGTATCATTTCAGCTTAATTTTTGCATATCTGGAGGAGCTGACTGAAGAAACAGGAAAATCCACTATGATAGATCGAAATCAGGTCAAGCATTGACAAGATTTCACTTAATCACTTAGGTGTTTTATGTGGGATGACGTGGGGCGGAGGCGTGCCCCGAAGCCAGGACCTGTCTCACTAGACTTCCGCAACCAAACCTGCTCCGTGTGGGTGTCCGATGATTCACCCCGCCCTTGCGTTATGATGGCTCAGGTGTATGTCGTCGACCCGGTACTTTCTTGACGGTTTAAAGCAATTTAAACGACCCTAGAGATCCGCAATACTTGCTCCAAATGCCGGACATTTTACATGTCCGTTGCGAAATATTAATTTTCGTTTGTTAAACATACTAAAGCGCTTCGGGTTCCAAGTAAATTTGAAAAATCTATACATGAAGTAAGAATACTGGATTCAAAATTTTGGGTGGCAGTTGTACGTAATCTCAGAGAAAAGCCCCATACTGCCACACTCATATGGATCAACCTGTATTGGAAAAATAAAAGAAAGGATTTGTTTAAGAGGAATAAGGATATTATGTTGCTGATAGATATCAGTCAGCAGCAAGCCAATTTCGGTAAGGTAGGTCACCAGAGAATGCAATAAATTAAGGTCATGCGCAATTAGCACAGCGTCAAAAATATATCTCATTAGCGTACTTACTGAAATATCATGTGGCACTGATAATTTATATTGGACGGGTGTGATGTAGAAAGTGTGCGTTCCTACGGGTGTTGCATGAAATCCTGGAAGATTAATGTTGTGGACGAATCCTATACTTCACAGTTCTCATCAACAGGTGACAAAACATGTTACGAAATGACCTCCACAATGTTCAGTCCGTGGAGGGCTATTCCTCTGGAACCTGTTCTGATCAGACTTAACCATCTCGGGTGAGTTTGAAGGTGTCGTAGCTTTTGCGGATGACGTCTTTTTTTTTTTTTTTGGAGGACATATGCGAATTAATGGTAATTTTGCATGAGCGTAGGAACTTATTTATTACGTAGATCGCAGAAAAACTGCAAAAGCGAACTGGATAATGTCACTGATGATTATCAGAAATATCATGACATGGTAATTACAACTATTGCAAAATATGGATCCAGTACTTGGATATACAGTCTTCAATCGTTGAAAACCTACAAGGACCATGAGAAGGATTCAAGGAAGGAATTCTCTTGCCCCAAATTACAACATTTGGAAATACCCCTACTGATGCATTGTCTTCGTTCACGAAAAATGCTCCTTATATCTGAATGTAAGTGTGTCATTGTAGCCTTTCTGTAAAGGTTATAATGCTAGAGTTGTTGAAGTTTTAGGTCGAGAGGTTTCTAATAACATTACCGTTGAAAACTACATTCTAAATGAGTGTCAACATATATGAAACATTTCAGAAACAGGATTGAGAGTGTATGAAGTCTTTCTTGTGGTAATGCGGAGGGTACAGAGGAAATATTTAAATCCTAACGGTACATTAATCCATTTTTCTCCGGCCATGTTCTATATGAAAGCTACCTGCGCAAGATGATGAGGGCAGATTATGATCACTCCACCTTAAATCATCCAGCATACATAACCATGCTCACCACTAGATAAGGGAGCGTCCATAAACTACGCCTCCTGTAAATTCCCCCCCCCCTCCTCCCCATGTAGCCTGGCGTGGCTTTTTTTGCCTCTGTCCCCTCCGCATGCCACGTACAGTAGCTTTTTTCCCTATTGATTCCAGGAGACATTTCGTACTGTCTTCTCTTGTCAGACTATCGTAAATTACAAACGGAGATAATACATGGCGGAAATAAATATTCACAAACTGTTGTGTGTTCAGTAACTTACTTTAACTGTGACAAATAATACAAATAAAAAGCTACGTGGCTTGAATCTGAACAGCCCCGCCCTTCCCCCCCCCCTCCCCCCACGTTCCCAGCGTAGCTTCTTACCCAACCCCTACCCCCTCTAGACGGAGCTACGTAGTTTATGGACGCTCCATAACCAAGTGAAAAAGAAATAGTAGGAAATAAATACTGAGAATCAATCACTCTTGTGATGAAAGATTAGATGGCAAATGTCTGGTCAGGTGCAGAGCAGCATAGAGCAGTCTCGTCTTCATCATGAACAGCTGCCTTGCAGCACTGAAACTAAATCGGTCAATCAGATTTCATAACGCTTGAATCATTGTTAATGTCACAAACATAGACGTTTCTCGCATTCTTGCCTGTTATCTTACACTGTCCGCATTGTACCCTTCCAGTCTTGTTTGACGCGCCAGTGTGGCTGTATGCGTTATGGCGCCGCCACACTGGATCTGGAAGATACAGCGACACCAGGTTCCAGTCCTAGTTCCCGCTTACCGGCCGTGCTGATTGCGGTTTTCCGCAATCACCTAAGCGAATTCTTAGACGCCAATTTCCGCCTCATTAACAGCACATTTCAGATACAAAAATAGATCTATCATCTATACTTATATCAATATTGTAACCAGAAAAAGTCTGTACATTTTAGATATTTTTAAAAAAAAAAATTTTGAGGGAGGGGACTACCATTAATAAGCAACAGACAAGGAAAAACTTATTAAAAAAAAATGCATCTCGAGGGTAAAACGAGGTATAAATGATTTTGATGTCCAGATTTGGGTTTTCCATGGTTTTCCCAGATCACTCCAGGCGAATGCAGGGATGCATGCTTTAAAAGGCAATGGACGAATCCTTCCCGTTCCTTGTCCCCAGTCCCATCCCACCTCTAATGACCTCGACGTCGACGAGGCGTAAAGCCAAAAGTAAAAGTCGTACTGGAGTCCTGCCGAATGCGAGGCCAGAACGTTAACCGTTCACCCACCACTCTCGCTGTAAATTACTTCTTGCAGTAGAAATGTTCATCGGAATCTCACGTGCGAGTGGTGTCATATTATTTGCAGGAATAAAGTTACAGTTTGTCTTGGCAACCGTTCATGCTATAAAGATTTTGTGTTCAGTGGTCCTCAGGGGCCGTGCATCAATTAATTGTTGACCATGTTGGTTCAAAAGAGTAGTGTGTACAATAATATTCCACACAAAAGAAGTTGGGGATCGTCCATAAACTACGTGTAATGGTCTTGGAGGGAGAGGTTGGCTGGAGAGCTACGTTGGGTTATAAAAGGGGGGGGGGGGGTTCCGAGCCAGACCTTGTAGCTTTTCATTCGTATTGTTTGTAACAGTTAAAATGAGGTACAGAACACACAACAGCATGTGAATATTTATTTGAATCATTTAATTTCTCCGTAATTTACGATAGTATGATAACAGAAAACAGTACAGAATGTCTTCTGGAATCAATAGGTTAAAAAGCTACGTGCCACGCGGAGGGAGAGGGGTGGAGAGAAAAGCCACGTCCAGCTACGTGGGGGAGGGGAGTTCGCAGGAGGCCAAAATGGAGCTACGTGGTTTATGGACGCTCTCTTGCGGGCAATTGCTAGTACAGAAATAAGTTACATGAAAGATTACAACGCTCATGTTTCCCCTATAAGAATATATTCCTTCCGGCAAACGGGAATATCATGAATCCATCATTGAGGCAGGCTTGGCACTGCGCTTTACATTCCTAAGGTGGCTTCCCACGTCCCGTGATTTTATAGGCCGCGCTGGGTCAGCTGAACTGTGCGGATCAGCGCGCGCCACAAGCGATCCCGGCCAGCTCACCACCACGTTGCCTCTAGTCGCTGACACGGAATTAGTCCTGTGAAGATCACGGCGTATCCGAACAGTGTTGCAAATTCAACTTACAGTAGTGAGTGCAAAAAAATAAAAAAAATAATAATACTTAACTTGCGGACCAAGGTGATGTGCTTTTTAATTCGAAACGTTTACGTGACAATTTAAAAAAGAAATGGTTACTTTTCCATGAAAGTTAGGAGTCAAATTACATTTTTCACTTCAACCAACAGATAAAACAAAACAAATCATAAGAAAAACGCAAAAAATTACGTGACTTCCTGAAAGTTAACAGATTAGTACCGAATATATTTTACCCATTAAATAGGGATGCATGTTATATATAAAAAAAAATTGCATGAATAGCTTGGTTGTTTTGGTTGTGTACTGAAAAAAAAAAAATGTCACTGACTAACTTCTGTTCTATTTGTTCACGTAAACACTTCCAGCGAGAAAGTTTTTAAGAAAATATTTTTTCGCTATTTTCATCTTATTTAAGAATTATCACTGTACATGGTGGACCAAATATGACAAAATCCACTAGAAAATTCGAGAAGCAAAGACAAATAAATGTATTAGATATAAAGGACGGATTACAGGTACTTTGAAACGACTGCTCAGAAATATTTCCATGTCAGTGCTTGAAATTGACCATAGTTATTGTTTATTTTAGCCTACTAGTTATTGGTAATTTCTTTAAAAACACTGAGAATATCTGCTGCGACAATTTTAATTTGGTTTCCAATACCCAGGCGGCCTGCAGGTTCGCGAATATTTCTTCTGTCTGTTAATGCACTAATTGCAAGATTCGATTCCTGAGCATCATCACCGTTAACATTACCCAACTAAGGAAATAAAACGACCGGGTAGGAAGATACGCATGAACAACCGGCAAAAACGAATGTGACAATGTCGCCGGCCCAACCTGTGGTCTGGAGGATGGTGAGGGCAGGGGAGGCAGCGGAGACCGCGTGACCTTGGCAGGTCCAATTTCATGACGTGGACTATAGTGCCTAGCGTACACCTGCTGCACACAGATGGTAACAACATACTACTACCCGGGCCTTTGATGATACCGACTGGGCGATACATAGAGCCGCACCATTCCAGCTAGCACAGGCCTCAATAGATGGCTGTCTTCCAACGGCCCATTGTTGATAGCCGTACCAGCGCGGCCGGTAAATACACGGGTCGTGGGAAGTCACCTTTAGAGATTCATGATGATCAGTAGTCATGACTGAATAGAACAGTAGCAAACCGTATGTATTCGTTACTGAGTAACGAGTGGATCGGCTGACTCGAGGAACCGAATCGGTACTAACAAATTAATTTCGTTACTCGCATTTTCGTATGGATGTCAGTTTCATTCGATAAACGAACAAACACGGCGCATCACACGGGAACTGGAACGGTTCGCCCAGTGACTAAATGAATCTGAACGACAGAATGAACTTCGTGCGTCGCGTATTAATGGTAATTTTGATTTGCATTCGTTTCGTTACAAAGAAAAATGTGTAAGTACAAATACGTTGCGCGTACATTATCTTAATATGATCAATATTATTTTCTCTTAACTGTTGATATTTTTAACGACGTAAGTAATTTTGACAACAGAAAGAGTTATTTTGTAATTTTGCTTTTGTTTAACACTAAAATTTACAGAACATAATTTTTAAATAGAAAATTTGGATAGATAATTTGAGATGGTTATTGCTTTTTAATTGATCATACCTTAGTGACGTTTTATTAGTTTCAAACATTTATGAAATGTATTTATTCTAAAATCCGATAGTCTAACTTCTATTTTATTTTAGTGCAAATTTTACCTCATTTACTGAATGAACAATTTACTTAAACTTTCCAAAGTACATATGAAGTCATCCCGCAAACAGTGCGTGACGCGGCTCGATGCGATGCATCATACTAGTGCTCGATTGTGTCAAAAGTAACGAGTAACCAAACGATACGACAGTTACATAGCCGTCCCGTACGCGTCACGACTCAATACAATGCTTCATGCTAACACTCGATTGTACCAAAAGTAACGAGTAACCAAACGATACGACAGTTACATAGCCGTCCCGTACGCGTCACGACTCAATACAATGCTTCATGCTAACACTCGATTGTACCAAAAGTAACGAGTAACCAAACGATACGACAGTTACATAGCCGTCCCGTACGCGCCACGACTCAATACAATGCTTCATGCTAACACTCGATTGTACCAAAAGTAACGAGTAACCAAACGATACGACAGTTACATAGCCGTCCCGTACGCGCCACGACTCAATACAATGCTTCATGCTAACACTCGATTGTACCAAAAGTAACGAGTAACCAAACGATACGACAGTTACATAGCCGTCCCGTACGCGTCACGACTCAATACAATGCTTCATGCTAACACTCGATTGTACCAAAAGTAACGAGTAACCAAACGATACGACAGTTACATAGACGTCCCGTACGCGTCACGACTCAATACAATGCTTCATGCTAACACTCGATTGTACCAAAAGTAACGAGTAACCAAACGATACGACAGTTACATAGCCGTCCCGTACGCGTCATGACTCAATACAATGCTTCATGCTAACACTCGATTGTACCAAAAGTAACGAGTAACCAAACGATACGACAGTTACATAGCCGTCCCGTACGCGTCACGACTCAATACAATGCTTCATGCTAACACTCGATTGTACCAAAAGTAACGAGTAACCAAACGATACGACAGTTACATAGCCGTCCCGTACGCGTCATGACTCAATACAATGCTTCATGCTAACACTCGATTGTACCAAAAGTAACGAGTAACCAAACGATACGACAGTTACATAGCCGTCCCGTACGCGTCACGACTCAATACAATGCTTCATGCTAACACTCGATTGTACCAAAAGTAACGAGTAACCAAACGATACGACAGTTACATAGCCGTCCCGTACGCGCCACGACTCAATACAATGCTTCATGCTAACACTCGATTGTACCAAAAGTAACGAGTAACCAAACGATTCGACAGTTACATAGCCGTCCCGTACGCGTCACGACTCAATACAATGCTTCATGCTAACACTCGATTGTACCAAAAGTAACGAGTAACCAAACGATACGACAGTTACATAGCCGTCCCGTACGCGTCACGACTCAATACAATGCTTCATGCTAACACTCGATTGTACCAAAAGTAACGAGTAACCAAACGATACGACAGTTACATAGCCGTCCCGTACGCGTCATGACTCAATACAATGCTTCATGCTAACACTCGATTGTACCAAAAGTAACGAGTAACCAAACGATACGACAGTTACATAGCCGTCCCGTACGCGTCACGACTCAATACAATGCTTCATGCTAACACTCGATTGTACCAAAAGTAACGAGTAACGATTTAATAACAACGAGTATTGATTGGTTTAATAACGAATACATACGGGTACACAATTTCTCGTTACTTTTACAGCTCTATGACTGAAATAGGCTGATTAATAATTCATGTTTGATGTTGAGCTGTAAGTTCTCTTTGAGGGGCTGGTCTACTGGATGTTTTGAAGTCGTTTCAGTAAATGCTCCGTTTAAAACCTCAGAGAAATAATTATCGCTTCCCCACCACGCTTAGGAATCTAAGTTCAAGCAAGCATACGTCTTCTAAACACTTCGAAGGTTGCAACGAAAAAAAAATAAAACTTAGGATACGTGATTAAAAACACGAGGTTATTAACACTCTAAATATTATGAAATATGATGTGGACATGAACGACATAATAACTCTCGCATGACCTTAACGAGGTCGTAAAAGTTTCTGTTTGCGGCACGTTCTTCCTCTGTAATGGCGTGACCTAATCAGGTACGCATAATGCCGGCATTGGCAGCGTAAGGCTGTTTCAGTTAAGTGTTGAGTTGTCCTCGCTATAGTTGCTCATAATTAAACAAGAAAAGCATGAAACAGTACTTAGAACAATATAAACACACTGGAGCTGGTTAAATAGTCACAGACCATATTAAAAGAAAAAATGTATCTATAACGCATGAAGCGAATCTACAGTTAAATATGTAATCCGAATCACGGAGCTGCCTAGAATATTTCACCTGAACTAAGTGAAGGTTTGTACAAATTCTGGCGCAGATAAGGGATTTGAGCTGCGGACCTGTTGATCACCAGTAATACATTTCAATCATTAACCCCGCCAGGTCACTCAATGACAGTAGACTGTAATATACAGGGTGATTCAGAAGGAATGGTAAATATTGAAGGAGGTGGTAGTATGAACAATATTGAGTAAAAAAGTTCTCATAAACATGTGTCCGATTTCCATTCATTTTAGAGATACAGGTGCTTGAACGTCATGCATAGAAACTTTAGAAAATGATCAAGAGAACACAAATAACTAATTGAAGTACTTCATTAATACAAAAATACACGTATATTCTACACGAGTTTAAATTAAATGTTTGAAAATCCAACCGTCGACTTCAATACACATACTCAAGCACTTTATTGATGCTTGAAGTCGACAGGTACAGTTCCGATGCGCGCGCAACTTAGAAAAAGGGGACTGTAGTTGATATGTTACGAGGCTGAGTTTAAATTAAATATGCGAGTGTTTTTTGCACGAATAAAGTATATCAATAAGTTATTTGTGTGCTTTTGAGCTTTTTCTAAGGTTTATTTTATGTATACAATGTATATCTCCCAAACGAATTGAAAACGGACACATATTGTTCATATTACCACTTCCTTCAGTATTTAAAATCCCTCCTGAATCACCCTGTATAGTTTGTATGGAACGCCTCCAAAACATCACCGAGCGTGGTGGGTGAGAGGTTAACGTCCTGGCCTCGCATTCGGGAGTACGGCTGTCCGAATCCCAGTCCGGGCATCCAGATTTGGATTTACCATGTTTCCTCAAATCACTCCAGGCGAATTCCGGGATGCTTCCTTCAAAAGGCCATGGCCGAATTCCTTCCCGTTCCTTGTCCCCAGTCCCGCCTCCAATGACCTCGACGTCGACGAGGCGTAAAGCCATAAGCAAAAAAAAAAAAAAAAATCCATAACCTCACCGTATTAATCAAAAACAATTTTGCCATCTATGATGTCTTGTTATAGAAGAAAGGTGTATGCCACACTTAATTGTTAAAAAAGATGGTTATCCGCAGCAAAAGTTTAGAAAGCAATTATCAAAGAAGGGCCTCAGATACGAACTAAGTTTTTGATATTTAGGTAACTGTTTGGAGATATTACATTGCTTCGTTGTGGTTACGTTCTATTTCGTCTGTGCTCCTTTCCGAGTCATAATCTGCAACAGTTCCGCGTTATACAATCCGCTCGCCTTTCACGCTACGTTGCGCTTTCACTTTCCGTGTATTCGTTGCGGCAATTTTGGTCTTTTCACCAATCATTGCTGTACTGTTTATACTCTGTCAAATCCCTACGCAATTTGATTAAAACTATTTACTACCATATTAAAACAATCATCACATTTGTATTTTGTATCTTTGCAAAATAAAAAGAAGTGAAATGTTTCCTGAAAACGGAAGGAAATAAGTTAGAGCTGTTTTATAATTGCATCATGTAATTAGCTTCGTTCAGGAAGAAGTGGATAGTTTTAGAAATAGCTACTATGACCTGTGTTTGGAAACGGTGGTGATTCATTTTGTGCTTTCGCTATTAGAGATCGAAACGTTAGTAAACTGAAGACACGCACGTCACTAGAAATAGAGTTTCGTCTCTTTCGATTAATATTCCGTCCGTCTCCTTGGAGAAATCTTAGTTCGTTAATGGCTTTACGAAATGTGGATGCTGACATTACTGGAGGTGGGAAAGGATCGCTAACAAGGAAGGTGGAGGAATTCGACCATGGCCTTTTGGATCTGCCCTGGGTGATTTCGGGAAACCATGATATCTGAATAGCCAATCTGGGGATGGAACCCATGACCAAACGAATGCCATGCTCTACGTTAGCCCTGCGTACGAAGTTACCAGACTGCTAAGGGAAAAATGTTTCGTAATACATAAACGAAAAGCTTAGTGCCATATATGTCAGAATAGAACGACTGGTTAAAATTTCTATTATTATTTTTCTTTGTTTCGGATTCGCTGAAGTCTTTCTGAGTGTTACCTAAATAGTGCCTTTGTTCGTGTCTGTCATTCTGTATGAGACAAATTTAAAACTTAAAAAAAAAAAAGTCGCAAGTTAGTAGCACAGACAACTTCAACAGCAATCCACGGAAGAATCCAAATTTATCTCGATACAGATTTATTTAGAATGTTTGTTTTTGTACGACCATACGATTTCGCTGGACGTAGACCAGTTTAATATAGGCTTCCCTCAATTTCTTTAGTAACTATAACCGAACTTGGTGGGTGAATGGTAACGAACTGGCCCCTATTAGGCACGACGCGGATTTGAATCCTCGACCGGTCATCCGGACTTCGGTTTTCCGTGGTTTCCAGCCAAATACCAGTATGCTTCCTTCAAAATGGCTATGATCGGATTCCTATCGGTTCCTTGCCCCCAGTTCTTTCCCGCCTCCAATAACCCTGCCATCGACCAGGGGTAAAGACATAAGCAAAAAATAATAATAATAATAATAAAAATAAAAAAAATAGTTACTATATCATTTACTCTAATGAATCTGTTCGGTGACATGAAATGAATGCTTGTTCCGATAACAGATTTGAAGAGCGTAGAAGGACTAGAAGCTGTATTCCTATATTTACTCATTAACATTAAACTAGAAATAAGTCATAATTATTATTTATGCATAAATGTATTCATTCTTTTGGAGGTGCTGCATGGATACGCTAGGAACTTTATTTGATTTGAAAGAACCGCCATTTTCATGAAATTCTACGTTGAAAAAAAAAATAAAAAGAAGTCTTCTGAATTCGTGGCTTGGAAAAAGTGAAATAAAAGTTCTTTTGTAACAATTCTCTTCAAAAATAACGGAGAAAATTAGCAGCAACAACTCGCTCACATAAACAACGGAAACAGAAATACTAAAGCAGATGGAAAACTACTAGTTGCAAATAGTGCACAAAAATGATGATCAAGTCGCTTCGCGATTCAACGGTGTAATTTGTAAGGTACTGTTTATTAACTGTGCACACGGATATTATTCCCTTTCCAGAAGAATAACCTTTAAAGAGAATGGAGATATTTAGTCAAAAAAATTTCGTACTTTTTTCGATCATAATACGTATTTTTTTCGAACATAATACATCCTTTTCTGCGATCTACATTCGTCACCCAGAAATAGAAAAACATGTAAAACTTGGACGAAAAATTCGAATTTCGCCATTATATAAAAAAATTCATTTATTGAGAGGCTTCGAAACCAGCGTGAGACTTACAGATCTGACGGAAGAGTCCAATTCTGGTACTTCCAGAAGTGTTTCAAAGCAGGAGAATCGCTATTCTGCCACAGATAATCCCCTATCCTGTTTGTGTCTACCACATTGTCGCCTACTCATGGTTTCACCGTCCTTCAAACACTATCCATAGATGCTCATTACAGTAGTGCGCGGACGGCCTCTCCGTTTCCGAAATGCTCGTTCCCAGGAAAAGCTGGCCCGAAATTTAAGGGAATTTCGTGACCGGTGCGTAGAAATCTGGTGTCGGAGACCTATCGAAGCCTACAAAGAACTTGTTGAATCCAGCCTACCCTGAGTCGCTGCTGTATTGCGTTCCAAATGTGGACCAATATGATAATAAGTAGGTGGTCATAATGTTTCGGCTTATCAGTGTAATTTTGCCTACGTAATTTTAAGGAATAAATTTAAAAGAGGTAATTGGATGTTGTGAGTACTTAAAATTACCTTCTGACGGTTGGTACATAACATAACTTTGCATTAAATCGAGACATCTGCTTTCACATGCCTCGTTTACAGAAGTGATTCAAGAGACCAAAGCTACTGAGAAGGTGCCTGTCTGGGGAAAGTTATATACAATTTCTCATCAGAAATCTCCAAGTCCAATAAATGTCCCAGTACTGTTCATAAAGCATTATTCAAAAATCCTTTGTGATTAGCTTCAAGGAATGATAAGAAAATATAGAATACCTTAATTAGCGGAATTAAAAATACAGGATCAAGAGAGCAATCCAACATCCTTGGAGGAATCACTGTCATTTCATACTCGTATGTTGGAAGAATGTACGGACTAATGATCAATAATGGAACTGCAAGTGATATTAATATCGGGGACGAACAAGTAACTTCGACCACGAGGGACACAATTTTCCCCTGTGGGAAGTTGTACATGAAAGTAACTTACATTAGATAGATAGATATGTTCACTTTGATCCCATGTGAGAATAATCTCGGGGATGTGCAACAGTATATACACTTATTTTTAATGTCAATATTACTATATAATTGATAATATTATTTTATATTGACAAGTTAGCTACAACCCATTAGTATAACCAAAATCTCCTGTAATCTACAAATACAATCCCGAGTTAATTAATACTTATTATGTGGAACAGTGTATACACTTGTTACCAGCATCTAATAACCAGTTATTTTCGTACCAACCCGTTACCATGATAAGTTTCACTGTAATTTGCGACTACATATTATATCATGTTAGTTGCTATTTATGTGAATCAGTACACACACCTTTTAAAAATATCAATTATATTACGAACAACTCATAAGCTGTCAATTACTTAGAAACCTGTTAGTATGATAATTTTTCACAGCAGTTTTTGAGTGCATGCTATCCCATGTTAGTTACTATATATGAGTGAAATTTTGTAAACACTGTAATTACTTCATTTGTCAAAAGTTTCAAAAAAAAAAACAAAAAAAAAAAAAAAACGTATATCATTTTAGTAATTGTGGACAACTTTGTCACCTTCCCCTTCCATACACCATATATACTATTTTATCAGTCATTCTTAGTTACCAAATTCCAAGAAGAAATTTCTTTCACAGAGTAAAATGGGTTCTGAAGCAGAAACTCTTTCAGTTTGGACTTAATGTAGTTGGGTTTTTGTAAATAACAGTTAATTTCTGTTGGTAAGACATTGAATAAGGAAGCTCCAGTAAATGTTAACCCTTTCTGTACAATTGACAGTGTTTTGCAATCTTTGTGAATATTATATTTATTCCTAGTATTATGGCTATGTATGACAGCATTAACATTGAAGTGTTCAGGATTTTCCACTACAAATTATAGTACGGAGTATACATACTGTGCTGGCATTGTTAGTACACCCAGGTTTTTAAATAGATTTCTGCACGACGTCTGTGGGCTTGCTCCACAAATAGATCATATAGCACGCTTTTTAAATTTAAATACCCTCTGTGCTTGTGACGAGTTTCCCCAGAATGAGATGCCATACGTGAGCAGGGAATGAAAATATGCAAAATATACTAACTTTCTGGTTTCTATATTAGCTATTCTAGATATTACCCTCAGTGAAAATATTGCAGAATTCAGTTTTTTAAGAAGTTGAATATGTTGTTTCCAGTTCAATTTGTTATCTATATATACACCCAGGAATTTTGTGAAACTGTTTTCACTGATTGCTTTTCCTTCTGATATCACATTATAGCTGTCCTTTTTTTTTTTTTTTTTTTTTTTTTGTAACAAACTGAAGTAACTGTGTCTTTTCTACATTAAGTATTAGTTTGTTGGCATTAAACCACCTGTTAATTTTCTTTATAGCATCATTTACTGTGTTTTCGAGGTTTTGTGCTGATGGGTCTTTCAACGATATGCTAGTATCATCTGCAAAGAGCACCACGTATTCATTATCACCTAGTATATGTGGGAGATCATTTATATAGATTAAGAACAGCAGAGGGCCAAGAATTGAACCCTGAGGCACACCACATTTAACTATACACCATTCTGAGTTTATAACATATCCTGTATTAGCATCTTTCAGTGATACACATTAGGTACACAGATAGGAAACTAAAAGTTATGCAGAGCCGAATTAATACAGCGCAGGGCGGCCAGGGCCTGTAGCATATTTCAAAAACAGGACAGCTCTTATTAAAGTTTTCGATAAAACAACCTATTGTTGCCACGCAGAGCGATGGCAGAGCAAAAAAAGGCACCCATCTAGCATAAGGGTGGGATGGGGTGGGGGAGCTTACCCCAGCCCCGAGAATCTTAGTGGCTCCCAGAAGGCCAGAAGGCACAGGGCCTTTAGCATTTGCTAACTCTTGCTACGTGGCTAATCCGGTACTGAGGTTATGTAGTATTATGGGATCTGGAAGGAACTTCTTGTTGAAGACTTGAAATGTAAATACCTTGGGTAATGTTTGATAATAAACTCAACTGGGCAAGATACATGGTACATGTGGTAGGAAAAGCTTTCAGATTCCTTTATTTATTCGAGAGGGTGATGAGAGGATGTACCAGAGAAGTGAGGGAATTGGGTTACAAAATTTTGGATAGACCGTTGATTGAATATGGTGTTGTAGTGCGGGATCACCTTTTTGCTTGCCAAAACAAGAGTTGGAGGGGGTGCGAAGGAAGGCTGCTAGATGTGTTTCTGGACATTAATGCAGAACAAAATAAGTAACTGATATGATAAAGGAGCTGTAATTTGGTTCATTGTAAGAAGGGAGGAGGATGAAGAGTTGTGGGAGTGTGCAATGCGTATATTGGTGACGAGGGTTGGAAAGATATTGGTATTAAGAATAGTGCATGGAAAAGATGACCATCACCACAAGCTGGCACTTGGTTTCAGGCACGATGGAGTAGGAAAAGTTTCTTTTGCATGCCAGAGAGTAGGGACTTGGAATAAATTACTAAGGGAAATGATGAATAATTTACCAAAAACACTTAGGGAATTTGAAATTCGTAAAAGGGAAAATGAGACAGGAACAAAAAAGAGAACAAATGTGTGTTTAGGAATCGCAGGTAGCTGCATTAGATAAATCAAATGAAAAAAATGTTTTATGGTCTTAGACCTCTAATATCCAAAAAGAATTTATCAAAAACAAACACCAGAAATATATTCGAATTATCATGTATATGTCAGTTAAACGACTACAAGAATGTAAAAATTTTAAAAAAAAAAAAAAAAAAAAAATAAAAATATTTGCTATATCTTCAACAGGCATATTGTTTTAACTTTTTCTAAAAGAACGGAAGGATGAATGTTAAATACAGGGAATACCCTTATTCCAGACTCTACTTTTCTTAGATTATCCAGTATTGAGAGTAGAACAATAGGTTAACACCAATTAGACGTTTTGAAAAATAAGATCTCAAAATAAATGTTGAAAATGCAAATATGTTTACTCAGTGTGGAGGGACAGACAACTATAGAATGCTAATGGAGATATTACTGACGACTCCATGAGCTTAATAATATAAACTAACTTCAGTTTTGATGGAAATATTGACTATGGGAATGTACTAGGACTACGGGATTTGCTGCTTCCAAAGCAAACAATATGCAACGCTGTAACAGTAGCTACTGTATCGTATTGTGGTCAAAACAAATAAAAGGCAATATGAAGATAAAGATAACAGTGTTGTTGAAAGTATAAATACATTTGCAGGAAGAAACTGGTATATAGCAGGAAAAAATAAAGACAAATTATTAATAGTTCAGAAAGAATTAGGTTATTGAGTTTTGTACAATAAAGAAATGGTAAAATATTGAAAAGACTAAATACACAGTAGAAAACTAAAGAAAACATAGGAAAGACTATAGTGTGGGCACGGGCAAACGGCTATATAAAATACGTATGTGGAGCCCAGTAGAAAGAAGAAAACAAGGAAAAATAGCAAAGAATTGGAATAAAAGATTAGAGAAAGCTATGCAAATCTGAAAAATCGGAGCAGAATGGCAAAATAAGTAAAAGTTGTAGATAAAACATGTAGTTCAACAGCTATTAAATTTAATGTATGCATGTTTTGATGATGTTGGTCATCAAACCGACGATGGTGAGTGAATGAGTTGGATTCTTGTTCAGATTTCTATTTTCTTCTGTTCCCAGATATCAAACTCATTGGGCGAGTGGTAAGACTCGAGCCTGGCACTTGTGAGAATTCAAATCCCCGTCCGGCTATCCAGGCATCGGATTCCCGTGGTTTTTCGAGATCACTCCAGGCAAATGCCAGGATGATTCCCGGCAAATTCCATAGCCGAAATCCATGTCTTTCCTTGCTCCCGTCCTCTCCCGCTTCTAATGACCTCGACGTTGACAAGGCATGAAGCAGGGAAAAAATGTTCTCACACTGTTTCTAATTCACCCTGTTGCCAATTTCTTGACTGTCTTCCCGTGAGCGTAGTGGGAGAGCTGTAACACTCTGAGTTCGCATTCGGTAGGACGCGGGTTCGAATCCCCGTCCGGCCATTCAGATCTGAGTTTTCCCTGGATTTCCCAAACCACTCCAGGGGAATGCTGGGATGGTTCCTTCATAAGACCATGGCCGAATTCCTTCCCGTTCCTTGTCCCAATCTTTTCCCGCCCCTAATGATCTCAATGTCGACGAGACGTAAAGCCATAAGGAAAAACAAAAAATATCCAACGCGAAACTACACTTCCCAGAAACAGAATAACACAAAGAAAACTAGTAGAGGTCCTGCACTGGTCGTGGACTGATGGCTTTCCATCTCTTGTGTGACTTCTCGTTTCGAGAACGCGTCGAGCGTCTAGCCCTAGTTCCCGAGAAAACAGGCGCCACAGTTTTCCCACAGCAGAAAAAAGTATGGAACTACTTGAGTCATATCCAGTTGGTTTCTTTCATTCCCTTCAGGTAAAAACAGAAATGGTTTCAACTTCCCCGATAAATAGAAAAAAAAATATTTGAGATAACTTACCTGCTGGGAAATATCAGATTGTAAACAAAACATTTAAGGGGTGCCCTACTTAAGGAATTCGGAATCCTTGCAGCGAAGACTTGATGACCGTGTGTATAAGTGGTTTTCTTGTGTATAGAGCCTGGATGTCGGTAGTATTTTGAGGTTAGTGGTGTAACAGAGATCCTCCTTCCTGCAGACTGTACTGACCCGTGCCGGCGGCCTAGAAAGCGCCCAGTCCAGCTGTTCTCGGCATCATTTTCTCTGTGGCTGCCATCTTACGTTCTCCGTATTATTCTGTATTAACAACTCTGTTTTCTGATTACTGTCGATTCATCCCATCGTTCTACTTCATTATCAGTACAATCCTACTTCTAGCTTTTATAAGCTATCAATGTGTATTTCATTTATTTTCTGGGTCAAGGTAGCCTTTCTTACGTAATGTATCTCTGGTATAGACTAGTTGCACTATAATTACCCTTGCTAGGTTGCATGTCATGAAAATTAGCTATTACCTTATCAGCTGTTATCATATTCCATGCTTTCATCGACCGAGAAGATCTGGAAACAAAATTAGTTAATTGGTGTCCATTAAGGAGATGCTCTTCCAGCTTGGAGAAATTAAGATGTAAAAATCAGGGAAACAATGGTATTTTATACGCTAGACATAATAGACATGTTGAGTGCAATAGCTTACCTTGGATGTATCATCTTCCTGAGAACCATGTATACAAATTTCTTTCTGGAGATATTATGTTTGTGAAAGCATTTTTTTTCGAGGCAAGAAAAGTGTATCACGTCAGAATTGACCTGGATGTTTAGGGAAAGATGTTTATAGCCCGTAACGAGTAGTTAGAATCTGATCCTGTTACTGTTATCCTCTTTCTATGTCCAGTAGCAGTGCCACCTTAACGCACAAAGCTCATCAAAGTGAAAAGGAGTTAGTCAATCATTACACAGTCCTTTTAAAAACCATTCCTGGTAGTAGGCTAACTTAGCTATTAGCCGAAAGATGGAAATTGGAAAAATCATCGAACAGGATGCCATAACTGTTAAAAAAAAAAGTCACTTAACAGGCTAAGAACCAAATATCAGACTTTTTTGAGAAAAGGAAAGAATGCGAGTACACTATTTCGAAAAAATAGCCTTATAACATATTATATAACTTTTACTGTTCTCTTTTGGGATATGGATAATTATCTTATTATCCTCTATTCTTTCGACATAATCCTCTAAAAATTTAGGCGTTTGAAAGTGATCTAAGCAGTTAGTCAACAGAGTAAACATCTGCCTCCTTAATAAGCGGCATTTGCTTGTCTGGCTGAATTGATAGTTAATGAGCGTTATTTCAGAAAGTGTTAAATTTTAGACTAGGTATATTCCCCATGGTTGGATAAGTATCTAGCTTGCATTGCTACATAGCGATAAGTCTTCTGTATGGTATACTTCAACCAGTTGTTTTAAATCTGCTTTTTCACTGTTTCTATTGTTTTGAGTATAACCAGTTTCTTCCTGTCCATCCATCAACCCATGTCAATAACTGAACTGTTTACTTTGTACGCCTCACCAAACGAACTTTTCTTTAGTTATATGCATTGCCATGCACTTCAAGCAATTTAGCTTAAGTTTCCATTGATCGCACCATTCCATAATAACGTCCAGATAACGTTGAATTTTTAAGAAGTCTGACAAATTTCTTACTTTTCTATATGCTGACTGCTTCATAAGCGGACAATCTCAAACTGCTATTAACGTTGTCTCCACGATCGTTTATATACATAAAAGAAAAGGATATCAGAAGTGTACAGTTATATTCATGTTTAACTTGATTTTGCGTTATTTCAAGTTTGGACTATGTTTCGTAACAGAAAATGTTAATTTCAAGTAGACTTTCGAAAAATGAGACGTAAATACTAAAGGTTTTAAAGCCGTTAGCATTCTTCGCTAAACATTTTTTTTTTTCGTAAATAGCGCTCTACCATGTCCAGAGCTACAACAAGTGATTTAAATGAATACTAGAACTGGTAACAGTCCTAAGATCCAGTTTCCCACAGTCTGCCATAAAAGTAAATTAGAAGGATGTCTTGGATACCAATATTTCGTATTTATTCCTATATAACTTCAGACTTTCTTTCATAAATGTTTCTCTCGTAGAAAAAAATCGAAAATAGTGGCTGTCCTCAACACAAGTTGCTACATCAATCAAGAAATGAAGGAATATATTGAATTGTTTAATTGTAAATTCGTATGTTTTTTCTATGAATCTGTGGTGTTTCAATGGATGAGAATGGTTTAAATAAATTGAGTGATTCTTGAAATTGTATTAAAAACATTATCGTGCGTGACATGTCAATTAATAGACTGTAACTAAGAATTATGTGTAAGCCATAATGGTTTGAATAAGGTTTTGGCTGTTTGGAAGTGTCTGTCAGTTTTATGTTCAAATATTGGTATATATTTTCTATTTCTTTATAAAAATGTTTTCTGATGATTTCAATTAATTTCAAATAAGTTTTAATAGTTTATGTACGATCTTTGTTATTTCCGTCACTGTTGGCGCCTAGGAAGTTCTGTCGGCGACTTTATAATTTTCTGCAAATTTCTATGATAGATATATAACCTCCCGTTTATTGCGGAGAAGCAAGCTCGCTCGGAACAATGCTAAGAGGAATGCTACGTGATTCGCTATTGTAATGTGATTTAAATCTTCGGAGAGAAGTCTGATGTAAAGTTATGCATGTTTATTTGCAGTATTTCTACGAAATAAAAGAAGACAAAGTTTACAGATGGTGTTGTTATTTGTGAAATTACCTGTCATTTAAAAGTTCAAGAAATTAAATAATATACTTTGGAGGATATATAAACCTCCTGGTGATCGGGAAAACCTGTAAATCTTCGTAAACCAATATGAAGGACTATATTCCCAGCAGTTTAACACACTACATTCTTATTGCACGTAAGACAAATGTATGCTTCGTATGTTAAGCAAAAGCTAAGTTCTCATAAAAGTCAGACAAAATGCTCTGCTGTTATCTTCATTTATGAAATTCTTTGTCGGATGCATTTTTTGCTTTCGGCAGTGCATTTTGTAACGGTATCGTCAATGTTATTCATTAGAAGGGAAAGAGAGTTGTATCCAAATGAAATCGACGCATCCTTCTCGCTTCTTTTCGCACGTAATTCGTAATGGTAGTAATGATAAAAATAACAATAATGATAAAATAACAATAATGATAAAATAACAATAATGATAATTTGGCAACAATACTAGCTCGGTACAAACCATTGCAGGATGTCGAACTTATGTTGAAAGTCCTAGTGGTTTACAGTATAATAGGGACGCAAGAATTTTGGGCCGAAAACCAGTGTGGGATGCTACAACTAATAAGTTTATTACATACTGTTATATTCATTTTGTGAAACGGCAGTTACCATTGTAAGGGAGGCCCTATGTATATGTCGAAACCTCCAGAGGTTTGTGAATCGAGTCTTGGGCAATACTACAAGAACATGGGCAGTATCTGCAACATAGGTACTGTATAGGTACATTAAAACACTGGGTAGAGTCTATGTTTCAAGGTGGCAATATAAAATCAGTCCTGTCATCTATTTGTCGGATTTTGTAAGTATACTATACTATAGCTCTTTATTATCTTCTTAAGGAAAATAAAATGCACAATGCAGTTTCAGTTTCTTGCCCTGTCGACGTCTAAAGATCAGAGGTGCAAAAGGTTGTGAAAAAGGAACAGGAAAGAATATGCGCATGGCATTTTGAAGGAACCATCCCGGAATTCTCCTGGAGCAATTTCTGCAAACAATGGAAAATCGAAATTTGGATACCCGGACGGGAATTTGAACTCACGCCCCTTCCCCCTCCCGAATTACCCACCAATCCTTGGATTTCTACAAAAAAAAATTTGTAAGTTTTCCTGATGGCAAACATTCGCAGTACTTGAAAGCCCTAGGTCATCTGGCGCGATGATTAGGTTGGTAACATAAAGAATGATGTTAGGCCATAGCCTACGAAAACAGAATGGTACTATTGGTGGAAACTTCAGTGAAAGTCCCTTCTAATGAACACTTATCGTTATACTCGTGCCTTAAGCGTTTATTCGCTGCAAATCTAACAAAAAGACATGTCAGCATTTAGCTACCACAGCGCTCATACAGATCTAGCAAATCGGTACCAGGAATTTTGACCTGATTGCAATTGCCCCTTGCTATCTAACCCTAGTAGTTAGGACATCGAGATCGATAATTTTCCGTCGTGTGGATAATCATTCATATCGACTAGAATCAAACTGACGATGTTGATCTTGTTATTTATTGGTGACATTATTTAAGCTCAGCGTAGCTCTTTAGAAAAACCCTCTCCATTTATTATCAAAATATGAATATTGGATCTGTTATTCCTCATATTAGCATTTTGTCCCCGAAAAAGCCCTTACATTCTTGTTTTTTTCTTTTTTTCTTATCGCTTTATACCTCATTGACGTTGAGGTCAATTATAGGCTATTAGAGACTGGGTAAGGAACAGGGAGGAATTCGGCAATGGTCTTTTGACCGAGCCATCTCGTCATTCACTTGGAGGGGTTTCGGGAAATCATGGAAAACCGAAATCTGTATGGCCAGACGGAGTTTCGAACCTGCGTCCTGTCGAAGGCGAGGCCGGGCTTGGTGTTGGCCCTGAGGCATCTTCGATATAATTCATTCGACGTTTGTAGACCGTGTGTAGACTTTTCGCCGTCTTGTGACCTTGTCTTAGCACAGCTCTCCAGGGTTCACCAAATTGGGGGTTTTATATATGGTCTCCCTAGGTGTCACCTAAACACGTGTTTTAACAGTGTAGCACTGAGGAATGAAAGCAGCGCCCAGTGCTTGGAATGCAAATGTTTGATGAGTTCAATTTTTTATTTTCCTTATTGATTACTTGGTTTGTAACCTGACAGTGTTCTCAGTGACCGAGGTTCCATCTCCGAAGTATTAACAAGGACAGAAGAATTACTGGGTCGGAAATTGAGGTTTAAAAAATGTGCCATGTTGTGTGTTGCGAGAAAAACATCTCAGGCGAAAGTAATTACCAGCGCAGTGAATCTAAATTAGCACAGGTCACCGTGCATGGCTGGCCAACTTAGCAAAGACCCAGATGCGTTCTTCTCTCACCGTAATATTTACCACCTCACAATCTTCAGAGGAAGGAAAACTGGGAATAAACCAGTCTTTTAACTGTTCTCGGATCTATAGCGTGACACTGGTATAAATGAAATAATGACAGAGAAGTCTTTGCGTAGGGAACTCCCTTTAAGTTCCGTCAGATCGTTAGTTATCTTGGCTGGCAGCAGTCATAAAGCTATTTTGTCAAATTTATTAATTTTCTGCTCCAGTTCAGCCATTATGAATTGAGACCTGTGTTGCCTCTGCATCGAATGAAAGCTGACAAATTAATTCGACAATGGATATTTTCGGTGAAACAAAATAACACTGACTGTCGGACGAACTCCAATGCATTTCAAGTATTTACATATATATTATTTTTGATTCCGCCCTGTTTAATAGTTGTTTTGATGTACAGTGGAACAATACATATTTTAGTTGATTGCGTGATATGACGAAGAAATAAATAAATTATATATAAACAACAGCTTTCTTTGTAAAAAGCCAAACCATTAGAATAGTACCATTAATTTAAAATACAATGAAGATTTTTTTCGTGACGGAACCAGATGAACTTGGTTTTAGTCATATCAAGACGATTTTTTTTTTTTTTTTGCTTTACACCTCGTCGATGACGGTAAAGGCGGAAAAAGAACTGGGGGCAATTCGGCCATGGCTTTTTTGAAGAACCATCCCGGCATTCGTATGTAGTGATTTCTACAAACCATGGAAAACCGAAATTTGATGGTCGGACGGGGAATCGAACTCACGTTCTTCCGAATGCGAAGTCAGAGCGTTACTGCTTACCAACCACGCTCGCCACTGAAGACTTTAATACCGTGTGTAAAACTATTTTAGGCGTCCAGTGTACTGTTTCATCAACATTCTCAAAGAAATTTAAAACTGTTTTGTAGTTTGTTGTTAAATGCTGCGTTAAAGCATGACGGATACAAGTGGAAACCGTAATGTAACACTCGCATGACTTTGTATATATATGAACAGGGGTAGTCTGAAAAGTTCTTGGCTTCGGAAATCGGAAATGGAGCTCTTGAGAAACTATTAACATTAAATTTTGATAAATAACTTTCTATAAGCAAATATGTTTCTTACTGCAATCTGTAACATCATTTATTGTTTCAAGTAAAATTCAGCACCGTGTTCTATAGTGGAAAATGGGAATATTTCAGACCATCCTGCGAACAGCATTTACAGGTACTTTTCTGTACCCTACACAAATAAACTTCTCATCTTCAAAATTAGTATCTAAACAAAATACTGTGACAGTCACATTAAAAATTAGGATAATTTTCTGAATGATACAGATTTTTTGTTTTATTTTCGGAAGCGACGAGCCAAAAGAAACTGGTTGTCGAAGGGATGAAAATTCCCCTCCGGAATGAAAAGAGGCTAGTATTCTATAATTAAACTCACATGAAGAGTCTATAATTAAACCTGCCATTCTGGTAGACTATTATTAAAACTTCAATTTGTAGTTATCTCACTTTCATGGAAGTTATTCACAAATATTTTTACTGCAAACGGAATTAGTATAGAAATATAAGTAAAGTTCTACTATATGGTAGAGATTTATGTAGATTTTTAAACCAACGAAGTCAACATTAAAATATTAACTAGTGTAATATGACGATAATGATATTTTTGTATTATCATCCGTCTTAACGTACTTAAATTAGTTTTATCATCTTACACGGAGAATGTTAAATTGTTGCATTAAAGATGGCATGGGATTGGGAATATATATTTTATCTTTAAAAAAAAAAAAAAAAATCAGCTGTGATAAGAAACATTAATGTTATTACGATTCGATTAAATGTAATGGAATTGTAACTATACATTTCGAAACACTGATGGCAACAAACGTGTTAAACTGAACATAAATAAAAAAAAATAGAGGAATAGTTCCTTGTGCTACAGTTCATAAAAAATGTAGAAATCTTCTAGGACTCTGCTAATATCGTTGTTAAAATCTTTTAATTCAGGATGCGCTCGATGTGTTGATGTCTTGCCGCTATGGCTATAGCGTATTAAGTATTCAGACAACATACCACCGGCGTACGAGCAACTAACACTTTCACAATTTCCCCAAAGAAAGCAGTCACCTTATTTTCAGTAGCACAGAATGTGTAATGAGGAAATAAACAAACGAGAAGGCAACTCACTTTTAGGCTACTTACGTTCAAATTAAATCTCAGGTTTAAATATGTAAGTAACAACAAACATCGTGAAACATCTTTTTCTATATAAATGTTGCTGCAAGAATGAAGCAGAGTGACTTACGAAAATGATGCTCATCCGCCCTACATATTATTTGAATTACAATCTCGCAATTAAAACGTATAAATGGCATCGACAGCTGTTATTTAGCTCAACTATCTTTAAATCAAGGACTGCTCGATACGCAAAGGTAGATCGTTGAAATGCGCGCGGCGTTTGTCTCACCTGATGAGTGGAAGTGAGCGAGGAGGAACTCGCACTGTATGTCCTGACAACTTGCGTGCATCACCACGTCCAGATGACTGCACACTGCCTCCAGCAAGGCACGCCGCTGGACAACCGTTAGATGGCAGCACCAGGCCGGCTGGAGAAAGTCCTCCCACGAGGTCACGCGGCAATGCCACCCTTGAAGGATATGCGTAACAAATTTACTGGATCACTGGGGCAGGCCCCTGCTTGAGTTTTGTCGCGTAATGTGAGACTAGAGGATTTCATCGCGGGAGATTTCCAGTTCCGAAATTTTCGGCATTAAATTTATCGACCCCGGACTTTCGGGATTGACAAAAAATAGGACAAATTATTATGAAAAATATATCATGAAATCCAAAATTTCAGAACGGAACGCAGTCATGTTATATGTCACTGTCACTTTGATTTTCTTGACCGTCGTTCTGTTTTAACAGCTGATTTTAGTCGCGTTTGCGACAGAGAAGTTGTAAGCTGCGTTTTGTATCTCGTTATCAGAATTGTTTATTCCTTTTGGGTCAGTTAGCAAAAATTACCTAAAATAATGGTTGTGACAAAATTTGGAAGTCATTTTATGATTATAGGCGAATAGTGGGCGATAAAATAAGGGATTTGTTTACTAACCTTACCAAGATTTTTATTCAAATAAAAGAAAAAGAACAGAAACTTTCGCTAACGGAAAGAATAAACATTAAGAGTAACTTGTCAGACCATGACATGCAATGGATGAAAGCCAAACCCACAATTGGAAGCAGGAAATACTTTCTCCATTATCATACAAACAATCGAATTTTTCTAAAGTCGTCAAAAAGGAAATGAATTTTTTTTGAAGCCTCAATCTCATAACGATACTGTGATCTGGATCGCTAACGATGAATATGTGAGGGACTATTTGGCGGTATTAAGATATGTGTAGTTGGTATTGTATGTATTTTAAAGTTGTAATTTAGTAGAAATAAAGCATTAAACGGTTAAAGAACGGTATAAAACACGTAGCAATGTTTTAGCTAAGGAGGTTTTCGGTATTTTTTCCTTTTGTTCTGACCATTTTTTTATTCATGAGTTGGAACAACGAAAAGGTACTCTCTTTTATTAAACTATGAAAGGCGTCCCGTATTGTGGATGAAGGGCGATAAAATGTATCATAAAAAAGAGGATGCTTGGCGCGAAATAAGTGCACCTACTAGAGGAGATACTAACGTTTTGAAAAAAAGCAGCTGATTTGATAAATTGAAAACTTACTGCAAGCTATTAAATAAATCACAATTTGTCAAGTATTTCAGTGTTATGGCTAACCTTTCGTCAGCGGTTACTGCTGTTAGAAAATTTATTTCATTCTTCGTAATTTTCTCCCTACTCGATTCTTATAAAAATATCTAGTCAATAGGCGATTATTGTTGCAAATTTTCGAAAGGGACCACTCTTTCCTCCTTCGACCATACTATTCACAATAATCGCCCACGAATGAGCAATCTAATCTGGTAAAGTCTAGTTGCCTGTAACCGCCTCTTTTTAACTAAACTATCACTATGAATGCAGCATTAACCACTGTTTAATCGTCACCGCGCCGGCCTCGGTAGCGTAGGGGATAGCGTGCTAGCTCCGCGCGCCGAAGGCCGCCGGTTCGAATCCGGCCGCGGGCATGGATGTTTAAGTGTTGTGTGTCTGTGTGAATGTCCTGTCCGTCCTGTGGTGTCCATACATTGGAGAAATACAATAAATATACTGGATGACGACTTATACACTGAAAGCAATTATAATTACATTGAGCTGGCTGTATGGCCTCCGTTGCCAAATGCCATTAAAAAAAAAAAAAAAAAAAAAAAAAAAAAAAATCGTCACCGCATTCCATACCCACGCTCTAACTTCACAACACTGCCGACTCGTCAGAAAAAACGAATGGACGAATACTTTGCCTCGTACTGATGTGTACCCGCCGTAAGGCATACGTTTGATCACGAAACCTGAATAGATAAGGACAAAAGAATTGGGTGTAGCATGTGGAAGGGAAGGATGACCATGACCTAAGCAAGAACTTTATTTCAGGCACAAAGAAATGGAAAGTTTATATTCGCAGGTAAAAGAGTCAGAGATTTAGTTACTGAAGAATGGTGGGCAACAATTTTCTTTAAACACTGAAAGAATTTAAAGTATAAATTCTCTCGATGCAAAAAAGGTGTGTAGAGAAATGAACACCTGGCCATAAGCTTCATTCACAATTAATAAACAATAAAATCCATCCCAGTAGCGGAATCTGAAGGTTATGAGACCAAATCATCCTCTGGTTATCAAGATCCCCGTTTTGTGTTTCTTGTCTATACAGGGAGGTCTAGACTCTAATGGCATCGCTTTCAAAGAAATTTACTGCACTTAAACAACACCTCTAACATATTTTTAGCCCCTTAAAACAAATAAATTAAAAGCTGAATGTTAGATACAGTTTATCCATTCAGTACACACAGGTTCTTGGACACTCTATAGATCGTGGTTCACCATGATGTTTAGTTTGGTAATGCTTCTTTCAAATTACGCAACTCGAAGTCGTATTGGATTTAATGGATCCAAAACAGTGCATTTTTTGGAGACGCTATTTCTTTATTCACTGATAATGTTTACAGAGAACATTCTCTAATCAAACAACTAACATATAAAAGCTATTTTTTCACAATCATGCTCTCAATTATCTTTGGTCTGATGTGGTATAGAACGGCTATGTCGGTAGCTCTTGATGTCAGTTGATTATGTAAGATCCTTCTTACACCATAATTTAAAGTAGGAGTGTAACAGATATCCGCAAGTGCGGAAATTTCTCGTGATATCCTACACCCGCTTCCGCATCCTCAATTTTTAATGCGGATGTTTTGTTTATATTGCAATATACATTTTTCTTTTTTCTTTATACGAGATTCTGCTCATCTTCGATTAGCTAACAACAACCCTGTTTGTTTTTTCCTTACTATCTTGCAATAAAAGTAACAATGAACTGAACGGTGTTAATACCTAAACTACGAATTTACAAGTCTGAACTTGCATGTAAAGTAAAGCGGCCTATTCAAGGTCCAGTTTATAGGACATCCGCGTAGAACTACTGTTGGATGCACTTACACATTCACGCTACTTGAAAGGTCCAAAAATGTTCGATACAATCATTTCCACTCGTACATTCTCGCCGCACACTAATGTCCTTATCGCATACTCGAAGGATGTGTCCTCCAACAGGGCCCGCTCTAGCGGTATTGCCGCCCCGGACCAATACCACCTAGAGGATGGTGTTGCCCGGACAAATAGACAAATTGCGGACCCTTAAGATTATGTAGAGTTATATATTTTTTTAGAAAATAATTAACTTGTAATCTAATAAAATATTTAATTTTAAATTTTAATAAAATCATATATTCATAAATAAACTTATTGAATTTTGATCTAGCGGCACAAAATAGAAATTAATTATGAAATATCTGTACAAAGCCACAAATTAATCATATTTTTACGTTTTTAAATGCTATTACAGATGGATATTATCACACAAACAATCTAAATGCCATTATTTTGAAAATAAAACGAGATTACATCAAATACGCTAAAATCACAAAAAACTTTTTTTTCTTAATTTCAGGTTGCGAATTGTTTATTACATCTTAAAATTTACTTCATCAGCAATTTCATACTCAATTGCCAAAATGGCTAAATCATTAAATTATCAATTTCTTGGTTTTCGTAAATGCTTACCAAGGCGTCGTATACATCTCCCAAATGAAATTTTAAAGGTTTTAATGCCTCTATCCTCTCTATCCTACTCTCCCATCTAGTATCACACCATGTTTTCAAAGTTGAACCCTGAACATGCTTTAAAAGGCCCATCGAAAAGTAGATACCAAAATGAATAAATATATTTTTTTTACCATGTTGAAGAAATTAGCGGCTTCCAAGGATGCTTTTGCCATTAATAACAAGATTGAGAGAATGGCTACTACACGGAACATTGAATGCTCGCGAATTATATTGTTTAATTCTAAATTGCACTCCTGCTTTATTGCCCCTCATTTTGGACCCGTTGTCAGTCCCTGTCTTCTGATATCCTGCAAATTTAAAGACAAGTCATTAAGTTCACCAACTATAATGTCACACATTTGTTTTACTGTGGATCTTTCGACTGGTAAGAAGCCTTAAAAGCTTTCATTAATTTTAATTTCAACATCAGGATTAAATTTATTGGTTGAAACATATCTGATTACAAGAGTAATTTGCTGTATCTTACTAAAGTCAGGAGTACAGTTTAAAATTATGGAAAAATATTTGATTTTTTTTTAATTTCATTAATAACATGAGACTTTTTGATGCAGCAGATCTACTATACTGGTTTGTATATTTTTCCCAAGATATTGACCTTTAGTCTCTACTTTTTAGAGCACTCAACGGACGTGCTCTTCCATAATGGGATCGTATTCAGACAGTAACTCAACTATTTTTAAGAAATTACCGGTATTATGCTCAAACAACTTGTCGCTTGTACCTTGAAAAACCAGTCAACTTTTACCAAGCATTTTGGTAATTGCAACGATTCTTAGAAGCACCTCATTTCAATTATTTATTTCGGCAATAATAACTCGTTGAGTGGCAGCATCTACAGTTTTACAACAATTTAATCTTTTTTGCCTGAATATGATTTTTCGAAATTTCATGCTCTTTTAAAGTTTCGTCGAGGTGCTTCCAATTTTTAAAACCCTCCTTTGAGAGAGAACTAACTAAACAACTGAAAATTTTGCAACAGAAGCAGTAAACGCAGTAGGTCATATTTTGAGACATGCATGACTGGTTAACTTGTTAGTGGAGAGAACAATCGAAGGTAAGAACTGCAGAGGAAGACAGAGATTAGAACATATGGAGCAGATAATTGAGGACGTGGGTTGTAAGGGATATGCTGAGACGAAAAGATTAGCGCAAGATAGGAAGGGATGGAGGATTGCATCAAACCAGTCGAGAGACTGATGACAGCAAAAAAAAAAAAAAACTCTCCCGCGTCCACATTTGGACTACCGTTGCGCCATTTAGAATTCGTATCACGGGATTTGATTGGTACCGAGAAAAACCGCTCGATTCGTGGCTTCTTGTCACAGCTCTTACGAAAGAGTCAAAGAATGAAGATTGGACTAGAATTGTCGGGTTGAGAGACGACGTAGGTTTGTTTGAACCTATTGGTAAATATGCGAACATCCGTCTTCACTTACGAGTGCGATGAAACACTTTGCCTCCCACCAGTCTCAGTGCTATATAACAGCTGAAAACAAAACCCAAGAAGCAGCCAAATCAACAATAGAAGTGGGGAAGACGAGAATAAGATTCTGATAGTAAATCAAGAAAATGAAACCGTAGTAAAATAACTGGTTCTTTTTTCAAGAAAGATTAATATAGTAAAGCCGAATGTCAATAAAAAAAAAAATTTTGCTCTGGAACGATACATACGGAGGCGTGAATATTAGAATCTCTTCTATCGTTGGGAATGAACACCTCAATCATTTGAAGTATCACTTGAAGAAGGACATACTGGGAACAGAGTAAAACTTGACCGTGACTCAAATTGTGCCAGAAAAATGTTAAAATTGTCTAAGTAAATCCTAACCAGATATTTAGAATGGATTGGTTACGTCATTTCGCAGTAAATGAATATGCGACGAGCGTTGAAGACGCTACTCATTCTCAGGCTGATGGCCGACGAATGACGCTCACTGATACTAGGACCGCTGTTACACGTCTCCAGCAAGATAAGTTTCAGTTCTTCTTTTATTTCGCGAGTGAGGATCGATACCGGTACTTTCTGAACAGAATTCTGAGATATTCAGCCGGACTATCGGAGAATAATCAGTCTAATGCAGGTGTCCCCAAATTTTTTATCCCGTCAACCCCTTCATAGGATATTTACCTTCTTATCGACCCCAAGATTAAGTACTTAATAAAAACATTTAATATTTTTTGGCATTTTTAATGCTAAGCAATAAGAACAACAAACCAACGAAATAATTTACAGTTCCCATATGTTAGAAAATCCACCCAATAACGTTAACAGAAAAAGGAGATATTTTCCACTGTTACCACAATCTAAAAAAATAATAAAAAAATTATAGATAGATGGAATAAATTTGAAATAAAGGTCTGCCGAATAGAACAGATGGTTCTTGCACTGTTTTAACGTGTCACATAGCGATGGATCCACCTTCCTAAGAAACTCTATCACCTCTTGACAGCCACCTTAACTCAGTGGTGTGCAAAACTAATTGGTTGGAAGATTAATTTCCTTCACATAACTTCGCAAACAGACGGAAATTGAGAGGATGAGCTTCAATTTCATTTATTGACCTGATTTTTATTGGAACATTCCATTATTCGCTAGACAGTTTAATTGATCCTCTATAGTATTAATCGACCCCCTTTCGACCGCCATATATTAATCGACCCCACGTGAACTCTTATCGACCACTATGGGACCCCTGGTCTAATGTGTAATCTCTGCATCTAGAACAGAATAGTGAGGAGCTGTAAATATAGGGTGTTCACCGGGAAACGCTACTCGCTGCTATCACTACAAGGAAGAAACTACTCGCGCAGCTTCCCATTTAGTTCGGCCGTCAATAGCGGAAATACTTAGCAATAATTACGCATCATAGACATTTATAAGTATGTGTAAAGCATATAAATATTACGTAATTCATTAGCTAACCATATAAAAGATGCTGGAAGTGTCAACCCTCTTGCGTAATACACATTTGACATCTTTTAAACATGTTTCAAGACACACGCTGGATTTCATCTCTCTCAATGAACATTATTACTTGATAGATTTTGTTTTCGAGTTCTTCCAACGTGTGAGGATTTCTTTCATACACCTTTCCGTTTAGCTTATTCCAAAGGGTTTAAATCGAGTGATCTGGCGCCACAAGTAACGGCTGATTTCACGTTTGTCTTACTTTTTTTTTAACTAAACGCAGATTACGCAGATTTGTTTTAGCTGTCAGTAAAGCACCAGGATATCTGCGACGAAATTTACTACGACACCTTTTAAAGGACTTTTTCTTCACATACGTATCATACAAGAATATTTTTTGTTCCAAACCTTTTTCTTTTTGCTGTTATCAGTCTTTCCACTGGTTTGATGCAATCCTCTATCCCTTCCTATCTTGTGCTAGCCTACATACCCCTTACAATCCACGTTCTCAATTATCTGCTTCATGTATTCTAATGTGTTCCCTTTCAGTTCTTACCTTCGACTGTTCCCTCCAATAACATATTAACCAAACCAGCACGTCTTAAAATATGACCTACCAACCTGTCTCTTCTTTCTGTAAGCTTCTTCCAGAAACTTCTTTCCTCACCCATTATTTCCAAAACTCGTTCATTTCGTACTTTGTCTGTCAGCTTAATTTTCAGCATTCTTCTATAGCACAACATTTCAAATGCTTTCTGATATTCCTAAAGTCCATGCTTCGCTACCATAAAGTGCTGTGCTCCACACAGAGAGATTTAAAAAGTTCTATCTAAATCCTAGATCAATATTTGAAACCATGACGTAACATAATTCAACTCACGGTCACACACAATAGTGATTAGTTAGAGACTATAGTCCCAAAATAGCAAAACCGTAAAGAAACATCAAAGAAACGTTCACACTCAATATTGATTAGTAAGAAACTGAAGTTACAAACCATCCAAACCGCAAAAAAACCGCTCTTTGCAATAAAAAAGTTCGCATTATACTGCGTCATTTGACCGTTGGTCGAGGGCTCTTGTTTAATATTGCCGGTCATTCACGTTGCCCTTTGGTGGGAGCGGAAGCTGGCCTTTCACAGTGAATATGCTTTCGGCAAGACAGAAGGTGGATAGAGTTTCCAGGCGAACACCCTGTATAATAGCATAAAAAATAGGAAAGCAGGAACATTAGAGGACATTGAACAACACCTACATCTACATATATACTCTGCAATTCACAAAATTGTGGGTGGCAGAGGGTGCTCAGCACCAAAGCTAATCTCTTTGTTTTGCATTCGAATCCCTAATGGTACGAGGGAAAAAAGAATTCATATAAGAATTATTGCGGCACCTTATTTCTCTAATCTTATCTTTTCTGTCATTCCGGCTCAAATAGGTTGGTGGAAGAAGTATTTCACTACACTCAAAAGTGAAAGTGGGAGTACGCATGTTTTCCAATAAGTTTAAACGAAACGTGCGTCGTCTATCTACCAGAGACTCCCAACCTAGTCTACTAATCAGTTCTGTGACGCTTTCATAAGGACTGTAGCAAGCGGTCACGAATCGAGCGGCTCTTCTCTGTACTTTCTCTATACTTTCGATCAACCCCTTACGAAATGTATCCCAAATTGCACAACAATAGTCCAAATGTGGACGCACAAGAGATTTGTACGCTATCTCCTTTGTTCATTACAATTTTTCAATATTCGACCTATGAATCGCAACCTAGAATTAGCTCTACCTACCAACGAATTAATGTGTAAGTCCCATTTCATGTTCTTTGTACTGTTACTCCCAAATATTTCATAGAATCGACCATATCAATAACTGAATTGTTTAACTCGTATTTCTGAACAATTGGATTCTTTTTCTTAGTTATGCTCATTGTCTTACACTTTTTACAATTTAGCGTAAGTTGCCACTCAGCGCACCATGCCAAAATAATATCCAGATCACGCTGAATTTCTAAGCAATCGGCCAAATTCCTTACTTCCCTATAAATAACCGCATCATCAGCAAACAATCTAAAAAGACTTTTCACCTGATAAATTCATGGCGTTATTACGCCATGTTATAGCCGGCAATATGGCTCAGTGCGATGAGGGATGTAACGGAGATCCGCATCCGCAAGTGCGGAATATTCGCGTGAAATCCTACATCCGCTTTCGCATACGCAATTTTTAATGCGGATGTATAGCGGATGTTTTGTTTACATTGCAATATATGTTATTCTTTTCTCTTTATAAGAGATCCTGCTGATCGTCGCTTAGCTAACAACAAAATAGTTGTTTTTTTCTTACGATCTTGCACGAAAAGTAGCAATGAACTGAACGGTGTTATTGTCTAAGCGACAAAAATACATCTTTGAACTTGCGTGTAAAGTAAATCGGTCTATTCGCGGTTCAACTTATAGTACATCCGTGTAGAACTACAGTGGTATGCGCTCACCCATTCGCACTAATAGAAAGGGTCCAACACAATGTTCCAAGCAATCCTTACCACTCATACTTTCTCGCGGCACACCATTTGTCCTTATCTCACAGTCGTAGGATGTTTCCTCCAATAGCTTCCTCCGATATCCATAGCTTGTTGGACAGCAAGGACCCGTGTTGGTTGCCTGGAGTCCAACAACATCCAAGACGCGCTACAAGTAGTCCGATGAGGCAAAAAATAAATCAATATGGCAGTATTGCCACAGACTTTACTTATGAAAAAAAAAATAGAATTTAACATAAAATATATATTTATTTTGATTTTAAATTTATTTGTGATAAAAATTATAATCTAAATAATTTATAAATTTATTTTTCCATCTCCGCATCCGCTTCCGCAAAACATCCGCATCCGAAAATATGACATCCATTACAACCCTACAGTGCACACTGGATCGGGGAAGTACAACGGGAATGGGCACGAACGTAGGCTGCCGCCTGAGTGCCATCTTTCGACGTTTTTAGCCTTAAAGGCGAATGCCGGAACGGTACTATTCCACCTCACAAACTACACATTTAACAAACAAAAGAATATACTTATCACATGCAGAACATAATTACACATTTCGCATACAGACTGAAATACTTCACGTCCTCCATTAGTAAATAATACTACCTGGCAGCAGGTATAAAAGATTGGTGTCAGAAAGGCGATGCGGCTCTAAAATCAAAGCTTCAAATTTGATCATGCCAATGATGAATAACAACTTATCAAAGGCAGCTGATTTCTAATTTTGGGAAAAAGGTGGTTAAGAAAAAAAAATGATTCTTGTTATTGTAGCACAGCTGATATTTATTTTCAAAAACATTGAAGCCATCACTCAGCTATAAAGGGTTCGCTTACTTCATTTCGCGTTACTTAGTAGAATACATTCACAAAAAATATATGAGGCTGAGGTGTACTGACTTCACTCCCCTCAAGGTAAGAAGAAAGTTCATGAAAAAATATAGTAAAATACAACCATTTTAAAAAATAAGCAAAAAATCACGACAAATCTCGAAAAAATACAGCAATGTTGATCCCTGTGTAATCATTTAAATGAAACTATTTTATAAAGCTTTATTTTCTTCGATAATGGTTCCGTTGACAATCAAAGAGTGGATGATGCCTTCTCTTCTTGATCCACTAGTCACAGCTCTAATACAAACAGGAGTGCTTCCAAGACAGAAGTGTGTTTCTGTTCCATCTTCACAAAACTCATGCTGGAAACAATAATACATATTACAAATCGATCTGAAAGTTAAGAGTTATGAAGCAAAATCCTCAAGTTACAGTAAAAAATTATGGATAGTAAAGATTAGTTTTTATCTACAGTCTTAACACAAAATAACTATTTTCGATGTGACATGACGTACTTAAATTTTTAATTGTTGTGTTAATATCACCCGCTTTCAGAGGTAAGAGAGTGGAAAATTTTTGTTTTTTAGGTGATGGAGACAGGTATTGGAATAAATTACCAGGGGAAGTGCTGAATTGTTTAACGAAAACAATTAAAAAATTTAAAATTAAAATTCATAGGGGTGAAAATTAGATGGGCGGGGAAATAACACTCAAATAATTTAAGCTAAATAATAATCATAAAATAAGGGATAAACAAGTGTTTAGGTCAATAGTGACCAAAGCATGCGGTACCTGGCAATTAAATTAAATTAAACACCACCGAGCCTGACATTCAAGAGGACAAGGGTTCAGATCTTCGTTAGGCCATCCAGATTTCGGTTTTCCGAAATCACAACAGGTAATTTCCGAATTCCTTCCCGTTTCTTGTCCCCACTCGTCTCCCGCCACTAATGTTTAACACCTTTTCGTCAAAGGAGGTCACTAACGTCAATTTATGTATTTTACTGCTACTTCAACGTGTATTTCTGAGACAAAAAACACTGATAACACAGGTCTGCGAAATTATTTTTTGAAAAGATTTTTCTTAAACTGTTGATATTTGTTGTAATTGTTTTAAAAGTAATATAAAACGATATTCATATGATATATAACACCTCACATTTACCAGATTTAGATGATATAGTATTTGGATACAAATAAGTACAAAACAAAAATTAAATAAAATGAATGAGAACAATTTAAGAATATTTTCCTACGTTTTTGTTGAGTCTTAAGCTATTAAAAAAAAGTATACAAAAGAAAAAAATTAATAATAACGTCTTTTTTAAAAAAAAATCTGCATTTTGTTAGTTTTCGTTTATGAATTTTTATTTCATCTCCATGTATTATCCAGCAATAAACCGCAATCATATTAAAGTCACAAGCAACCTTGATACATTATTTCCATCTCTTGTACATCTTGATGGAACCTTTTTTTTTTTGTAACTGCTTTACGTCTCTTTTTAACATCGAGGTCTTTAGAGACGGGAAAGGATGGGGGGCAAGGATGGGGGCAAGGATGGGGGCAAGGAATGAATTTGGCCATGGCCTTTTGAAGGAAGCATCCCGGCATTTGCCTGGAGTGATTTGGGGAAACCATGGAGAACCCAAATCTGGATGCCCGGACGGGGATTCGAACCGCCATCCTCCCGAATGCGAGGCGAGAACGCTAACCGTTACACCGCCCCGCTCGGTTTGATGGAACCGTTTCTCTAAGATAAACTTAATGAGCTACAAGTATTGATTCAAATTTATTGCCGATGCAGGACAGCTTTCAATCTTCTTTTTGAAGAATCTATAAAAAGTTGCCATTCTTGTGCATTGTATTCCATGTAAAATTTTTGTATTAAACTGCCAATATCACATCAAAATACCAAAGTATCCTCTTTCTTTAAATACTGTACAAATTCTTTGTTGCCAGTAAAATGTCGTCTCAGCATCTAATAAATTGTTTTATTTTAGGCGAGCACCAAGAAATTCTGCAACATCTTTAGGTAATCCAAGATCCCGTACCCAGTCATTAAGTTCTTGCTATTTTAAAGGTTTAGGATCATTTGTGGGGTTAAAAATTTCACCACTACTTGGAAAATCACTGTGTTTACCGATTTAAGCTATATTTATCTAGATACATAAAAATAAAAATATTAAAAATGTGACGTGATACATTAAAACAAAATTTATATTTGTAATATATTGGTCAATATCTACACGATTGATATGAAATTATTTTTTAAAAAAACTTTTACATCGTAGACCGGTGTAATTCGAACATTTGCATAGATAATTACAAGGAACTGCACAGAAAATGTAATCAGAATGCTCGGCAACCCAAGTACTGCAGGATTTGAACTGGCGTAGGTTGCAAGTAACAGTTACAATCTTGGAAATGAGGTAGAATTTACCCAAAGTGTCATTATTAATCTAGATTGCAGACATCTTCCTTTGAAACTTCCTCGATAGGAGCAGTGCTAACTGTTGGTATAAATTAAGTAAGAGGATTACACAGACGGAGACAAAATCTAAGGCACACCAATCATATTAGTACAGTTGTGGGTTCTAATTTCTACAGAAGACGATCTACATCTTCATCTACATATATACTCTGCAATTCACAAAATTGTGGGTGGCAGAGGGTGCTCAGCACCAAAGTTAATCTCTTTGTTATGTATTCCTATCCCTAATGGTACGAGGGAAAAAAGAATCCATATAAGAATCATTGCGGCACCTTATTTCTCTAATCTTGTCTTTTCTGTCATTCCGGCTCAAATAGGTTGGTGGACGAAGTATTTCACTACACTCGTAAGTGAATGTTGGAGTACACATGTTTACCAATAAGTTTAAACGAAACGTGCGTCGTCTATCTGCCAGAGACTCCCAGCGCCCCAGCCTAGTCTACTAATCAGTTCTGTGACGCTTTCATAAGGACTGTAGCAAGCGGTCACGAATCGAGTGGCTCTTCTCTGAACTTTCTCTATACTTTCGATCAACCCCTTACGAAATGTATCCCAAATTGCACAACAATAGTCCAAATGTGGACGCACAAGAGATTTGTACGCTATCTCCTTTGTATGTGCATTACAATTTTTCAAGATTCGACCTATGAATCGCAGCATAGAATTAGCTCTACCTACTACCGAATTAATGTGTAAGTCCCACTTCATGTTCCTTTGTACTGTTACTCCCAAATATTTCATAGAATCGACCATATCAATAACCTAATTGTTTAACTTGTATTTCTAAACAATTGGATACTTTTTGTTAGTTATGCTAATTGTCTTGCACTTTTTACAATTTAGCGTAAGTTGTCACTCAGCGCACCATGCCAAAATAATATCCAGATCAAGCTGAATTTCTAAGCAATCGGCCAAATTCCTTACTTCCCTATAAATAACCGCATCATCAGCAAACAATCTAAAAAGGCTTTTCTCTTTGTCTCCGAGATCGTTTATAAAAATTAAGAAAAGAAGTGGTCCTATTACACTTCCTTGAGGTACACCCGATGTAACATCTAGATTAGAAGAACTTTCTTCTTCAACGACGACATACTGCGACCGACCAGTTAGAAAATCCTTTATCCATTCTCAAAGCTGATCCGATATACCGTACGCTCGAAGCTTCGCTAAAAGGCGGTTGTGTGGCACAGAGTCAAAGGCTTTCTGAAATTCTCAAAAAAATTGCATCTACTTGTGAACCTGCATCAATAACTTTCATTACGTCGTGTGTAAATAGGGCCAGCTGTGTTTCACATGATCTTTTCTTCCGAAATCCGTGTTGATTTGTTGTAAGCAAATTATTATCATCTATAATATGCTCCATAACTCTACTACAAACAGATGTTATAGATATGGGACGATAGTTTCCAGGATCACTTCGATCACCTTCCTTGAAAATCGGAGTTACTTGCGCGATTTTCCAGTCTGAAGGTACTTTTCGCTCTTCTAATGATTTACTGAATATATCAGACAGAAATGGCCCTATTTCCGCAGCATACTCTGAAAATACTCTTACTGGAATTCCATAAGGGCCCGGTGCTTTCCCCCACTTCAGGAGCTCTATGATACCGGCAGTATCTAATCGTAATGATTCCATCACACCGATCGGGGCGGTGTAACGGTTAGCGTTCTCGCCTCGCATTCGGGAGGACGGCGGTTCGAATCCCCGTCCGGGCATCCAGATTTGGGTTTTCCATGGTTTCCCCAAATCACTCCAGGCAAATGCCGGGATGCTTCCTTCAAAAGGCCATGGCCGAATTCCTTCCCATTCCTTACCACCATCCTTGCCCCCCATCCTTTCCCGTCTCTAAAGACCTCGATGTTAAAAAGAGACGTAAAGCAGTTACAAAAAAAAAAAAAAAAAAAAAAAAAAGATTCCATCACCAACTCGACACGGCGTGGAAAACGGGAATACTATCCTTATTTTCATCAGTAAATGAATTTTTGAATACAGTATTTAGTACGTTAGCTTTATCGCGGCTTTCATCAACCTCGGAACCTTCACGAATTAAAATGCAGAAAAGTAGGAAATATATGGCGTGGCTGAATAGCTAATTAAGTATTGAAGAAAGCTATAGATAATGGTGACTGGGAAAGAAAGCAGAAAATGTTGAATAATGTGGAGGTAGGGGAGAGAAATAATTATAGAAAGCATACTGTTCGAATTCTGTAAATACTTTAGTACAGTTGAATAACAATATACGATTTTAATGTTCCAAAGATACAGAAAGATTTCAAGTATATTATACTATGGCTAATCATATTTGGGAAATAGAAAGCAATGTGTTTCCTCGAAAGATGTTAATACAGGTGAGGTTATAAACACAGAATAAGGAATAGTTAAATGTGGTGTAACTCAGGGTTCAATTCTTGGCCCTCTGCTATTCTTAATTTATATCAATGATCTAAGCATTTAGGTCATCATGAATATTTATTGTTTTTTTACAGATGATACTAGCATAACATTGAAACACCCATCAGTGCAAATCCTTGAAAACACAAGTGATGGTCTAAAGAAAATTAAAAGATGGAACAGTGTTAATAATTTAATATTTAATGTAAAGTACCACTAAAGGATTTTTCAAGAGCAGAAACTGAACAAAGCAAACCATCTACAGCTTTCGGATTGTCTATACAAAGCGCTTTGTCGAAAAGTATTAACGATAAATTGTTGCCTTTAGAACATAAATTTTTAACGCCAAAACAGCCAATTTTCGCTTCAAAAAATTGCATTTTGGTTCTGCACAAGTCGTTTCCAATGCATATCAAACATGTAAAAAGATATTACTTTCAAGCATAACATAAGAGAAAATATCCTAATGTGGGGACTTCTCTATGTGTATCAGAAGTAACAACGCTATCTTTTAGGAAAAGACATGAGCTCATACTCTTGAAAAATAAGTCCAATGAAGAGTCTGACACGATTTTTGTACAATAGATAATGAATTAAAACAATATTTAGATCAAATGAATATTTCAAGATCATCAGATGACCTATGATTCTGGATAAGTAGAAATCATGTTATTCCTGTGCTGCCAAAAATTGCTTTAAAACATTTGGTATCTTCTGCCACATCTGTGGCATCTGATCAAGAAGCTTCAATAATTAATCTTCTGGTCCCCAATAATCGCAGTAATCTACCAGAAGAACCTACAAAAAAACGAGTATTTTTTTCTTTTTAGAAAAAAAAACAGCTACTGACAAATATTGCTACACATAACTTATTATTTTATTAATAGTTCCTGGAAGCACAGTGGCCCAAACTTTGAAGTCTCTTGCCATTTGTTTTGCCTAATAAATATACTTCGATAAAAAACTGTGCGGCTAATTTCTGGACAATCTATCTGGGTGCACGAATCCCTTTTTCTAAGCGTTTAGGACCATTTTTGTACGGTACTATTTTCGGTCTGGATGATGTTACATGCCTAAATTTTTTATTGCATATAGATATCAGCAAGCTTAGCAAACACATTAAATTTTGTTTGGTTCTTGTTCTTAGTTTGGAAGTTATTTTATGTGAATTTCATAGATTTTCGCACTGATCACTCACTGAGGATCATGAAAACTCCAATGGACTTTCGATAATCGTAGAAAGCTGAAATTTTGAACACACATCAGGTTTTTTCCAAATCGTAAGAAAAGTATAAAATTGCAAAATTTTCTAGCAACTACGCCTTATTTCCCATAAAGGTAAGTCACTTCCTCGTACCTTCTATCTTTATAAGTCACAAACTTTAATTATAAACGGAACTTAGCATGTTTAAGTAATGGGTTAAATTTTACGTCGCTCGTCTCCTTACTTTGGAGGTTAGTGGAAGTCAAACTCTTTAAAACGACTACGTCATCATAATTCCATAAAACTTCCAGTAGTCCTAGGAACAGGAAATTTGATACACATACATAATTCCCTCCAAATCATAAGAGAAGTCCCTGTATTTGTCCAATGGCAATCCCGAACATGAAACGTCTTGGAGCAAATTAGTACTTGTAACGAACGCGTCTTGTGACCGTTAGTTACATTAATAAACTATATGTTTATTTATTTTTAATGGAGAATATTTTAGTTAGCTTGTGGGGGCTAAGCGGCTGGTCAGGAATGTCAGCTGGCCAGGTTCCTAGAACTGGCGGGCGAGTTTTGCTGGGGTGATGCGACGCTGGGAGAGGGGAGTATTGCATTGTGCTAGCAGGTAGATTTACAGAGTGGCGGAGAGGAATTTCTGTTTTCATGTGGCACGGAGGGACTATTCAGTGCTGGTCGGAATTCACGATCGGTCGACGTGGACTGTCTGTGCGTTAATGAAAATGTGCTGCCTGGAACGGGACATCAGCCACTTTGTTTGAGCGGAGGTGCTCAGGCAAAGGATGTTCTGAAGAACTGTGCCACACTGTTCCGTAGTAGAGCAGAAAACTTCATCCAGTGTGGCCGACATCAAAATTCGGTAATTATAAATCGCCATATGAAGGACATTGTGCCACCTACAAGTGCAAGTTCATAGCATTGCCCAGCTACGACCCTGCAGATAAGAACTCTCATAGCCCGGAGCAAATATTTCTTTCAGAAGTGAACAGTCAAAATGTTGAATTTGTTTACTGTTTAATTTTGCGTATTTTATATAAAATACCCTGGCGCCCGCAAAAGAACAACTGATTAATTTTAACTAATTTTGTTATATATGTCATGTCAGTAATTGAAATAAAACCATTTATGATTTCTCATATAAAGTATTCACGCAAGTTCTACCTTTCATGATAATAAAATAAAATAATAAAATTAATTATAATTTTAAATCGGGTAATGAGGGCAGAACGTTACATACTTTAATTGCTTTTCTCTGGAAGAGAATAATTGTCTTAAATTTCTGTTATGCACAGAGATCTGGAAATTTAAGTTATACATTAAATTTTACTTTGTCCCTGTATTTAATTTGGAAGTTATTGGTACGCCGCCTACTGAGATGGGGATAACAATACACGCTGGTAACAATGCTCGCTCGGAACGAATCAGACGCGAGCTCATTGTTTTAAATGAGTGTGCATGTTGTGAAGGGAAAATTTGGTGTTAGAGGCAATATTGGGAAATACAACTAACAAACGATTGCAAAGTATATAAAAAGAAATATACCTCATTATGAAATCACTGCAGCAGTTACATGCTGTCGGATAGAGGTTGTGACTGCAAACTGCAAATTAACAGTAGTATCTGCCTACTGGCCTCCCCGTAGGATGCTAATATCACGGCCCTAGCTTCCATCCGAGTCAAACTAATCATAGGCGGAGACTTAAATGCCACACATCCTGACAGGAACAGCAGGGTCGCAAACCAGGAGGGAACTTCATACAAAGGCTAGCCAATAGGCATAACGTGTGTGACTGGCCCAGTGGAGCCCACGCAATAGCCTAACACCAGAGGAAGACCGGAAGTACTTGACGTGGTCACAAAAGGCATTGCAGGCTTCGTGGCTACCCTCTCCATCGACCGTGGTGGTAGAGGCCAACATCTAACCAGGGCAAACCTTCGAAGAATCCAAGCCTAACTTCTCAAAAGCAAATTGGAGACGCTATCAGGAGATTCTAAAAGACGAATTCAGCGATGCTGCTGATATACGCAACATCGATGACTCTATTCAGGCCTTCGAAATAGCAGTACGTGATGCCTCTGAAGCTACAATACTTCTCAGGGATCCAAAGCCTGCATCTTCCATGCATTTACCTCCTCACCTCTTGGCGCAAATCCGCCATAAAAATCGAGTTATGTAACATTGGAGGCTGACAAGGAACCGAGATACCAAACGACTTCTAAACCACTTACAAAGAGAACTAAAGCCTCCATAACAGAACATAGAAACAGGGAGGGGATAGCTGGTATCTCTATGCTCAATCCTGACGATTATACGCTCTGGAATCGGACTAGGAAGTTCACTCGGCATAGACAACGCCTCCTGCCACTCTGAAGACAAAACCGATGCCTTAGCGACCAATTTTGAAAAGAATTTCCAGCCAGCGCAAACTGATGTAAATCATCGCCACCTGAATGCAGTGCGCCACCGCTTACATGTTTTCCTCAACGTCGAGGACGAGTTTGAAATAGAGCCTATCACAGCAGAGGAAATAGCCAGCTGTCTAAGCTTCCTCCCCATAAGACCCCCGGACGGAGCAAGGTTATCAATCTGCTACTTCGGAAACTACCATCTGAAGCCATAGCATTCCTGACAGCGATGTTTAACAGAATACTGAGATTACAACAATCCCGCGTAATTGGAAGCATGCTGTAGTAGCCTTGATGCATAAGAACAGGAAAGACCCAATCTTTCCTCAACACTACCGGCCCATTAGCCTTCTCCCTGCCGTTAGCAAGGTGTTTGAGGGGCTGCTTCTCAAATGTCTGTACTCTCAGATCGAAGCCAACATCATATCGGACAACCAGCTAGGATTCAGAAGAGGCCACTCCACTACTCAGCAGCTCATGAGGGACGTCGAGTCAGCAGTATTGCAGGTTGGTGCTACTTGACATATCCCGAGCGTTTGACTCGGTATGGCACTCGGAACTCCTGCTCAAGCTTTATAAGCAAGGGTTCCCGGGCCCAAAGAGCTATCACACAGGCCTCTAATGCAACCTGAACCAGTAGACGGATCCGTGCTGGTGTTCACCAGGGCTCGGTCCTATACTCTATTAACCGCCGATGTCGCTAAGAACCCCGGCGTAAAGGTTGCGACATACGCCGACGACAGTACATATTTCTCATACAGTCGTAGCAGAGCTCAACTCAATGTACCCAAGAGGTTCTGCAGGCCAGGAGATGGAGAATAGAGCTGAATCCAGCCAAAAAGCAAGCTATAATGCTTACCCGATGATGCGATCCGCTGCTACCGGTTCCAGTACTTTATCTTAATGGTGAGTATATCTCCTGGTCGACAAGCGTGAGATACCTGGGGGTCACGCTCGACAGGAGATTGGCGTGACGCGCCTGCATTGAAGATGTACGAGCGAGTGCGAGGCTGCACAGTTGTATCCACTCATTAACCAAAACAGTCTCCTTCCACCACCCACTGGAGTTAGAACCTATATCAGTCTAATTAGACCTATCATGGAATAAGCTAGCCCCGTAATTCAAAACAGGGCACTGAAGAGAGCCCTCCATCTCCCAACTACTTTCCGACTCATGCTCTTCATGAAGCGACGGCTTTGCCAACACTACAGGAAATATTCCGTCTGCTAGTTTTTTTTTTTTATCCGCTTAACGTCTTTCTAACAGCGAGGTCTTTAGAGACGGGAAAGGATTGGGGGGGGGGGAAGGAATGGGAAGGAATTCGGCCATGGCCTTTCGAAGGAAGCATCCCGGCATTAGCCTGGAGTGATTTGGGAATCCATGGAAACCCGGGGATTCGAACCGCCGTCCTCCCGTTTGCGAGGCGTCTGCTGGTAACTACCTCCTATATAAAATGTTTCTGGTGTGCACGTAATTTTTGTTTCAAATGTTTTTATGATTTATATCATCCAAATCTTTGCGTATTTCTCAAAGGAAAATAAATAATTTTGAAAATTTGTTTCAAAACAAATCTGTAATGCTACAAGATGGAATATCAATAAAAAATTCGGATAAAAAAATAGTGGGATCTAACAGTGTATCCCCCGCATACGAACGCACCACCATAATGAGCATGGATAAACCAACAATTTTTTACAAAACTGCAAATCCCGACTATACAAAGAATGTTCTGAGCACACACAACTCTATTGGGTGCTTCGAAGCTACGCATTTTTGTTTATTACCTTTTTCTGACTGATAACATACGTTTTGTTCTAAATACGCCATTACTTAATTCGATTAAATACTGTATCTTACTAACTGGATATTGTGGGCCATTTCCTCAATTGCAAGTTAATCAATTTTTTATAAAGGTGAATAACACGCCAATGCAATTGAATTTTTGTTTTATTTTGGTGTCGTACGCGTTTCGCTCTATTTCAAGAGCATCATCAGCGACATCTGTTAGATATTTATTCATTTGGTTAGCTACATTTGGTTTAAGGAACAATAAAAAGTAGGGGTGAAATTAAATTTACTTACATGTTACTTTTTTACATTTTACTCATCATCAGGGTTAGCTTCTCTGTGTAGGTTTTGTAGAAACTCTATCATGTTTTGATTACAATACTAACAGCCAATAATAGTGTTAATGTGAAATTTCGTCAGTGCAGTGTAGTGATTTATACATTCAGATGTTTTCTACAAAACCTACATAGAGAAGCTAACCGTGATGATGAGTAAAATGTAAAAAAGTAACATGTAAGTAAATTTAATTTCACCCCTGTTCTTTAAACCAAATGAATAAATATCTAACAGATGTCGCTGATGATGCTCTTGAAACAGAGCGAAACGCGTACAATATTAAATTAAAACAAAAATTAAATTGTATTGGCGTGTTATTCACCTTTACAAAAAAATTGACTGTATCTTATCATTATTAATAAAAATGACTTGTATTATTCATACCGTAAACTTTCAGATGAAATCCACCTTTTCGCCAATCCAAATATATACTGCTCCTTTCTTTCTAAATTAATGCGAGATGCAAAACTACAATAATTAAACCTGTTGATAATTAAAAGGAAGTTCTTGACATGCATAATTAAGTTAAAATTTCCTTACATATAAATGATGAATAATAAAATCAATTTATGTGATTATGAAAATCAGACGTAAATAAAAGGATTTAGTGTCAGGATTCAAGGTGCGTTGGTGGCGCTATCTGCTGGCAGTACGAAGGAACTATGCTCTATTAAACACAGACTAGTACAGCCCTATCGACTGGTTTTGATGCAATCCTCCAAACCCCTTCCTATTTTGTGCTAGCTTTTTCTTTTTTATCTCAACATACCCCCTTACAACACAGGTCCTCAATTATCTGCTTCATATATTCTATTCTCTGTCTTCCTATGCTGTTCTTACCTTCGACTGTTCCCTAACAACAAATTAACGAATCCTGCATGTCTCAAATATGACCTTATTCAGTCTCCTCTTTCTGTAAGATTTCTTCGACAAACTTCTTACCTCTCCTATCATTCCAAAACTCGTTCATTTCGTACTTTATCTGGCCACTAATTTTCGGCATTCTTCTTGTAGCACACATTTCAAATGCTTCAATTTTCCTTTTTTCTAGTATTCCCTAAGGTCCATGTTTCGCCTGCCATAAGGCGCGGTGCTCCACACATAGAGTTTTTAAAAGTTCTTTCTGAGGTCTTAGATCGATATTGAAACTAAAAGATTTCTCTTTTTCATGAAGGCTCTTTTCGCTACTGCTATTCTGCTTTTAACATCATTCCTGCTTCGGCCATCGGTTTTAATTTTACTTCCTAAGTAATAATATTCACTAATTTCTTCTATCGCATCTGGCCCAATTTTTACATTTAGTCTTATAGTATTGGTACCATTTCTGCTACATTTCAACACTTTTTACATCTGCTGTGTATGATTGACCTCTGAAAATGGAGTGAAACGCGTAAGGCGAAAAAATAAAAAGAAGCAAAATTTAATTGCTAATTGCTGCATATAAACCATCAACCCAATCTTGCAATGGTTTCATGAACATTAATGTCTCTACCGTCGTTGTGAATTGTCACTTTCTGATATTGCATTTCCTGTACTAACTGTTTGCATGTTATGTCTCTATCAATTATGTCACTTTTTGATTTTCCTCAATTATTTCACGTTCGTTTACAAGGGCGTATCCAGGATCAGAACTAGAGGGGGGCAGGATTTGAACTGGGGGGGGGGGGCAACTTATTTTGGTTTCGAGGAAGTGGGGTGGGGGACTGAAACATGACATTACAAAATCAAACTCAAAACCTATTCAGGAAACTATTTTTATCATTGATTAATATAGTAACCCAACTACTTAATCTAAGGACCTACTATGTAGTTAATTAAGATCGTAAGTTCAGTTAGTTTTTTTATGTAAACATTAATTGTCTCGGATTTTCAATTTCAATAATTTTGTATGTCAATATCTCATGGTGTTCTTTCACGAAATTTCGATGCACACTCATCAGACATAATCCAGTCAATCTTTCTCTCCCCAAAGTGCTCCTCTGAACTAGTTCTACACTCGTCGAAGCGTACTGAAGGCAACTTAATTTTTCTTCTAGGGGGGGGGGGCAGCAGCCCTCCTCTGCCCCTCGCTGGATACGCCCATGTTCGTTTATAAATCATTCTATTGTTAATTCTGTCATATGCTCCGGAGTGGTACAATGCTATATTACCCATTTGGCCTTCTCTGACTATTTCATCTAAAATATCTTCCATGTAGCCCACTAAGAATCACATAAACATCTCCTAAATCTATGTTACTCATTTAAAAACCAATCTCTTTCCTCACAGACATTCCCAGTGTGGTTTTATATTAATTTCTCCGTTGATGTATCTACCACTGATGTCAAACTATTGGACCTGTAATTTTAAATCGTATATTTTTTCCCCGACCTTTATGAACCGATACTAGATACTATCACATTTTCCAGCGTTATGAAATGTAGCAAGTCTCAAGAGTAAATCTAAACAATATTTCGAGTATGTTACAATGGAGCATCCACCTATCTTTAATACATCTGTAGTATTATTAGGCTAAATATAAAGGCCTTTCACTCTTTTTTAACCTACCTGGTTCTTTCATAATACCATTTATTCTTTCTGCTATTTTGTTCATTTATACTTGTAAGAGTAGCTCCCGCTCTGATACTTACACTCCCAACTTGCTCGACTATTCTGGATGTCAAGTAACTGGAGGAATAAGTAATCATGAAGCCGTTCTTATGGATAAGGGAGCGTGCACAAATTACGTGGCTCAGTCCGGGGGGGGGGGTGGGGTTGGCTGAAAGGCTACGCTGAGCTACGTGGGGGGGGGGGGGGGGCGAGCCAGGCCACGTAGCTTTCCTTTCATAACATTTTTCACAGTTAAAATGAGGATCAAAACACCCAACTGCATGTGAATATTTATTTCCCTCAGTTAACTATCTCCGTATGTAGTCTGATAGAAGAAAACATTACAAAATGTCTTCTGGAATCAAAAGGGACAAAAGCTACGTGTTATGTGGGGAGGGGGGGGGGGGGTAGAAGCAAAAGCCACGTAGGGCTACGTGGGGTTGAGGGGGGGTTGACAGGAGGCCAAACTGGAGCTATGTGGTTTATGCACGCTCCCTAATAGAGGATTCAGTAAACCAGTGGCCTGAATTGAATGGGGAAATAGGTACAAGTATAAAATGGAACAGGTTACGAAATTGAAGAGATATTTCAGAGGAGTGTTTCAGCAAATAGAAGGAAGGCACAAGCAGGGAGAGTTCAAGCAGATAGTAAAAAATGATGGAGCAATATATATTCGAAAACAGAAAGCATACTATAATTGGGAGGTGAGGCAGTTAAAGAGGTTGGTGAGAAGAGAACATCACAGAGTTAAGGGATAGCTAAGGCAGTATGGAATACCCTTAAGCAACTAAGCAAGGAATTAATATTATCAAGGAAGGTGGCTAAAGATGGGTTTATGAAGAATACTGTTAGTGCAGGGAGACCACAGATGAATACATCTAGAAATTTCCATAGAAATGTTAGAAAACTGATGAGACAGGAGGATGTTGAGACAATTATAGATAAGGATGGAGAAAAAGTTAAGATTTGATAAATGCAGAGATTTTAATTAACTGGTGTAGGGACAATGATTCAGGAATGGTATCATGTAAAATGAAGAACGAGCTTATCTGCTCAGTTAGAAATGAGAAAACTAAAAAATTTGAAATTCAACCTGAGGATATGATAGAGGAACTAAGAAAGTTTGTGATGTTGCATGTGTTCAAGGCAATTAGAGTGGCTTGCAAATAGTTTATAAGAAATATTCATATATTATTCACACTCATAGAAATACCCGACCACAGATACGAGTGGGTGTGGCTGAGCTACTTGGGAAGCAGGCAGACAACAATACCCAGATGTCCCTAGTGGGATTAGTCAAGAAAGGCCTGACCTGAGGTGTGAGGGTCCAGGAGGTTTTGAATGAAAGGCAAGATAAACAGAGACAAATTATCACCACTTGCTGATGGCATGGGTATTTCTCAGGTGTGCGGAAAGTTACCAGTGACGTAGGACAGACTGTGGTGGGAGATAGTGGCTACGAATGAGTGATGTGATTTCTGTACGTGGAGAAGTAAAAACGGAACAGCCTCCCTGTCGGCCCATGAGTTTGGTTTCAGGATAATCCCGACTAGATGGCACCAATTGAGAAGGTGGCAATCTGAGATTTCCTGTTGGCAGCTGACATCAGGAGATTCATTGACTGGAATCTGCTGATCAGTGCTTGGAGTTTGCCATCGTCTGATGAGTCCTGGCTGCTGGTGGTGGTTCAACACAACTTCCCATCATGCCTGCACATACGGTGCTGGGCAGAAGCAGTTTGACGCCAGCACTTCACCTGTCGCAGACAACATCACTGCTGATCCGAGACCACACAATGGCAATCTACTGCTACAACATCCCACTGCCGACCATCGCCATATTATGAATGCTAAAGAACACAGTTTGTGCCACACAGTTTGTGCCACACAGTTTTTGCCACATAGTTTTTCACCAGAACTCAGTTTTTTAAAACCCCCTGGAACGACTGAGATGTTTTATCCCCTCCGTTGAGCTAGTCCAAACATAAGCTACGATCTTTTGCTGTGATTATTACGTAATGTCAATCAAGTGTGTTAGTTATTTTGTTTTAAGAAATAATGTTAATTTACTTCAATTTGTGAAAAAGAAATAAATATATTTGTTTTTGTTAATTGATCTGTTTTTCCAGACTCTAGGATGTTCAAGTTAACTACCCTTTCCTTATCAAAATATTAATTTAATTTTTATATAAAATTAATTTTACATTAAACTGACATACAGAACATGTGGCTAGGACAAAATTATTTTGCAGATTATGAAGTCTGCAGTATTTCCAAACCAAATGCAGAACTTGGAAGTGTTGTAGCAAAGGTGGAAGACTTTGGGAAAGATTTTTCAAAGGAGGATTGTATTGTAATTGTAGGGGGACCAGGGAATAGTATTGATAAGGACCACAATTATTCAATTGAGGAAGACATTGCTCATATTTCCAGGAACACGCATCAGACGAATGTGGGGTTTGTGGGTTTGCTTGAATGTTATGATAAACCCTGGCTGTGGCATAACATTAGGCGTACAAATGCATCGTTGGAAAGGGTTCTCTAGCAGCCAGAAAATTCACACATTGGTTTGATAGATGTGGCCTGCATTGGTAGGGACAGTTATACTCGCCATGGACTCCATCTGAATTTCAGAGGTAAAAGCAAACTTTCGCCTCTTATTGCTGATGAGATCAGGGGATGCCAGGTGAGTGAATGAGGTATTCCTGTTATAAGTGGTGTTTCGCGGCCTTTTTTAGGGTAAATAAAATAAATGTATTAAGGTATCTAAAAGAAATCAACGTCTCTCCTGATCAGAAATTAGACATTCCATCTGATATATCAGTATGTACTAATAATGTAAACAATTTAAATTTATTGAATCAAAGTGTTCAGACGACTATTCTCCATCAAAATATAAGGGGAATATTTATTAAAACTGATGATATTACCTTATGCCTAGAAGAGATTAAAAATTCCATAAATTGAAATGTAGATGTTTTGTGCATATCTAAGCATCATTTGTCTGACACAGGGATATCTCAGCTGTCCATCCCAAATTATAAACTCAGTTCTCATTTCTGTAGATGTGAAATGGAGAAAGGATGAGTTGCCATTTTTGTTAAAAATAATATTCAATGCAACAGTGTAGATGTAAGCAAGTATTGTATAGAACAACACTTTGAACGCTGTGTTACTAAACTAGAATATGGTAAGGAAGAACTCATAGTAATAGCAATTTACAGGGCCCCCTCAGGAAATTTTAGACTGTTTTTATCTCAGTTAGAGCCCTTGCTACTATCTTTCAAAAATAACAAACAAATAGTTTTAGGTGGAGATTTTAATGTTGAATTTCTCAATCACAGCAATGAGAGGCTAGATATGGATGCCTTGATGTTGTCTTTTAACTTAACGGCACTTGTAAATTTCCCAACTAGAATACAAAATAATAGCAGCACTGCAATTGATAATTTTTTATGGATATTTCTCACTACAGTAATTACAACATACTTGCAGTAATAAATGGTATCTCAGATCATGATGCCCAGCTGTTATGTATCAAGTCCAGAAACACTATTAAACATATAAAGAAAAGCTGGGTATATAGAAGAAATATTAATGAAAACAATATAAAACATTTCATAGATTCCTTAAATAATGAACAATGGTTAGAAGTGTTCCATGCACAGGGTGTTAATGAAAAATTTGATTCCTTTCTCAATACATTTCTAACACTTTTCAAAGGAACTTTCAACAAAAGGAAAGTTGTCAATACTCCAAACAATGAACTGGGTAAGGGATGGATAACAAAGGGTATTAGAGTATCTTGCAAAACAAGATGGGACTTGTACTTAAAAATAAGAGAATCAGATAACTATACACTGAAAGCTCATTACAAACTTTATTCTAAAATACTAAGAAATGTAATAAGAAAGGCCAAGAACAGGTATATTTCAGATAAAATAGAGAATTCATGTAATAAGATGAAAACTATATGGAATATAATAAAAAGTGAAACAGCAAAATCTGTAAATCACTCTAAAGACATAAAAATAGAACAAAATAGAGAAGTAGGGGAAGTTTGTGAAATATTTAACAAACATTTAACTTCATTTGCAGAGAAATTAGGCATAGAAAAGCAATCCCCACATAGTGCCCTAAGGCTTCTTCAGAGTGCTTTCCCAAATAAATTTGTAGAAATGCAATTGCCACCAGTAACAGTCTCAGAAATAAATAAACACATGAAACAATTAAAACCTAAAAATTCTTCCAGCTATGATAAAATTTCAAAGAAATTGCTGAAAAGATGTTCAGATTGTATCAGTCGTGTACTTGCCCACATTTGTAATGAATCCTTAATGCAAGGCTTGTTTCGAAATAGACTAAAATATGCAGTTGTAAAACTGTTGTTTAAAAAAGGAGAAGCAGCATGTGTAGATAACTATCATCCCATTTGATTACTTTCAGGATTCTCAAAGATTTTTGAAAATTCATGTACTGTAGAGTAATAAAACATGTTAAGCAAAATAATATCCTCAGTAAATCACAATTTGGGTTCCAAAAAGGATCATCAATAGAAATTGCTATATATTAATTTTTAAGTAACACTTTGAGGAACTGAATAATAAAATGAGCCCTGTAGGAATATTTTGTGATCTTGCAAAAGCATTTGACTGTGTAAATCATGAATTACTTTTGAAGAAAATGGAATACTATAGTATTTATGGAACCGCAGGTAAATGGTTTAAATCATACATGGAAAGTAGAATGCAAAAAGTTTCCATTTTTGATCCTAAAATAAGTAAAGATGCTTCATCGGACTGGGAGAAAATAAAACATGGAATTCCACAAGGTTCTGTCCTAGGACCCCTCCTCTTCTTGTTGTACATCGGTGACCTTCCTGGAAACATATCTGGCATAGTTAAGAGTGTTTTATTTGCAGATGACACTAACCTGACTGTGAGAAAAACACCAAACAGCAATCTAGAATTTAAAGTAAGTGAAGTACTTAGTGAAGTAGCAAATTGGTTTAAGGCAAATTCATTAAAATTAAATTTTGAAAAAACACATTATATTAGGTTTAAAACAAAAAATTATACACAGCCAGATTTACAAGTAAGCTATAAAAGTAACACAATATTAGAAACAAAGAGTATAAAATTCCTTGGTATTAAAATAGATGAGAAACTCTGTTGGCACGAACATATCACTTCACTACTGAAGAAGTTAAGTAGTGCTACCTTTGCAATACGAACACTTTCTGCAACAGCAGATCTAGAATTAACGAAACAGGTGCACTCCTCATATTTTCATTCAGTGATGTCATATGGCATTATCTTTCGCGGAAACTCTCCACAAAGTAAAAAAGTTTTCATAGCACAGAAAAGAGCTATTAGGATGTTGTGTAGGGTACAAACAAGAACTTCTTACAGACAACTTTTTAAAAAACTCAATATTCCTACAATGACTTTCAGTATATATATTCTCTCATGTGCTTTGTCATAGATCATTTTAACCTGTTTGCTTCTAATTCACAGGTACACAATTTCAATACAAGAAACAGAAATAACTTGCACAAAACACAAACATCTCTGTCATTAGTACAAAGAGGAGTTAATTATTCTGGTATACATCTGTTTAATAAACTTCCCAAGAGTATAAAACAGTCTGCAGATAATAAAGATATATTTAAAGAAGAACTGAGAAATTATCTTATTGGCAACTATTTCTACTCCATTCAAGAATTTGAACAAATTAATTAATTGTATTCAATATGACTTTTGCAAAATTCAGTTGTAAAAATTAATGTTTATTGTTATTCTCCTTATTTGTCTTCGGAAGATATACTTGTTTTTACTATGATTATGACTCATATTGTATGTATGTGTATTAACCATGACATGTTTCACATCCCAGAGGTCCTTCCTCAGCAGGGATCCATGAAACAAGATTGATAAATAAAAAAAATAAAAATAAAGTAAAAAAATATGTTACAGTACCACTACACTCAGTCAGACCATCAGTTCAATTTGCAGGCCTAGCATATGGACCATCCTGATTGAGATTTTTAGGCAGTTTTTTGCAAACACCTAGGGAAATGCTGAAACAATCACCAATCTCTCCCTCATAAATTACACATCTCAAAAACAAAAATATAAGCCTAAAAATTTTTAACATGTGTTCAGCTGAATAAGTTTTGCCATGCACAATGTTTTGGCATCTTCCTTCACTGAATTCATCAGGTGAAGTAGTAGGTTAAAGTAATTACTGCAACAACATGTCACCATTTGAGCAGTAACCACTTTGACCTACTACTTCACCTGATGATGACAGCAAACATAGCTACTGAAATGTCATGCATGGCAGAATGTATCCGGCTGAACACTGGGGAATTTTTAGAAGCTATATGCTGAGAAAGACTCAATCCTCACACCGAAAATACACTTATTACACAGAATATATGTTACATATTTCACAGAGAGCAACAATTCTGATTTCTTCATAAAAATTGCATTAAAACTAGTAAGATGGTATTAAATGGAACCTTGCTTTGAAAATAAGCACAGCTTCGGAAAAGGATGTGCCAGATTACCCATAAAAGTGATATTCAAGTATTATTACCATTTAAGCCAACAAGAATCCATTTCAAACTGAAAAAACATAAAGGGGCTGGTATAGACAATATTAATATGAATGTCTTAACTTAACTTAACTTAGACCACAACCCGAAGGTTGTTTGGATCCTCCCGAAGGAGTCATACTAAGCCATTGTGTCAGAGGTAGGACGTTCAGTTCCTTTCCTCTGGGACCTACAGTTTAACGTGGAATCTGAACCATGGAGCGGCCTGGCATAGCTCATTTGATTAAACACAGCTCTCAATGATCCTGTACCTGCCGGGATTTGAACCCCGGAGTATAGCAGCGAATGTTTTGAGAGCAAGCGCCTTAACCAATGAGCTACCAGGACACTCAATGAATGTCTTATAGATAACTTATACTGAAACATTATTTAAATTCAGTCTGGATACTTGCTGATTTCCAGAGGACTGGAAAAGTATGTTAGTAGTACCAGTCGATAAAGGAGCGGTGACAAATGGAGCTGAAAATTACAGTCAAATGAGTTTGACAACAGTGGTAGGTAAATTAATTGAGATATTGATATGGAACCATATCAGTAATGTATGTGGGAAATAAGTGGTTTTCAAGTCAATAATATGTGTTTAGAAATGAATATTCATACAAATCTAAATTAGTAGGCCATATGCAAAATATTTTGGGTGAAATAGAGGAGGGGGGAGCATGTGGATAGTATAGCAACAGATCTTTCTAAGGTATTTGGCAGGGTGAGCTGGGAAATGGTGGTAAGTAAGGCGAAAACTATTGGAGTTGATGGAATAGTGATTTAACAGGTAGAAGAATTCTTAAAAGGTAGAAAATAAAAAGTCAGGGGCCAAAATGCAGTAACAAAGAAGTGGAACTTAAAATGGGTGTGCCACAGAGTAGTGTTTGGACCATTTCTATTCATTATTCTAATGAATGGTTGTGTTGATTCTTTCTGTCAGAAGTTAGATTGTTTGAAAATGATATAATGCTGTATAATAGGATCAAAGTGGTAGAAGACAAAGAACAGCTGCAGGGTGATCTGGACAGGATATCTAGTAGGGTAGGTTAACATGGGATGAAGAAAAACGCCAAGACGTGTCTACTTAGTAGGTTCACAGATAAAATACTAAACACGTTTTATAATTTCAGGAAACAATTTCTTTTGAAGACTTGTAAATACCTCAGCATAAAATTAGGTAACACGTTCAACTGGGCAGGACATGGACAGGTAGTAGGAGAAGGCTTCAAAATCCTTCATTTGTTGGAGAGAGTGATAAACGGATTTACTAGAGGATTAAGGGAATTGGGTATTACAAAGCTTTTTTTCAGATCATTGCTTGAACATAATGGTGCAGTGTAGGACTTACATTTTGGGTATTAAATACAGGAGTGGGAGGTTGTGCAACAAAGGCCAGCTAGATTTGTCTCTGGAAATTACTGCATTACACAACCAGTAACTGATATGATAAAGGAGCTGAAATTGAATTTACTGGTAGACAGGAAGAGGGGCATATGTTGGTGATGAGGTATGGAAAGATATTGGTGTAAGAATTATAAGTTGTGCATTAAAGTGGAAAGATGAACATGGTCACAAGTTGGCTCTTGATTTCAGGCAAAAGTGTGTGGGAGGATTCTCTTTCGTAGAGAAGAGTGTCAGGGATTTGAATAAATTACCAAGAGAAGTTATGAATAATTAACCCAAAATGCTGAAAGAATTTAAAGTTGAAATTTGTAGATGGGTACAGGATAGGGGAAAATGGGTCTGTAGGGATATTGCTATCAGAGTGTGCTCTCAATCGCATTTAAATTAAATTAATTTAAATCATTCTTTTGCTATAGTAAGCCATCAAGATTACTTTTTTTGCTGCTTATTTCTCCCTATCTTTACTAGTACTCATGACTTTCATTAGTGAATACTGGAAAACTGCTAACCAGTATAAAAATTGTCCTTCAACTCTCCTCTACCTCTCTGAGTGTGGAGGGTGAATGGTAATGTTCTGACTCACATTCGAGAGGATGCATGTTTGAATTCTCGTCTAGCCATCCAGATTTTAGTTTTCCATGGTTTCCCCAGATCACTCCATGTAAATGCCATGATAGTTCTTTTAAAAGACCATGGCTGAATTCCTTTCCTGCCTCTAATGACCTCAATAAGGTGTAAAACCAAGATAAAAAAAATCCTCTGCCTCTTCAGTACACTCTATAACCTGTTTGGAAAACCTCACTGTCTGGCACTCAATATTTTAATCAACTCTTTACCTAAAACTATTTTTGATTCCTGTGTCTCTGCTAAATTTCGTAATTCAATTACTTTGTTGGTTATCACAGTTCATCAATAGCAGTCTGAGACCCAGCTTTGATATATTCTCATCATTACTTACAGAAATTCCTACTTTAAACTTCACTTTCCTATTTGGTATTCATAATTTTTGCACCCATTGATCGTAATCAGCATCCGTTTGACCATCATCTTTCATTCCGTCAACCAGCAGCCAATAATTTTTAAAAAATACTGTGTTCTAATCCCACCATAACAGGAACATGGCTTCTTTACAATAACTGAGCATTCAGAAGGGCGCAGGTTCGAATCCACTTGCGGCCATCCAGATTTAGGTTTTCCATGCTTTCACCAAATCACTACAGATGAATGCCGGGATGGTTCCTTCAAAGCGCTATGGCAAAATTCCTAACCTTCAGTCCCTTCTGGCCTCTAATGACCTTGACATCAATGAGGTGTAAAGCCATATGCAGAAAAAATCTAAAATGTACCAACTTCTATATAAATGTAGGCCATGTCTAGTGAAACTTAATCTAGCAATGTTGTCCAGTTGTACAAACCCGCATGACAGTCTCCATGTCTCTTCCGATCAGTGCCTGATTCTCCATTTTTACCACCTCACATGTTGGGTTAACCACAGCCAATTGTGGCAACTTGGTACCGGCATTGTATGCACCCTGGAATGCTGTGCCTCTTTCATCTACTTCTTTTGATCACTCTGCATGCTATAACTCACATTTCTGTCAATATTTTTTGACTCTTTCTCCACGATCACTGTTCAGGCTTTCCGTAGACAATTTGGTGATTCTGAATCGTGCAGTTCCATCTCTTCTCTCTTGCCAGTCAAGTATTGAGGTGAATTTTTTCCCACTTGTGAGGATAGTGCTCTTTCATAAAAAAAGAAAGATGTCTGCATTGACCAAAGTTAAGGAATCATTCCACAATCCCCCTGAACAGATTTCAGAAAACAATGGACAAGCAAAATACAAATATCTCAGTTGAAACTTGATCCCAGATCTTCTATACCAACAATACAGAAATTTTAATATTGCACAACATGGGTCCATGCAATGTCATATGTGGAGAACTATCAGCCAAGTGTAAAAGTCTCTGCAGGTTTATCTTAAGATAAACAACTGAAATAAGTGTGTCCAGAAATCGTAAATTAATATCCCTTTAAAGCAAAGTTACTTCACACAGTTGAAATAGTTATCATGGTTTGAAGTGTAAGAGAATGCATCATCTTCTTCAGAGGAGTTTGTTGTGGAGACCTTTCAAGCAAATAAAATTTGCATTGAGTGATACACAGGGGCTATGAATCATGTAGCTCTTGACAACGTCAGTTTAAGGGAGAGGTTTGTAGATTAACAGCCCATGCGAAGAAAGCTGTGAGAAACAGATAGTAATAAAATATCTCTGTTCTTTCTGGCCACTGAAACTGATGAAGCAAAAATGATTCAATGAGTGATTTGAAAGCAGGGGCTTGAGTGGATTTTAGTGGGGGGGGGGGGGGCGGCTTGAGTCAAGCAAGGGTAGTCAGGAGAGATAAAAAAAAAGGTCTCAAAAATTACGAGATACTTTTTTTTTTTGGGGGGGGGGCTGTTTGAAAGTTAAGGATGTTTTATGAGATAACAAAACAAATAGTATTTTCTGCAGTTATTGATGTTAGGCATTTTCCATATCATAAAATCCTAAAATGAAAAACCTGAAAGCAATAATCAAAATTTAAAAAGAAAAACACAAATTTATAATGATAAGCAACAAACCACATTCTTCCTTATCATTTTGGCATTCTTTACTTCAAAAATATGATTTACTCACCACTGAGAAGGAATAAAGTTTCCTATTGGGTAGATACCAATAAAATTTAACCTTGGGATAAATACTGAAGTACAGCACAAGTTTATTTTAGTAACTTACATTATTACATATGTCTGAACTATTAGGTTGTAGGTTACATATTTAGAGATTTACACACTCCACAATAGTATGGAGAATATTTTTTTTTTTTTTTTTTTTTGTATTTATGCCTAGAATAAAATGGATTGATCATTAACTTACTGAGAGTTCCAGTCTTTTACCATTTGCCCAAACATCCAATGAGTTTTTTTCTGGAAAAGAAATGAACATGATGCATTTTTTTTTTCATTTTGAAACAAGTGCACAAACTCAGTAGGTAAATGTTATTACTGTGGGGAATTTATTTCATAAAGTTTTATGTATTACACTAAATATAAAATGCTGCTGATATAAAATCTAAACTGATTACAATGATTTTGTAAGACTCCACTTGAAACAGTTATAATTAAAACTAGCTGTAATATGAAATACATTCATTAGACAGTATTCCTTCTTGTGGGTAAAGTTATGAAATAGGTTTTCATTATTTTGAGAACATTGAAATTTTGAAATTATTTGTTAGAAGTGATTAACAATTTAATTGCAGAATAAGCAACAGCATAAGATTGATACCAATGCACATCAAACAAATCTCCTAACAGTGTGAATGACATCTGGGGGGGGGGGGGACCAAAACTATAGAATCTTGCTACCATTATTCTTTACAATGAAAATAAAACAAAATAACAATACCAATATAAATTTTCAATTATCTCTAGTGTTTGCAGCCTTTTGTTGGTTTTATTAAAATTTTCCTTAAAATGAAGACATTCAGATTTATAGTCATTAGCACTTGACTAGGGCAAACAAACATATCTGAAGGAACATTAGTCAAGGTACCAGAGTAAAATAAGAGGTTATCAGATTTTTTTAAGACTTTTGTTTGGTATATATTGCTCAGTAAGACAAGTGTAATAACTAGTGGAACACTTTAATTTATATAGACACTTTGGCTTTGTGATCAAATGTTTCAATTTGTTACATTATAAACTAATTGGTTGAATAAAATGGTTACAAACTTACCTAAAACGACCCTGTAGGTTTCATTTTCAAGTTTGACTAGCCATGTTTTTGTTGTCTTTTTCTGTTGCTCAGTAAATTTTTCATAGCTTTTATCATTAACACAAAGTTCATATGAAAATGAAAATCCTCCTGAAGGCAGAACTTTGATAACACAATTTGCATTGCCTATCCTAAAAATTTCATCACCAACTAACTTGAACATCCATTCTCGTCGAATTATTTCCTATAATGAGAAATGAAGCCAATTTATCCTCTCATTTAAATAATTGTTTTATAATCAAACAAGTCAAGAGACCGATGAAAACAAAAACAAAAATTACTAAATCAAGATGAGAGACGTTAAGCTGCAGCCGGTGTTAGTACATACAGCTCAGTCTGAACATAAACCATTATTGTCGGCTATGGATAATATATTGCTTGTTACTAAATTGGTTGCCACCTAATTGGAACCTCAATCAGGAAAGGTATGTTCAAATTAAAGTCACTGTTGTTTCAAATAAATTTCATCATCACTGTATTGTTTTCAAAAAAATTTAGGAAGTCATTAGGAAGTCACAAAACAATCTATTGGCATCAAACTTCATTTCCAAAATATTGACTGCAGATTAAGATTAGTGAAATCAAGCTCAGTCAATTCCCTTACCCCTAACTGAAAATCTGCTACATGAGTAGTAGCATAGTGGTTAGGAAGGACCCGGTTTAAAAAAAAAAAAAAAAAAAAAAAAAAAAAAAAAAAAAAAAAAAAAAAAAAAAAAAAAAATTGGTCCCTCATGCCAGATGGGAGACCATTGGGGGCCCCCTGAGCTGAACTTGGGGGCACCCTGAGCTTTGGGGTCATGGTGTGTGGCACCACCTAGTCCTCCAATAGCTAAACCACTGTACATGAGAGAAGTGGGACAAACAGCACTTCAAAATTTCAAAGATGGATGCTAATCCATGAGAGCTTCCAGTATCGTGTGACCACCTAACCTGCCCATGAGCGCCAATCTGTTGACAAAGCCTATGTGGCTTTCCCCACAAATGCTAGTTCCTGACTGACCGCTTCCCCCATCATGGAGCCTGTCTTTTATAAGCGTAGCATGTGAAACCAAAAATTTCCATTTTCCCACGGACTTACCAAGATCTCTTGGGACAGGATTACTTTCAATCAAATTGAAAATTTTACAGGGCATATTTCGCATCCTAAATGTTGAAACTGATCTAAGTCAAACTTTCTGTATCTAATTTTGCTGAAACAATTATTTTCATAAAAATTCTAGAAATGTCTGTCCCATCTAAAGTTTCAGAGTTATCATGTTGAAATAACTTTTAGGATGATCTACTCCGGGTTCTCTTTCTTCTGATTTATAGACGTGCCTGGTTACAATTTTCTAACAGTCTGAAATGGAAATTATTTAAACAATATGTAATTTACAAAATTGATAACTTTTCAGAAAAAAATCATACAACTGTTGAAATACTTAAGAAAACGACTCTAAACCTGATATGCCATAGAATTGGAGTTATCTCGATACTCTATAAACAAATTTTGGATATGAAATAACAAAATTTAGGTTATCTTACAAAGATAATGTTAGGCATAAAAAAGGTTTATAATTTATCTATCTTGTTGATGATAAAATAATATGGGATATCAATTTAAATTATAATATTTACTTGTAAAAATAGTTGAAGAATTAAATTCTGGCGCTATTGAAAACAGTAAGCATTAAGTACTGCATTAATACTCACATATTCTGCTCAAAGGATTTACATAATCATTTGCTTAGGAGGATAGTAAGAAGTAATTTAAAATACAGTAAGCAGTCACTTAAACTTAAGTTTAAATGATGGAGTAAACAAATATATTTAGGCTTCATATGAGTAAGAAAAAAAAATGTTATTTCCTACTTTATTCTTAAAGCAGAATGTAACAGCCTGCCATCACTTTCCATTCTGATATTCTGGGATCAGTGAATGTGTAAAATCTTTCAGTGACTTGATTAAGAAATTTTATATTGTATACTAGAATCTTTATGCATGAATCAATGCATGTTTGCAGAAAATGTGTTGCTTGGATGTAAATGAGTACTGGGAAGTTTTATATTTATTAAAAAAAAACAAAAAAAAAACATTGAGGTGTAGTTGAATATATCAAAGCAAATACATTTCAGCATTTGGATTGTGTTATGTGGATTACATGAAACAGGCTTTTTCACTTGTGGACTTCAAATGTATTGGAACATTTCACAAATACAGAGATGGTGGACATGAATCTCATGTATGTGGCTGCCAACTGTAATGAAATACAGATACAACTGCTCACATGTCTTAACATATTTTTTGTGATGTGGCACTTTCTTATTCTGAAACATTTCTTGATGCAATAATTTTACAGCTTTTTCAATACATTTGGCAAACCCATTCATGAAGGGAATGTCTGCTTTATCAGCATTTATGAATTGTTAATTTTAATTGGAATCTACATTGTTAATATCTACTATTGCAACAAACTGCATGCTATATGTTTTTGTTATACTTTACTTCTCTAAAGATTTGTACCTTGAATTTAAAATTACTATGATTAAAATTTATTTACATATCACATGAGAAGAAGTAGACAGAAGGAAAAGATGCTCATGAACATAACAAAAAATAAAGAAAGAGAAAGTAACCATAGCTTACCACGAATGATTGCAGACCTCTGTGCATTTATATGCATAACAAACAATTGTCTGGTTGAGGTATTTTAGCATTTTGTGTTATAAGTGTTTTTGTTTTGTTGTGTTTCCGGGGGTCTTTTCTGTATTTCTACATCATCATGGAATCATCTGATGTAAGCAATGGTTCCTTCTTCTCTTGTTATTTGGTATTTTGAAACAGATGAATTTTGTCTTGTAATCATTCTCAATTGTTTGGTGCAAATTCATTACAATTCATATCCTCAATTTCCTACTTCATATATCTTTATCTTTGTCCTCATCTACAGTTGTTTCCTTTCAAATTTCAGTCATTACCAAAATAAAATATTGAACTTGTTTTAAAAATGTGACCCACCACCTTTTCTCCTCTTTTGGTTTTTTTTACTATTATTATTATTTACTTGCAATGGAGTGTACACTCCAGTGGCAACGTCCCTTCACACACATTTTTCCCCTTTCCTTTTCCCAGCTAATTTTGCCCTCTAGTAATTTGAAATTTAAATTCTTTCAACCTTTTAGGTAAATTGTTCAATTACAAAACACACCAGTCAAAATTTCTGTGGAAGGTTGCTACAGGGTTGTAACATTCTCTAAAGTAATTGATGACATTTGGTATGAAACACAGAATTTCTTGTTACAGACTACATCCTCCTCTCACTGCTGGCCTCGGTAGCGAAGGGGCTAGAGTGGTAACTCCGTGTGCCACAGGTCGCTGGTTCGAGTCTGGCCGTGGGCATGGGTGTTTAAGTGTCTTTGAATGTCATGTACATCTTGTGCTGTGGTGTGTCTAATTAGTCAGAAAAAATTCATTAGGCTGGCTGTATAGCCTAAGATGCCGAAAGCCATTAAAAAAAACTGATATCATGTTTTTTTTTTTTACTCTTCTGATGTCACCTGATTGTTATATGATTGTAAATTATTTTTCTGTATCAATGTTTTAGTACTGAAGCCCTTGAGATTTTGATGAGGTCATTAGAGGTAGGAAAGGACTGGGGACAAGTAACAGGAAGGAATTCAGCCACGGTCTATTGAAGGAAGTATCCTGGCATTCACCTGGAGTGATTTGGGAAACCCAAATATGGATGTCCAGATTGGGATTCGAACCAGCGACCTCCTGATCGTGAGGCCAGAGCGTTACCACTCACCCACCATTCTAAAGTAATTAAAAACTATTTTTGAGTCCACAAATGCCATAAAAGTATGTCTTTTCTTATATTATTAACCTTTTTCACTGAATAAATATTAATGCCAGGCTTGATTGTCTTGAATCCTAATTTTTACAAAACTATACTGAAGTTCCCTTAATTCCTCTTCTACTTTCCTTTTCAGTCTTTTTTATATTATTCTATGCAGTACTTTTGAATGATGTAACTCTAGATTTCTTGTGCAATATTGTTCACAATTATCAACTTCCCTCTATTCATCATGCTTTCAGGCAGGTCATTCCCATCATACAGTTTCTCATTTCATTCTGCACTTCATTACTATCTGATAGTTGTCATAGTCTATATATGCTCTTGCATATGCTAGAACATGGTCATTGAATCTCTATTTAGTCATGATATAATGCAACTAATATTTTTTCTATTTACTCTGCACAATTATGCACACAAATTTTTTTATGTCAGTATTAGATTTTCTTATCCCTAGAAATATTAATTAAATCTTTATTATTGTACTAACACAATTTGATTGAGATTAGTTTCTATTTTCATAAAACAATTCTATTGCTAAATAACTCTCACATTTCCACAAACCCCTTCTCCACTATAAAATTGATACTAGTAATGGCACTGATAAGTTTTGTGATTTGTATGTATTCCCCATGCCAGAAATCTTTCATTTCCTTTTATTTAATCTAGCTAATTGCAGAAATATCTAACAGGAGTAATTCCATCTCCATATTTAACTTCTCTTACCTACCTACCTATGTACACTACTTATACATCTAACACTACATGCTCAAACTTGCTCTATTTCTATAAATTCTGATGATTTCTCCCTGAGCAGCAAATGCCCATACTTGTAACTTGGGCACTATTTTACCTACAAAATATTTTACCCAGTAAGAAACAAGCATTACTTATGTAATTTTTTAACTTTACCTGGCCTCAAGATACCCTTTGGTTTTTTAATTTAGTGGCTTCCCATTCCCTTTTGTAGGCGAATGGCATTGACCCTTCCTGATCCATTCCTACCCCAAGGGAAAGATTGTGCCCACTCTTTTCAGCAGGCTATGAGCCAGCAGTGGATGACTCATCATGACAGAAACTGTTCAGTGGCCATAACCTCATTTGTGCAAGGAGGGTGTACCAGCTGATTGAGAGGTTGGATTTTTTTTTTGGGAAGAGATAGTCTCTGTCAAAACCTTTTTGCTTTAAAAATACAAAACTCAGTATACACTGTCCAGATATATATTGTTCCATGTTTCCTTTTAATAATTTGTACAAGTATTTCATTCCTCAATCAATATCAGGAGACAAGAAGAAGTTCAAGAGAAAACGAAGCAATTTCTAGCTTAACAAATCCTTTTTTACAATAGAAAAGTTTGATAATATAAGTAAGTAAGCTCTATTTCTGCACACAATCTATAAAGATATGCCTGATTAAACACCCTGCTAAATAATAAAGAGAATGGCTCAAAAATTTTGCTTTTGGGTTTTCATCATGTAATCTCTCTGCTCCATCACTATCATGACATTCACTATTCACAGTGTTTACACATTTCTGCATCCATAAAGAGCTTATACTACCAAACTTCCTTTCCTACTTTTCACGTATTTGCTAGAATTTAACACTTTGGATCATTAAGAACAATTTATTCCAATGGACAGAAGTCAGATTTGCCATCAGTAAGAGAACTACATTAACGATGGTAATGTATATCATATATTTTTGCTGTGAAATATATAATTTTGCTTTGGAATTTTGAAACGAGTTATACATTGATCCAAATACTTGTTGAAAACTACCCCAAAACCACAATCAGTATTGCCAGCAGCAAACAACATAATCTGAAATCAAGCTAGCTAACTTGCTCAAGAGTGAAGGAATCCTAAGGTACTCAGCTACAGTGTTTAGTGTCACAGTTATAGCTAAGAAAACATGCTATACTTGCCAACTGGCTAATATATATTCAGCGTATGGCTTTATTACGATGTACCAGGAGATCCCCAGGATTGTCTGGTGCCTGCTTCATTACTCAGTTAGTCTCCACCCAGGAGACATGTACAGCTTAAGGTAATGCAGCAGATATGAGTAACATCACCCCCTGACTAGTATAAATGTACCATTTAATAAGAAAACTCTATAACTTTATACTATTCCATACCAAAAAGTTGACAAAATGCCATTTTTACCAATGGAAAATTATTGATTTATGCTGTTATCTGAAACAATTCAAGGAATTTTTCTGCCTTGATTGATTACTGTAGTTTGAATAAGTGGGAATCTTGACGAAAAAACTTGTCTTTAATCTGAACATGGTCCAGAAAACTTAAAATACATAAATATATTTAAAATTATACAAAAATTTCTTGAGTTGAAACATATACTCCACAAAGAATATAATGTTGCTATACTGAATGCTGTCAACAAAACAACAAAGCAGTTAAGAGTGTCGTTTTACAATGTTTTCAAAACCCATTTATTGTGAGAGATACAAGTGGAAGCAATATTTGTATTAGTCCACTGCTCATTAAATGGCTTATAAATATTTTTGTACTAAAATAATTTTATAATTGAAAACTAATTTTCTTTTATGACTGGGTACTTCTGTAATCATGTATTATCAATTTTTCATCATATTTTTATGGACTTTTTATACTTTTATGGGTCAGTCCTGGCACTTTCTTTTTCCAGAGGCTTGTGCTTATTTTTAAAGCACAGTTATTGTTCAGACTATCATATTGCTAGGCCTGTTGAAGTATTTTGGAGATGCAGATGTGTTGCCATTTGTCTGCGAAATGTGTAACTATATTCTGTGAGTGATGAGTGTATTTTTTATTTAGGTGATGTGTAGTTTATGAGGTGGATATTGGAGACCATCACAGCATTTTCTTGATGATTGTGGAAAACTGCCTAAAAACATCAGAGATCAAGGGGGAATAGGCCTTGAATCTGGCTCCAATGTACCTCCCCAGCCCAGTGTCATGGCTCCTTGATGCATACAGCCACACTAGTGGGTTCTGCAATACTCAAGGGCTTTTCAAATGAATAGTGTGAAATAATACATTCCTTCATACAACTGTTTTGAGGTAGCTTCAGTTGCACCTAAGAGAAATGCACAGTAAATCCTCAGTTAAATGAAACCAAACAGATGTTTTGGAATCAAATAATATTAATTCATGCAGAACACAGACATTAATTACAGCTACAGTATCTACATACAACAATAACTGTGAAGTGCCAAGTTGTACAACCGTGATAAGACAGGTGTGAAATTGCATCAAACACTGAAAGAGTTAATTTTATACACTGAAGATAATATCATAATAGCTTATGTCACTGTTCTGTAAATTTGTGATGTATGATTAACCCCTATGTTTTTTATAGACCAGTTTGGCATATACAGGATCCTGCAATGACATTACCATAAGTGATAGTTACTTTGCACCATTTTTAAGAGTTTTCAGAAAATGACTTTTTTGGGGGCTGTTAAAGATTTCAGCACGTAAACTTAATAAGCTTTTTAAGAGTAGTCTATAGCAAGTAGAGTTTATTTTTATGATTTGGGTATTTAATTTTTTTTTTTTTACTGAGCAAAGCCATCCATTTTTGCTGCAGACTTTGCTTCACATTCAGAAATACCTTTATTTTCTATTAAAACACATTGCCTGGCAGAACATAACCAGATCCCTGGTGAAAGTGGTCTAAGAGCAATGTATAAAACCAATAAAAAAAAATATTCTATCTAAAAAAGCTATGGTTAGATGAAGAAAAAATCCTTACAATGGCACATTGAACTACAAAGTTTAATAATTTTTGCACTACATTTTTACAAATTGAAAACATTTTCAAATCAAACATTAAGTAAGTAATTAATTAAAAAAACTTAGAAGACTAAATATCTTCATCCAGTCTCTGAAGGCCTTGTTCTGGTTTAGAACCAACAGTTACCTTATTACTCCAATAATGAAGGCTCAACTATTATGAGTTTGGGTTTTAAATACTCTAGTGCAAATGTGCTCCACAATATTAGTACAACAGGAACCTAAATGAAACCTCACATCAACTACTGGTGGTTGGAGATATAAGCTACAATACTGCTCCTTGCCTGGAACCAAGCAGAATTTATTTCCTACTAACAAGTTGCTCTGAAGACATCATAAAAGATTTGCACTTTTGGAGCAAAGTCTGCCTTAGAAAAGCTAAATACCTACCACTTATCGTACCTCAAATACAATTCATTCCTTTCTTGTCAAGATAAGTTCCCTTCAACAGTATTTAAAAAAAAATTACCAAAGGCAGATAAAAATGTCAACTGTGATAAACAAATTAAAGTAAGTAAAGTTCTAACTTCTTTTCCTAATCCTCCCTCCCTTTACCCCAAATAAACTTTTAAACATTCTTTGCTAAACATTTTTACTTCATTTACATTTAGAATTTTCAATACATTTGTATTCTGTTGATGTTACACTTCCTATGCAACTTTTATAATTCTTTAGAATGTGGTGAAAGCTTCTTCGATTCTCTAGTAAACAATGATTTTATTATTTGGTTGAAGGTAATGTCACAATCATGCCCAGAGGACTATGCACTTCGGTTTCACAGATGGTGAATTTCGTATTCCAGTCCTTAGCCAATGGTGCTAAAAGAGGAGCTGACATGCTCAGCACCTTTTTCTAGCAATCTTTACCTCACCAAGGAGTTAATCCGTGAAACAAATTAGATAACAGGGTGGGTGAACCTGAGTAATCATTATGGATATTTAGCCTGAAAGAGAAACTTCATGTTTTCATTAGTTGAAAAAAAAAAAAAAAAAAAAAAAACACCAATCATCCAGGCTATAGTCAGATACTATACCACCTTTTACCATGTGGTCCAACTATATCCTTTCTTAAGAGTACAAACTGTTTTTTTTTCTTATTATTTTACACCTCGACATTGAGGTCATTAGAGGCAGGATGGGATTGGGGACAAGGAACTGGATGGAATCTGCCCATGACCTTTTGAAGGAAACATCCCAGCAATCACCTGGATGTCTAGGAGGGGAATCGAACCCACTTCCTCCCATATGTGAGGCCAGAGAGTTAACCACTCACCCACCACACTCGGTGGTACAAACTGCTTTCTTCATTAGTTCTTTATAACTCATTGCTTATTAAAAGCGTTGATAGTTTCCATGAAGATTCACAATTTAATACCTGAAAATTTCATAATTACATTATGTTACCTGTGAACAGCAGCAAGCACGTAGACTTTTACTATAAAGGAAAAATAAATTTACAAGAAGAGGACAAGATTCTAATGGAAAAGTTTAGTGTAGTTATGATTCCAACCTGTAATTTAACTAATTTAATTTAATTGTGATGGGGTGCATGCTCTGACTGTCTTATATCCTTTAGTGTAAATTCCTTCACCGTTCTACTTTTGTCCTTTACAAATTTTATTTTTTTTCAGTGTTTTGGCTAAATTAGTCATCTCTGACTCTCTTGCCTACAAAAGAAAATTTTCCCACTCTCTTATGCCTGAAATCTCGTGGTAGTTTACGCTCTTGGTCATCTTTTCCCTTCCATGCATTACTCCTAATTCTTCAGCCAATGACTTTCCAAGTCTCATCACCAACATATACCAGGTATGCTCACAGCACTCTCTTCACTCTCCTCCTGTCTTTCAGCAATTCCCAGTACAAGTCATTTATCATATTAGTTACTAGGTACAGTGGCAATTTCCACAAACAAATGTAACTGTCCTCTTTAGCATGGTGTCCAACTCCTGTATTTGACACTCAAACAACAAAACCATATTCAACTAGCATTCATAAGTATTGGATGTAGAAGATAAATTCAATAAAGTTGTAATGATTAAACTGCTTCTCTGCCAATGGAAGCAGTCAGTTCATTTCTATGGAAAAAGGGGAAACAGAACAAAAGTTTTATATTACTTACATTTTATTTCCTTCATCTTTGTACGTGTTTAATACTGGTACAATATTATACTGAAGCTATCATGGCAAATTATGTTTTTATTTTGCTCTCATAATTTTGGTTCTTTATATTTGTATGATATAAATCATAATGGTAAGCAAGGAATATTACCCATACAGACTAGCGTATACAGTTTTGTAGTAATGTGTGAAACATCCTTCCTCATAATTCATGCAAAATAATAAGGAACAAGATTCTGAAGTTTTTTCTGAATCTGTGCTGGAATTATATAAAAAAAATTCTTGATTAGTCTTGAATTTTGACCTTAGAAATCTTAAAACATAATACAGTGTACCCTATGTATCTAGATACAGGCTATAACAAATTTAATTGAAAATTATGTCACATGGAACAGTAATAATTTCTACTATTGTAGCAGTGTACAACAAAAGCACACTGTACATGACAGAACCTACCACATAGCATTTGTCCAGCATCTCCATCACAGGTGCTCCTGCTAGGACTGACATATGTCTCATTTACTCTCCTGCAGCATTCAGGGACCACCTGAAATATTGTGTGTTTGTATTCAGCTTGCATTATGTTTTCACAGCCATCCTGCCTTTAGCATTGGTAAGAGTTGATTTTACTTTCTCCATCCTGGTTCTCATAATAATTCAGTTATTTAGTAAGAAAATTTGCTGAATTAATTAAACAAAATGAAAAATTTGTTTACATTGTAAACTGCTCTCAACTGATGAATTAATTTTGGCATGTTGTTTGTATGCAAGGAAAGTCGGAAGCTGTATATTTTCAGACATTATGATAGCTGTTGATGAATTGATAATTTATAAAGAGAAACCAAGTATTATTTAGTTAAAATAATAAGTTATTAATATTTATTTGCTTACTTAAAATACAAGAATACAGTCCCGCCGCTAGATGTTTGAACGCCCATGTGCAATATCGATTATGCTGCCCCCCCAATCTAACTACAGCCAGTGGTGGATCTAGGAGTTTTCCGAACCGGGTCAAACCCTTAGAAGATTATTTGCCGCCCCCATTGTTGCCACACCGAGCCCGCGTGCAGTGCACGCCTTGCACGCCCGCTTATGGCAGGCCTGAAAGAATATTATACTCAAGAAAATTCTATTAATGAAAGAATACTGGTATCTTAAAGACAGTGCATAAATTTAGCTGTATTTAAAATTATATCATTCTGATATTTAAAAGGATAAAAGGATGTACTGTAATTTCACTTGGTATACCTATTTACTTGGTTCAAAATAATGATGTCAGATATAATGACCATCATTTAGACTGTTATAAACCTATACTTTGCTTTAACTAATGTGATTAGTTTCTGAATAAAATGTGTATGCAGTGATATTACAGTGACATCGAGGTTATGTCTTCTTTAAAAGTAATTTTTAAGTAAGCTATAGTAATTTAATTTGCCATCTGTTTTCCTCTCTCTCACAAACACATGGATATATAGGAAATTGTGAAACATCCTTCACCATAAGTCATACAAAATAATATATATTGCCTTCTTGAATCATGCACTCAGCATTCAAGTTGTGCCTATTTACTTTTATTCAACTGAAGCATTATTTAATTATTTTTATTTATTTAATTTAACTGAAATGGAGCACATGTCAGGGTGGCAATTTCCCTACACTCTTGCTTTCGTATTCAGTCATTTTCCTTTTTAATAAATCTTAAAATTCATTTATTGCAATAACACCATCTAACTACTTTTCAGAGCGGTCTGGTAGCTCAGTGGTTAAGGTGGTTGCTTTCAAATTTTGTGGTCAGATCCTTGGTTCAAATCCCGATGGGTCCAGGAACTTTTGACAGTTGTGTTTGATCGTATGAACTACACCAGGACAATCTGTAATATGGATTCCATGTAAAACTGTAGGTCTCAGTGGAAAGAAACTGGCTGTCCTACCTCTGACACAATGGCTTACTATGACTTCTTTTGCAGGAGCCAACCAACCTTCAGGTTGTGGACTAGGTAAGCATCAACTACTTTTTACCTTTATGGATTTTAATTTTAGATTCTTTCAATGTTTCTGATAAGTTGATAATTATTTCTGTTGGTAATTTGTTCCAATCACTGTCTGCATTACCATCAAATATTTTCCACTTCATATTCTACTCCTTATTCTTCTAACAATATCCATTATGTGATTGTTAATTATGTTAGTATAGGCTACATTTCACATAAAGTTATTTTTTAAATCAAATAATATGTCCACGATCACTGTTATTTTGCTTTTAAAATTTTGCCCAATTTCTGTTTAGTATTCTGTCTATTGTAAATAATTTTGAACAATTCAAGTTGGGGGTAGAGTGTACATGGAAAAAAGTAAAAAATAAAACAATAAAAATATAGGACCTGTATGCACACTTTCTTAAAACAGTGGTGAAATGAAATGTGACGTGCAGATAATGCTTACTATCAAACTCAAACAAACTGTGCAAACATTTTAGAGCATTAACTAACTGTGTTTCAGGCTGGCATTGTGTCTTTTTAGCTACATAAGTTGTTGGTGCTAAAGACTTAGAATTAAGCACTGCAATACCTTTCCATCAATTCGAATAACTCGTTTTCCAGACGCTGTACCATGTTCAAACTCAATTCTGTGAACCCCATCACTGAGTGGAACATCCCAAAATGCAACAACATCTGCTGGAATAGATTCCTAGAACAGGAATAATTTCAATTATTACTAATTCTCTTTTAAGTTTTTCAAAAGTCATTCTAATGTAACATTTTGATTACAATATTTTTTAATTATTTTAATTCTAAAAACTAATAATTGTCAAAATACACATAATCCTTGTAGCAATAACCCTTGATTTTTGTAACAACAATTTCAGTGTAGTTCTTATTAAAAGATATTAACAGTTATAAGCTGAAAATGGATGTAACCTTTATAAAACCCATTTAAATACACAATAATTATAGTGATGTAACTTTTCTGAGTTGATGCCTGTAGACTGATTCTATATCTTGTGTCAGTCACTTCTGAATTCATATGCATGTTATTAAAATATGAGTATTTAGCTACCTAATATAAAAAATAAGAGACTTGCTCACTGCTTAAAATTCATCCATCAGGGAAAGGCACTTTTATTCCCATCCTAATGTGCTTTGAAATCTTTATTGCTTTGAATTCCCTGTCATGCAAACCATTAAAATCAGTGTGAGTAATCTATTAATTCCTTCTTCTCCTAAATATTTTAACAACTCTGGTTACCTATCATCGACGTCTAGTATCACGTTTGATTTTACGCTCGATAAATATTTGCCAAACAATGATCATATTATCAATATCAACAAATTTCCACCTCTCTCTCCACACCTATGTTCCTCATCATCAATGTCTCAGCAGCTTTGGTGCAAACCTTCATCTCTTCCTATCATGAAATAACATCTTCCTCTCAACATACCCCCTTACAACCTATCTCCTCAATTATTCGCTTCATATATTCCAATCTTTGTATTCCTTTACAGTTTTTTCTTCCATCTGTTCCGTCTGCTAGCAAATTAACCACATGTATTAAAATATGACACAGTATCCTATCTTTTCTTTCTATGAGGCTATTGCACAAACTTTTTTCTTCTGCCAGCATTTCTAAAAAGAGCTTAGTACATTACCTCCCATTTAATTTTCAGCCCCTTCTATAACACTGCATATTGAATGCTTAAATTTTCCTTCATTCTGATATCCCTAAAATACATTCTTTACTCCCACAATAAGCTGTGCTCCACACATATGGTTTTAAAGCCCGAAATCAATATTTCAGACTAAAAGATGTCCCATTACCCAGAAGGATGGCAGTGTTAACTTTCAACATCATTCCTGTTTCATCCATCAGTTGTAATTTTAATTACTAGATAACACAATTAAGATATTTCTCCTGTTATATCTGATACTAATTTTATATTGAATTGACTGTTTTTGCTGTCATTTACTGTGTTTGATGACTTTTGTGTTCCTTTGGCTTATATTTAGTACAAAATCCACCCTCAGTATTTTTTTCACGTCATTCAGTAATTTTTCAATATCCTTACTTTTTTCTATTAAGAAATTGTGGTTGGGGGTGATATCAGCTCCCAAATATGCTTTACTTTCTAGAATTTGGTTTCTGAATCTGTGTTTAGCCATGATGTAATCTAGCTAATAAAGTAAACTGTATCCCCTGTACATTTCCAGGTGTATATCCTGCCTGCCTAGTGTTTCTTTACCAGATTTGATTGTTTCTCTCTTTGGTGCATTCCATTCATCAGTTGAATTCCTTTCTAAGTTATTTCTTAGACCCATGTTGAACATCTCCACAAATTTTTCTCTCACATGAGATTCTTTCAGTTTGTTTACTTCCATTCTATTCTGCCTGCGTCTCTTCTTTATTATCTTGAATTTCAGTCTGCACTTCATAACTATGAGAGTCCATATCAACTCCTGGGTATATTTTACAATCTTTAAGTATCTGAATCTCTGTTTGACCATGATATAATCCAACTGTATCCCCTAGATGTTCCCACATATATGTTTTATATAGATGATTTTTAAGTAGTGTGTTCGCCACGGTCAGTTTATATTTTCAACAAAATATTAACAACCAGCTTCCTTACCCATTTATTTCTTGTAAACCAAAAATTCCTATAGTATTCCCCTCTTTTGCTTCTGCCACTACTGCACTATTATTACATTTTCCTCCCCCTTCACATATTGCATCAATTCTGAAATTTCAATACATATTTTCTCTGTTTCTTCATCATCTAGTTTGATGGTTTCATATCTTATACTAATGTGCTTGGCAGGGGCGGATCCAGGATTTTGCTTTGGGAGGGGCTTGAGCAGACTTTGGTTTGCGGGGGGGGGGGGGGGGGGGCTTGGCTAGAGTGGATTTGGGTTGGGGGGCTTGTCTTTAGTGGATTTTGGCTAGGGGGGGAGGAGCTCGATTTGGGCTAAAGGTAGTATTTATAGTGCCCACCGGCCTCGAATCCGGTCTCCAAAATTACAGAGTCAGAGGTGGACCTAGATACTTTTGGATGGGGGCTTGAGCCCCCTAGCCCCCCCCCCCCCCTGGATCTGCCCCTGGTGGTTGGGAATAGGCATAGTTTATATTCTCATAAAAATAAACCTGTCAATAAACTCTTCATAACAAATCACCTGTCTCTCCACCATCTGATGAAATTCAGTAATTCCACTGACAGCTGTTGTGCAAGTTATACCGTATTCCCCAGATCAGAAATCCTACACATCCTTCCACTTTTATATCAATAATCCCAGCAACATCCAACTTAAGTCATTCCATCTGCGGATTTTTTATCTGATCTATCTGCCCTATTCATACTTCTAAAACTCCACACTAAGACTAGTAGAATGTTTCTACTCATTCTGATGACTCATCCCTGAGCATTCTGCAGCCTTAGACCCAATAGGGGCATTATTTTATCTTCAGGATATTTTTCCCAGGAAGAAGTCATTATTCTATACGTAATTTGAGAGGATTACATGGTCTTGGAATATCCTTTGGGTTTTTAATGCAATAGCTTCCTATTGTCTTCTACACATCCATAGCATTAATTACTTCAGTTTCATCAACCTTAAGGGGCAGTTTCCAAACATCAAGAGCAAGAGGATACCCTGAACTACACCTTGGTGCTGAGCCCTTCTTTCAGGAGGCCGTTGGCATGCAGTAGCCAGAGCCTCATCTGTGCAAACAGTGTGTACCATGACGGATAGATTGAAATTTGGTTGGAAGATGCTAACATAGTTTCTCTGAAACCTTAACACCCTGTTAATCAACTATCACACTGTAGAAATGGACCAATGCACTTCTTCCTCTACAATATTTAATTATCATTTCTGTAATTTCAAATACTTAATAACAATAATTTCAATTATTTTTTAATATTAGCATCCAATTTCTTTCGCATGTGCTATTATTTTACACACTACTCTCTTAAACCAAGATGGTTAGGAACTACATCATCCACGACCTCTGTGGGTCACCAAATGCAAAAACAATTCGCATGAATGGTCTCCACTAATACACTAACATCGCGATAAACATATTTTTTGCAAGATGTTATTTACCTTTAAATCAATACCAATTTGTTGACTATTTTATTTAATTCCCCATATTTTTGATATCACATCGAAGTGAAACATACCCTGCTTTACCCATCGAGCACAGACTGTACATTGATCAACACCACGAGTAGTTTTCTAGTAAATCACATTCACAGAAAAATTATCTCAACTCTACTAGTTTAGGGCATCACATCAACATGTAACACACAGTATTTTATCTGTGGTGTGTCAACCTATACATTAATAAAAACACCAAAAAAATCTGAACAGTACTTTATGCGCGATTCGCGTTCAGCAAAAATTTAATATAAATTTCTCACTTTCTCTCTTTTCTTTAATTTTTTTTTTCAAATACTTTTTTATATACGGGAATATGTGCTGTACATTAATTGAAACCCCACCAGAATCCTACCATAGTGTTTGAATGAATGTTGTTCATCAAAAAACTGACACAAGTTTTAAGTTTTCTCAGGCTGAGTGTGGTGGGTGAAAGGTACGTTCTGGCCTCGCGTTCTGGAGGATGCAGGTTCTTATCACCATCCAGCCATCCAGAATTCAATTTTCCATGGTGGCCCCAAATCATATCAGGCGAATGCTGGAATGGTTCCTTCAAAAGACCATTGCCGATTTGCTTCCTATTCTTTGCCTCTAGTCCTTTTCTGCCTCAAAGAACTAGACACTGACAAGGGTTCAAGTCAGAAGCAAAAAAAAAAAAAAATCAGCTCATGCCTCAAGTCATGGGCTGGCTGCACATTAAGAGAAACCCCATAAAAATCTCGAGAGAGAGTAGTTTTTGTGTTAATCTCATTCACCCAAATGCATCAAACCCAACTTTAAAAAAAATGGTTGATTCCTTCTCTGTAGATTATTAATGGAAGCCACAACTCAATTTTTGTTTAAGAAAAATTTCTCAGATATTCAGAATTTTTCCTACTTAAAGTTATATCTTCTTTTTGCTGTCATCAGTCTTTAGACTGGTTTGATGCAATCCTCCATCCCTTCCTATCTTGTGCTAACCTCTTCATCTCTACATATTCCTTACAACCCTTGGCCTCAATTATCTGCTTCATATATTCTAATATCTGTCTTCCTCTACAATTCTTACCTTCAACCGTTCCCTCCACCAGCAAATTAACCAATCTAGCATGTCTCAAAATATGACCCACTTTTGTCTTGCTTTGATTTATATTCAGTCCAAAATCTTCCTTCAGTATTTTGTTCATGCCATTCAGTAACTTCTCATTAACCCCAGCCTGTTCCGCTAACAAGACAATGCCATCACCAATTCGTACCATATTGATTTTTTCTCCTGAACACTTATGGCACGTGGAAATTTTTCTTTTACTTCCTTTATTGCTTCTTCTACATACAAGTTGAAAATTAAGGGGTTTAGTTTACAACCTTGTCTCACACGCTTTTTAACTGAAGCATGTTTCTCATGGTCCTCTACTTTTATTATAGCCACTTGATTCTTGTATAGTTTATAACGTGTTCTTCTATCGCGATATTTTAGACCTGATTTCTTTAAAACTTTGAACATCTTGTTCCACCTAACATTATCAAAAGGTTTTTCTAAATCAACAAACGTTATAAAAGTTGTTTGTTAATTATTTTTTTTTTTTTTTTGATCCACCCTTCAAGTATTAATCTTAAAGCCAGAATTGCTTCCCTTGTACCCGATTTTTCCTAAAACCAAACTGATCTTGACCTACTATCACTTCTACTACCCTTTCCATTCTTCTGTATATTATTCTGGTCAGTAATTTTGAAGCATGTGATGTTAGACTAATGGTGCAATAATTTTAACATGTGTCGGCTTGTGGTTTCTTCAGAAGTGTGAAGATAATATTTTTATTAAAATCAGTTGGATATTCTCCATTTTCATAACTTTTTGATATCAGCTTGAGTAATCTTTTGATTCCTTCTTCTCCTAGGGATTTAAGAAGTTCTGCGGGGATCTCGTCAATTTCAACTGCCTTATTTGCTTTCAAGTCATTCAGAGCTATATTAAAGTCTGTCCTCAAAACAGGATCTCCTAAGTCATCAATGTCTACATCACCTTCCTTTTCCATTATGCTATTGTTCAAGTCATCGCCATTATACAGTTTCTCAATGTATTCCTTCCATTCTTCTGAGCATAAAAGAGGTGTCCCATCTGCAGCTTTAATGTTTACACCTCTTTTTTTCATTTCTCCAAAATTCTGTTTGATCTTCTTGTATTCAACATCTACCTTACCCATGACCATTTCCTTTTCTACTTCTTTACACTTTTCTTCTAGCCATTTTTCTTTTGCTTTTTTTGCATTTCCTGTTTATTTGATTTCTAAATTCCCTGTATTGCCCTCTTCCTGCTTCATCCTGAGCATTTTTGTGCCTTATTCTCTGATCCATCAGCTCCAAAATTTCTTCTGTGATCCAAGGTTTACGGGCGGCTTGTTCCCTAATGCCTAATGTTTCTTTACCAGCTTTCATTATTTCGGTCTTTAATGCATTACATTCGTCCTCGGTTGTGCTCCTTTCAGAGTTACTTCTTAGACCTAAGTCAACCATTTCTAAAAAAAATTCTTTTGTGCTAGATTGTTTAAGTTTATTCACTTCCAGTCTGTTCTACTATTACTCCGCAATTCACCAAAAATGTGTGGCGGAGGGTGCATTGCACCTATCCGAAAGGGTAATAGTTTGGAAGGGATATACGGGATATGGCAGGAGGCGCCCATGGGCTATTGTGAGGAACCATCCCAGCATGCGCGTGGAGCGATCTGAGAAAACCATGGAAAACCCAGATCAGGATGGCCGGAGAGCTTTATCGAAAGCTACTCCTGTCGGATTTTAAGTTTACTCTGCAGGTAAATCATTTCTAAGCCATTCCCTAATCGCTCGTGGAAAAAATCAATACAAAAAGAATCGGTTCTGGCCCTGATTTCTCTTATCTTATTTTCACGGTCATTCCGAGATATGAATGTTGCTGGTGGAAATATTTGTTTGCTGCCATTCCGAAATATGTCAGTCGTGAATTTTTTCAATTAGCTTCTGTCGAGAGCAACGCCTTTGGTGTTCCAGGTCTTCCCAACCTTACTCCTTCAACATCGCACTTATGCTTTCGATCCAACTATATATACCTGTCATGAATCGGGCGGCTCTTCTTTGGACCTTCTCTAATGCCTCCATTAACCCCTTTTGATGGGGACCCCATACAGAACAACAATATTCTAAGTGAGGACACACTAGTGACTTATATGCAATCGATTTAACTTCCGGAGTGCATTGTTTTAAATTACGACCTAGCAATCGGAGCATACGATTTGCTTTCCGAATTACATTCTCGATATGCTCATTCCACGACAAATTATTACGAACTGTTCTGCTTATATTGCTTCCTTATTCGCTTGAATTTCTGCCTGCACTGCATTACTATCAAATTATGATAAGTTATATTATGAGTATAGCTTAATGCATTATTGTCATTCATAAACCAATATAAAATTTTCATTTATGATTGGTTGATATTCGTTGGTGAGGTTATAGACAGTTGAAGATGACAATATTGTCATTAAAAGCAGATGATTGTTTATGACTAACGGTATTATTTACCACCAATATGGATAACATTTACTTGTTTAGCGCTTCAGACAGCAACACTGCACCAATCACATTTTTTCGTTGTACTCTAGCCACCTTTAAAGGCTTCAGGGATCGAACCTGACTGTGCATCATGATAGTTGAGTACCTTGCCCGTGTAACTATGCCTCGTTATGCTGACGTAAGTACTATTTACGTGGTATGTAAGCTGTAATAAACACTATGGGACGCTACATATTGGAAACTAAATTCCGTTTCATAAAATCCTTTGAACCTCTAACCAAATGTATATTAGCCTACAACATATGAGGTGCTGCTATAATATAATCAGACTGAAATGAAGTGTTATGCATGCGATAAAGGCTAACGACCGATAGCTGTATAGTGTGAAGTCTTCTCTTTCGAATGCAGCATCTCCCGTGTCTGTAAAGGAATCAGTCTGGCTGTGGCCTTCATTTGAAAAAGAGCTGTTGTTATGTTTTTCCGAAAAAAGGATAACAGAGCAACGTATAGTGGTGAAATTTCACATGAAACTTGGGAAAAACGCAAATGAAAATTTTCTTTTATTACAAGAAGTGTATAGCAGTGAATGTTTATCATAAGCGCGAGTTTTTTAGTGTTTTAAGCGTTTGCTAGATGGCTGAGAAGTTGAAGATTATTCACGCCCCGGTCATCCTTCCACGTCAAAAACGGATGAAAATGTTGAAAAATTCGGTAATCGGATTCTGTCTGTCTGTCAGTTAACTAACCTTGAGGATTTTGATCAACTCCGTGAAAAAATTACGAAAAAACTACATAAATTGTGAAAGAACAAGTCATGGATTCTCCAGCTAGAGAACGCCCCGGCTCATTCTACATTGTCTGTGCATACGTTTCTAGTGAAGTGCAGCATCCCCGTGTTGGACCATCCACCTTATTCGCATGACCTTGTTCTATGTGACATTCATCTGTTTTCTGAGATCAAATCTGCAATAAAGGAACAAGATTTCAGTCCGTTGAAGCTGTGATAGTAAAAGCGGCACTCGACATGAAGGAGCTCAGAGAAGAAGACTTCCAGCAATGTTTTAAACAATAGAAAATTGTACGGAACGCTGTAGGGATAGAGGAGGGGTGTATATTGAAGGTAATAATGACTAGTATATATAAATACAAAACTTTTTTTTTTATATATATACAGTGATAGTCTCGTTATTTTATAGCTACACGTCTTATACCTACACCAAGTCTGGGAGTCCCCTTTTAAGTACAGAACCTGGTGGTATGCCACGTTGAATTTCTCCCAGTCTAATTAAAAATACCGACCGTGGTGGGTGAGTGGTAAGGCTCTGGCCCTGCATTCGGGAGGACGTGTGTTCGAATCCCCGTCCGGGCATCCAGGTTTCATTTTTCCACGGTTTCCCGAAATAACTCCAGGCGAATGCCGGAATGGTTCCTTCAAAATGCCATAGCAAAATTCCTTCCTGTTCCTTCCCCACATCATCTGCTGCCTTTAATGTCCTCAATACATCGACGAGGAATAAAGAACGATGCAAAAAAAAAGATTATGCATCTTTAATGATTTTAAAATCAAAAAGAGAAACATTTTGCGTTCGATTTTATTGTTTTCATGTGGGTTATAACATTTCAGTTTTTTCATTCATAATTGATGAGTAACACAGTAAAATATTTTTACAAGATCACAAACATTTAGCACGGGGAACATTTTATTATTCAGTTCCCTAAATGTATTGGGTAAAAAAGAATGTTTAGCCTTGGTTGTGGATAATTTTTTCTGGAATGCAAACTGCAAAACAGTAACCATTTTATAAAGTGTAACACGTTTTATTACTCAAAACCAAGTGTTCTGAACCTTTTAGAAAATTCGGGGACTGTGTCCTCCCCGGTCTTGACTATTAGGTTAAAAAACTAACTTAAAATGTGTTTTTTAAGGTTTTATTGAAAATATTAGTGAACAGCTATAACAACTTCTTTGTTTATCGTGTTTATTAATTTTATATAATGTTCTAACTCCTTAACATGCAACGCCTCCTCTCAAAATCTCCTACGTCTCCCCAGGGGGACGCACTCTAAACACATTAGAATAAAATTAATATTTATTTTTTCCAAGAATGACTGCTTGTTTTTTGACACATTGCTGTTTTTGAAACGAATGGCCTGCGTCTTTCTGTCACTAGGCCAACGCTAAGGGAAATACGATTGCTTAATACACTGACCAGCCAAAACATTATGACCCCCTACTTACTAGCATATTCGGCCACTTTTCGAAGGCAGTTCAGCCTCCGATCTACACGTTCTGTGATCTGGCGTGGGTGTCCACCACATTGTCGCCTACTCCTGGTTTCACCGTCCTTCAAACACTTTCCATAGACGCTCACTACAATAGGACGTTAACAGCGGACCAGCCTCTCCATTTCCTAGATGCTCGTTCCCAGGCGCCACGCTCACAAACCGCTGGCCCGTAATTTAAGGGAATTACGTCACATTTGCGTAGAAATCTGTTGTCAGATACCTCTGGAAGCAAGCCAAGGACTTGTAGAATCCATACTACGTCGTACCACCGCTGTATTGCATTCGAAAGGTGGACCAATATGTTAGTATATAGATGGTCATAATGTTTTGGCTGATCAGAGTATACTGACTGCAATGAAAGTCGTAATAAACGAGAGACAGATAAGCTAAAGGAAATTCTGTGTCGCACAAAAGCCGCTATTCCGTGTGTCGTGTAACAAAGTGGACACTAATACCCGACAGCCTCTTCCGCTCATGTTATAGCGGAGTACTACTGCAAATGTACCATCCATCATTTTAATATCAGCTGTCCGCTCGATGTCTGTTCCTCTAGCTCCGATAGCCGATATCAGCTCTCAGTCGCACGTATTGAAATACAGCTGATCATTTGACCTTTACCGCTTTTGCTGCCCAGCTTCATATTGTCTTCCTGGAATGGCAAACAGAGGAACACATTCCCAGCTACCACAAGCCTCGTAGCAATCCGATACTATGACCGGAGGTACTGAACTGAACCGTGGGGGATTCGAATGCCAGATACATTCTCGACAAAGGCGTAGCCGAGAAACCATATTGTAATTTTAAAACGGTTTTCCGTTATCATATAGGTGAATCGTGGGATGATCTCCACTTTCTGCTTCAAAAATTCATACTTCGTGATAGGAATAACACAAGATAAAGCGCCGCAAATGATTACATACTTAGTCTTTTTGTATTTGTTCATTAACAAGCTTCGTTCGTTATGGGTGCATTCAAGACTAGTCTATTCGTGAGACGACTGATGTAGTTTATGTATGTAGTGAACCGGATAATGTATAAGGACATGGTCAGATTACAACCTTCCCCACACTGATACATACTTTCGCAATCACCCATGAGCTTGGGTTCTTGCCTGAGCCAGTCTCTTTCTGTAGGCAAAAAATTGTTACTATCCCCATTATTACTGATTGATCAAATAGTGTTTTGGACAGTAATTTCAGAGAATTAAATGTTCTAAAACTCTTGCACAGTTAACATGCTTAGTTATAAGCAATAACAACAATATGAAAGTATTTTTTTTTTACTTCTTGCTTAAATCACTCTCCTAATTAAAATGTCGTCATAACTGATAGCTGTGAGTCTAAGTAAGTTAATATCTACCCTAAATATAAGAAATGTTTAACAAATCTCCTGCCATTGAATTGTGATGCACAGACATACAAACAAACCAAAAAATGTATAAGCTCCTATGTTTTTCGAAGCTGTCGTATATCGCAGACGTAATTAATTTTTATTTTTTATTTTGCAGCGTTACTCTTTTTTCGTTTTTTGCCTACATTTCAATGCTAACCTGAGATCTTCTTCAGAGAAAAGTTTAATGACACATTGAAAAGGGAACGTAATCAGTCATTAGCAGCATATTCAGCAAGCAGAAGAATACTTGATCAAGATCCCAGAATCGGATTGAAAAGTTGGAGACAAAAGTGTGATGCAACTAAAAAACCTGGAAAGTAGTTACATCTGTAGAAATAAAAATGTTTGGTGTAACATTTGCATCCTCTAATTTATACAGGTAATACAGGTGTCCTAGCTGAAGTAGACCACCTGAACAGCTCCCAACATGTGATGTCAGATTTTCATACAGTCGGTCAATGTACTGTTATAGTCACACGAACACTTACTGGTACATCTTCACCAGAGTATCAAAGAATTAAATTAAATGCGTGTGGCATTGTCAACCGGGAAATCTCCGAAGGGTCCGAGACCGCCAAGTAACAACAGTTTTCGATTTGTCGCCCACTCTTGTCGCTTCTGCATTAACGTAACGTGGTAATCCTACCGCGTACAGGGTACCTACAGTTCAACGTGGAATCTGGCGTACTTCACATTACACAGCAAGCCCTGCCATAGGTCAAGGTCACGTTAAGGGCCTTCCAAAATCTCCACCCAGACAGGGATTTGAATTGGGAACTTTTCGATCTCCTGTCAGATGCCTTAACCCTTGAGCCAACAGACCGTTACCATTTCATAACTATTACGGGATAAAGTAGTGCACATTATTTTACATTTAGTGTTCCGTTAATAAAATAAGTTAAAGCAGTACGGTAGGCTGAATTCACATATTTTCAATATTATCCCGGTGTTCAATGTTAATTGAGGGTAATGAACCATGGCCATAGCCTATATATTCTTCTATCTACTCCAAGATGCAGTTGAAGAAGGCATATGGTTAGCTGAACTCATTCAACTGGGACTCCCTGTAGATGGAAGATACAGGGAATGATTAGTTACTTCCCTGTGTGGATACGAAATGAAGGATGTTACTGTTACTATATTTTTGGAGAATAATTGGTGATAAGTTACTTTAGAGTGATTAGTGTAACAAGAACTGGGTCGAATAGGCATTCAATTGAGTGCTAAAGATATCTAGATCTGCTTCATAACGCTCAGCTTTCTGTTTCCATTGCATTGATTTGTTATAGTTGTCTACAGGCCAATTCCTTGCTACCAAAATGTTACTAGTGACATTACGGGAAAGTATTAGAAGTAAAACTAACCGTTACTGGGTGCGGACAAACCACGATCAATGATTACATATCTTACATTAATGATATATTGATGGTGTTTTCAAAGACTGTAATAAGCTAATAATATTGTTACTGGATGTGGATGAGTCATTGACCCAGTTTCACCTTTGTCACACATTTGTTAAGAAATTCAGGGTAAGTGTAAAGAATTATAATGTTCGCTGTTTGAAATGTAAGGTAGATTATTACCACCGATGAGATAAGGATATGGGGAGGTGGTATTGTACCACACGTAGAACAATTATTTAGGTTAAGTTTGAAGACTTTCTGAGGGGGGGATGGGGATGAGACAAATAGCACTATTATTTGTAGACTCATTGTTTTGATATTCGTGGTAGATACGTTGAATGAGAGCTTGATATCCAACTACATTAGAAATATTCGTGAGGAAAATAGGTGGTTCATAGATTTAAAATTTTCCACTGTATCTCTGTCACTAGATTACGTGCAAGATATTTCAGATAATATTGGATAGTGGTGACCCAGTTGATAGTGTGGCGCTGGATCTTTGTAACGCACTTGAAAATTTAGCCACATAATAGTGAGAAATTAGGTTAAAACCATTGAAGTGAATCATGAAGAGAATTTCTGAGTAGAAGAATTCTTAAGAGGAACGATGGAAAGTGTTAAGAGACGAAATGCAATATCAGGGAATTGGAAATGATTAGTGCCACAGGTAGTTTGTAGGAATGATTGCTGTTAATCATTCTAATGAACGATTCCGTTGTTGGTTTACAGTCTAGGGCGAAGTAGTATGCGGATAAATGCTATACGATAAGCTTAGATCAAAAGAGGATATGTTGGTAATAATGAAGTAAAGTTAAATGCCAAAAATATTCCGTTTATCGGCTACAGAGATAAGATAATCCTGGTGTATGATTATACAGTGGAGGAGGATTTACACATTGACAGCATGATATGTAATTATATGGGAATTTCAGCTGATAACAAGCTTAGCTTGGCAGGGTAAATTGGGAACTTTGTTTAGAAAAGGTTCACAGTACTACATCAATGCGAACGGTAATGACGGAGGTGGGTCACTAAACTTTGGACTGGCTCTTTCTAGTTTATTGTGGAGTAGTATGGCCCCACATTGTTGAAATCAAATAATGGAGTTTGTAGTGAGTCAGACTGAGCCTAAATTTTACTTGACAACTAAAAAATTTAAGCAGCTGGATATAAATGTAATTTTGTACACATACACACCCTCAGAGGATATGAAAATGATTAGAGCTGCAATGTAGAACGGATACAATAGTGCATTAGTTCTGTTCATGTTGTTTCCAGGCCTGGTAGGGTTTATAATGAGCGTGAACTGCGTCAGACGTTGAGTGATCACTGTGAAGGACACGGAGATGCCGCTTACTCGTGCAAGACAGCGTTATCAGCTCCTAACAGTGTTACAAAGGGACTTCAATGTAGGTCTCAACTTGGCCGGCTAGTAGAATCGTACAATACCGAGATTAATGGGGCATTCGTATGTGAAAGTGGCCTGATATTGGACTGCATGGGAATGTGAGAGCAGGTATGCTCGTCGTCAAGGTTCCGTTCGATCACGTTTGACCACTACAAGGGAGGATCGTCGTATTGTGCACCAAGCACATAGTTACATCTTTACATTTGCTCATGCTATCCGAGAACAAATAACAGACTCTCTGCAACATTCCGTGTCGGAATACTAGCAGCAGCCGGACTAGAGAATTACCGTCCCATGAATAGGCTTCCGCTAGCACCATAATACATACGGCTGCTTTTGGAATGATGCCGTGATCGGGAAGCATGAACTGCTGATGACTGGCGTCGCACTGTATTCAGCGAGGAATCGGATGACCATCGTCGGCGAGTATGGCGGAGACCTGAGGAGAGGTTCCATTCTTCCAATGTTTTGGACTCATGGCGTCATGGTGTGGGGAGCCATCGGGTATGACTTAGGTCATGGCTGGTAGTTATTGGGACAACTCTGACGACACATCGGTACTCCACGGACATACGGTGTGTCTCATGCGACAGTATCGTGGTGCCATTTTTCAACAGGGCAATGCTCTTCCACACACGGTACGTGTCTCTATGAACTGTATGCGTGACGCTGAGCTACTACTATGACCAGCAAGTACCACAGATCTGTCCAAGATAGAACATGTGAGGGACCAGCTTGAATGTCAACTACGTCCCAGTGCCAGTATCCAGTATATCAAGGACCAGTTACCACAGATGTGAGCCAGCTTGCCTCAGGAGAGATTACAAAGGCTTTATGACAGCCTTCCCAGCAGAATCAGTGCATGCACCCAGGCCAGAGGGGGTGTAACGTCATATTCATAAGTGGGCTCATACTTGCAAGTTCTTTGTAAATTTGACTCGATTTTGTAATCACTGAAATAACGTCACATACCTTCTCAACCCGTGAACTTTCATTTAGTTTTCTCTTCCCTGTCTGGGTGCTTCATCTTCATTTGTCAGTCAGTGTAATTTAACAAGTGCAGAAAAAAGTATAATTTTTACGTGAAATTTATGGGAGAAATGAACGAAAATTTTTTACTGTATAGTTCAGGATGGAGGCAGCGTGTGGAACGGCCTGCTGAACCAGGCATACACCGGCCTAGAGCCAAAAAATTCGAAGTAACAAACAGATTGGTTATGACTGACTGACTGATTCGAGATACTTCGGGGTAAACCCAGTAACGGTTAGTAGAATTTATCGCTGCAACTAGTCAAGACATTTCTTCGCGTGCGCCAAATGTGTGTGACCTCCGAAATGCTAGGAATGGCTCGCTCTATTACAGGCGTAGGCTGAAATTGCAAATCGTGGGCAAGAATTAGGCAGTGGCGAAACTGCAAAATAGTTCCTCAGAAATACGGAACGTTGGAGAGCAGTTCTGAAAAGGAAATTTTTGTGGACATATTGGTCGCTGACCCCGGTGACGTTCTGTTGCTTATTCTGTGCGCGCCATGTGTTTAGCAGCGTGTGCCTTCTCTAGGTTGCCGCCGCCTGGACCACAACACTATTTAGCTTCCGGGGTTAACGGGAAGGCCACTCTTGATTAACTGATTTCCAGAACTGTCGTCAGCGTAACTCATCAATGAAGACGAGCGGGCTGGTAGCTCAGTGGTTTAGTTGTCTGAAGATCGACAGATCTCCGGTTCGAATCCCGGTCGAGCCTGGTATTTTCAGAGTCCCTGAACCTGATCTTTACCTCTGGCACAGCTTGCTGTGCAACGTCAAGTACGCCAGAACACTTCCGTGGTTGAGATACCACATTGATCTGTAGGTTTCGTATACCCGGTAGGATTACTGGTATAGGTTAGTTAGCAACGACAAGAGCTGTATTACGCGGCGAACCGAAAACTCTGTCACTTGGCAGCCGTCCTTTGGGGTCGCCCGGCCAACAATGCCATACGATGATTTGATTTGACCAGTGAAGACCATGTGATCGGTAAAAGCAATGTTTACGAGGCTGTACTCCAGAAACCCAACACTTTGATGGGAGACGAAGTCGGAGAGCGACTTCGATACGTCCCATCAATTTGACGCGATTCCCCAGTGGCAGTCCCGAGACCGTTTTATACAGTTGGTACACGGAAAAAGCCTCAACCCTTTAATTTTTTGAAATCATTTTGTACCCTGATCCATTTATTTGAGAGACACCTTTAGCATCGGTGTGATCGTTAAAATTGGGCGGGATGCAAGAAAGCGCTACGAGTTTTGTCTGTAGAAATTGCTGTAGAAAGCAAGCAGTAGCTGGAATGATATATGAACTTGGCTGGGAATCATTAAGAGGATAGAAGGCTGGTGGAAAAAATTGTGGTAACAGGCAGGTACTGGTGATGAGGTTTGGGTAAATATCAAGTGAATAATTAGGAGCAGCATATGAATGGAAAGAGAGGACTGTGACCATAAATTAGAACTTGATAGCAAGCATAAGTTGTGGTGAAGTTTGCGGGAATCAGGAACTGGATTAAGTTATGTAGGGAAGCAATGAAAAATATTCTTCATAATGTAGACAAGGTTGATATAAACCTCAATGAGACGTGCATGCTATTGTAATTACAGGTTGTATGAAATGAACTCCATTGGATAACCTTTATAGAGAAGCTGTTTTCGCAAGACCTACCACCCGTAGAAATACAATCGAATATAGGGGGATGTTGAAAAAACATTTGACGGACGCGACCCCGTTCATGGAGTAGAAAATAGTAACGAAAGTATTAGATCACGAAGAAGGTTTGTGAATACCCAGATGGGTGAAGCACCACCTAACTCAGTCGAAACGCCAAGTGGCAAGTAAACTGGAATGTATGTAAAACACTGAACCGAATTAGGATAGGCATGTCTCCAGCAAAAACCAACCTATCAAGATGAGGTCTTATAAATGAAGATAATACGATACAACTGTGCAACAGCACAAACTATGAAACACTTGCTGGTCTGCCCAAATGGTCCTGCCACCTGTATCTACGACTCACAACAAGGAACACTTCACATAGCTCAATACTTGGCCTAGAAACTAGTTCCCGTCAAGAAAAAGTAAAGTAAGTTTTAAGCTGAAATGACCGTGAATTGTAGACATGTAGGGGAATTTCCAGTGGAAAACAAGCTCCAGTACAAGTGAATTATTAACAATAATGATGACAAAATCTACCTAAATGTTGATAACTTTGAAATATCGCCAGTTGACACAATCGGCTGCCGTTTGATATACATTTTGTACCATTATAAGTTACCACATTTTTTTTTAGTATAGCACTAACACTTGTGTGTAGAGAAGGTGGATATAATTTGTGGATATAATTTATTATTACTCTCCTCGTGCATATATGTTCTTTTTGGATTGACAGTAGATGTGAATTGTTTGTAAATTTTCAATATATTTTCTAACCTTATCTTTATAGTTGTCATTAGAGTTAAGGTAACAGTAGGCTATATAGCGTGATTCTGTCTATTCACTTTTGTGAACTGACTGTATAGTTAGCCATTATTGCTAGATATCAACAATTGTTCAAATTATATTAGATTCTTTAAGATGTTTTTGAATTTTTAATGGAATGAAATATTCGTGTTCTGCTTAAGCGTACATGAAAATCTTTAAAGCTGTAATATATACTTATAAATCGCATTCTGTTTTGTGTTGCAACGTATAGCTGTTGGATCATAGGCTTTTGGGCGTTCGTTCTCGCGATAAGTGTCACCCCAAATAGTATTCTAACGAATAAATGTGACAGTTATCTCGTTTAAGTACACACTTTTCAAAATGCCTATATTTATACACCCTTTTTTAATACGCCATTTACGTATATGGCGTAATACTTGACACATTTACACCTGTGTTCCTTGCAGTAAAGATTAATACAATTTTTCTGTGTACCCTTTGATGTCAGCTCTACAGCCACATTTTGTCACGCTTCACAAATACTTATTCTTAGTTTCTTGGACAGTCATTTGCATTGTTTGACTGTGTTACATAATACTGTTACAAGTACACGGTGTTCGAAAGTTACATACACGAGTTAAAAATACAAAATGCAGTAGTTAACAGTGTACATCATAATAATGCCAAATGTTACTAGAATAATAGCTATGAAAAATTAGCTGAAAGTTTCTTTTTCAGTAAAAAGACGAAAAATTGCAACCAAATTGAATCGATAAGGACATTATTTGTAAGAAAATACAAAAGTTTAGTAGTAAATATTATGAATTAACAACTACGAACTTTGTACCTTTCATATAAACTTATTACTTTACCAGTATGTGACATTGTATATGGTTCATGTATTAAAATTATTGCATCCTGACAAAATTTGTTCGCGAATGCGTTTTCAAATAGAATAAACTGAAATTGAGCCTTTATGATGGTGTTGATACGTACCTCGCTCATGGTGGTAGACTTCTACACTGGGGAAGCAGTGGAACGTGAGACAGCTGGCCCGGGCGCGCAGCTTGTATTGATCCTTTCCCATGACAACAGGTTCAATATATGGGGGTCAGCGGATACGATACAGCTGTCATCGTAGTCGTCCTTACTGAACTTCCATAGTTGTTGGCTGTCAGTCTCTTCGATGCAGTAACAGGAAATGCAAATATGTGTTGCACTATGACACCTATACGTAAGAGAAATTGTATTAGACCCAAACTAAATCATTGTGTACGAAATTTAAAAATTATAACATATTGCAGAAATTCAGAAAACATTATTGAACGCTGAAGATACCACGACAGGAGGTGAAATGTGTCCGAGAATAAACAATATCTGGCAACAGTTGCATTAGAGTATTTATTAAAAAATAATTTATTATTTTTATCTTCTGTAATGTTGTTTCATTTTCACTATTAAGGGAGCGTCCATAAGCCACGTAGCTCTATTTTGGCCCTCTGTGAATCCCCCTCCCCCTGCCCCCCACATAGTCTGACGTGGCTTTTGCCTCTACACCTCCTCCCCCAAGTAGCAGTTAACTTTTTTCCCTATTGATTCCAGAAGACGTTTTGTACTGTATTATCTTGTCAGACTATCGTAAATTACATAAAGAGATAGTTAAATGACGGAAATAAATATTCACATGCTGTTGTGTACCGCATTTTAACTGTGGCAAATAATATGAATGAAAAGCTACGTGGTATGGCTCTGAAACCCCCCCCCCCCCACGTAGTCTAGCATAGCTTTCCAGTCAACCCCTCCCCCTCTAGACCAAGCCACGTAGTTTATGGACGCTCCGTAATCTGTATTTTGCCTTACTCTACCGACTACCGAACCAATGTAGTTCCAATTTTTGTGTTCGCAACATACTTGCACTCTTGTTAATGGCTTGTTGTGATGCCAGAATGACATATCGTTCCGTTATGTTGACCCTCCAACCTGTTAATGTCTCTAATTTAAATAAGTTTTTATGTTATTGATAAAAAAAGTTCAGTCCACTAGTGTCATATCAGATTCGATGAAGATTTGATTTTACTAACAGAGTTGGGATCGAGAGCAAATGAATTTTAAAATAGTTTACTTGAGGACGCCGCCATATATGATCCTGGATCCTCTCATAAATATTTGAGCAGTCACCTCGTACCGCTAAGGGGAATGTAATGAGGGGTAGCAGAAAGCGCCAAGCTTGTAATTGATATCAGAAAGAATTTTGCTGTATCTTTAACAGCAAACCGAGAGTGGTGGGTGAGTGTTTAACGCTTTGGCCTCGCATTCGGGAGGAAGCCAGTTCGAATCCCCATCCGGGCATCCAGATTTGGGTTTTCCATGGTTTCTCTCCAGGCGAATCCCGGGATGCTTTATTAAAATAGGCCATGACCGAATTCCTTCCAGTTCCTTATACCCAGCCCTTATCCGCCTCTAATGACCTCGATGTCGACGTGGCGTTAAGCCATAAGTAAAAAAAAATATTAGCAGCAACTGGCGACCACCGTTAATTGAGACAAAACGCTGCACTAGAACCTCCCATATCTTGACATTACTGGACGTTCAATTACAAACTGGAAAATGAAAGGAAAACAATCTATACTTTCTGAAATGATCATTGGATGCAGGTGACAATTCAGATCCATTTAAGTGAAACTTTCATGTGTTACTTACCGATACATGACAGTGTCAATGAATGATTTTAATGTTTTACATTGCGGCTAGAGTCTGGCGTGATGATGTCTACTGAAGAACTGTACAGTGGAAACTGGCAAGATCACGATGGTGACCATACGGACGTGGCAAACCTAAATGGGATTGTGTCACCAATGAAACTGTTCCAGATCGTGTTATGGCGTAGTTCTTAAATGGTCAGGTGCTGCAGGACCGCTCAACACAACAGCACACCTCGCGAAGTCACGACCATACATCCATAACGGACCACAATAGATCACATGAACGTCTTTCCGCTTCCTTAAAGGTACTTTAATATGTAATGCATAACAACTGGCGTCGTGTAATTTGAAAATGGAGAATTGCAGTAGTGCAACATCTCTCAGTAATAAGTTTATTTTGCGACATGAACCCGTAAATTGTTCGCGCCTGGCGTGTTGTGTGATAAAAGACTGCAGCCCAGCTGGTGGTGCAGATGAAAGTAATGGGTGCAGGGCAAAGATGCGGTTTATGGGCGACATCCAACTTTGGCGACCATTTTGTGACTACTCGTTTGTTCCTCCCACGATATGACTGAAAATTTCACAGATGATATCCATTAGTGTAATAGTGTTGCGGGTTTTTAAATTTTGAATCCAGGCATGTTATATGACTGATAAAATACCAACTTATCCAGTACTGGCTATTATAAGTTGACCGGTGTCCCTTTAGCCGCACACTTTTCAGGGTACTAATGAGGCCCTCATACCAACCGTAACCACTGAGAAAGGATATAAAATGAAATTTAAGACAGTAGGTAACGAAGAATGGTTGTAGGAATCTAATAGAACAATGTGGATTTAGCCATGAAGGATACCAATTGAACCCATATTCGCAGTTACACATCTATAAGCGTGTTATAATGAATATGGTAAAGACCACATGCAGCCTTTATTCGTATAGAAAAGTCAAAGAACAGCATAAGCAGCCCCGTACTACGGGAAGTATAAAGAAAAAATCGGGTGGAAGAGTGAAGAGTGTGGATGACAGATGTAAAAGCTGTGAAACTGTATGTAATCTGTCAAATTATGAAAGTGGGAATGATTTCTATAATTAGGTTGATGAATCTCTAACGGCGCTGTATCTACTCCAACACGCAAAAGCTGCAGAGCAAATTTTGATGTGGTTTTAATAATAATAAATTATAAAATTGCGATGGACCGCACACTCCGGTGGCAATTTCCCTACACACCCGTCTTTCTCTTTTGCTCTTCCCACCTACTTTTGCTCTCTATTAATTTTTACTTCAAATTCTTTCAGTGTTTTGGTAAATTATTCATCATTTCTCTTGGTAATTTATTCTAATATCTTACTCCCTTTCCAACGAAAGAAAATTTTCCCTCACTTTATGCCTGAAATCATGTGCCAGCTTGTGGTCAATAGTTACGCTTCCAAACACCTCTCTTAATTTTTTCACCAATATCTTTCCTTGCCTCATCACCAATATATGCCATGTACACTCCCATGACTCTCTTCACCCTGCTTCTATCCTCCAATGAATCCCATTCCAGCTTCTTTATCATATTAGTTACCGATTGTGTTTTTGCGGTAATTTCCAAAAACAAATATGGCAGCCCTTCTCTGCACCCCCTCCAACATCTGTATTTGATTCCCAAAAAGGTGGGTCTCATATTACACCACCATATTCCAGCAGTGGTCTGACCAAAGTTTTGTATCCCAATTCCCTTAATTCTCTGGTGCATCCCCTCATCACTCTTTCCAACAGGTGAAGGATCTAAACCCATTCCCTACTACCTGTTCAATTTGTCCTGCTCAGTTATGTCTGCTATCAAATGTTATGCCGAGGTATTTAAATTTCGAGTCTTCAATTATCATCTCGTTCCCCGTTTTATAATCAGAATAAACCTTTTTCACTGTATGCTTGCTTAAATTTCTACCTAAAATCTGAGGTGCTGTATGTTTTGTGACACTTCGTCTCATGGTGCCTGAGTGGGTAGTGAAAATCTGAAGTTTCAAACATTTCTAATCATCATCTGGCTTAACTAGAAGTTTTCACGCTTTGAAACCTTCGACAATGGATACTAAGTTAAGGTATGTGGTATGTTTTATCAGGTTACGTTTCCTGGCGCTGGAGCACGAAACGAAAATTGTTCAGAAGTTCAAAATTTTTTAAGTATCATTTAGCCAAAATAAGCAGTATATTGGCTGTGTTAAGGAGCTTGAATGAAGGTTGGAAAGTCCGTGGCTCGAATCCCGGTGCATACGTATACTTTTTAGAGCGCTCAAACTGACTTTCGCCTATGAAAAGCCTTTGCTTCGTTCATATTGTGTGCACTAGGAATCACCGTACTTTGAAACCTATGTGGCGACTGAGCAATGGCCTGTTTTTTCGCGAATCACTTTGAGTGTTACACAGTCCAGTCACATTAATGTGACCACTACCTACTTTCGACGTCAACGTGAAATAACCAATCACAGAAGGCAGGTAGCAGCACATTACAGTGGAGTGTATATAAAGGATGTCCAAGGGCATCGGAAAGCATTTCAATCGTTGGCGTAATGCAGAAACGTAGCGATTTATCCGACGTCCAAATGGGCATGATTATTGGATTTCGGGCCAAGGGTGAAAGCATTTCGGAAACGGCTAATTTTGTGAACGGTTCACGTGCCACCGTGATGAAAGTATACCATGCATGGCAAAATGGCACTATTTAAAATCAGCGGCGTGGAACATGTGGTGCACCACGGGCTATAGATGACAGAGGCGAACGAAGGCTACGGAGATGCGTTCGGGCAAATAGACGTGCAACTGACCGCCCAGATGAACCAAGGGGCTACCAAGAGTGTATCCTCAAAAACGGTTCAGCGAACGTTGCTGCGCATGGGCCTCCGGAGCAGACGCCTGATTAATGCACCTATGCTGACTGCTGTTCATCGGCGACGAAGGCTGGAATTTGAACGCCAGTACCGCAACTGGACGTCCACAGAGTGGCGACAGGTGGCTTTTTCCGATGAATCACATTGGACAGATGGACGTTGGCGCATTCGGCGTGAAATGTCTGAAAGCAAACACCCTGCAACAATTGCCGGAAGGATCCAGAGTGGAGGAGGGAACATTATGGTTTGCGGAATGTTTTCGTAGCATTCACTGGGGGAACTCATCATTGTGGAAGGCACAATGGATCAGCACAAGTACGTATCTATCCTTGCGGACCATGTCAACCCCTACATGCGAATAATTTTTCCTCAGAATGATGGCATCTACCAACAGAAAAATGCGAGGTGTCATACAGCTCGCAGTGTATGTGCGTGGTTCGAAGAGCACCAGGATGAGTTTACCTTACTACCCTGGCCAGCAAACTCACCGGATTTAAACCCAATCGAGAATCTGTGGGACCACCTCGATCGGGTTGTTCGCGCCGTGGATCCTCAACCGCGTAATCTAGTGCAGCTGGCCACGGCACTGGAGTCGGCATGGCTCAACATCCCAGTGAACACCTTCAGAAACTTAATTGACACTCTTCCTGCACGCCTCGCAGCGGTCCTCTCTGCCCAAGGTGGTTATTCTGGTTTTTGAGAGGTGGTCACATTAATGTGACTGGACTGTGTATATTACAAGTCAGTACAGGTCGACACATCGTAGCGAGCACACGTGATCTCGCTGTCAAAAGAATACTGTTCGTTGGGGTTAACGCATAACAGCTTTATCTGAACTGTGACCGTAAAGGAGTACAGATCGTTATTAACCTCGGTCGCCACCTAATTGGATAACCTCAATCAGTAATGCTATGTTCAAATCAAAGTCACTGTTGCTTCAAATAAATTCCATGATCACCGTATTCTGTTAGAAAATTTTACAAGTTTGTTAAAAAATCTGTAGGCATCGGAAATCTTCTCCAAAATAAATGTTTCAGGTACTGATAAATGAAACAAGCCATGTCAACCCTTATGAGCCCCTAACTTATTACAGCTAGATGAGGGGACGTCCATTAATTACGTGAAGTGAAATGGGGGGGGGGGTCCGGGGAATTCTCAAGAAACCTCACCACGGGGGAGGGGGAGGGGGTCTACGGAAATCTCACGTGAGGTTTAGAAATTCTTGAGGGGTGGTAGAGATAAAAAAGTCTACAAATTACGCGGAAGTCGACTTTATGGGGGATATATGGTCTAAAAAATACGCGGAAACCGACCTTAGAAGGGGGGAGGGGGGAGATGTAAGCGCCCTTGGAAGCGTGAGACCTAAAAAAAAAGGGTCTCAAAAATTACGAGGATGATTCTCAGGGGGGGAGGTGTTCTCTGTCAAAATCTAACGTCATTTTAGAGGGGGGAGGGTCCAACCAAATCTCGCCAAATCTCACCAGAGAGGGGAGGTGTCTGGAATTCCGGAAAATACCTCACGTAATTAATGGATGCCCCCTGCGGATCTTTCGACCAAGTCACACGCGTCAAAAAATTTCTAAGATGGCTGCCAAAATGAAGGTACTTCCGCTTATCGCCTTATCGCTTACCCCTGCAAGTAGCTCCAAACCACGGGGGGAACCGACGTGGTGACTGCCCAAGCGATCACAATCAACTACCCCCGCCATGGGGCCCGCCATGGGGCCCGCCTTTTGTATTATAACCACTGCATGTGACTCCGGAAATAACTAGTTTCTCACGAAGTCACGGACTTTCCTCGGAATTCGTTTACCTCCAATTGACTTGAAATTTTGCAGTGTGTGTACCTGATCATAAACGTCAAAATAATTCGGAGTCAAAATTTCTGTATCTATGATATTAGGTTGTAAAAAATTATTTTCATCACGAATCTTGAATTTTCTTTCTTGCCTAAAATATTAGCGGTATCGAGCTGAAACAACTTTTGAAATTATTTACTCTTTCTCCACTTTCTTTTGATATACAGTATATATAGATCTGCCTATTTACAATTGCCTAACAGAGTGAAGTGAAAAATGTTTGAAGCACGCATAATTTATAAAATTTATATCTCTTAAACTACTAAACTTACAGCCCTGAAATATGTCTTAAAATATTCTACGTATCGTTTTCAATTATGTAGTGACCTCTCTTTAACTGCCAAAATTACTCTCTAATAGTTTTCTCACCATTTTTAAAATTTTTATCCTTCCCTTTCAGATTTCAATTCTTCCAAAGACTTCCAGTAACCATTTATTATAAGTTTACATTTTCAGATTCTAGCAAAACTACTGCGTGGATCTTAAAACCAAATCCAGTTCTATGCTGAGAAAAAATTCCTCTTTCCATTAATAATGGTATTCTCTGAATTTAAATGTGCTGAGAAGCTCGTTTTCTGATGAAATATCATTTTCCTATAAAAACAATGTTTAAAATTTTCCTATTCTCCTCAAACTTTTATGTACTGTACAATAGAAAATTTACGAATTTACGAATCTTTTGAGGTATGAATCGATTTCCTACCATTAAAATTGTGGTTTCTGGAATTTTTAATGTGGTTTATGATGACGTACTAGATTCAACTCGACTTAAAAAGTCTTATATCTCATCAGGAAAAATTCCTACCTAACAAGATACATATCTCGTTTTGCTATTAGTGATCTAAAGTAACTGAGAAAATGAATGTAGCGTTTTCTCTCACCAAATAATCTGGACTGCAGTATGACAATATTTACTTTTTACGTTCTGACTTCAAATCATTGTTTATCTCTACTTAACCCTTGAAATACTTAAGAAAACGTGTTTAAACATGAAATGCAATGGAATTGGAGTCAGCTCGACACTCTTTAAACAAATTTTGGTTATGAAATAACAAAATTTAGGTTATATTACATCGTCAACGTAAATTTTGTATTTGCATAAATACTGATTCAGTGCGACGAAGAAAAAAACTATTTCATTTTAAACAAATACAAAGAACGTTCTATTTTAGCAATCCAATTCGCTGTCTGAAAATTGTGAATTTACATCTTGTAAATGTATCCCAGTTGGCGTAAAAATGAAATAAAAGATATACCCATTATTTTCCTATAATGCCTATCTTGCTTGAGTACTTTTAGTCTAATTAAATCCTTGAGTCGTTCACTATCTGTCGGAGACAATCTCTCGAAATTTTTTTAGTTTCCAGAAGACATCTGGTTTTTTTTCCAGAATATTCATCATCCTCACCTCAACTGCTACGTTACGAATGAGCATTCGGGAGGGCGTTGATTATAATCCCTGTTAGGGCATCTAGACTTAGGTTTTCCTTGGTTTCCCCAAATCCCTCCAGGCCAATGCCGGGATGCTTCCATTAAAAAGGCCATTGTTGAATTTCTTCCCGTTCCTTACCACCATCCTTTCCCGCCAATAATGACCTCGACGTCGACGAGGCGTAAAGTCATAAATAAATAAACAAAAAAACTATTGAGCGATACAAGTCAGTCGCCACTTTTAGTTTCTGATTTCAGGTCAGATGTAAGTCTCATTACGCCTAGTCCCATGACGACGTATTTTTAAATTAATATCTGTTCTGGAGTTAAAACATTTTTACATATAATCTGGAATCATTTTAAAACTACAGGGGTAATTTTGAAGAGGTTTTCACTCTTCAAAACTAGGGATTTTCTTCGTCCTATAGCACTGGAGCACGAAATGCAGTTCATAGATACATGCATTTAGTAAAGCATTTTCTGAAAACTCGGACACTGATGTTGATGGGATATCATATTTTAATATGTTGGGCTCTAATTTAATGCTATGTCACCAGGCGTAAGAGTTGGTAACGACAACAAGTTCAAATTATTTAACCTATAACTTGGCTTGTTGTGGTTTACTGAGTCGATTTTTTATTTTTATTTTATTTTTACTTTTTTTATTTTTGCAAGTAGATGGAATTCGTGTCTGTTGATATTTCCCGCCAAAAATTTAAACCGGAATCAACCAATCAGGTAAGAGCACAGTTTCGACAATTCCGGGAATTGCACTAGTGCTACTGTTTGAGAGGTGTATATTTAGACCCACCTGCAGCTACGGTAAATCAGGATGATATAATTCATTAGTCAAAACATAGGAGAATAACTAGCGTTTATTTCAGTTATCAGTCTCTCGACTGGTTTGGTGCAATACTGCTTCTCTTCCTATCCTGGGCTAACTTCTTCATCTAAACATACCACTTACAACCTACTATTTCAGATATCTGCTTCATGTTCACTAATCTTTGTCTGCCTCTCCAGTTCTTATGTTCGACTGTTCCCTTACCAATAAATTAACCAGTCCCGCGTGTCTTAAAATGTGACCCATCCTCCTGTCTCTTCTTTCGGTAAGACTCTTCCACAAACTTCTCTCCTCACCCATCATTTCCATAGCACATTTATTTCGCACATTATTTGTCCTCTTTATTTTCAGCATCAAGTATTTTTAATTTTTTTTTGTTAAGGTTCTTGAAAAAGTAAGAACTACACAATACGTTCATTTGTTTTTGTCACGCGTTTAGGCCTGCAATCTACGCCGCCGCCAATGGGATTGGAGGGTGTTGGTTCCGGTAGTTCACGTCCGCTGCTCTGGAGCTTCACTTAGTCCTACCACACTGGAGATTGCTGCCAACGGGATCGCCATGGATGCTTGTTCCCACCGCATCAATATGGTGGCTCATCCCAGTGGATACATGATGCCGATCAATACCACCGAACTACTGATATATTAATAGATGATTTACTAACTTTGGTTTCAATCAGTAAATTGTGTTTCGTAAAGCTAACGATGTGCAAGCCTGCACTTTGATCATTTTTAATTTTTTGTTTCTTCTTGGCCGCTTGATCGTCACTGTCACTCATATTTAAACTCAATAATACTGTCACTGATTTAAAATCTGTAAGCAATTCTGAAAATTTTCTTTTGAAAACATAATGGAGCAGAGATTTTTTGGCCTTGACAACGTAATTGGGAAATCTTAGGTCCCAGGTTGGTGGGAAGTTTGTGCGCCTGTTGCGTATCTCCTTCCATATTGCTTCGTGGTTATGCTAACGTTGTGCATCTATATTTGGGTTTGTCAATATCCTGTAATTAGTTCCATAGTCTAATTGTTTCTTCATTGGTGGTCCAGAAGTTTCCTTGTCCACCTTAGTGTGTAGTCATAAGTCGGTTCAGCTCCTAGAGCTGATATCAGTGGGTTGGTAGACTTCTGGTTAGCCGTGTAAAGCTGGGTCGGCAGTTTGTCGAACCTTTGGCGTAGTCGAGGTAGACCACTTATTTGTTGGAGTTCTTCTACCCTCGTTTCTCTTGGCAGGTGGTATACGAGTCTAACGGCCCTATTCTGGATTGTATGTAGCAGTTGGGTGGGAGACTGCAGTGTTACCCCAGATTACTGCAGCATATTCCAGTATTGGTCTTACAAGCGCGACCTAAATCCGGTCTCAGTGCTGAAAAAGTCTCTCAGGACAGGGTATAGTGTTCTTAGTCTTCCTGTAGCCTTTCCGCGCACGTTGGTGACATCATCCTCCTATCCATTTTGACTCCTTGGTAGGTAGCTCTCCTGGTCCAATTTATGTCTTCCCCAAAGAGAGTTAGTGGCATTAGATGTGGTGGTACCTTCTTCCTGGTTAGGATGATTGCTTGACTCTTTGGTGCGTTAAAGGCTAAGTGCCATTTGGTCTCCCATTGTTGTATGTTATTGCAAGCGCGACAGAGTCTTGTTCGCAGGGTGTTGAACTTCAGGCTCCTTGCATACAAGGCTGTGTCGCCGGCGTAGAGATCCTTCCGAACACGATCTGTGCTGGGAGTATCTGCCGTGTATAGGCTGTACAGCACCGGTCCCAAGACGGAGCCTTGCAGGACACCTGCAGAGATATTCTTCACTGATGAGTAGGCGCCGACCAACACAACCCGAAAAGTCCGTTCCTTCAAGTAGCTCCTCAATAATCTGACATGGGAGAGTGGGACCCCTTTTGCAAGCATCGTGTCGAGGAGGCCCTGGTGCCACGCCGAATCGAATGCGCGGCTAACGTCGAGTAACACTGCTCCAAACTATTCTCGACGCTCGAAGACAGCAAAGGCTTCTTCACCGACGCGGAGCAGATGATGAGATGTGGAATGCTGCTTCGGGAAGCCAAAATGTTCGTCAAGGGAGCAGAGAGTGGTGGTGGAGAGGGGGCATGACGGCATAAGAGAGCGTCCTGCCGTTTGCCGTCTTACTCCTAATGCGAGCCAATAGATGTTTCACATCAAAAACAACGAGAAGGGTGAAGCAAATGTCATACTGCTTAGACAATAAGTTAGGAAAAATACAACAGAACTCAAATAATTCAGTGCTGCAGACCTTTGGCATGCTTATTAAACTGATATGTTTTGTTGTTTAATGATAGATAGTGCATGGTGCACAAATAAGACAACCTGACTGATTCCGAGAAAGTGATAGATCTCATGGCTGTTTCATGTTTCGTCAAAATGGGTGAAACTGAGCATCTGAATTTTACTGCTATTATAAAATTTCTTTACCAAAGGCATGTTAAGAACTTTAAACTGAATTTCTTGTCCGTTACCCACAAATCAAAGGAAAATAGTTGGATAACGTTTACCATTTTGGCGGAAAGATTTAATTCATTAAACAGTGAACCACACTGCATTGCGGATATATTTAACTGGTTCTTTACCATTGTTCTTTTAGTAATGTTTCACTGCATGCAACACACTATTAATGCAACTGAAATGATGTGTTGTATATGCCACTCTTAAACATCCATATCACGCATACTCTAAGTTACTAGAATACGCGCTTAATGCTATAGAAGACAATGTTCTGTCATCACTGGGCAACAAACAATTTTTCACTTTTTTATATTTTTTCCACTTTGTTCAAGGAAAATAATTTGTAGCAGATGTTGGCATGGAATCGATATTATATCAAAGCGCTTGTGACTAAAATACGACAAAAATTGGTATAAGAATATTCTCGAAAAATTTGAAAAAATTTGAAAAAAATTGAAGCGGTAAATAAAAAAAAATACGTAATCTGTAAAGTATGAATATGTAAATAAACGTATTGAAGATTGAATTTTCATGTAAGAGAAAAGGATTTTCGTTATAATTTTTCGAACTGAAAGGCATCACACTAAAGGCAGAAAGTCATGTGTTATCTCCCATTATCATGCGGTGCCTCCATTTGCCCAGCGAAGTACAATAACCCGACGAGGCATTGTTTTAATTAGTCGTCAGAACTACCCTGAAGAAATATTAAGCCATTCTTTCTCTACAACCACCCATAATTACGAAAGTGTTGCAGGTGCAGAACGTTATGCACTAACTGACCTTCCAATAATGTCCCAAATATTTTCGATTGTATTCAAGTCTGGAAATCTAGGTGGCCAAATAATTCGCTGGAATTGTCCAGAATGTTCTTCAAACCATAAGTGAACGATTTCGTTGCGGTGACTTCGTGCATTGTCGACCTGGAAAAATCCATCGTTGTGTTGGAACATGATGGCCAAGAATGGCCGCAAATGATCTCCAAGTAGGTGAAAATAGCCGTTTCCAGTCTCTGCTCGGCTCAGTTTGACCATAGGTCCCTGTTCATGCCATGTAAACATCGCCCATACCAGGATGGAGAGTCTTGCTGACAACATTGGTCAATGACTTCGAGGGGTCCACGCCACGCTCAAACCCTACCACCAAATGGAATCGTGACCCATCTTACCTGTTTACAGTCAGCTAGGTTCAAATTGATACTTTCATGAGCCAGGGAAAGGTATTGCAGGTGATGGCGTTTTGTTAGCGGAGGCACTATTTTTAATCTTCTGCTGCCATATCCCATCAACGTCAAATTTCGCTGCACTGTCCGCATGGACATATCTGTCGTACGTCCCACATTGCGAGTTCCTGTTCTTTGACGCAGTGTTGCCTGTCTCACAACACTGATATATCGACCGCAGACGTCGCTGGTTTCGGTCGTTAAGCAGACGTGGTCGGCCATTTATTATTTACAGGGAGTGGAAGCTACAGAAATTAAATACTCATTACACATTCTTGACAGTGTGACACTATGTTGAAATCACGAACAATTTATAAAATGAAATTCTCCATTCGTTTAAAGCCTACTTCTATTCCGCGTTTGAAGTCTGTTAATTCATATCCTGTGGCCATAATCACGTTAGAAAGCTTTCACACAACTCAAGCCCTTATACTGTACGGCAAATTTTTACCTTTCTCCCGCAGTGTTACTACCATTTGGATATTTGCATCTTCCTATCCCGTGACATTTGGCACTTCTATGTGTTAAATAAGGATTGTCTTTAATTTCTTTTGTACCTAGAAATTTTCATTTGCTTAATTCACTGTCTTAAACTGAAAGATAATAAATTTAAATAGTTTTATTACTTATTGCTTTGATCACTTTAATTACGTGACGAAGTACTACCTCTATTTGCTTTTCTACAAATTCGCTGCTCTTTAAAAATCTGTGTTTAATATTTTTGTATCCCATGAAATGTTTGTGGAACCAGTGGGTTGATGGGAGCCAATAGGTCTATTTGTCCAGAACATACGGGATAAATGAACAGCACACCAAAAACTAGTTTTGCCTGCAATAACTTAGGACGGACCACTTTGCAAGCGAGCCTCTTATAACATATTGCAATTTAAACTTAGTCACAAAGGACGTTGGACAGTGCCTAATGAAAAGCAAGGTTAAGTGTTGATACCTCAACACTCTTAGTCAAGAGAATTATGCAACTTGTTAATTGCATGAATATAATGACGAAACAACATGTAAATTTCAGCAGTTACAAGTGTCAGTGTTAGTTATTCGTTTTTTAAACTCACAGAGATGAAACGGATATTCAATGATTGGTTTTAACTGCAACCAGGCGCCTTGTCTTGCTAATATTGGCAATTAATTCCTCTGCTCACAGTTTTCAGATTTTATTGCTTGATATTTGGTACCGTTCCGATTCTCACTTTACCCCCGATGTCATGCTAGCTTTAATCGTCAGCATCTTGCTCGCTAGACGTTTAAAGATTTGATCAATTGGTTTTTCTGTTCCATATTTCACGATATGGCTCATTCAGTTGGAAATCCGCGTTGAGGTGGGCATTTAAGTTCCTCTGTTCCACATCTATAATATAAAAATGAATCGCAAAATGTGTTGGTAAGCGCATAACTCAACAACGCCTGGACCAATTCGGCTAATTCTTTTTTTTATATTTTCGTTACGGCACCGGGAAGGTTCTTATGGAGAGATAAAACGTAAAAATTAGAAGGAAAATAGTAAAAACCACACTTTTCTTTTCCGTCAATCAAAACAAAACAAAGGCGCGTTAGGATTATCTTTGGTATGACTTCATAGGCTCCATGGATATTAATGTATGTCTGCGTGTGATCAGCAAAAATAATATCACTGACGTACGCGTTATCATTATTTCCTCTGTGCGTGGCATTTTCTTGGATGCTTTTAAATTATCGCTTCTCTCGAAAACCAATTGTGTGTTTATTTGTTCAGTGTGTTTATATGTAGACCAATGCTGCCTACCACGAAAGTTTCGACTATGAAAATAGAATGGATCAGTTTAGAAGGAAGCAATACTAAGAATACCTAAAAAGCAAAATCGATTACTGGTATTTCAGTTGAGAAGCGATATGCATTATCGTCTGACGATCGATCCACACTTATCCTTTTATTTTAAGAATCCAATGTTCTGGTAAGCCTTGTGCTGATGGGTTCCATTCGTTTGAAATTATGTTCAGGTAGAATTCATAATTTAAATTCCATTAATATCCATGGAGCCAATGAAGTCATACCAAAGATAATCCTAACGTGCCTTTGCTTTGTTTTGATTGACGGAAAAGAAAAGTGTGGTTTTTACTATTTTCCTTCTAATTTTTACGTTCTCGAGTTTTGGAAATGACGGGTGAGAAAAGAAGTTTATGGAAGAAGCTTGCAGAAAGAAGAGACAGGCTGGTAGGTCATATTTTGAGACATGCTGGATTGGTTAATTTGTTAGTGGAGGGAACAGTCGAAGGTAAGAACTGTAGAGGAAGACCGAGATTAGAATATATGAAGCAGATAATTGAGGACGTGGGGTGTAAGGGGTATGTAAAAATGAAGAGGTTAGCACAGGATAGGAAGGGATGAAGGATTGCATCAATTCTTAAAATAATAGGATAAATGTGGCTCGATCGTCAGACGCTATTGCATATCGCTTCTCAACTGAAATACCAGTAATCGATTTTGCTTTTCAGTATTGCATCCTTCTAAACTGATGCATTCTATTTCCATAGTCGAAATTTTCTTGATAGGCGGCATGGGTTTACATGTAAACACACTGTACAAATTAACACACAATGGGTTTTCGAGAGAAGCGAAAATTTAAAAGCAACCAAGAAAATGCCAGGCACGGAGGAAATAATAACAACACCTACGTCAGTGATATTATTTTCGCTGATCACACGCAGGCTAGATCACAAAACTGTATAGCATTAATGTAATTGCTGGACGTTTTGAATAAAACATAGCTATATAAAAAAAGATTAATATCCATAGAGCTTAATCAACTTGAAGACATACCAAAGATAATTCTAACGGCTCGACCAATTTGGCTAATTTTTTTTATTCATATTTTCGTTAATCCACAAGGAAGGTTACAGAGAGAAAAAACGTAAAAATTGCGAGGAAAATAGTTTTCCCATACAAACCAGCCAATCAAAAAAAAAAAAAAAAAAAAAAAAAAACAAAGTCGCGTTAGGATTATCTCTGGTATGCCTTCAAATTGATTAGTCTATGCCTGCCCAAAATAAAGTTCGAAGGAAAAAAAGGGTTTGCGTATCATCAACGAAAATAATTTACTGCCAGTCAATCAAAACAAAGCAAAGGCGCCTGCCTGATGATTATCTTTGGAATAGCTAAGTGATCAATCTGCGAAATGTTTTCAAAAGAAGTCATTGGCATTGGTAATGACAAAATCCCTGTAGACGTTTTGACTGGCTGCATTACATTTCATGTTACAGAGACAAAACACGGATGAAAATGAAATAAATTTCAAAATTCAAAATGAAATTGCCGGTGAATTAAGGACATACAAATCAGTTGATTGTACAATTAACCAAGATGATGTCAAACATCCACTAGAATTTTTGGATTTTCCAGGATTGTTGTCTCATAATCTTCAATTAAACGAATGATCGGTGGTCATAATGTTGCGAAATATCAAGCAACCGGGTCTTTGTAATGGCACATGGCTAGCAGTGAAAAAATTACTGAACAATGTGATCGAAGCAACCATTCCAAAGGGAAAATATAAGGGAGAGGATGTGTTGATACCTCGCATCCCAATGGTAGCAACTGACGTACCAAGTTGAATTAAAACGACTGCATTTTCCAGTACTGTTTGCTTTCGCTATGACCATAAATAAATCCCAGGGTCAGTAGTTGAGTGTTTGCGGCGTTTATCTTGAAAACCCATGATTCTCTCATGGACAGTTGTATGTTGCCTGCTCCCGCAGTTAAACTGTTGGAAAACCGTCAGCTTTATTTGTTTATGCGCCAGGAAACCAAAAAAAAAATATCGTTTACCTTAAAGCATTACAATAAAAATATCATCACATTATTACTAAAGTCATGCAGTGTACGAAATAGAAAACATATTTTTGTAAGTAATCGTTGTTAATTATTGAGACATTAAATCAATAAATAAAGTGATCACTCTGTAATACGTTTTATTTATTTTTTCTATTGGACTACGATAGGACAATAACATTTGACAGAAAGAAATCTGTCGGGGCAGCTAGTTCGATATAAAAAAGAGATTCCCTAATGCACGGTAAAGAAGTTTTATCGTCGTTATGAACAGTTGCTTTTTTTAGTCTTCATGCCTCCTCGACACCGAGGTCATTGAATGCAGGAGAAGATCGAGGGCAAGGAACGGGAAGGAATTTAGTCACTACCTTTTGAAGGACCCCTCTCGTCATTTGCCTGGAGAATCTTCACATAGACGGAAAAAGTACAAGATGAGAAATATAAAAATAATCGCAAAATAAATCTAATGTCACATGTTTCAAATTATTAACTATTGTAAATACAGACGAATGGAAAGTGGAAGAGTAGGTGAAGATCAATTTGGGATTAGGAAAAACAGGGGTATCAAATTCTGGCTTAAAATTAACATTGGAAATGTGGATCACGAAAAAAAGTTTACTTTTATGGCGTGTATGGACTTAGAAAAAAACGTTTTGATAATGCTAAGTGTAAAAAGATGCTCATTGTTTTATAAAAGTCAGGTGTAAAACATGGAGATTGTGTAATCGACCGTTTTAGGAAGCCTGGTCGATTGGTTTACAGGATGGCTTGGGCAAAGGCAACTCTTTCCACTATTCACTTACTTGGCTGGATCTCTCTGCTTCAGTGCTAGTCCCGCTAGTCCTCCGTCTAACTGCATCCGTTGGCTGTAACTCCAGGTATCTGCATGGTATCCAAGTTACTAAGTAGGCAAAGTCTTCAAATGCTGTTACCTATTTATTGTGCCAATGTCATCGGATAGTTACACTTATTAGATGGTTCCCCTCAGCAAAGAATCCAAGACGCTTTAGTTCCAACAATCTGTAGGAGTAGACTTACATATTAACTTCGGCATCAAGGAGCGGACCCAGCTGGCTTCTCGACGTCGATCCCTAATCCGACATAGTGACTGTGTTGGTATTCTTCCAGACTGCGAGGTCAAGGCACTATGCTACCTCGCTTTTATAGCGTAAGTCACACGCCGATACACGTGATTCCTGTCTATGCATCGAATGTACTCGAACGTTGACGCGTGACTTGAGTCGGTGACCTCCCGAATGTTCTAGAAGGCTGTTATGTGCGTTTAACCCACTTTACATTTGGTCACGTCTGCTTCGTTCAATACCGTTTGTCTTGCGCGGGCCCGATGTGCGATTCTGCTGACACACACTCTCAGCATATCAGCTTTGCTCGATTCGCTGCGGTTCCACAGCCGCCGTTTAAAATCGTACTTTTAAGGATTATTTATTTATTCCTTTTTCTTGTTAAAAACCCCCCATTACAATAGAAGAATTTTTATATATAAAGATAAATGTATGTATGTTTGTTTGTTCTTGATACAAATCCACAGTTTTCATCCGATCTCGATGAAACTTTGCACACTTATCCTTTGAAACAAGGAGATAAATACTGTCTACATTTGGTTGAAAAATTATCTGTATAAATAACACATGTTGTCTCATAACTTCGAAATACGGCGATAGACAGACACGTTGGATATGGTCATCTCCGTACCGTGTTTCCGTATAGTGGACTGGAGGCTTTTAAAAAAAAAATATAAAAAAAAAGTGGTTAAAGCACTTGCTTACAAACGTGGTGGTCTCCGGTTCAACTCTCCGTGGAGGCTAAGATTTTTAAAAATTGTTTTTCATCGTAAGAGTCAGACCTGGGCCGTAAGTTATTCGGATTGAATGTTAAACTGTAGATATTAGAAAGTTAGGGTGCAATGCGAGGCAAATCGTAGGTAGTGTTGCAATGTTGTAGGTGTACACTTTTTTAGGTTATAATGATCCCTCAGGTGTTTTTCGCAGTCAGTGTGAGTGTGAACCACAATAACATTATTATAAATACGGAAGTCTCTGTCTTTTTGACGACTAAATGGCTATATCATTGTGATTCAATTTTATAAGGAAATCTGTATGAAGGGCACAGGATATTTTTTCCAGTATGATTAACAGTTGTAGTCACGAAATTTTGATACTTTATCGAATGGTGACAGAAATATGTTGGAATTTGATTCTCTTCAAGAGACAGGTTCGACGGTAGAATGATATAGTAATAGCTTTCTTGTCATATTATTCCCACTCGATATTGTTTGGGACCAATCCTTCGTTAGCAACTTTCTATATTTAATTCTGGCAAAAAAATTCTTAATCCACGCTTACGAAGTCGCGGGTACGGGCTAGTAATTTATAATCAGCATTAGAATCACGTGACTATAGCAATTGTGGAGACTCACGAGAGACACGCATCTACCATAAGAGGTGAATGACATGATTGCAGTACATATACACTAGTATTTAATAGGTATCTAGGTGATGACATCATGGAAGCAAAAAAATAAATAAATTGAATACGGGATAATTTTTCAGCGAGAAACAACCAGTACGTACTAATTTGCTGCTGTTAACAAACAGGAGTTACAATACTGAGAAATTACTGAACGGCATGACCAAAAGAATGGAAGAAGAATTTTGACTAAATATAAACAAAGCTAGACAAATGCCATGATACCTAGCAGTAATGACGGCAACAAGAGTAGGTGAAATACTGTATATTTAAAAAATCAGGATCATGTATAATAGAAAAACAAGATAATTGTGTTATTAAATAAAATCACATCTACTCAAGAACGATGTCAAAAGTAGGATAACTATTGTGAAAAGAAGCTTCTTGTAAAATAAAAATATTTTAATTTCAAACATAGACTTAGGACTTTGAAAGAAGTTCTTATGGAGCAGAGCGCTGTATGAAATTGATGCTTGGTCTTTAGGAACACGAGAAAGAAGGAAAATTGAAAATTAACTGCATGGATAAAGCACGAAATGAACGTGTTTTGGAACAGATGTTCGAGGATAGAATTTTGTCGAAGAATCACAAAGTAAGAAGAAACAGGATGATTGGTTAATTTTAAGACATGCGGGACTGTTGAATTTGTTAGTAGTAGGAGTTGTAGAAGAAAATAATGATTAGAATACATGAAGAAAATTATTGAGAGCGTAGGTTGTAAGATATATGTTGAGATCAGGAGATCGGTTCAGGGTAGAAAGGGATGGAGGACTGCATCAAACCAGAGGAGAAAAGTGATGACCGAAAAAGTTAATATTATTTCTCCTTTACTTTTAACTAAACTCGGTATTTGTAGTAGCTGCGCTCAAATTAAATAAATTATAGGTTATTATGTATTAAAAATTAGCATAAAGCAAATGATTTTTGTGATATAAATGTTAAATATAGATTCCTACCATTGTAATTGAATGGCGAATTCTTTCCGGTAACTTAGGCATACCTCCAGCAATAAATTATTTCCGTAATTAGTATTTCTGGATCTCGAATATGCGATTTACTTTCAACAAGTTCTCGGCCACCTTTTAAAGCTTTACTGCAATAATAGACGTTTTGTGAACAAGCTGCTTTTAAGTGTTTTACGTGTGTTGTTTACAATATTTCTTTTGAAGACATTTAATACGAAGTGTTGTTCCCTTAAGTGCACTCGTAATTCAAAGTTTCCATCAAATAAATAACACTGCTGCCTGAAACAGTCAGATAGGTTGGTATTAGTTACCGCACATCAGAAAATACTCCCAGCGTCGGTATTAACTTCGTTTATTAGGCGCAGTATGCTAATTGTAACGTTAGTTTCAATGGTTATCGCAAATTTCTTCGACTGTAGACAGCGTGAGCATTCTGATACCATATACTTGTACTCAAACTTACACCGTGGCTGTATCACTATCTTCTCCGTGTGTATTGTGCCAAGTTTGGTAGCATCATCTTCGTGTTGTTCCCAAGTTACGCTACGTGTTGTTGGCTGGGTGTATGGCTGCATGTTCGCGTCAGATACTGAGTATTGCGTGTCTAGCATTGGGCAGGAGGGACTGTAATTTTGTTTCAAGATGGTTATCTTTCTCCTTATACGAGGTGCATTCAAGTTCTAAGGCCTCCGATTTTTTTTCTAACTAACTACTCACCCGAAAGCTATGCAACTGGTGTTACTTCTCGAAGTAATCTCCCTGCAGGACTACGCATTTTTCACAACGTCGACGCCATGATTCCATGGCCGCGGCGAAGGCTTCTTTAGGAGTCTGTTTTGACCACTGGAAAATCGCAGAAGCAGTAGCAACACGGCTGGTGAATGTGCGGGCACTGAGTCTTTCATTGTTGGGAACAGCCAAAAGTCACTAGGAGCCAGGACAGGTGAGTAGGGAGCATGAGAATTCACTTCAAAGCTGTTTTCATGAAGAAACTGATGCGTAACGTTAGCCCGATGTGCGGGTGCGTTGTCTTAGTGAAACAGCACACGCGCAGCCTTTCCCGGACGTTTTTGTTGTAGTGTAGGAAGGAATTTGTTCTCCAAAACATTTTCGTAGGTTGCACCTGTCACCGTAGTGCCCTTTGGAACGCAATGGCTAAGGATTATGCCCTCGCTGTCCCAGAACATGGCCACCATCATTTTTCAGCACTGGCGGTTACCCGAAATTTTTTTGGTGGTGGTGAATCTGTGTGCTTCCATTGAGCTAACTGGCTTTTGTTTCTGGATTGAAAAATGGAATCCATGTCTCATCCGTTGTCACAATCATGCCTTCGTTGCGCGTCAACATTGCTTGGCAACATGCCACACGAGCAGCCTTGTGATCATCCGTCAGCATTCGTGGCACCCACCTGGAGGACACTTTTCGCATTTTCAGGTCGTCATGCAGGATTATGTACACAGAACCCACGGAAATGCTAATACTGGAGGCGATATGTTCAACAGTCATTCGGCGATCCCCCAAAACAAGTCTCTCCACTTGCTCGAGCATGTCGTCAGACTGGCTTGTGCGAGGCCGAGGTTGTTTTGGTTTGTTGTCACACGATGTTCTGCCTTCATTAAATTGTCGCAGCCACGAACGCACTTTCGATACATACACAACTCCATCACTACATGTCTCCTTCAACTGACGATGAGTTTCAATTGGTGTCACGCCACGCAAATTCAGAAAACGAATGATTACACGTTGTTCAACTAAGGAAAATTTTGCCATTATAAGTATCTAAAACAGTTCTCATTCTCGACGCTGCCGCTAGAGTTCCATCTGCCATACAGTGCTGCCAGCTCTGTCACGTATTGACAACGAGTGCACGCTCATTTTAAAACAATACACATGTTTTTTTTCTTTTCAGTCTGGACAAAAAAAATCGGAGGCCGTAGAACTTGAATACACCTCGTACAAGATCTCGTCGGGATTGTATATGTCCTCTCTGAGCCTGGTTGATAATCAGTATAAGCTAGGGCTGCATATTCTGGTGGACCGTTCCATCTATCCAGAGTTCGATTTTTGATGATTGTGCAAGATCTATGCAGAGGAATTCAGTAATGGTTTCTTCTCAAGACTATCGCCGAATTCCTTCCCGGTTATTGTCCCAGATTATATTCATCCATCCACGACATCAATGTCGACGAAGCGTCGGAAAATATCAAAATATTTATGTCCGCTCACGATTTACGTGCATGTGTCAGGTGGTCTTCATGGAAGTCGTTTGTATCTAGGGATGCACTGAAACAATTATCGTGGCATTTTGCTTCTCTCCATTCCTTTTACTTTCTGAAACTTTTTTCTGTACAACATATACGACAGTAGGTGATGTTTTTAACTTTATTTTCTGAAATGGTCTAATCGCGTATGTCCGACGGTTCTTCTCAGGATCTCCAATTCCACTGTAGTAACTCGCCATTCATCTTGCGCCTTTAGTGTTCAGCATCAATACAACTTCCAACATATCTGAGGTGTAGGAAGCCGCATTGTGTGGCTACTACCTTACAGCTTTCTAGTTACTGACGTCTCCTCGAATGCGGTGGAACTGTAATACCACTATAACTCGGTCATCAAATCGTCATTTGTAAGAGCTAAGATCGTCATGAAAAGATGAGAATGATAGGTAGTACAGGTTGTACAATGGTCATTGCTACTTCTTGAATATTTGACAAATAGTTGCTGTAATTTACAGTAACGTCAGCCTATTAAACACAAAAGAATATTCGTAGCGAACAACCGAAATAAAAGTTGTTAAAAAACCATGTTGTGAACTCAATAACCCGAATAATAGGGACAAAATTATGATTATATTTCTTATTTACAGATATATGTTCATTTTTTTTTTTTACCTTATTAAACTGTTAGACTCATATGAAATTCACCAGCAATGAGATTAAGTTTGTCTAACAACTCTGACTTAATGCAAATACTGATACTCGTATGAGTAAGAATGAAGCACATTCTACAACTAACTTCCAGCCCAGTCAGATCACTGGATTATCTGAGTTTACTTAGTAATAGCTTGCAATGGTTATCAGCTGAAATTGTGTGTGCGTTTGTTAGAATGGTGTTTGGCAAATGTAAGGACTAAACTGGTTGTCATGACCTGGTGACTGGGTTTTTATTGGCTGCGCAATCCACCCCTATAGTAGCCACCTTAAACTAACCGGATAATCCTACCGGGTACATGGGACCTACAGTGAAACGTATAATCCAAACCACGAAAGTGTTATGACGTACTTAGCATTAGACGGCAAGCTGAAGGTCGGATTTAGGAAATCCCAGCCGAGACAGGGATTCGATCCGGAGACCTACCGAACTTCATTCAGACGCCTTAACCACTGAGTCACCAGCCCGACATGGCTTTCTACCTTTCCTCACCCCCCCCCCCCCCACGTATCACGTAGCTTTTTCCCCTATTGGTTCCAGAAGACATTTTGCACGAGGTCATTAGAGGCGGGATGGGACTGGGGACAAGGAACGGGAAGGGACTCGGCCATGGCCTTTTTGAAGAAAGTATCCCGGCATTCGACTGGAGTGATTTGGGGAAACCATAGAAACCCCAAATCTGGATACCCGGACGGGGATTCGAACCGATGTCCTCCCGAATGCGAGGCCAGAGCATTAACCACTCACCCACCACGCTCGGTAGCACATGCTGTTGTGTGTTCCGTACCTCATTTTAACTGTGATAAAAAATATAAATGGAAAGCTACGTGGTCTTGGCCTCCACCTCGTAGCCCAGCGATGCCAGCGTAGCTATTCAGCCAACCACTCCCTGCACCCCCCTTGACCGAGCCACATAGTTTATGGACGCTCCCAAAGTAGTGAAGGCGGTGTTCCAGCGTCAACTGCGATTGGTCCAACTTTGTTATTAGATCGCGCCCAACTCTGATTGCACGCAAATAGTGTACAGTTCTCCTGGATCACCCTCTGACGGTGACCGTACAGATGATTAATGTTTTGCCTTGATTGATAAGCTACTGCAGCTGGTAGCCCTTGCTGTTTGCTGACTGGGTAATGAAGATGACTTCAACTTAATGCCGGCCATCACCACTAACTGTTACACATTTTTTGTTTGGACTTTTGGAAGCGTCGATAACGAGGTAATTTGCACCTTCTCAGCAGTCGCTGCTAAGTGCCTATGTTTATTAACAGGCACAGTTTCCTGTGTGTTGCTCTTTTTTTACATAACTCAATAACTGACATCATTTCTTACGTCCTATCTCGGTTAGATCAAATTCGGCTGTTGAGCTAACACGATATAGTGAGGACTCTGACTCGAAACACAGGGAAAGGAGTGACTCTTTCCGAGGAATCAAGAAATAACTACCAAGAGTGGTGGTGTAACGGTTAGCGTTCTCGCCTCGCATTCGGGAGGACGCCGGTTCGAATCTCCATCCGGGCATCCAGATTTGGGTTTTCCATGGTTTCCCAAATCACTCCAGGCAAAAGCTGGGATGCTTCCTTCAAAAGGCCATGGCCGAATTCCTTCCCATTCCTTGCCCTCCATCCTTTCCCATCTCTAAAAACCTCGCTGTTAAGAAACGTTAAGCAGTTAAAAAAAAAAACTAACAGTGTTCCAACCCGCAAGTCCCACACAGCAGGTGTTATTTCAAAATACAGTTTGAATAATTAGAATAATTACGAAACAATATTCTTAGGTTCTAGACAACAGTAGCAGTAAAAGATAACAGTTAAATTTACTACCGCAACGCTCAATTTTAGCAAAGTACTGGACACTGTTTGGCAACAGGTGACAACCGCAAGCACAATAGCGCCTTGTGAGCACTTGCTGGGTTGAATATCTGGAATTCATGGAATCAATCTGCATGCAGGATCCCCTTACTGGGAGTCATCTCCTTATATTCACTCTGACGCAATTGATCCATTAATTACAATGGAAGCCGCTGGTCAGCTGGGGTTGTGCAAGATCTTGAAGAAAACTATTCTAACTGGGAATGGGAGGAATCTTAAATGGTTCCATCTGTCTGCGAAATGTGTAACTTCTGTTTTGTGTGATAGGTGTATGTTTGTTTGAGAAATGTATAGTTTATGAGGCGGAAAATGGGGACCGTTCCAACATTCTTCTAGGTCAGGGGTCGGTAAACCGTGGCTCCGGAGAAGCATGCGGCTCTTCGAAGATATCAGAGTGACTCTTTGATAATATTGTTTAAATAAATCCTTATCGACAATACTAATTAAGAATATAGAAAGAAAAATACACTTTGTTTTCAAAGGACCTTGTAACAGCCCTCAAACCTAAAATTAAATGTAATGATATTTTATGAAGCATTTGTGGTAAGCCAGAGTTTGTTTGAATATGATCTGCTATGTGTGTTTTGCAAATTCCTGTAAATCAGTGTATATAGACTCTGTTTTATGAAAAGAAATTATTTAAAGGCCATTTAATATGTTTAACAACCGAATTGTGCAAGAGAATTGCTTAAATGTTCATAATTCTAAGTATTAATGCAAGTTACGATGTTCAAAGAACAATTTTCTACAGTTTAAAATGATTTCTGTGAATAATTTTGTGTTTAAGTATCTTTAATTTCCATTTTTGACCGTTTTATAATGATTTTAAATGATTATGTATTAATTCCGATTGTTTTTAATATGTTTCAATTGTTTAAGTATTGTTAATGTTCGAGAATTATCTGGCGGAAGTTTTTGAAGTGTTCTAGAAATTTCGATGGAGTTTATATAAAGCAATCATCCAAGACAGAGTTAGTTAGTTTTTCGGCAAAGTTTTCACCGACTAAATTATCTGTGGAAGGAGTGTTGTATGCTATCTTTGGATTGTATCTATGCATGTAAACACTATCGTTCACGTCGAGTTTCTTTGAGAATAAAAACAAGTCTAAACTGAAATACATTGTGGACTACTTAATTATCGTATTAATTAAACCACGAACAGTCTTATAACCTGTTAACTGCTTTTAAAAAAAATACAAAAAATGCAGGCGATACTATCTTCAGTACTTGGAAGAGTCTGTCGGATTCATACAAGGAGTTTGCATTTGGTGTTCTTAGTATCTTCGGCTCGACACAAAGGTTTTCCAATACGAAACTTATTAAAAATAAATTGAGGACAAAAATTATTCATTAGAACTTTGACTCATGCTTAAAATTAAAAACAACAAGCTACGCATCTAAATCGTAAGATTTTCTGAGGAAATACAAGCAGTAATTAAAATGCTTACTACTTATTTATGAATTTATTATTTACATATATTTATGTATGATGGTGTGTTTATTATTGAATAAATTATACTACTTTTTAAATTCAAATATAACATGTCCTAAGTCTCTTATAAATTTTTCCCGACGCCTTTAAAGGTGAAATTGTCTCTTAGCCTCTAAAGTTTGCGGACCACTGTTCTAGGTGATTGTCGGAAACCGCAATCAGAACGACTGTGAAGCAGCACCAGGACTACAACCTGTTCCCCTCTGTACCTTCCCGAGCCACTGTGATGTCATACTAGTGGGTACGCATAATAGATTTTTTTTTTAAATAAAATAATAACAATAAAATGTGTATTTATATTGTTCTAACTATTGCATCGAGCTTTACTCATATAATTGTGGCCAAAACAGTTAGGTACTGCTATCCTGCATCATTTGACAGTCTGTCGGATCCCGCACAAATTTACGCTGATTCGCAATTCGCAAAATGGCGCGAAAACGCGTGTTGTCTGCCCGACAGGATGGGTTGCATTGTCCCTCTTGCCCGTAACCTTCCAAATGATATTTGAATCGAGTCTAAAAATTTGTATTCTTGTCGTTCGTGGTGATTCGCAAGTATATAGATTCACTTTTACGTATTTATCAGAATTTACTTACATTTTGCTGCACACATTACTATAATATGAATTATGTTGGCTATTTTCCAACAATTTACTAAGTTTATAGTGGACCGAGTAATAATACTCGTAAAATTCTCACCTTATTATATGTAAAGTATAAAATTTTATATCAATCAATATGTAAATTTCATTAAATTAAGAGAGGATGACATATTTAAATTAACGTCATTTAGTTAGCAATCCCGCAAATGTCCTGCTGGAGTGAAAACAGTGCGGGATTGCAATTCTTAATTACGGCGTGGGCAACACATAACTAGTGCGGGATTGCAACTCTTAATTACGGCGTGGAAAACACTCGACGAACACATAACTTAATTAACATTGAACTCGAATCGGTGGTTCTTACAATTCGAGGCTAGCGTGCTATTGTATACACTGCCAGGGCCGGCTCCATAATATTGACCGTACTTATGTTTTCCTAGACTGTGAAATAAACAACCTGCTAACACCCAATGGTATTATGCAGCATGTAACTTACTTTAGTAATTAATATAGGCGCTCATCTATCAGTTGAAACGAGAGCGCATATGTTTATTACGAAACTTCAGTACTTGTCTTAGCAACAGAAAAATAAATAGGCGATTTATTTAACTTCATCACTTAGTCTTCCCACGAGAAAAGTTTAATTAGGATACTTTAGGCTATTTTTTTTTTTTTTTTTCAATGGCTTTCGGCGACTAAGCCATTCAGCCAGCTCAATGTGTTTTTATGATCTCATGTGATTTTTTTTTTTTTTTTGTTTATCCAGTGCGTTTATGCTTCCTATGTATAGACACCACAGGACGGACAGGACATTCAGACACACAACACTTAACATCCATGCCCGCGGCCGGATTCGAACCGGCGACCTTCGGCACGTGGAGCTAGTGCTCTAGCCCTTACGCTACCGAGGCCGGCCAGGCTAATTTATACAGCCTAATGCGTTCCTACTTGAACCAAGGACCTAACGGAATTTCGCCAGAGCGAGACCAATGACATACTATGCGGATCCGGATTCCGGAATCCGCAACCGCAAAACGCATAGGGAAAAACCGCATTTGGAGCTACTGCTCGAGAGCTCGTTCTTCCTGGAAGGACGGTCTATAATCCTCTACCTTCCTGGAAAGATGGTGTCACCAGAAAAAACGCACTGTCATTCCCTGATGGTATCTAGGTGAGCACTTGGGATTTATAGGCGGGCGATTAAAGACCAATTTTTCAAGCAACCCAACCGTCTAAAACTGATTTAAGAGACTGAATAATTGCCAATCTGCCATCTGAATACGGAAAAAATTACACCTCTTTACTATTTTTAGTTCGAGTATTGTAAAATATAGACCCATCACCGCCTTCGGAAGCCAGTAATGAAGATAACCGAAAAAGATACTCCTTGGCGATGGACGAAACCATGAAAGATTCTTAAAGTTAAAATAAAAAACCAATGCCAGCACAGTACATATATCCCCTTGCTGACTTTCGCAGTGGAAAATCCTAAATTAAAGAGTTTTTACTTAATTATCAGTTTCACTCCGTGAAAGAATTTTCTTATTAGGATTTCGTAACTAAAGATGACTAACAAAATGGTGTATGTTCTTGCGGTGCAGAATGGGAAATTGTCAATCATTTTTTTTTAACAAGTGCTTTACACCTCGCTGACGTCGGGGTCATTAGAGGTGGGATGTGACTGGGGACAAGGAACGGGAAGGAATTCGACCATGGCCTTTTGAAAGAAGCATCCGGGCATTCGCCTGGAGTGATTTTGAAAACCCAAATCTGAATGCCCGGACTGGGATTCGAAACAGCGTCCTCCCGAATGCGAGGCCAGAACGAACCACTCATCTACCACGTTCGGTGGATATTGTCAAAGTTATTCACATTTACTAAAATAGTGAATTATTTTTTGTTGATGTGGAAACCGTTTACAAATGCACCAATTAGGGTATCTGGAAAGCGTATTCATATGTAGTAATAGACATTGGATATTACATATCAGCAGTTAACATTCGCAATTTAATCTACTGATGAGATGTTAAATAATTAACCGCTAATCAGTAGCTGGTAATCTTTATTTATTAATGATTATAAGTACTGTCCCACATTCCCGAATCTCTTTTCACATGCGATCAAAGGGAGCATATCCAATTTAATACAACCACAATACTTCCAATGCCTGTATCTAATGTGCATTACAATTCTGTCTGGAGTTAGACTGAGCGGCTGGTGTGTCACTACCCTCTGCTTTCTTTGTGTCTCCCCCTCCAATCCACGTCGCCGGCCGCATGCGGAAATTTTCATTCGGCAGACAGGTTGCGGTAGAATAAATGCCGGGCGCGTTTTCCGGATTGCGGTTTCTCTAGTTTGTCATGCCCCGCAAGGGGACATCCATTAATTACGTGAGGTGAAATAGGGGGGAAGGGGTCCGGCGAAATCTCACCAAGGGGGAGGGGGGGATCTACGGAAATCTCACGTGAGATTTTGCGAAAATTCACAGGTACCGCAGCGCTTTGCGGTTTTGCGTTTTTCCGCATAGAATGTCGGTAGCCTAAGCCGTCAGACTATAACCGCTCCCAGAAACAGCTCGCTTAATTTTTTATATGTAAAAGGCAAGAGACGTGATGATGGAAAAAAAGATTATTTTCTTTGGCAACCTGCATCGTGGTACTACGAGTAAAAGCATAGTCTCGCTACCTTTGGTGAGACGTGATTCAACATCCAATCTCCGTAGAGCTCCACTGCGGATTTCCTATCAGGGTTTACTCTTTCAGCACTCACGGGATTGACTTAAAGGTAATAGATGGATTTCAGTTGTATTTTCGTTGCTGAGCCGGCATCACCGCGCCTGAAGATCATTCCGTTTGAAGCCGTTGGCCTCCTTAGGGAATTGAGTTTTCACCGCCGCCCGATACTCGTTCAGGCGTTGACAGTACTGTCTATAGTATCAGGATGCCCTGTCCTAGTATGACGTTTATTTATTTGATACAACAACCATAACAGTGAATGACAGGGAACATAACATCTTTGATATAACAAAGCTGCATTCATCGATCTATATCGCAAGGATGATATTGATTCATATTTAATTCACCAGTATTTCTCCAGATTAACACGAAACTTTGTAATGTGTTTCTTTTTCGAAATCCGTTGAACAAACGGAGTCTTGAATTTCACCCATACTTGTACCGCGTGAAATAACTATTTAACACTTCTCCTATTTTTTATAAACTGATTCCATCCAGAAGAAAATTTTGAGTATCACTGTTAAGAATGTCTGTTAGTAGCTTTGTGACGTACATTAAAACTACACACCATCAGGAAACAAAATAAAACTCATTGCGTAAGTTGAATCATTAGTGACAGTCGTATCCATGTTAATGAAGTGATGACAGTGAAATGAATGTTTCGAGTCAATAATATTGGCACTACACCTCATTTCTCTCTTTACTGTTTGGGTCTATTTTTTCAAACCTTGAAAGTCATTACTCTGTTATACCATATAACTAGTCATTGTCTAATGACTAAGTTTAGTAGTATTTTCCGTTACTACGAACGTAGAAGATGCCACATATTTTCTCATGTTTCTATTGTTTCCACTCTTGAAAGCCATCACATGCCAACCTCTCCACTACTTAATTACCTAATGTAGGCTCCTAGTTTCTAAAAATTTTAGAAGTTTCCCTTTTTTGGTTAGATCTTAGTATAATTATTACAAAGTATCTAACGAGTCTATTCTGTTGATTAATCCACTATCTAATCTAATATCTCCATTTATAAAAAAAAGCGACTGTCTGTGTATATTTGTACCACTAAGAAATGAAAGATTGTTTCTATCTTCCACTTCTCGTCTCGAAAATTTTTCTGCACCGTTGCTGATCTGTGCTGACACCTAAGCCTGAGCGAGCTGCAGGGCGGTTATTGACAAGTTGACCACGAAGCGCCGACTAACAACTTCATGCCCCAAGTACGAATCTCGTCCTTGGAACCTCCCACATTATGAGTTACTTCCTGGAATCAGAGTAGGCTGCTCCCTGAGCCTAGGAGAAAGTGCCTCTGATTTCCGAAGGTACTATCATGCTCATATTAATCCGAACGACCTGAATTGCACATCGCTACATTTCCTCCTGGGACTTATTCAACCCATTATACACATCTACCAAGACAGTACTATACCCTGAAGGTGGTACATTCACGTTAATATGCAAAATTGAGACTCACCCACCTCACAAAGAAACGTGACATATTTTAACATATTCCTTATACAAACGAAAATATGGATTATATTTAGTTAATAAAAGAGTTGTGCAGACATTTAATGTACTTCATTTTAGTTTTTTAAAACATTTAAGAGAAATCACGTGTCCATACAGAACATAAAAAGTTACCGTTTTCAAACAAAAAGTTAATTTTGAACAAACGCTAGCGTCAAAAGAAAGGAAGACGTTATACCGATCATCTGCCGTTTAAAATAACTAGATATTAATGATAAAATCAATATTTGCGATGTAAAGATAGTTTTAAGTGAGTGCGTTGACAAATAATTGCAGATTTTTGAAGTTAGTTAATTTTGCGGTGTGGTATGAAGATATGTTGCTCTTTTACTGCTACATTTAAACTTATTTTAGAAACATACGGAAAAACTTATAACTAAATTACTGTTGTCGGTGACATGAGATGTTGTCAACGCAGTCTGAGTTGACGGTATTTTAGCGTCAAAAAACTTATTTTCACCTACCATTAATATCGAAAACTACTTAAGGAGCAATGAACACACTGTTTTAAAGCAAAACCAAAACACATGAGGGTTCAGTAGTTGAAGACACAGTTTCACATAGTGTTGTCACCTTTGTGGTTTTAGTGGTGTTTTATAAGCAGTCAAAGAACAAAAAGCTAATATGGCATTTTCGCTGTAACAATTTTCTGTGGGTGGTACTGTCAAACCTCAAACGACTGGTGAAACGTTGGTTTGATGTTCTTACCAAAAACGTTATTGGTAAGTATCCAAGGACGTGCACTTAAAACATTTGGTAGTTAACAAACTTCTGCGTTTCCTAACGGACTCGATCGACATCATTAGTTTGATTTATATGCTTTTTGCTACTTGAAGTTATTATAGTAGACAAACTTTTCACTGCATACTGATGTTAATACTACGGTGAACTCTTCCGACAGTAGTCCGTAAAGAACATGCACTGATTTAAGGGGTAAAATTGTTACCAGTCATCTGGTAACCCAGAATACAACAAGAAGTTTCACAAGTGCGAACATTTTAGAAGCTGATACTAATCAATAATGAATAACAATGAACGATTGTTTTTATATTTTGTAACTGTTGTTTATGAGATATTAAGTTTGGAGGAATACGCAGGAAACTGGGAACCAGAAAATGTAATGCTGGTTAACACGTGTATAAAAGTTGTTGCTCCCTCTGCTGCGGTCTTGGCAGGACTCATCCGCTGGCACTGTAGGCGTCGCGGGTGCCACCCGGAAGCATGGTGGCTAGCGCTCGGGTAGTTCCTGGAGCAGACGGTTCGAGTCCAGCCTCGGACATAAGTGATTTTCATAAACTGTTACGTTCTTCTTGTGTTTAATGTACTGTGGATCACTAAAATCACATCATACACCAACTGAGAAGCTAAAATAATGGAGAGGATGCACGTATCGATAAACTAACACAAATGCTTTTTTTTTTTTTTTTTTTTTTTTTTTTTTAAATTCAGTCTTTAAATGTCACGGAAGAGATTATTTACCAAGGATTGGAAAGCAATCCGGTCACTGTATTCAAGTATGAACTAGCCCCCTGTTAGGCTGAAATTATTTCGTTAATCCTCTGAAAACCAAAACATGGGTTCTGTTGAATGTGACATACACAAAATTACTGACAAATATACTTGAAAGTGGACATCCAAAATGTCAGTGCCAACAGAACTGGTAAAAAATTCAACTATTTCATGAAAAGAAGCACAGCTTCCAAGGCTTACTTTTTACTTAGAAAGGCAAGCCAAAGTTTCGACTTGCTAAAACTAGTTTGCGTAGCAGTTACTGATCCAAAATGCAATTCAGGCATCCTATCAGAAGAAATTGTTCTACTGTCTTCATTGTATAGGCCTACGTAAGTGACGTTAAAAGGAAAATTATAGTCAGAACGGATAAACTTTTTGATCATAAAAATCTAACAATTTCCGTCAAATCGCTTAAATCAGTTAATGGTGGTTTGTTACTGCGATCTTATCTGCCTCCTTTAGCATACTGAAAGGATATTATTGATTGATCATCACAGCTATAGGAGGATGGAGTTCAAAACTGTGAAGCCATAACAAAGTTTTTATTTGGTTAGGGCTTTACGACTAGCCGATTTCAAGGTCATTATGGCCTGGAGAACGCTGGGGAAAGGAACGCCAAGTATCGCAACCATGGTGATACGGGAAACAAATACCTTCCCAAAGAAGAAACGGTTATACGTGGATCTCACGTTTCATTAAGTCTGAGCAATGGTCTCCAGTAAGTTATCGAATTACTAAAGCTGTTAAGCCAAAAACTAGTCACAAAATACTAAAATACAACAGCGATGAATGAGGACGAATTTCACGTAAGGATCTGAAATAATTTACTTAATATGTCGAATATTGAAAATTATGTGTCAGCTGAAAAGGAAACCCTGCGATCAAGGACTACACTGCAAACTGTTCCAAAATTTTATAGTTTAGCGCTGTTATTCTCTGCAGTTGATTTGTAGAACAGCAGTTATAGTTGAAGGAGGAAATTGTAAGTTTACACAGAGCCTTTGACCACTCGGAACTTGCTTTCCATTTAAAGCAGAGGGTCTGGCTGCGAGTAATATTATAACGTAATGATAAAAATCTACATTATTACCTGTTAGAAAAAAAGTATTCTCATTGAAATTAAGCTATTATTTGACTTCTGTATTTGCTGAGGATGATTCTTTTAAAAAATTTCTAGGGTCAAAATTTCAGTGTTATTTCATTGTATGTGTACTAAGATTTCAGATATCTCATGATGATGGTTTCACATTGTGTTCGATAACTTCCCTGAGTTTAACAGAATTCATTTTACATAGGCCATATCAAAACTGATTACAGCGTCTGCTTCCGTAAAAGTTTTTAATCGCAGTGAAACCAAATATACCCTGCCAGTTGCGAAAAGATTTTTCTCGTTAGCATCTGTAACCCTATCGTCATCTTTTGTTGTTCGTTTCCCTTATATTTTTCTTTGCCGGAGGGCTATTCTTTGTTGTATTGTTCATATGAATCCATGGTAACTTTAAATCCATGATAACGCACTATATGAATACCCATTTTAATGTAATGCAGTTATTTGACCTAAATCCGTATCAGTGACTGATATAATTGCATTCATCTACTGATTTTTCAGACGATTTTAAAAACATCAAGGATTAAGTTCCCGATACTGACTCTTTAAGCAGTGAATGTGATAGAACTGTTTGTGATATGGTGAATGTTGGTCTAATAATATGTCGCGGTCGATAATATGACAAAAACTTTGAAAGATTTTATGCATTGTCATTAGGATTTATATTTAGAATGTATTACGAAGTTAGAATGGAAGGCAGAAACATTGTTTACGCATTCGGTTTATCCCATTAGGAACTTTCCTTCCTCTATCATATTCGACCGTACAGCTGACAAAACGATTTCCTTCTGCAGTATTCTGACGGCAGGAAGTTCCATATAGGTTGGTTAGTTTCCGACTGGATGAGAAAGCCGGCAATGCAGGCTGTATGGTCTAGCGGTGAAGGTTCCCGATTACTGACGGTTCGGTCGCTGGTTCGAAACTGTTTGGGGTGACTTTTTTGTTTTCAAACCATTCCAACATACCCACTGCTTACACATAAAATACGTAATTTCTGTAATAAACAAAGGGTAAAAATTAACACATCAGACAAAAAAATATTTCTATTAAATCTTGCTGAAGAAAATCTTCTTTGATCGAAAGCACTGAGCTATAAAAAGAATCATCTCTTAAATTCACTCCTCATAACTAACGATTTCGAGCACATTCATCTCTGGAATTTTTGAAAGAGTGACTATTTTCAAAGATCATACCAGATATAGCTTTTATTTTAGCTTATTGCTTTACGCCTCGTCGACGTCGAGGTCGCTGACTGGAGGATTTTTTTAAATTTCTTTATTGCAATCGTTCAGCGTATCTACGCTTTTCAGATTGGGGTGGAAATTAATCATGAATAGAAATAAGGACATGTATACATTTATCGGCGCGGCACTTTGTGAGGTTAACTCATCGAGTCCCTCAATAACATTAGTCATAATAACATTAAACATAATAACATTAAACATAATGACATTAAACATAATAAACATAATAACATTAAATATAATAACATTAAACATAATAGCATTAAACATAATGGGTTTATAAGAACATTATCGGGTGATGTCTGAATAGAAGTAGTCTAAGCGTCTATTTGGAAGAGAAGATCCTGGGGTAAGCGGCTGGTGATTCTTGTAGGTCTGTCGGATCTGGTGCCCAGGGAGTAATATGCGGCTCCTGGCACTCTGGGAAGGAGTTGGTAGAAGCGTCGTGCTTGCTCTTGAATAAACTGCATGATGGTAGGCAGTCCGAGTTCACGGTGCAACTGGGAGTTGCGGACGAACCATGGAGCATCGACGGAGATCCGCAAGATTTTGTTTTGGAGCGACTGTATTCTCTTGATTTTGCTGGCAGCGGCACCTCCCCAGACTGGGCAGGCGTAGGTCAGTAGAGGACGAATTAAAGAGGTGTATAGTAGGATAGTGGTGTTACTTTTGAGTGAAGACTTCCGGTTGATAACAGGATATAATTTAGTGAGCCGGGAGTATGCGAGGTTGAGTTTGGAGTTGATATGGGCGTTCCAGGTGAGTCGTCGGTCCAGATGAACTCACAGGTATTTGACGGTCTCGTCTGGACGTTTCCAAGGTACGGGTGTGCCGTTGATAACGATCGTAGTTGGTTGAACTGGGCGTCGGAGAGTGAAAATCATAGTTTCGCACTTAGTTGGATTCAGTGCGATGCGCCACATTTTCAACCAATTAGTTATGGCAGTGAGGGCCGCTTGAAGGTTGCGAACAGCTGCTTGAATATCTTCGTGGGAGGTGAACAGTGCTGTGTCGTCGGCGTACATTGCTATGGCTGAAGTGGTCAGATCGGGGCAATCAGAGATATAAATATTGAAGAGTGTTGGTCCGAGGACAGAACCTTGAGGAACACCAGCTTGGACAGGACGGGGAGTGAATGTGACTGAATCAATTTTTACAGAGAAGGTGCGTTGGAGTAGGAAACTGTGGAGGACTCTGTACAAGTAATCGGGAAGTCTAATGTTGCGCAGTTTATACAATAGTCCTGCATGTCACACTTTGTCGAAAGCTTGGGTAAAATCTAGGAAGGCGGCGGCCGTGTGTTGTTTAGTTTCAAAAGCTCGTGCTATGATTTCGGTGATGCGGAGGAGTTGGTGGATGGTGGAGTGCTGTGTTTGGAATCCGAACTGATACATGGGTATGACTGAAGCCTGTCTGAGGAATTTGCATATGCGTTTCTTGATGATTTTTTCGTATATTTTAGATAGAGCCGGAAGTAAACTTATTGGTCGGTAACTGGCTGGTTGGTTAGTGGGTTTGCCGGGTTTGGGGAAAACAATTATTTCCGCGTGTTTCCAGGAGGATGGAAAATAACCAAGGCGGAGTAGTGCGTTGAATATGGATGCTAGGAATGCTATGGCTTTATCAGGTAAATGTTTGAGGGCCACGTTGGGAATTTGGTCGTGGCCGGGGGCTTTTTTGGAAACAAGCGAGTGTAGAAGGAAACGGATCTCCGGGGTGAGGTAAATGATATTGGCAGGGGAGGGGTGGGGTAAAAATGAGGAAGATTCTCTATTTCAGTTGCTGACTGGTCGTCGTGCGCTGTGTTTGGAGTGAAGGATGATTGGAAGTGATCAGCAAGCAGTTCACATTTTTCTTCATGGCTGGCTAAGTAGCTGGCTCCTTGTCGGAGAGGGGGTATAGTGAGGGGTTCGCGAAGGATCATTTTAGTCTCCTTCCACAGAGTGCCGTCGTGAGGAGAGATACTTGAGAGATGGCGCTGATAAGTGTGGAAAAGGTATGAGTCCAGAGCTAGCTTGACTTGGTGGTTTAGTTGGTTGAGACGAGTACGTTGCCACTGTAGTCGTTGGTTTTGCCATAGCCTTCTCATGCGATGTTTGGCTTGGAGCAGGTTCACAATTTCCAACGGTAGGGTTTTTGGTAAGAAATTGGTCTAGCTGGCCGTGGAGGGGTTGATGAGGCTGCCTTTAGAGAGGATATTATACTTGCGATGAATTGTGAAATTGCCGTATCAACGTCGGTTGTATTTCGTAGAGGAATATTAGGGCGAAGATCTTCTCCGAGATGACTTTGAAATTTAGCCCAGTCAACGCGCCCCATTAGAAGTGAGGGTCTAAGTGAGTAGGTGGGGGTATTTATTTCGAAAGTGGCTACTACTGGGCAATGATCAGAATCGATTTCGGGTAGCACTTGCGTATGAATAGGATGGGAAATTTGTTTCACTAGTATTAGATCGAGAATGTCTGGGAGTATTTAAGGGTTATAGGAATAATAGGTTGGCTGGTCTGGGCTGAGGATATGGAATGCGCAGTCATTTGCTGCCTGAAGAAGGCGACTACCATTGGGTGTGGTGACTCTACATCCCCAGAGGGCGTGTTTACTATTCAGGTCTCCCATTAGTATAGTGGGAGACGACGTTGTGAATAATGTACTGAAGTCTTTCTGTTCGAGACGTTTCGATGGCGGTTTGTACGCGGCTATGATGGTTAGGGATTGTCCGTTCCGCGTAGAGAGCTTGACTGCGCAAGCTTCTAAGTTTGACAATGTTGCCAGAAAGATGGGATTGTGGGTGATGTTCCTTTTGATAAATAGTGCAACGCCGCCGGAGGCGGTAGCAGCAATACGATCTTCCCTATAGATAGAATATCATGGCATGGTGAAGCGCTCTTGTGAAAGTAGATGTGTTTCGGAAATACAGGCAATGTCTATATTGTGTCTGGACAGAAACTCAAGAAGACCTTGTCGCTTAGATTTAATTCCGTTGGCATTCCAGTTTAAGAATTTGAGAGAAGAAAACGCTGGAGGCACATTATTAGTCATTACGCAGTAGCTCCGTGACGAAGTTAACTAATAATTATTTAAAGCGAGGAAAAAATGGCTGAATAATGTGAAGGAAGGAGTGCAAGAGAGAGGTTAACAGTCCTTCCAATGTTACAGAAGAGGAAGTGCTAGTGGGATTTATGGATTCTTTGCGGTGATAGGGATGTTTGGGAGGCCATTGTGGTACAGAGTGCAGGAAAATTGCGTTCGTCGAGGAGCGGTGCCTGAGATGTTTGTGAAGGCGATGGGGCAGTGGAGGATGGGTTGTTCAAGGGTGGCAGGGTAGATTGCTTGCTTCTTTTAATGGTGAGGTAATAGGCACAGCCTCGGTAATTAGCTGAGTGCTTACCGCCACAGTTGACACATTGTGGGTCGGTTTGTTTAGACTTTGGGCATTCTGAGTAGTGGTGGTTTTCCGGACATTTTACGCATCTGGGAGGAAGATGACAGAAATTTTTTGTATGTCCGAAACGTTGACATTTAGTACATTGTGGGATTGTGGGAGATTTTCTACGGTATTCTACAGAGATGATAGCATGGAAGAGACTAGTTAATTGGAAAATTTCTTTTGCTTGCTGGTTGTCGTCTAATTCAACGACGCACAGGGGCATTGGCATTTTATTTTTATAAAGGAGTCTTGTCACTTTTGTAGCTGGTAACTCTCGAGCTTGAAGCTCTTCTAGTATTTCAGCATCAGTTAATGAGAATGGGACGTTGTGAGGACTACCTCTAGCTTCGTGTTTTGAGGATCTTTGAAGGTGTGGTAGGGGAGCTAGGCTTTCTATAGGAATTTTGTGACAGCGCGGTAGTCAGTGGTAGAACTAGTATTAATTTTGATCATCGACCCACGTTGTTGGGTCGTGAAGTCATCCTTCGTTAAGGTGGACAGATCTTTCAGAATTTGCTGATAATTGTTAACATCATGCAGAAAAATTGGGGGGATCACTATTTTGACTGCTGCGTCAGATGCGGCATCAGTGGGCTCACGTTGATCTTCAACGGAGTCTAACACTGAGAACTTGTTATGCACAGCCGTAAGGTTAACTTGGTATTTACGATTAACAGAGGAGGCAGGAACAATATGCTTTTTGCGGGGTTGTCGGAATTCCAGATGATTGGGATCGGAGTCTATGGGAGCAGCTGATCGTTTGGCGTTTACCTTGGAAAATGAAGCTGAAGGAGGACTGGTGGTTTTTTTTTTTTTTTTTTTTTTTTTTTTTTTTTTTAATGGCATTCGGCAACGGAGGCCATACAGCCAGCTCGATGTGTATTTTTTTCCAATGTATGGACGCCACAGGACGGACAAGACATTCACACAGACACACAACACTTAACATCCATGCCCGCGGCCGGATTCGAACCGGCGGCCTTCGGCACGTGGAGCTAGCACTCTAGCCCCTACGCTACCGAGGCCGGCGACTGGTGGTTTCCATCGGGATGTCTGTTGTAGTTGGCATGGCGAGTGCCCAGGGTGCAGTAGCTGCCACTGGAGAAATGGTTGATTGAAGCGTAGGTTGTTGTGAAGGTAGCTCTTGTGTTTCGTTGACGTTGTTAACAAGATTCAGAGCAGAGCGAACTAATTGCCCTGTGTCGGGCTCCTCGAGAACCATGGGTGATGAGAACTTGAAAAATAAAGATTTGATATGCGGTTTTGATTAACACTCCGAAGTATAGAAACGACTTTAACTGTAGCGATGCACGGAAGTAAACACTTGTTAGCACAGGTGAGCTGGTAGGGTAGAGCGCTGCAGGAAGTGCACACGACCGTAGCTATCAGCGAACTGGGAAAAATATCGGCCCTGGCCTTTTAAAACATCCATCCCAGCATTCAACTAGTGATATTTAGTGATATTTGGGGAAACCATGGAAAACCCAAATCTGGATGGCCGGACAGGGAGTCGAATCTGTATCCTCCCGAATGCGAGGCCAGAGCGTCACTGCTTATCCCATCACGCTCAGTCATTAAAATCTGTTACAATGTCTAAAAAACTGCTTCGGCAAAAAAATGGTGATTATATAGAAAAATAGATAATTTTCAACATTTAAAATGATGTACGACGTATATATTACAGAAAATAATCTGATTTTGTATCTGTAATTGCTTTGGAAACCTTACCTTTGGGTTTTCCTTCGTACAATCAACATAGATTCCCACTGAATTTTTAGATATCAGCCTGATTATTTGAGTTGGATAATTGAAGACAAACCAATAAACTTTTGAAATAATGTGCTCGTGATAAATTATTTATTTTACGTGTTATAAAGGCCGGTAAGAGGAAATATAAGGTTTATTTCCTGGTACAGCGCTGTAAAATTTCCTGCAACGTTGTCAGATTGTCTGCCTTCCAGCTGTCCTGAAGAGATTTCCGTGTTCAGGGAATAATGTCTCATAGCTAGTAGATGTCAAAAGTAGCCTGCAGACACATTTCCGTTTTCCTCCTGTTAGACGTACTATACCTTTGTATAATTTGATTACTTCCTTTATAACAGTTTGATTCTTTATACAGATTATCAATAACCATTTAATCACGAAATTTTCTCTTTATATATCTTTACTTCCCATACATGATGGACGGGGCGTTTCGTCCTGGAAGTATTCGCGGCCCTGTAGTAATGCAGTGGTGTGGGGATACAACGGTCACGAGTTCGAACCAGCTCCAAGTTGTACATTTTCAGGTAGTTCGGATTAATATGAGCATGGTAGTACTGCGCTGAATGGCATCTTAGCCGTCTTCCTAGTGTAAGCGCTGTCTCAGTCGTGTGCAGTTATTGTAATTTACAATTTAGCCGTTCTTATTCCACTTGAATTTCTTCCTCTCCCGCCTTCCTTCCCCTTCTTGACGCTGCCTTCTTACGTAGTCTTCCACGCTCAGCAAATTTAATTTCAACATATCCTGCCTTCTCGCGCAACTATGCTATATTAGCGGCTTCATCCAGCAGGTGCCACAGCTCTGTATCATATAGTATATTCATAGATTTTGAATTTATATTTGAAGTTGTGCCCTTGATTCTTCGGTTTGTTCGAATCCTCAAACGACATGCTCGGGAGTACCTAATACACAACAGTTGCAAACGTCTTCTTTTGGCGTCTCCGTTTTAAGAAACTGTCGTAAGGACCATGGCCAGATACGTAGTATATGAGCCCTAGAGATGGTTGTAGGTGAGTCCTGTAAATTCTCTCTTTCACAAAAGGAAGCATCTCAAAGGTCCTTCTACTCCGGTTTCTGTTGTTCTACGTCTGCTGTCATTCGTCGATCAGCGCGTCAGAAACATCTTTTTGGATTCATCGGTCTAAATTGTCTCCGTAGTCTATCCACACCTTCCTCTTTATATCCGATGTAACGCTCCTGCATTCATCACTTCGAGATGCTGAATATAGCTGTTAGCACATTTGTGGACATATTCTGAAAGCTCCAGTTACTCTGAGCAGAATTTCTCGATGCGTACGCCGAAGTAGTTCTTCGGTTTAACCTTCTTTAGGTGATTGTCCCTTGTTCTTGCTGCGTATCCAATAATGGAGGCCAGTATATCTCCTAATGCAGAATCCACGTGCTGTTTGTTCTTCTACAACTCTGGCCTCTTCTTCCTTATTCGTTGCCTCAGGTGAAGATAATACTACTGATTATCCTGCGGTGCCTATTCCGTCATGATGACACCATTGATATCGAAGAAAATCATTAGCATTGCTTTCATCTTCGATTTTCTCATTCTTGCAATTTTCACTCTTGGTTACAGGGGTTTATTCCCATGCATGGGTTGCCTGTTTCAGGATCTTACCGTTGATGATCATTCTACGCAGATCGTCTGCTGCAAATCGTTACAGGAAGTTGTAATCAAGTGTTTACGGAAGTCTTTCTGCTACTGGTGACGTTTTTCGAGACCGATTTCGCACAGACTTTGCACATGTCTGAAAGGTCGTGTAAAATTTGTAGCACAGTATCCCTATCACTGCTATCATCCGAATGGTTAACCAGCGAGTGTTTCGAACAATTTCACTGATTTTCGTAATTTTTTATTCGGTTTTGATTTGACAGGGCGACCGGGGCATTCGTTATCTTCAACGCTTTCTCATCCCTCGCAAAGTCATTTATTCCATTCAAATACATGTACACCTGATTCATATTTTAGCAGTAATCCTCTTGTAACAGTTTCTAACTCTCACTTGTCGGTCAATCGAACGAAAAAATTTTCCCGGATCTCATTGGACAGCAGGTTAAGTGAGCGTGGAGAGTGGATTAGATAGTTAATCTTCTGAGGAAAATCGTTTGTGTCATCAGAATGAATATAGCATCAGAACAGTTGTTATGATACCAAGCTCGCAAATTTAAAATCTAGAATAATATTGTAACTCTTTGTCACTAAAAAGTGCAAAATGCTGTTAATTATTAACAGTTTTCAATGTCAGGTTCCTTGGTACATGAATATAAACAAATTTCAGGAAAGAACCACTTCTACACACGTCAACCATTTTCTATCATTTGTAACCACAGCATGACAGCAGTTACAGATTGAGTGGAACGACAGACATACTTACACGAGACTCATTGTCAGACAACTTCAGCGAGAACGCAATAAAAGACTTTTAGTTCCATAAAGTTTCTAATCAAAGTAATTTTTTTTAGTGGCTTTCAATCTGAGTAATTTTAACTAATTTTTAACTCGTTATTTAATACATAATTCATGTTTGTTGCTGATAAATGTGTATTCGTCACTAGAGACGGCCCAAAAGCCAGTAAAAATTAACTCTCCACAACGTCAGCCTTGAACCCACGACCTTCGAAGTTCATAGCCAGCAGACTGTTTTGAGGCAATCCTCCATCCTTTCCTCTATCTTGTATTAAAATAATCATCTCAACATTCCCCTTACAACCCACTTCCTCAATTATCTGCTTCATATATTCTAATCTCTGTCTTACTTTGCAGTTCTTACCTTCGACTGTTCTAACAAGTTAACCAATCCTGCATGTCTCAAAATATGACCTACCAGCCTGTCTCTTCTTTCTGTCACCAGTCTAACACAATCCCTTTATCGCAGGTCCGGATAGCATAGGGGCTAAAGCTCTAGTTTCGACTGCTGTCTCGGTAATTGGTGGTTTTAATTAAGTGTTGTATTCCTCCACGTTGAATATAATAGAACTTTGTGAATGAGTGATGTACACAACAGGGATGGTTTAATTAAAAAATTCTGTTTTGCTTTGTCGGCAAAATCCATAGTTTTGCAGTAAACCTACCCGTTCCATAATCGTAACCAGCGACGATGTGCTTGATAGGGTTTTACAAAACCTAACACAATGATCGGAGACTAGAGCGCTGATGCGAGGACAATGAACGCATAGAACCTTCTCCGATTACGCAAGTAGGGGCCTACAGGAAGGAACATCAGTGGGAGCTTAGGTTTTAAAAACCCCTGCAGGGACCCCTCGCCCTCACTCAGGTCTCGCTTAAGCACGCATCACGATGAATTCTCCACTTTGCACGGAGAAATCACAGCACGGAGCCATGGAAGACAACGCTTAGCCACAAGGTGAGTAACAATCCGGGGATCGTATATGATCAGAAGCTCATTCAGATAGCTTAGTTGAGAATATACTCACTGGTTGTTCGTTGCTCAGTCACTACTATCAAATCAACTACTTTAATATAGTAAAGGAGTCGTAGATGGGCAACCATTCTGTAATAAACTCTATACATATACTATCATCAAGGAATGATTATTTATGGATATGTCGACGGATACCTGTAGGATGGAATCATGGTCATAAACATTTCCTTCAGACTTGCTGTCTAAGCTCCCCGCTCAGCTTACGACAGTTTATGTATATCCGCTAGCAACAGGCAGGTATGGAAGCTGAGTAGTGACGAGACACCGGCTTGCTCTCAGATCGTAAATCATCAAGCTGTCAGGACCACCCACGTCGCAACCTTAATCTAACATTGGCCGCTACAAACATCGAAGGTTGTCGCCGCATTAAGAAAATTAAATTCGTGCACGTGTATCGCCATCTTTAAGATCGTTATGTATTCCAATCACGTAATAGGCTAACCTAACCTCCGCCAAGTGCGTGTGTTCTACAGACTGCATTCAACTTGCTTTCAGTTTGCAGACGTATCTCGGCAGTGTATGATCAAGGGATAAAAATACTTATTAACCTCACTTACATGACCGTTTTCGTATACAGTGGTCTTAAAATAATAATTACTCACAAATCTATTCTTAATTACGTCGATTTTTGCCAAAATTATTGATATGCAGTCTTAAAATATTTATTAACAACAAATTAGTCATTAATTCAATTGATTATTCCCAAAATTATTGAAATGCAATCTAAAAATACAGAGAATATTGGATAATTACACTCTATTTTCTCGCAGACTGGGGGTCGTAGGTTCGAAATATAAAACAACTAACGCAATTTTTAAGCTTTAAATAGTGTTAAAACATATCAAAGAACAGGTAAATTTTCTGAAAACTATAACGCAAGTTGTCCCATTAAAATCAGCAAAGCGATCTTGTCTCAAACTTGTGACAATACCTCCAACAACGTTGAATCTACACCATACTTACACAGTTAGGGTGTAATCAATTGTAAAGCATTTGGTCGGGAGACACCAGAGGGGATTATTCGTCCACCTGATGGTAGAGTTGCTACTATGCGCGTCTTCTGATTTTGCTCTGAGCACTATCAAAGTGTTACGATCAGTCCGTAAGGCGTGTTTCATATTGTTATATAAGATAACTGTCCTTTTCTTTATGTAATTTGTACTTTATGAGGCAGAGTACTCGAGCATTCACCTGTGGTTACGGAAACCCGGCTAAAATTTGTACCTAGGCCCTTCCTCCCTCCACAGTCTAGTTTTGTGGCGCTTTAAAGTGCAAAGCCACATTACTAGCTTCTATGTGAAATAATACTGTTTTTCAAGTACATTCAGTGGAGTAACAGTTATAAATGTCTCTTGCTAAACCGTATCGAGCGCAGATTTAATTACAGACCCTCTGATGACTTTTAAATAAATTATCCCATTCTTGTAGATAGTTTTTCATAGCTATCAGCGAACAGAGTTGAGATTTGTGTTAACAAAAGAGATAAAAACATTGCTTTAGGTTTTTCTTGGCGTTACATGTTGATGAAATTCTCTCGGGTAACTAGTCGAATTGACAATGGCGGTAGAAAATATGATCGGCGAAACGTCATTTTTTAACAACAAACTCACTTGGCTAGTTACAAGATAGAATTTTATCTATTACTTTACATGTTTCTGCATGAATCCACCTTCCGTCTCTGAAAATATTATAATTTTACAGCACCGATCACATATAAATTAACATTCAAGGTGGCGAGATTCGATATATTAATGATGTTATGATCGGTATAAAAATTTACAGTGCTCGTGGACGCATGTATGCAGTGTGATTATTCGATCGGGAGACGGTAGTCTAGAGAAAAATGCTTTTAGACTGAACAGGAAGTCAACGAACCACCTAAGTGATGTTGCTTTTAAAAAATGGTCCTCAAACTCTGGGACCATTTAGCCAGCTCCAGTTTGGTTATATTCTTCTTCTTACTTTATCATGCTTTGCTCATGTTATTGTGTGGTCTTATAGTGAGGACGACACAAGACGAATACAACAATTAATTAAAACCACCAACGCCCACAGTAGAACCGACAACCCTTCGAATGCGAGGCGAGCATGCTAACCACTACTCTGCCAGAGCTGGCTGAGGTACTGTCAAACGGAGCAGGGCAACCTCCCACGGTCACTCCGCCTACCCGACCTTCAAGAAAGAATGCAGATGTTGGTTTGGTATTGTTTCGCATTTCGGAACAATAAGGCCGCATCTTAAACTATAGTGCAGTGTAATGTACACAAACTCGTTGTTGGGATTTTAATATACTGACAGAAATCAGCTAATGTCGCGAAAGAGACCAGTGTTTCCAGCGAACGGAAGGCTTGCCTACATCACTACGGGATTCTGCAAGGAACATGACCGACGCCATAAATGACAGATAATGAACTCCTATTGTTTGTTGTTCGGTATGTCTAAAGGCTCATTCCCACGATCCCTTGTAAACGGAGGCGAGACGGGATGGGACGGGACGGGACGCCATGGGAACAGGGCCGCCTCTGCTAGCGGAGACGAGACGCAGCTACCCACACTGAGTCGGTAAACATCACAGGCGCGTGTAGCGGTGCGCTGTTGCCATCGGTTTGCAGCAGCGGTGCGCACCCCTTCTGTTGCTGTAAACTGCTCTGTGCCAAACGACACTAGGCAAAGTGGTGGGGAGGTGGCGGCAAGGTAAGCTAGGAGTAACCTGCGGCCCGCGGTCGTCCTTACACTTCGGCTAATGAGGTCCCGTCCCGTCTCGCCTCGCCTACAAGGGATCGTGGGAATGCGCCTTAATACAATGCTGGAGAATCTGTCTCCGAGGCATCTTGGTTGGTGGTTTTAACTCCACCACCCCGGTGGGACGATAGAGCGCCAAGGAGACCACTCGGAGAAAGGGAGGATGAACATACTATTCGATTCGATTTCATGCGAGTGAAAGATTCGATTCGCTGCTGCACCCTGTATGGAGGCTATTCTGCACCCTCACCGTGGAACCCACTCTCGAGAATCTGCTCCCGATGGGGACTCCAGCTCGATCACCACCCTTTATCACCAGACCCACTGCCGACTGATCATTCAGTTCTGAGAAAGTTTTTCTGAGTGTTGATAATAGTACCATTAAGCTCATGTTTATTAGAGTTGTAGTCAGGGAGATAGGCACCGTGTTCAACCGACAGCTTTTGACGCAAATGCAGTCTACGACCAAACGACCGAGCGTGGTGAGTGAACGGTTAACGTTGTTGCCTCGCATTCTGGAGGACGCAGGTTCGAATCCCCGTCCGGGCATGCAGATTTAGGTTTTCTATAGTTTCCCCAAATCACTCCAGGCGAATGCGGGGATGCTTCGATCAAAAGGCCATGGCCGAATTCCTTCCCATTACTTGTCCCCATCCCGCCTCTAATGACATAAAAAAACTGCGCCCTAACGATCTTGAGGGAAGATCTCTAGATTTATCCCTGTGCCGATCATCTCGAACGCCGCTGCGAGGTCACATTTTAAACTGGTAGTCTGAGCACCGTGCAAACACCAGCTACCACAACAAAGTTTCTCCCCATCTAGTGACGGCCCTAATCAACTCACGACGACAAATTGTAAGTGATTTAAACGAATCAAAGTACAGTACCGTGTCACGATAGTCTCATGATCTGATAGAACTGGATATCACGTCTGTCATACTCTGAAATGTCAAGATATCTCGCTCATTGTGCTTCCGATATACAATTTGTAGAATCATTGATTTAAAGTTAGAAGGTTCTGTGATTTCATGCGCCTCTTGTTTTGTGGCTTTTGTTAAGGTGACCATTGTTTTTCTATTTCCAATATTGTTCAATATATTTAATGTTAACGTAACCTCACCTTTATTTAACAGGATATTGTTCTCCCGATTGATGGCTCACTATTTTAAATTTTTAACAAAATCTAAAGTAAATGAATTAGTAAATCACTCATAGAACCTAACTAATATTATATTACAATATTAATTAAGTAGTTATTTTTCAGTATCAAGCTGCTTTCTATATTAAAATATAGTCGTAATGGCAGAACTATAATTAGTTCAGGAATTTTATCACGTTATCTGTAAAATCAGTGCGCTTTTAAAATGTTGCAAGACGTATTTTTCAACTTTGCCACTGCAGTTTCTTTGGTTTTTTTGTAAGACGTAAAAAAAAACCTAAAAAAAACCTAATAAAACTTTCTGTTGTTTCATTTTGCCTCCAAGCTCGGGTGGATCCGGATGTTTGGTAGGTACAAAATCCGGAGGTCGACCCCGCATAAGATCGGCAGGTGAAACTAAGCCAGATTTAGGAGGAAGGGGCATAAAATGATGTAAGAAATGTACGTTGGTGAACTGAGAAGACAAGAAGTCGTACGCCCATCTGGGCAGCTGATGGCGGTTATAGAATGCTGATGATAACCTCAATACTTCAGTACTTGTAGTTGTATTGCTAATGCGTCAAAAGTGTGAGATGACTTTGGCTATAGCAGATACGAAAATACTTCCCTGGATGGTATCAGTCAGATCGTTAAGAAAGAAATTATCATTTTATCTGAGGATCAACCACAAATGTGGGTCGAAACAAAAAACCTATGTGGAGCCATTCAGACAGCTATACGGAACTTCTGGTTAGGGGACAATCCAAATGTTTAAAATCTTTATTCTTCTTCTTATTATTATAGCGCGAAACAAGGCCTTCTTCTGCGTTCATATGGTGAAGGTAAAATCACTCGTACTTCGTAATCTGTTCGTCGAAAATTCATTATATCAAGAGAGAGAGAGTGCTAAAATGTTCGCATCCGATAGCATAAATCTGTGGAGAAAGGTTATACCGAGAAATCAGATATATGTAAAAATATATTTTCCACATAATCTAAAGATAAACCAGTAATAAAACCGAGCGTGGAGGGTAGGCGACAACGTTCGTATCTGCCATTCTGTTGGACGTGCGTTCAATTGCTGATCATGCCGTCCATATTTTAGTTTTCCATGGTTTTTCGATTCGATTACAGTTGGATGAATAAAAGTCCATGGCATTATGCTGACTGTCATAATTCCAACGTGTAGATTATTTTTTAAGCAAGTTACAACTTTTCTAAAAATTGAATGACTAGTTTCAACGTTTTAGATACTTGAAAAAAAATTTAAACCACACCAGAGAACATATAGCGCATAGTAAGTGTATTGTTTCTAGATGACTGTTCGTCCGTTTTTTTTTTATGTTTCTACCATAAATATAGGTTTAGTGCAATGTGGTCTTGAACCCTATTAACCGGGTTACTAACCAGAATAGAATGCAGAGTCTATGAAGCAGTTGACAATCAAAGGTGATTTTCCCGTGTTACTCAAAAGACTAGCTGTAATTGTTTCCTTATTTCCGTATATATAATTATTTAACCATATTTTCCAGGAGATTTGAAAATGGCTTTCAACTGTTACATTGGTTAAGGTAACTTCTGAAAATAGTTATTAATTATGTTCGACTGTATATTTCTATTTCTCCATGATTATTAGTGTCCTGAACAGTACGAACAACACAAGATGAGTACAACATAATGCCAAAATCCTATACCGACCCCTACTTTGTCTCATAAGTCCACCACACTGCTGGTAGATTCAATAACATAAAGGTCGGAAAAAAAGATTATGGTGATTTATCAAAATCAGTTTAATAATGTATTCTTTCTACATTAAATAATACAGCTTAATAACAAAAATGAGATTGCAGGAAAACCAACAAATAAATCATACGAATGAATTACGTTCTGTGGAAAGTATTTTGATATAACATAATCATGGGGTTATACCACAAAAATATATATGCACTAGCTAAAAGGAAGATTCCTCATGGTATGATGTCACAGTTGCAAGCTAATCCTCCATCCCCTTCTGCACATAGCTGGTGGCACAGCACATCCCAGTCGTCTTGCTCGTCTCGGCTATCCCAAGCTGGTGCCTTCAGCTCACTCGCTACATTACATTCCTCACATCCATAAATCTGAAACAAACAATTATGTTGAATGTGCTAGCCATAAATCAGTGGCAATATTCACAATTGGTCATACGAGTTTCAAAAGACTAACAGCCATACAAAATTCCGTTGATTTAATAGATAGTGGGGGTAAGCAACACAAAGACTATTTCCAGTAATTGTAATAATAATTATATACTTGTAACCTTCTAAGAAATACATCAAAAACTATTGGTTACTACCACTTGTGATCCCAGTGAATAATTCATCAGTCTTTGTTTCAGATTTCACACTAATCTACATCGGGAATCCTATACAAATGGAGTGCATATTTGCATTATTTTTCAGTAACCGCTTCTTTAGTTTCAAGGTAACTGGTCAACATTTTGGAAGCTTGTAAGGCAATGTGGTATTTCGTACATCTGCTTGGAGGATTTTTTTTTTTTTTTTTTTTTTTTTTTTTTTTTTGTGGAAGTATTACACAATTTCAAAACACCATTATTTGATTGAATCTAAAATGAAAACGTATATGTAAAATAAACACGTTAAACGAGTTTAGTTCTTCAAATCCATGTCACACTTCCAAGATTTAGGAATAACGTTGACAAATCTGTGACCTAAAAACTATTAATATAAGTCGAAAGACATCATGATAATAGATCTGCGATACACAGTAATTTCTGCTTCTATGTTTCTGGAATAATTTTACTAACATGCTAAACGTTTAAAATTAGCAATTATAACCAAAATCATTAAAATCAGCACGCGCTCAGCCTTCAACCTCTAAATGTCTGACTTCAATAATTCTTTCTGATCGCTTCCATAACCAAGATCCTTTGCATTAACACTCGAAAATCTACTCTTCTAACAAAGACTTTAAAAATTGTTGAATCATCTGGCCGCTTAAGTAAAGTGTGGAATGTTCGTAAGCTTTTAAATTTATAAAATCTTATTACAGGTTGCAATCTTTTGGCGAGTCTTCTGTATTATCTGCTGTAATTAGTAATTTTCTCTACTTGCTTTTATTTATGTGTTCGTTCCGTCTGATCGTTTCTTACATAGCCTATCAGTTGTGATAACAGTTTTTGGTCAAGATCCTCATGTTCCATTATTTTCGTCTTTGCTCTATTCAGTTGTTGTAACCTACCTTCTTCCCAAACAGAAATTTGAATCTGAAGATGGATTTTTTGAAAACAATGCAATAGTTGCCTAAAATGTGATTGTGGAGCTGAGAAAAATCATGTCCTCCAATCATGCATGCTTGCAGATAAATCAAAAAAAAAAATTCCTGAAAGGAGATTTGTGCAATTAATAGGAACTCTGAAATGTGACCTTTCCATTCCAGAAATAAAAAATAGTTTCAGTTTTGTACTGAGGGGTGGAAAAGACGCTTTAGTTGTTGCATAGCTTTCCACGAAGAGCGTTTGTATAGTGATTGTTGTGATTTTCTCCAATAAGTTATGTGTCACCATGTCTTTGGAAGAGTCTCTTACAATGCGGTCATTAACCTTTCTCTTACACGCTTTTGTATGATAAATTCAAAGAAATATGGTTTACTGACATCATATCTACATCTACATCTACATATATACCCTGCAATTCACAAAATTGTGGGTGGCAGAGGGTGCTCAGCACCAAAGCTAATCTCTTTGCTGTGCATTCCAATCCCTAATGGTACGAGAGATAAAAGAATTCATATAAGAATCAGTCCGGCACCTTATTTCTCTAATTTTATCTTTCCTGTCCTTCCGACTCAAATAGGTTGGTGGAACAAATATTTCACTACACTCAAAAGTGAAAGTGGGAGTTTACCAATAAGTTTAAACGTGTATCGTCTATCTACCAGAGACTCCCAACCTAGTCTACTAATCAGTTCTGTGACGCTTTCATAAATACTGTAGCAAGCGGTCACGAATCGAGAGGCTCTTCTCCGTACTTTCTCTATACTTTCGATCAACCCCATACGAAACGGGTCCCAAATGGCACAACAATAATCCAAATGTGGACGCACAAGAGATTTGTACGCTATCTCCTTTGTTTGTTCATTACAATTTTTCAAGATTCGACCTATGAATCGCAGCCTAGAATTTGATCTACCTACTTACGAATTAATGTGTATGTCCCATTTCATGTTCCTTTGTACTGTTACTCCCAAATATTTCATAGAATCGACCATATCAATAACTGTAATGTTTAACTCGTATTTCTGAACAATTGGATTCTTTTTGTTAGTTATGCTCATTGTCTTGCACTTTTTACAATTTAGAGTAAGTTGCCACTCAGCGCACCAAGCCAAAATAACATCCAGATCGCGCTAAATTTCTAAGCAATCGGCCAAATTTCTTACTTCCCTATAAATAACCGCATCATCAGCAAACAATCTAAAAAGGCTTTTCACTTTGTCTCCGAGATCGTTTATAAAAATTAAGAAAAGAAGTGGTCCTATTACACTTCCTTGAGGTACACCCGATGTAACATCTAGATTAGAAGAGCTTTCTCCTTCAACGACATCATACTGCGACCGACCAGTTAGAAAATCCTTTATCCATTCACAAAGCTGATCCGATATACCGTACGCTCGAAGCTTCGATAAAAGGCGGTTGTGTGGCACAGAGTCAAAGGCTTTCTGGAAATCTAAAAGAATTGCATCTACTTGTGAACCTGCATCGATAACTTTCATTACGTCGTGTGTAAATAGGGCCAGCTGTGTTTCACATGATCTTTTCTTCCGAAATCCGTGTTGATTTGTTGTAAGCAAATTATTATCATATAGAAAATTCATAATGCTCGAGCATATAATATGCTCCATAACTCTACTACAAACAGATGTTATAGATATGGGACGAAAGTTTCCAGGATCACTTCGATCACCTTTTTTTTTTTTTTTAATCGGAGTTACTTGCGCGATTTTCCAGTCTGAAGGTACTTTTCGCTCTTCTAATGATTTACTGAATATATCAGACAGAAATGGCCCTATTTCTACCGCATACTCTGAAAATACTCTTACTGGAATTCCATCCGGGCCCGGTGCTTTCCCGCACTTCAGGAGCTCTAATTGCTTAATATGGTGTGGAGTTGTGGAATTGCATCTTACCGTTATTCCTTGGGTGGTGCAGTAGACGTTGCAGACTGCTGTCCAGTTGTAGGAAGCCAGAGATTGGGTCTGAGCCCGCTCGCATCGGCAAAGCGGGTTTCCCAGTCCTGCGGCACATAGGTCGGGACAGACTTCGATCCGCGGTCGGCCTCGTCCACTGGGCTCTTGAGAGTTTCGAGTCAGCTGAAAGGCCTCACCGCACCACACGGGACCCAATCCTGCTGCGCAGAGATCAGCCAAGAGCCGAGGCTGAGGCAAAGCCACCGCAGCCGTCAACACGCACATCAGCACCACGACCAGCTGCATTGTCTGTCAACAAGAAGTAACACTTTAACTATCTATACTTTTCACATTTAAAAAAAATGCGGAGATTGCGTACTGTTGACAGAAGTGAATATCATACGCGCTATACGTCATACTTGTAGCCACAGATATAATGAATAATAATAATACCTTTAATCTGGTAATAGGCCGTATTTCCGCAGTTGTTGAACAATAATTTATTAATAATCCCGCCAAAAACAACTGTTTTGGTGAATTTTGTTTTTATTTTGTTCCCCAGACGCTTTTCACCCTTGTGGTGAAGATGCCCTTCACGGAATTATTTATAAAATTATAATAATTCCGTGTGGTTGTTATGATCTGGTGACAGGGTTTCTATGGACCGCGCATTCCACCACTGTCTTACAAGGGGGGGCACGACCTTGGGATTTTGTTTTGGGATGAGACTTTGCGGAGTAATTGTACCCCTTTAGGGTGTTTACCTCCTGCAATCGTAAAGCTGCGTATCCACTATGCGCGGCAAACCCTCGAACACTGGCTCGTCGGCGGTACCTGGCTTGGTGCCAGGTATCGCCGCGCGAGCCAATGTTCGTGGGTTTCTGTTGAAGAGTTGCGCGGCAAGCAATGCAGGCACAGTCAGTTTTCGCGACCATGGACGTTTCACGTGCACGAGCAGCTGCCGCCTTCATTGTGATGTATCACATAATACACAAGAAATATAAACGAAAAATGCGTTGGTGGATGAGAAAATTGTACGTTGACTAATGGAAGATATGAGATATGAAGCCATTGAAGATACAATAAAAAAATTTCACAAGAATGACTATTGTAGGGTTCGATTTCTTAAAATCATTGATTGAGCCGAGTGTGAATGAAGTGAACACTAAGTTTCGAGACGCGATTTCAGTTACCGAAAGACTAGCAATAACTTTTAAGATTTCTAGCAACTGGAGACTCATATACTAGCCTACAATACATTTTTCGAGTGTCCAAACAATCTATTTGCTGAACTTATCTCCTTCCATGCATCGTCCTTCAGTGTTTTGTTGTGGTAATCTGCACATTTACTAGTCCACAAAAATTCTTTCGCACCATACAGCTGTATTAGAAATCGACACTTTTCGTTGTTCATGACAGTAAACTGTCGCTGTGCCGCGCGAGCCAACTCCAAGAAAGACACCGCCGTACTAACTGCGCGCGAGCCAATTAATGGGGGGCCCACTGCCGCGCACCTAAAGACAGACAGAGAATGGCTCGCAGCGCGGCATGTTCGACCGAGCCAATGTTCGGACTGGCTCGCGTGGCAACAGCGTATCCATTATGCGTGAGCCAATGTTCGAGGGTTTGCCGCGCGTAGTGGATACGAAGCTTAAGACGCAACGCTCAATAGATTCGGAGAAAACGGCCTTTAAAAATTCAACCCCAGCTTATATACTAGTGAAATGCCGGTCAGGCCAGCAGCGGAACAGCCCAGTAAGTAATGAGCCTGCTTCATACTTGGGCGATCTGGGTTCGAATCTTTATTTCGTCTATTTTTTAATTTTTTTAAATTCTCGTATTAACTACCCTTTAACTTAAAATACTATAAAACTATAATAGTTATAATATTTTATTGTTTAAAATACACTGTTAAGAATGGTCATAATAATAATGTTTATTCATAAGCAAAAAAAAAAAACTTTCATCGTGTTTTTTGATTATTGATTTTATTTTAGATGCATTTTTTATTACAAACGTGAGCTGGGATGATAATCATCATAAAAACATTTAAAACAATAAATTTTTTGGGATCTAGCACAATTATTGATAGCGGATTTTTTTTTGCAGGAACAACGGTAATATACGAAATAAAACTTATAACATTGTTAATAAAAGAACTTAAAATTCAATTTTATTTAAAGATTATTGTGACTATTATAGTTTTAAAGTATTTTAAGTAAGTTATAGGGTAGTTAATATACTTATATCATTATTTAAAATTTAATTTAATTTAATTTCAATGGAGCACAGGCTCCGGTGGCAATTTCCCTACACCACCATCTTCCCCCAATCCTGCACCCACCCACATTTGCCCTCTATAAATTTTATCTTTAAATTCTTTCAACGTTTAAATTAAATAATCAATAACAATTAATAAAAACTTATTTAATTGTAAAATTAAACACAAAACAAAAAATTAAAAAAAATTAGAAGGAATCGAGATTCGAACCCAGATCGCCCAAGCATGAAGCAGGCTCGTTACTTACTTGGCTGTTCCACTGCTGGCCTGAACGAAATTTTACTAGTATATATGCTGGGCTTGAATTTTAAAGGCCGTTTTCTCCGACTCTATTGAGTGTTGGGTCTTATGATTGCAGGAGGTAAACATCCTAAAGGGGTACAATTATTACGAAAAGTCTCATCCCAAAATAAAATCCCAAGGTCGTGCCCTCCCCTTGTTAGCCGTCTTAACCTCGCCCGGTAGTCCTACCAGGTACATGAGAATACAGTTTAACACGGCATCCAAACCACGGAAGCGCTCTGGCGTACTTCACATTACGCAGCAAACTGAGGCAGAGGTGAGGGTCGGGTTAAGGGTCCATCAAAATCCCAACTGACACATTAACCACCGAGTCACCAAACCCCTACAGATAGACTGTTAACATTAGTATGTCGATGACGCTAAATCATAAAATTTTACTCAACGCACCTAAAGAAGTTTTCACTTGAAAAACTAAAAATCTAACTTTTTCCAAAGCCCGCAGGTTGCTCGAATCTTCCCAAAGGAGATGTACCAATCTATTGTGTCAGAGGCAGGAAGGCCAATTTCTATAACTTAACGAGGAATCAGAACCACGGAACGTCTCGGCGTAGCTCATGTAATCAAATACAACTCCTAAAAACTCCTGCTCACCACGGGATTGAGACCAGCGACCGGAGAGATAAACTTTCTGAAGTAAGCGTCTTAATCGCTGATCTACTATATCGCCTTGTTTTGCAATGTATGTGTGCTAAGTACTATCAAATTCGGATAAAAACTGTGTGTTTGTATGAACAACGTTGACAGAAATTAAGCTGAGGGGGAAAGGAGGAGTTTAGGCTTTTGTAAATCAAACGTAAAAAGTATTTTTGTATTTGTTTTAAAGTACACGTATGCAAAGTGCGAATTCATAGATCTATTCCCAGCCCACAGCCCGCCTATGGAAGTTTTCACTTCGATATACGCTTTATTGAGTTGAATCATTTTTCTGGAAGCCATCATTCTGCATTTACAGTCTGAATGTGGTTACCGGCGAAGTTTTATATTTTTCTTGTTATGAATGAAATATGGAACCTACATGGAATAATTCATTTGTCTGTCCTCAAAATTTCTGAACTCTTTAACATAGAAATTTATAACCCAGCACTATTTTAGTTATTACTAACCTTAACACGATTATAATGTGAAATTTGGATAAATTATGTCGGTTAAAATAATTAACTAAAAAACTAACTTCGTCCACAATCCAAAGGTTGTTTCGATCCCTCCGAAGGAGGCATATTAAGCCATTGTGTCAGAGGTAAGTCGGCCAATTCTTTGCCTCTGGGATCTACAGTTTAACGTGGGATCCGAACCAATGAACGCCCTGGTGTCGATGATGTAATCAAACACTACCCTAAAAAATTCCAGCCCTCATCGGGATTTGAAGCCGAAACCGAAACAGCGATCTTTTTACTGAAATCACCTTAATCACTTTTCTTTTGATTTGGCCATATAAGCCTCAAAGTGATCTACAAGTGGGTTTCTGTTTCTTCATCGTTGTACGTACTATATTATCGTCATTATCGTTTTCAGTTGGGACAACACAGGAGGGACCACCCATTCCCTCGGCCGGACTCGAACCGGTGACCATGAGAACGTGAGGCCACTGAGCTACCAGACAGTTAGTTTAATGCGGCGTCAAAGAAAATATTCAGATAATGTTCATGTAACAGTAAAAATGCCGGCAAACAGCCGACTCATAAAAGGTTAGCGATATTCTTTTTTTCCAGGATATGTACGATTGTTTTGTGAAAAAACATTAAAACTGTAAGCTATCTACAAAATTTTACAGCAATTTCAAGATTTCTAAGGATAACACGAAAACTATAGCAGACTTTCTTGCATTTATGGTTTTCTTCAACTAACAAACCGAGTAATTTTAACAAAATTGATGCTTCAGCAGATAATTTTTCCAAAAAGTTATATTATATTATGGGAAAGAGATTTTCACGAATCTGGTGATAAACATGTTGCAAATATAATATTTTGAAGATTTTCAAAAAATTTCTGTGACCCAGTATAACTGTTTCACCGTTCGAAAAACTAAAGAAATCGATTAAAATAATTTCTCGAAAATGTTTTCTACAGAAAAGGAAAAAATTAGTTGATTCAATTTAATATACTGTGTACGATATCCTCAGCGTGATAGAGTAACTCAAACTTGACTGATAATTCTGAAGAGTTGCAACGACATTTGACGTAATTATAACGCCACCTATCGGCTTTTGTCTGTTGTTCATGCTGTCATCAAATTCGGTACAGGACTATGAAATAATAACATAATAATCTAAATTGAGATGAGAGTATTGTAGCATACAAAGGGATTCTTGGGTTATATATTTTGTGTGTGCAATACGTCGGAAAAAAATTATGAAAAAAAACTGAAGATAAGCCTTGTTATGAATAAAATAAAAGCCCACAAGAAATCTTGCCAAGAACAAAAAAGACTACTGCGCCAAATTGTATTAGATTATAATCTGACTCCACCGTTGCATTCTCCACTGTTGGTGTTCTGAATGTGGGTCATTTTGCGAGCGATTATGCAAATGCACTTGGCGTTTTTATAATTAATTTTGCAAACGATTCAATTCTCTCTAGAAAAATGCAAACGTAACGGATGACAAAAAAGTGGCTTAATTAATGTTTCCAATTTATATTATTTTACGATTATGCTAAAAACAAATATTTTCTTTAAATTTAGCTCACAGCCTATATTTTACGCAAAATGCAAATGAAATTACAGTTTTTCTTTTTTACGTCCATGTCCAAGTTAAGTGGTTAAGTGGATTGAAACTTGTACCAAGTCAAGCCACGAAAACTGTGTAATTGGAGCAAATTTGATTTAAAAAAATTGGGTTATTAATGCTATAAGTTACAAGTGTTAAAAACGTATCTCAGTAAGAGTTTGATATAATTGAAGTGACGTTACCGTTAGCCGGGCGGAACCTGTTGAGTAGTATCTTAGTGTGGTTCTTCACTGTAATTTGTGGACAGGGAATACCGAAAAGGGATAAGGAAAATTGTTCGAATGCTCTGAATCTTAAAACGAAACTAAGTATCCATCAAATGGAGTAGTGATGGTATGTGCGACCCATATCAGAGTGGGTTGACGAAGAATTTGGTGGAGTGTAGAGAAAAACCATGCTACTAACTGCGGATAACACAAGTTTGAGAGAGAGAGAGGGTACACGAAATGTAGGAGAAATATTAATAAGAAGATCTGACATTCTTGAGGTGGTTTTATTTTTAAATTAGTGATTTACGGCTAGTCGAAGAGGAGGTAATTACTTCCGGGAGAAAGTTGTGGGAAATCTCTTCAAAAATCGCCTATAATGATATCCAGAATATGTGGAAAACCGAAATATAGATGGCCGGATTCGAGATGAAACATACGTCTGCCAGATCACAAGACGCTGACGTTATCGACTGCACCACGCTTGGTTTCTAGAGAGAAACGTTTTAGGAAGATAATAACAAAATTATTCGTCAAGAACCAATAAACGATTCCGTTGACAGCAAGTGAAGACCAGAACCAAGTAATGGAAATTAGAATCCATTTTGACCGTATCATGCATTCGTTTTAGCAATATGCAATCTGGGGATAGAATAGCTGGACTCCACTTGGCGAGATTATACAAAGACATAACGTCTCCTGAAAAAGAGGTGAATTGTACCCAATTTAGTATTTCAGTAGTTTCCATTATGGTTCCTTGTGTTAAGCCTGTAGGGAGTGGTCTCCCTCAACCCCTCTCAGTAATATTCAATGTTGTAGTTTGTAGCGTTCCAAATGTTGACCCTACATTAATTTAATCAATATGGACAATTAACCGCCTGCCGGATTAACGGAGGACAGAATAACAAGTTTCGTATTGTGTAGAGTAGGAAATGACCAATGGGACTGACCACTGCCGCCATAAAGGAGACCTTTATTAGCTTGCTACGATCTGGTGTGTCGGGAATCTGATCTATTGGATCCTAGGAATTAAGAAAGTAACAAAGAAGCTTTTTTTTATTTTTTTATTTACTGAAAATGCTTTAGAGCCACCGGGTAACAGTACCTAGTCCCTCCCGGTCAGATACTACGATTAGCTCAAAAGGTTATAGACATTTATCAACAAGCTCAGTTTAGTTGAGTGCGGAGAAAATAATTGCTAGCGCCTACCTGGGTCTACCCCCTGGGGTCACTGCAGATAGCATCAGAAGTGACCTGTGCTTGTGCACCTTCAATGCAGGGCCGACTTCCGAGCCTGCTGGATCAATTTTTTTTTTTTTAAATATAACTGCTTTACGTCTCTCAACAGCGAGGTCTTTAGAGACGGGAAAGGATGGGGGCAAGGAATGGGAAGGAATTCGGTCATGGTCTTTTTAAGGAAGCATCCCGGCATTTACCTGGAGTGATTTGGGAAACCATGGAAAACCCAAATCTGGATGCCCGGACGGGGATTCGAACCACCGTCCTCCCGAATGCGAGGCCAGAACGCTATCTGTTACACCACCACGCTCGGTTGCTGGATCAAGAAAAGTCAGCTGTTCGCATTGCTTCCCGGTCAACGATGTCGTTTCCCCAACCGTGCAAGATGGGTGACACCAAAACAATCTGAACTGACATAACTATATATGTCTCTTCGCGTCTGATAGTGAACATTTTCACACAATATCGAATCCAAGAAAGAGCTCTCGATACTGTGTCTGATCCGGGGCAACTGAATTTACAATAGTATTACTAATTTGACATTGGTCTTATCAAAGCATTTAATGATTATTAATAATAAAGATTCTCACACCTATTTTCGTGCTTTCTTACATGTTATTAAAGTCAAGTTTATTAACGAATCAGCCTCAGATAGGATTCCTTATTTAATTGTACTTAATTTTTTTTTTATTAAATGTAACATTCAAGTTAAACTCGTCCTTTTGGAGACCAAAGTAACTGCTGTGTAAAAGTGTAGTAATAATTCTTCAGCAACGAAAGAAACGTCATCTCTCAGACCTAGTAGGCGTATTGGGTGGACTAGCGGAGATAGAGATCCTAATTCCCATACTTGACGGTTAGTTCTAGAGGGCGGTGACGTGTTCAATGCCACGCTACGGACTTTTTTTGTCTCCTATAAGAGTTGCCTACTCGGTACTCATCATACAACAAACTGAATGGACTTGGGAGCCTTTCTGAACGCTCAGCTTCAAGATTTATATATAAAAATATATATATACATAAGGAATGGAACCCCATTAGACGGGTACCTTAGACAGTCCTAATACTGCCTGAGTGAGTTATCCCATCCTAGGAATAGTAATACAAAGATCTATTATTTTTAATGATCTAGTTCGTTGTCTATATTAATTTTCCACTGTGTGCAGTCTTTAGTATGATGATTTATGGTAGATTTCTCGTTGTTTGCTGTGAGAGTGACAGAACACTGTATTCAATACTTTTTCCCAAACCTTACTTAAAGTACCAGTCAATAAAGTAATAAATATTGATAAAACTAAAAGGTTCTAACCATATCAGTTTATGAGGAATTAGATCAAAATTACGTAAATCCACGCGCCTAACGCTCTCGTAAGCCCAATAAAGTTATAGAAGTTGTAGATCATAACCTTGTATGTAGCGTGTAAAGAGCAAAGAATACCGTGAACGCTATGAAAGATAAACTGATTTTGATGCAAAAACTACAACAGTTGGTATCTGATGCTTTGCCGAGTGCCTAATGGGATAATTTTGTAGAAATTTAAGTGATTCATTTGTATTATCAACCTACTGCAATAAACCTTAAAGTTGCTGCAAATCTTTCATGTGGATAAATAACACCTCTCATTACGACATTCTTTTCGGAATTGAGGGAGTAACCAGTGAAAGCACTTTTAGGTAAACAAGTTTATTCAGCCGCAAGTATTAGTGGCCTGTCCATAAATCACATCACAAGAATTTTCATGTTTTTTTACCCTCCCCCCCTTCATTGTCACGCCAAGTCATACTTTATGTGATTTCCCCTTCCCTCCCCTCCCCACGTTGTGACATCATACATTTTGGAATTTTAAAATTTTAGTACTTGATTAAAGCAGCATTTCCAACGTGACGTCACGTATCTTACGACCCCTTCCTCCGTTTGTCACGCCATGTCACACCCTTTCCGCCGCCTGTAACAAGTAGCTTAATTTATGGATGCTCCCCAGTTAATGTAATATTAAGGTTCTGTTTTCAATTCTTTCAGCAAATTAATATGAGTGTATTCTTTTCTTTTCGACAACTACTTTTAACGCTACTTTTCACGTTTATTTTCTTTGCTGTTTACATTTAAAAGCTAGTAGAAAGCCAATCACCGGGAATGCATCATCTTGTGACGATAACATGGTTGTACTGAATACATGATACTCTTCGGTTTATTGTAACGTATGCTGACTCCGTCGTTGCTTCGGTTTAATTACAGAATTTACCTGAGCAGAGAAATCTCTCAGGTGTATCACAGAATACCGGTATATGATCGCCTTAATCCAAGAGTAGGGTGCAGCTTGTGGGGAAATTTAAACTGGGTGATATCCCCCTGATTTCCATTGTGGTATTGTACGTAAGTGTTACTATTTGTGTGGATGGCTCTCACATTTGAGTGTGTTGTTTGGTTATGAATGATAAAATAACGGAGGTGTAGGATAAAAATCTGTTCCGTCCTACTCTTGTTTATGGACCCAATCTGACTGAAGAATTCCAGTGGACAGTGTCATTTACCCTCACTCCAGAAGCATTAAGGAGAGATTTGTGATTTAATGCAGTGCTTTCGTACACGGCCTAACTCTCCTACCCTCCTGTCCATGTCCACCAGAAGCTGCTACTGGCATTCCAGGCACCAGACATCATCGTGGGACCGCTGCAGTGCAGTCTTGTGCCTGCTCACTTTGCCTAGTTTGTTGACTAGCTTGTACCTCTTCAAGAGCGTCCCACCGAAATTCCCATAGGAATTAAGACTGCGAGTTTGGATATATAAACGATCACATCATAACATTTTGCTGTCGAAATTTCTATGTTCGTTATTCAAGCATATGCTCTCTGCACTGTCAGTATAGAATTTGATTAATCACGCGTTAGAATTACCAGCGCTAAATTATAGTGACCCACAATGTTTGGAGACTGCCTTACATTTTAGGAAGAGCCAGAAGATCGTAATTTTCACTACAAGCAACTGAGAATGGTTAGTTGGCGGTAACGTTCTGGCCCCATGGTCCAGATATCTAAATTTCGGGTTTCCTAGGTTTCCCAAAGGGATGCAGAAACCCCTCGCTGTAAAGCCCAAAGCTAAAAATGTAGCGTGATTTTTAAAAAAAAAGATAATGTTTTCTATGTGTCTTACGTGCTCACTGGCACAAGTTGGGTGGAAAACATTAATTCATTTGATTTTGCTTAATTTTGATGTATTACTACAAGTGAAAAATATAAGAAGTCTGTATATTTTTTTTTTAACTGCTTTACATCTCTCAACAGCGAGGTCTTTAGAGACGGGCAAGGAATGGGTAGGAATTCGGCTATGGCCTTTTTAAGGAAGCATCCCGGCATTTGCCTGGAGTGATTTGGGAAACCATGGAAAACCAAAATCTGGATGCCCGGACGGGGATTCGAACCGAATGCGAGGCCAGAACGCTATCCGTTACACCAGTACGCTCTGTAAAGTTTGTAGAGAATGACTCGAACGTTTTACAGAACGTCCTTATGAAGAAAGCGGTGTAGTTGGTCATTTCGTTTGTCGTCCTCTGCCTTGCTTCATATTGATATATACAACACACTACACATAACAACAGTCGTCATTATCATCTACATCCATACAACATTTGGACGCAGGGAGGAAAGGAAATCACCACCCTTCCTACGTATCAGGCTATGTATGGCTCCTAACTACCTCAGGACGAGACATAACTACTTTCATTGTATCCGTTTTATACATGCCAATGATCAGTAAAATAGTGTATAATTTAGAGTCTAACAAATTTTTTCTGTTTTGCTATATTTTAAAATGTATTAACTGTCATTTTAAAAGCGTTGCTGTTACAATAGTTAGAAACACAAACAACAGTAGGCTATTAAGAAGAACAGAACAGAACAAATGAGGCAAGACAAATTCGGCTTACTAGTTGGACCCCCCCCCCCCACGTAGTTGTTGACAGCTTTTATAGATAACTGCCACGCCCCTTTATCCACGCCCCTTCTTGTAAGTCAAGCCCACTTCGGCACTTTTTCAAGCCTTTTAAGGATTATTTATAACAAATAGTCGTAAATATGATCAAAGAACGGTTAGATTCATCCTCCCGCGTCCAAGGAAGTAATTTTGTTACCTATGTAGAGGTTAAGGGGGAAGGGGAATGGTGGAGTGATATTGGCAATGGCAATATATATTGTCATTGTGTCCCCAAAGTTAGGTTAAGAAAGGGTGGTCATTAATTAGAATAACAATAACTAGCACCCCAAATTTGGCTTGACTCACAAAAGGGGGCGTGTTAAAAGGGGCGTAGCATTGATCCATCAAAACTGGCAACAACTCCGTGGGAGGTCCAACTAGTAAGGCGAATTCGGCTTGCCTCATTTGCATAACAGGACAACTAATTTGCATTTCCTCTTTGTCTGACAACCATCCTTTCCCTACTACTAACACCAATCAATTCATGTTAAAGATGACCAAAAGTCAGCAACTTGTTCAGCGTTGTCACCGGTGTTAAGGAGGTTTTGCAGAGTGAAGGTTGATGGACACTGCTGGTTCTTGTACGGATGCTAGATGTTCTGTTCTGCCCCACAATTACACTCAATATTTGGATCTCCCAGATGACGCCATCTTGCCTACAACACTTTTCAGCCTGTTTAGCTCACTCCATGTCTTCCAGTTATGATATATTTTAAAATAAAATATTTTTTTTTACATTCTTTCTGACGCATCAGTTAATAGAGAATGATCCCTTTTTTATTTAATTTTTTGACAAAGAGTAATGTGTATCTTTTCTTCAGACATGTAATGAACTCTGTTTTAAATTTTTAATAAAACTGGTAAATGTATATGTATTTATAAGAAGATTACTTTTTTCGTTATGTTTATTGGATAGCTTCCCATTTGGCCAAAAACCGACCTGTGTACTATGTAGTTGCTTGTAATCAGTGTAATAGGTGGTAGCAACAAGATGAAACGTGCAGGTAGTTCGGATTAATTAAAATATTAATCAGTGCATCTGGAGAGCTGCTCGGTCGTCTCACTACCAACGGAATAGCCGAGGTAAATGTCTGTGATTAACGGCTGCGTTAATTACCCAAAGACCATTTAATACTTCGCTTCCAAATTATAATGCTTTTGGCAAAGGTACAATTATTCACTAGTCAAATCCCAGAGCAGGATCAGCTCAGGATGGGGTCAATTATTCTTTTGTAACTCTGGTATATGAAGAATTAAAGAGGGAAATCAACCACATCATCAGATATTGTGACAAATGATGGAGAAAGGTGTGCAATATTTCTAATTATGTAATAATTAAAAAACATCATACTGACGATGTTAGAAGGCGAGATTCACAATCAATAAGAAAACGTGAAACGTGGAGTGCTTGTAACTATGAAGAGTGTTATATTTATGTGGTAGTGCTATCCACATTGGTTGCATACAAAACAGTGTCTCAAGAAAATGATGGAAATGCATGAAAGAATAGGCCAATATAAATTAACTCAGCATATAAATGGAGAGGAAAATCTAATAATCATTGCATTGCTTTGATTGAATTTGAAGAGAAGAGCAGATTATATGGGATTTTGATACCTCAGAAGGAAATTGACTACAAACTAATCATAGAAACTAATTATTTCCAACGCACTATTTATATATCATATAAGAATAAAATACGCCCGATAGTTCTTGAATGATACAGGAAAACGCCAAATCTGATACATAATAACCAACCAAAGATTCGAAACTCTATTACAGGAGTTATAATGATCATGAAAATTATTATATTAAAGTGCAGTCTGAAATAGTGAACACTCTAATGATCTCGACGTCGACGAGGCGTAAAGCCATAAGAAAAAAAAAAAGTAAACAGTAGATAAGAAACGAACTTCTTAGGCAAAACAAAAGTAGTTCACGTGAAAAGACGTCTGCATAAATTGCAATTGCAGATTTTTTTAGAAAAATAGTGAATTCAACTCAAAAATTTTTTGACACATCCAGTACAGAGAAATAGCGAAATTATCTAAAGGAACACTGAGTATAAAGCAGATAGCGAAAGGAAGTAGAAAAATGTTAAACTTTAAGAAGGAACGAGATCGGCAACGCTGTATCCCAGAGTGAATAATCAAATTGATTTATATATACAAAGAAAAAAAATCAATAAAAATTGCAACTAATAAAAAAGACAGTTATAACAATATTTTTAAACCTAAATCAACGGCGATTGCTATATACTGAAAGAAGATAGCTTCAAATAAAATATGATTAAGTGAATGTGTGATGAAGTAGAAAATAAATTTGTGCTGTAAGAATACATCAAGCTAATAGAAAGCTCAAAATATTTCTGTAACTGAAAATAAGGCGCTTGTTAGAAACAACTTTGGAGTGTAAAAATAATCAAATAAAAATGGCAAACACTCTGGGAAGTAGTACACTGGAAAAGAGAAAGGTAGTTACGTTGATGATGTAGGGGATTAAACTCAATACTGCACGAGTAAGCAAGAGAATTGACAATATTTCTGTGGAAAGAAGGGCTTGAAAAATAAGCCAAAAACATAACAAAAGCCTAAGGTACAGAACAGATACCCTCAGATTATCACATATTTATCTTTACACTCACTAAGAAGGAACTTTCTGTAAGCACAAAATCAATGGGACTTCTATATAACAATGAATGCTTGAAACTTAAACTATCATAACACGAAGAAAATTCGTAGAAAATTGGAAATGAGATAAATGGAGAAGCATTTGGATTAAGGAAATAAGTAGAATTTCTGTCGTTATGATTACCACTTTATGTTTAAATCAGAAAGAACAGGAAACATTTAAGAATGATATAAATTTCTAAACAAATTTTGTTAATATTAAATGACACTAGGTATTTAAAACTATGTAGAAATCGGGTCAAAATCCGTAGAAAACATATCTTAAACTACATAGGCTTAGAGAGGGGGTACAATAAAATGAGAGAATCGCAAGAGGCAAGCTTTTATTTAAAAAATGTATCTGACATTCAACTCGTATATGATGGACGGAGTTAAACAAGTAAAAGGAAAGCTGGAATGGAAAATAATATACGTTGAAAATGTATATGCTTGTATTCTCTGATTATAATATCCTGTATGTTTACAGTAGTGAAGATAACGGAAATCATTGGCTGGATTCAAACACTATTCGAAAGAATTAACAGTTATTAGTTCTCTTCAATCCGTGTCCCATATTTCTCTCCTGTTTCTTTTGTCATGGTAAATGTTATATGCTGATCAGCTCCATCACAAATGTTTGTGCTTCAAGGTGAATATGGGTTGGGGAATTGTCTTAAGTAATTCTGTCGGCCTGAACGAAGTTAAAACTTGAAAGAAAATTTGCTTCATCTTCACCGTGGAAAGTACCATACAGTTTCAGTCTTATATTAATTCTGAGAAGACGCAAAAAGAATTTTTATTTTACTGGAAATTGAAACGTTTTCAAGTTTTTAAAGGGCAGCTTCAGTTTGAATTTCAGAAGTGAACTTCTTGAACTGGCGACGTTTAACCGGCTATCGAAGTCTTCCTAAAACCAAAATTTTGAAATAAGTGGCTCCAATATGTAAACCACTGAGAGCATTTATAAGACAAATACATGTTTTGTTTTTTTGTTATTTCATCTGAAAGGAAAACTTTATTTTTTAAGATAAATTACAGTTGGGACTTGGTACTAGCTACATTTCCATATTATCTTTCAACCCATACTGCGCAGTTGTCGGCCAGACTATCGTCATACGACACACTAATATGACATCCTAAAAAAATCATATTTACTAATGAGATTTACCAAACCACAAAGCTTATTCAACTACCTGCACTTGATAAACATTTAACAACTTAAAGGTGAATGTGAATAGATACTAAGTTTGAATAACATGAAAACCAAATTCTGCCTTCATTTTTCTTCCTACTTATCTGAGCAAGGCAGGTGGAGAAATTTCGGTGAGTTAAAAGAGTCTTAACTTGGATGTAGTCTTCTCGGGAGACTAGCCGAGTAAACAAGGTGTTTTCACACGATATTTCGGCGATCTCAGGCTCCGTCGCCATCTTCTGGTGAAGTGTGGAAACACCTTGTTTACTCGGCTAGCCTCCCGAGAAGACTACATCCACTCTCAACGCCGAGAAAGACTTCGTTCCTATAGAGTCTTAACTTGTATCTGCTTATTGTATGCTGGTTGCAATACACATACTAGAAATTGAAACAAAGATTCTGTGTCAAACCTTTAACTATTGTAATTACATACCAGATGTAAGAAAATTATTGCTAAAGAAAGCTCTTTCTGTAGCCCTGTTTCTACAGAACAAATTTTTCCATTTCACGTTGTATTTTTTAGTGATTCAGTTCAAAAGTATCAACGATTCATCTGACAAAAATGTAATTTCGAGGAATGCGAGGCGTCTGCCGGAAAAACCAATAGAGCGTCTTGGAGGGAGTGATTACTGGACAGAGCAGGCAGATTATATTTTATAGCTGGGGAGGGGCGAGGGAGCCAGCAGTAATGAAAAAACTTGGTAGGGGGAGTGTGCCCCACATATTGGAACGCGACTGCCACACCAAACGGAATACTGATTCACACATCGGTATTTCAACTTTTACTGACGCTCAAAATGCGTGTTTTCATTACAAACATAATTGCCTTGAGATGCCTGGATGTGCTTTACTTTTAATTAAATTTAGAAGAAAGATAACCAACGAAACAGAAGCGATCGCGTGGTAAACATATTGCTGTCTCTTTTTCAATTACATATTAGAATTGCATTTAATTTTGGAGCTATTCTATAACTCGAATAAATGAAAGTATTTTAAATAAATACAATCAATTAGAAAAAAAATAGACCCATTTAAAAAATGTACGCCCTCTGAAGCGTACTGTTATTTTTTATTTATGTTGTGATGTGTTTACCTTTTTTTTTTTTTTTTTTTTTTTTTTTTTTTTTTTTTTTTTTAACAGTTTAACGTCCCTTTTTAACAACGTGGTCTTTAGAGACGGGAAAGGATGGGGGCAAGGAATGGGAAGGAAATCGGCCATGGCCTTTTGAAGGAAGCATCCCGGCATTCACCTGGAGTGATTTGGGGAAACCATGGAAAACCCAAATCTGGATGCCCGGACGGGGATTCGTTTACGAACAACTAGAAGTATTTTAGGAAGTTAACAAGGTACCCAACCTGTAAGCGTATTTGTCAACAAGTCTTTGGTCTTGAAAGACCTAATTCCCAGTACGTTTGTGAGCGGTCTACCGTTAAAAATCTTCAAGTGCAGTAGAAAAATCCCAAGGAATTCATAAAGATCAATTTCTGAGTGAGATAAGGAACTAAGATAAGGACATGGGTACAGATGACTCTAGCCTGAAAACGAACTAAACATTTTTGTACAAGTGTATTTGTAAATACTGACTTGGTGATCTGCTAATTAGCTCGGGAAATTATTGGTAAACTTGTTTCAGATTGTTGGTTACTTCATATTTTCCTAAACTGATACATGTGATCTACTTTTTATTAAAGTTAGATCCTATGTATGAGAGTCTTACGATCAGTTAGAAGTATGTTAGAAAATTAACGAGGGTTACTGGAATAAATAACCCAATACAATTTTTCATCGCGATTCACCGTGGCTTTAGTAAAAAGAAATGTTATACTAGATTTCTACGTCTAGTTCTTTTGATCGAAATTGAAACTACCTATCGGTTTCCGGACATTAGAAATAAACATTCTATTATTCTCATTATCATCTAGTTCTTCTTTGGTTTGAAAAATACTCGTATTCACTGCAAATTTTCTAGCTCCAGTGTGTTCAGTGAGTATGGAAAAACCCGTGATCTTCAAGCAGTGAGGAACAGTCAGAGAATCACCATCAATGGTTACAAAAATCAACACTAAATTTAAAAAGATTTTTTTTAAAAAATAATTTTCGTTGTTTATGTCTGAGTAAAAATTTCTGATGGAAATTTTGCACCACTTAGGAGTTACTCAGTCCAGTAATAGTTTCCAGGGTCCGTTTAATGAATCCAGTCTTTATGCCATTAAAATACACTGCCTAGTACTGCTTTTACATAAGTAGTATCAGCGTATTAAAAAAAAAAAAAAAAAAAAAAAAAAAAAAGACTCTCTAGGAGGGGCGGCCGCGTAGCTCAGGCGGTAGAGCGTGTGACTGCGGCCCGGACGACCATGGTTCTATCCCCGACGAAGCCGAACGTCCGGAATGGCTTCCCAGGCTCATTCAGCCTGCTATCCAATGAGTTCTGTGAAGCAAACTCCGCGGGAAGGTAAAGAATGGCCGGAGCGTGGCGCTGATCCTGTCATATCCACTCTAGTGCCAACGGTTGTAATGGGAATGCGGAGCCCTACATCCGTGAATCCTACGGTAAGCGGCAGGAGTCCGTAGGAACCCAGTGACCTACCTTTTACTTTCTAGCACGAACTATTATTCCAGATCCAAAAAAATTACGCTGGAGACACGTAAGGTAAATATGGAGGCTGAGGAACTGTATTCCTGTATGGTCAAAACAAAGGCAGTCAAGTGCAATGGAATTATGTTTATATAAATAATGGACATAGATGACAGAATCTGACAGACAATATCTGCTTATTGCGGATAGTAGGGTAAATCCACCACTAAACCCCAGTGGAAGTTGTAATTAGAATTTATCGCTGTCTCCGTAATTTTAAACTTAAATTTTTACTAACTACAGGAAGAAACCATGAGACGTAACGACACTGAAAGAGTTGAAGTGCACAGAGCGGCCTTTCCTGCATGAGGCGGCTCGAAGGGGTCGTAAACATGAAGAGAATAAATAGGGGTAGTGTGGCTCCAGGAGGGGTGGCAGAGGCGGTGTTGTGCTACCCCGTGGTTCGTGATTGCACACAAACGAGCGAGAGGACGCCCGAGATAGCGAATGGCCTGACTATCGGTTGTCCAATTGGTGGCCTTAGTTTCTCGCTATTCCCGAGGTAAGGGTACCTATTGTTGAAAGTACACTTGTAGCTGACATGTAATTGTATCAATTTCGAATTTAAGGTAATGTGACTTTCCAGAAAACTGTAAATAAAACTAATAACACTGTTAGCTTTACTCGTTAATCTGAAGGGCCCATGTGTTCCGTGATGGTTTCCTCCGTTGATGGTTTAACATAATCTGAAAGCGGCTTAGTGGTTCAGTTGTTACGGCGTTAGCCTGGAGAACGACAGGATATAGACTCGAATCCTCATCTCGGCTGGGAATTTCATAGGCCCTTAACCCGGCCTTCACTTCTGGCACAGCTTGAACGCTTCAGTGGTTCGGATCCCATGTTAAGCTGTAGGTCCCCTATGCCCGTTAGGATTACCGGGTTAGGTTAGTTAGCCACGACAAGAGGCACAGTGCGCGGTGAATCGAGAAATTTGTCACGTGGCGGCCGAAGAATCCTTCGGGAACTCTCGGCCAACAATGCCATATGACAATCTGATTTTGACCACAATCGGAAGGAAGTACGTAGCTATCCTGTTAGTGCAATCGTTATGTCGCGTCTGGAAGTAACTTCACTCTTTGTTAATATAAATTTGATTTACTTTCTACTGAAATCGTATATGCCAATCGGATCATGATTAAACATACAAGCATATGCATTCCTAGTTTAAGCGAGCATAATATTTTTCTCATGGATGCGTCCACATGGAATGCAGGTACCTAAATTCTTGCATGTTCCATAAATCGACGTTCCTCACTAAAAATTGAGCTTCAATCACATGCTGAACGAACCTCCACGCTGTTTACGACAATATGTGTTTCTATACACTATGAAACGTTGTTACATGTATGACCCTGTAGTTAAACTGTAAGTCGTAGGAAGATAACTGAATCCACCACTTGCTTAGTACTTCACGTAAAGCCGGCAGATAGTGCAGAGGGACTGTTGTTACATTATCAAAAATGCTTTTTAATTCTTTTATATATTTTTTGTAAAGGGACTTAGTGTAGAGTTGCATCTCTGAGTCTACATTATCGCTAATGAATTCACGACTTGTGGGACATTGTAGTTTGGCAACCACGGAACCCCGTCTGGGTCTAGAATTGCTTCCAGCTTGGATCCAGGCCCCTTCTGTCAACTTTTTTCTCGATCTCCCGTGGTCAAATGTTGTCCTTTTTCTGATCCTGATGGTGTTTTAGGGTTATGGTAATGGTCTCAGGCTATAGATGAAAAATGTGTTGACTTTAGGAGCCTGTCTAATTCAGGGTGCCGACTATAGGGGCAAATGTAAGAGGACATTTTTTAACTATAGGGAACTGTATCGTGGGTTAAACTAACCCTGTGATAGCTCGCCCCGGTGATGTAGGGGCTGGAGTATTGGCCATGAGTGCTGAGGGTAGCCGGTTCGGACTGAGGCATGGATGTTTTTAATCAAGTGTTGAGTTCGTCCTGTGCTGTTATCAGTATGAATCGCTGAAATATTAGTGATGAAATGATAAATACGTTCAAGGCCAAAAAAGAAACCTGCATTGTGAGAGGGTATGTACAGGCTTATGTGACATCAGAACCATCGAGCGTACTTAACATCTACATAGCAAGGTTACGCCTGATAAGAAGGCTAGTTTAAGAGTCCACAATAACTCAAACAAACTGGGATATGAACAGCGGACATTTCATAATGTGATCTGTTTGAATACGCAATTCGAATCTCTAAATTCTGACACAACCATCTTGGCTGTCTTGTCTCTGTGAGTTGTCGCTAGGAGTAGCTCTGTAGTTCTCTTGGAAATCCAGGTTCTCAGATTTTTTTAGCGAGGAAGCTATTCTTTTACCAGCATTTCGCCTCCCTGGTATTTTACTATGTAGAACAGACTGTAAGAGTTGGTAACTAACACTGTGTATTCCAGTCCCGAATAGCTCGAAGGAAGAAAGAATTCATATAAGCATTAGTACGGCACCTTATTTCTCTAATCTTATGCGTCCTGTCGCCACGACCCAAATAGATTTGCGGACGAAGTATTTTATTACACTCATAAATGAAAGGAGTTGTCCCACGTTTTGCCAATAAATTCAAAAATCAAAAATTACGTCTTCTGTCCGTCAGACAATCCCAGCCCAATCTGCATAACAATTCAGTGACGGTTACGAAAGGACTGTGCAAGCAGTCACAAACCGGCCGGCTCTTACTTTCTCTATTTAAGGGGTACATCCCGAGGTGATAAAATAGTCACAAATAAAAGCATATTACATTAAAATAAGTATATAGCTACTTAATTGAAGGTTAAAACAAAGAAATTACATATATTCATAGTTAATTATTGCAACCTGTGAGGCAACACATCACATAACTTAGATTCAAAGGCGAAGCAGCGCATCTATTCTGGTTACAGATTCAATTTCATCTAACTTCGGAAGATCATTATTGCTACGCGAGATCTGCCTAGACCAAAATGTGACAGCTGAAGATAAAATATACTTTATTACTAAACACAATACTACTCCGTTATTCTGACGCAGTATCAGAAAGCCACTATCAACGAATAATTATATTCCAGCAATAAACAGTACGCGAAACCTCTTCTTTTTGAATATTTATGTATTTTACAAGCTGCTATCTACTGAATATAAAATTTTTACAGCACGATATGAAAGAAGAAATGGAATTCTGCAAGTTAGCACCACATCGTGCAAAAAGGGATAAAAAAAGCTTAAAAAGGTCCATCTGAAACTTTTTGAAACAAGCTGTATATCATTTTAGTTCCAAATTTACCTATTATCAATGAATGAATCTGAGTACTCATAACTGTCTAGCGATAGGTATTCTCTACTACCTGACTTAAGCCATTGCTTCCTAAGTGTTTTTCGTTTCTGTTCTTCGCGTAAGCACATCAGTGGTGACAAGAAATCTTTTGGCCTGCAACGTGAATCCTTTTCTTGAGTTAAATCTCCAAACTGAGAGGTAAACGTCTGAATGCACTATCAGCATCATAAAAAAATAACTAACAGAGCTGCATAGAGTTCATGACAAGCACTCCACTTATGTACCCTACTGTAGAAAGTGGTGGTCACCACGATTTTTTTCGTGAAATTCAACCTTTCACTGTTTCCAGTTAGCATTGTCATCTATTACGGAGGCTTAAAACTTTTCGGGCATGGTAGTGCGTCTTACCCCTGATTCAGGGTTTTTAAGGACGACTACATGTAAGTGTGAGTAATAAGTGTTAACATTAGTATGTGAACCATATAGGCTTCGTACTAATGCTTTTTGATAGCGTGGAATGATAGCATGGAAGGCTGAAAATTCAGCCACACACGCTTCCTTAAACATTTTGTATAGTTTAGTGGGAACATTAATAAAACAATTGTCACGAGCCAACATGAATAGATATCTTTTCCATTTGTAAACATTCTGGACTTGTAAGACACATAAAAAAGAGACTGGATGGTAGGTCATATTTTGAGACATGTATGATTGGTTAATTTGTTAATGGAGGGAGCAGTCGAAGGTAAGAACTAAAGAGGAAGACAGAGATTAGAATATATGAAGCAGATACTCGAGGACTTGGGTTGAAAGGGGTATGTTGGGTTTAGGAGGAGGTTAGCGTAATATGGGAAGGGTGGTTGAAAGACTGATGACAGCAAAAAAAAAAAAAAAAATTGTAAGTAGTGGTAATGCGATTTACTAATAAATAAATATTCTTACAAAAAAAGAATATTATCTATTCTCTACACTTCTTTTGAATGTTTTGAGTTCACGTCCAGAACCATTTGTGTGATACATGCTTTTCCAAAATATTTTTCTGCAAATTCTAACTACAATACTGCGTCGCAGTGAAAGTGCATAATCCTGAAAATTAACATTGTTTTTTCGTACGAACGCTGTGAACTGACCGAGGCGAACATAAGGCTACTGTTCATGTTCAAAGATCAGTCACTGATGATGTCAGTTATGCAACAGCAATAAACTCTAACATTATCCCACAGCAGATTTGATTGATTATTTATCGGACACCTGTCTCTTTGTGACAAGACATCGTATCACAGACAGCAATGATAAAAGAATGATAATCATCTTTTCAGTACTGCTTTATAAAACGGTCCTATGGAACTGAAAGCTTTTCATGGTACATTAAACTTCATTAAACAAACTGTACACTACGTTTCTAAATTGTACATCGTTTTTGTGAAGAAAATGCTTACTTGTAAGGTGAAAGGTCCTTTCCACGTCTGAACGGCAGTATCAGTATCTGCAAAAGACAATAAAAAATAATTAATGAGGAAACCCAAAAAAGTTTTTAATATAAGTTAAAGTTATCTTAATTATCTCTGGAGATGTACGGAAAATTAATACGAAATATTGCAATGACATGTGTCTTCTAGTAAGAAAGAGACAAAAAATTGCTGTAATTTGATTAAAATCGTAAGTACGATACGTATGGCTCATTAATTTTTTGTTAATAGGAATTAAGTATACTACCATCGAACATACATTCTAGTAAAATTCACATTAATTACTTTAATATCAATACCTTTATTTAAATTAATGTTGATCTGAATGTGCAAGGACACAGTAATTTTGAAGTAGTAGGGAATACCTTGTTTAGGTTTAACAACTTCGACAGCATTTTTTATTTTTTTTAAAATTGTTATTAGTGTAAGGTGAATATAATTTGAACACCATCGTGAATTTCGGAAGATAATTAAGATTTTTACTAAATATCAGCATCGATGATGTATCTGCAATGCATGTAGCTTTAACGAAAAAAAAAAAAATTTAGACCACTTAGTGTGATACTCGTAAATGGATATAGAGGTAGGGTACATATTAAAATATTTTCTCAAAAGAGTTGATTGATAAATGATCTCTATAACAAATTCTTACTGCATTATAAAGATAAATCGTGCTGATTGGATGGTGTGTGGTATATATTATTGTCGTCAAACTGAATTTTTTGTTAGTTAGTCTGTAGTATATGAGAAAATTTACTGTTTAGTGTATATCATCTGTGTTTGTGAAGTTATATGGATCAGCGATTGGTAGGAGTGTATTTTTATAAAGGTTTTTGTTTGGACGTATGGTAGCGACCGTGATGAATCCAGTTTGTGCTATGAGAGTATTTGTTGGGGGGTCCGCGTTGTTTTAGCAAGAATCTGCAAGAGAAAGCAGTATATGACGTGTTATTAGTTCAGAAGCAACTACTCAGAAGATGAAGTTGCAAGACTTTGCAGAATGTTTTGATGATAAATACAATTTTTTGGCGGAAACAGAGTAAGACAGTGACTGAAGGAGTGTTATCTAGGGGACAGACAGTTTTATTTAAATGTTGTGACGCATATCCGGCAGGACTAGTTACTTGTTTTCTTAATTGGCATAAATAAAAGGTCAACGAAGAATTATTATTTTTATTTACGTATCGAGTTTCTTGTCGTCCGGTATATGTTTTTGTTTGTTTGGCGAAAATTTTCAGTCTTTTAGCGATCATCTAAAGTAATGCGCTACTAACAGGTCGTTATACTCAAATGAAGAAAATCCTCACAGTCGACAAGCTTGAATAAAGTGTATGCTCATGTTCTATATTTATTCTACAGGGCTTGGGTCACTAATAAGCGCGAAGATCTGTATAGGGATGTATCAAGGATTTTTGCAGAAATTACGGCGTATACATGTTTACAAACAAACCACTCCAAGTTGTTAAAGTAATCACTATTTGGAGTGCTACACTTTTATGTCGTATCTGGCTTTAGATTACACAGGTTTTTCTGAGAGCAAAACGAAGGTAATCTTTGAGAGAATTATTCACCATTATGAGTAGAATTGTGTACCTTATCACATTAGGTGATTTTTGTATGTTCGTTGGATGAGATCAGACTTCCTGTTTTCAAGAGTTTATGGTTCGTCGACGTCGAAGTCACTGGAGCCGGGATGGGATCATAGATAAGGAAATGGAAAGAAAATCGGACACACCCTTTTTTCAAAGAATCATGCTGCATTCACTAGGAGTGGTTTCGAGAGATAATAGAAAACTGAAATCTGGGTAGCCTGACGGGAATTCGAACCCGCGTCCTCCCGAATGATTTACCACTCACTCACTAGCCTTGATTCTATCATTAGCATCATGTCGGAATATCATTCCAGTCGAATATTAAGTCACTAAAATATTTAGGACAGCTGAGTTTTTTTCGGAGCAGATATTGAGTATCCAACAATTACAAATAATAACTTACGTAAAACATTAAAAAATCACGTATATTTATAATTAGTTGAAACAATTAAATTTATTTAAATGTTGTGAAGTATATCCAGCAGGACCAGTTAACTGTTTTCTTAATTGGTGTTAAAAAGGACAACGATGGAGTATAATTTTATTTATATTCTAGCCTCGTACCCGCGACTTCGTACGCGTGGATTAAGAATTTTTTTGCGAGAATTAAATATAGAAAGTTGTAGGTAACGAAGGATTGGTCCCAAACAATATCGAGTCGGCATAATATGACAGGAAAGCTATCACTATATCATTCTACCGTCAAACCTGCCTCTTGAAGAGAATCAATTTCCAACAGATTTCTGTCACTATTCGATAAGATCTCAAAATTTCGTGACTACAACTGTTAATCATACTGGAAAAATGTCCTGTGCCCTTCATACAAATTTTCTTGTCAAATTCCATCAGTATCGATATAGCCATTTAGTCGTCAAAACGTAACAAAAAGACAGAGACTTACTTCCGTATTTATATTAGTATTACTGTGGTTCTCACTCACACACTGACTGCGAACAACACCTGAGGGATCATTCTAATGTAAAAAAGTGTACACCTACAAAATTGCAAGACTACCTACGATTTGCCTTGCATTGCACCCCTAACTTTCTAATATCTACAGTTTAACATTCAATCCGAATAACCTACGGCCCAGGCCTGACTCTTATTATGAAAAACAATTTTTAAAAATCTTAGCTTCCACGGAGATTTGAACCGGAGACCACGACGTTTGTAAGCAAGCTCTTCAGCCACTGAGCTGCCAGTTCACTACACGGAAACATGGTCTGGAGACGTCCACATCCAACGTGTCTGTATATCGCCGTATTTCGAAGTTATGAGACAACATGTGTTATTTATACAGATAATTTTTCAACCAAATGTAGACAGTATTTTTCTCCTTGTTTCAAAGAATAAGTGTGCAAAGTTTCATCGAGATCGGATGAAAACTGTGGATTTGTATGAAGAACAAACAAACCAACAAACAAACAAACATACATTCATCTTTATATATAAAGATGTAAGTGACTTTTACGTCCTGTAGAAGATTAATAACAAGAACATAAAATATAATTGTTCTATTCCAAGTACTAAATATGTCGATTAAAGAAGACATGTTTTGTCACAGGAGAGCAACATTCGCATCTAAATATGTCTTAATAAATTATTTTCTCCTTCGTTTGAGATCTCTTTATTCAAGCTACACGCATCTTTTATTGTGATATCACTTATAGTGGCTTCCCACGGCCCGAGGTTTTGTAGGCTGCACCATGCAGCCGAATTGTATGGATGAACACGCGCCACAGGTTAGCCCTCGCCGACTCCCCACAACCTCGCCTAGTGTCGTTGCAGTTACCCGGGCGTTTGATGTTTACCGACTGGGCGATGGATATAGGCGACCCATCCATGCCAGCAGAGGCGGGTTCCTTCCCATGGCCCGCTGTTCGTATCTAGACTGGCGCGGCCGGGTAATGCACCTTTACAGTATTTAATGGTCTCAACCACCCAGCTTGGTGAGTTAACAGTGAAATTCTTTTCCATTACTTGGGAGGATGCAGATACAAATCGCGCATCAGCCAACAATGCTTCAGGTTTTCCATGATTGGCCGAAGTCACAGTTGAATATTGTGATCATGCCTGAACATTTTTACAAGACAGATGTTTTCAAGAGAGTATTATCAGTTTTTTTATCATTAATACAGTACTTTGCCTGTATGGCAATTTACACAAAGTATCTATAAACCTAGCAAATTTTTCCCCCACATTTCATTTCCTTTAATGGCAATTAGTAAGAAGGTGTTAGTTTCCTTCTCAACTCTTTGACATATTCTAAAAGCCAGTGGCAGATGGAGCGTTTATCACAGAAAAGTTCAGATACTGGCATAATTTCGCGAGATGGCTAATCTTGGAAATCCGATGGGTGTATAAAATTCTGCGTTACATAGAACTCTTTTGTGCGCTAGGATAAGCACCAGGCCAACAGAAATAAAACATGAGGATTATTTTGTGTGCCGACCCGGGCAACGTGCTAGGAGTCGCCGGTTCGATTCCGGCTCCAGGCAAGGGTGATTTAATTAGGTGTTGTGTTTGTCTTGTATCGTTTATACCATGCTGAGTCTAGTGCACACTGAGCACAAGTATATATACACTGAAGAGCCAAAGAAACTGGTACACCTCTCAAATATCGTGTAGGGCCCCCGCGGGCACGCAGAAGTGCCGCAACACTACGTGGCATAGACTCGACTAATGTCTGAGGTAGTGCTGTAGGGAATTGACACCATGCATCCTGCAGGGCTGTCCATAATTCCGTAAGAGTACGAGGGGGCTGGAGATGTCTACTGAACGGCACGTTACAAGGCATCCAAGATAGTGCTCAATAATGTTCATGTCTGGGAATTTGGTGGCCAGCGGAGGTTTTGTAACTCAGAAGAGTGTTCCTGGAGCCACTCTGTAGCAATTCTGAACGTATGAGGTGTCGCATTGTGCTGCTGGAATTGCCAAGTCCGTTAGAATGCACAATGGACATGAATGAATGCAGGTGATCAGCCAGGATGCGTACGTACGTGTCACCTGTCAGAGTCGTATCTAGACGTATCAGGAGTCCCATGTCAATCCAACTGCACACGCCCCACACCATTACAGAGCCTCCACCAGCTTGAACAGTTTCCTGCTGACATGCAGGGTACCATGAATTCATGAGGTTGTCTCCATACCCGTACACGTCCATCGGCTCGATACAACTGGTAACGAGACTCTTCAGACCGAGGCAACATGTTTCCAAACATCAACAGTCAAATATCGGTGTTGACGGGCCCAGCCTAGCTTTCGTGCACTCAGCCAAGGGTACACGAGTGGGCCTTCGGCTTCGAAAGCCATATCGATGATGTTTCGTTGAATGGTTCAGCACGCTGACACTTGTTGTTGGCCCAGCATTGAAATCCACAGCAATTTGCGGAAGGGTTGTACTTCTCTCACGTTGAGCGATTCTCTTCTGTCGTCGTTGGTCCCGTTTTTATAGGATCTTTTTCCGGCCACAGCGATGTCGGAGATTGATGTTTTACCTGATTGCCGATATTCACGGCGCACTCGTGAGATAGGTCGTACGTGGAAAATCTTCCACCTCATCGCTACCTCGGAGATGCTGTGTCCCATCTCTCGTGCGCCGACTATAGCACCACGTTCAAACTCACTTAAATTGTGATTACCTGCCATTGTAGCAAGCAGTAACCGATCTAACGCCTGCACCAGACATCCTGTTTTCTTATATAGGCGTTGCCTACCGCAGCGCCGTAACTCTGAGTGTTTACATATCTATGTGTTTGCATACGTATGCCTATACCAGTTTCTTTGGCTCTTCAGTGTAAATTATCAATATGTTTTGTGTGTGTGTATGTTGTCTTCTGTTTGGCCCAGCGGTTCATCGAATTCTGGTTCATTATGACCGGGTAGGGTAGATAGTGAAACGGATAGTAATCAGCTTTAACTGAAATTAAGGAACAGTACAGTCAATCGAGTGTAGCATTTTAATAATCCAAAGAGAAACCGAAATCTTTGTGGTAGGACTGAAAGTCAAATTTTGTTACTGTGGATGCCAGATCACAACATAGTACTAGACTGAAGTAGGTATGAAAGCACCTGGAAGTCAATAATTCACTTCTAAATAGCTGAGCTATACGATAGGAGTGCTAAGACGTAAATATCAGCTACTCAGACTTAAGACCGGTATAACTTATACTGTCGCCCGCATAATGGCGATTTTATATGATTATTAAGGTAAATTTACAGATGATGTCCAGGCTCAAATATACAAAAACGAAATAAAAAAAATACGATATCCCAAAGCTAAACTTGCATTTGATCCAAAAAAGGACCCAGGATTGCACACCTTGCAGGGGGCATTTCATGAACCCTTAACAATTTTTTTTCTTTGCGCCAACGGCGAGGTCATTAGAGGCGGGATGGGATTGGGGACATGAAACGGGAAGGAATTCGGCCATAGATTTTTGAAGAACCATCACGGCATTCGCCTGGAGTGATTTGGGGAACCATGGAAAACCCAAATCTGGATGCCCGGACAGGGATTCGAACCGACGTCCTCCCGAATACGAGGAATCACTTTTAATTCAGTTCTGTGACTGGAAAGAAAGATCGCAGTGGTGTCAGGGAAAGATTTCCCAATTATAACAGCAGTAGGTAATACCGCAGGAGAACAGACGGAGATCTCACGTGATGAACAGAATGTGTCGGTGATAATTACTCGCTGCAGGTTGGTGAAATCCCCCCCCTCCTTCCCCCCACATCTAAGCCATAGGATTCTGATAATATATACACCAAGAATCTCACAAAATTGGAGCTGGCTGAAGTCAAATATCTTAGTAAAAAGAAAAAAAAAGTGTAACAAAGCCAATTAGAAAATGGTCTTCGAGGCTTACAACGGCTGCCCATAATAACCTAATTATGTATCTGTTTTCTCATTCATTGGTCAAAAACCAAATACAATAACAGCTTTCTAGGTTGTGTGGGTTACAAATGATTTGTGGAGGTCCATAGTTAGGTTTTTTTTCTAATATATCATTAGCTCTTAGACTTTTTTATTGCAGTCATCTTTTTCCTGTGCTAATACCATCATATACGCATACCGATTACAGCTTACACCTTTAGTTATCTGCTGTATGTAACATTCTTTGCCTTCCTCTGTAGATTTTTATTTGCATGGAATACTCTGTTATAATCTTTGAAATCCACCTGTACATCAAAAAGTGAGCATAATAGCATTTCTTTTATTGTTAAGATTCCACCATAAATTCCTGTGTTTCCCAAAAGGGTACGATTCATTCTTTACGGATTCATTTGATTTTCGGCATCATTCTCAATCTCTATAGTTCAAACTCTTCATTTTTCTTCTGCTGGCCTCTAAAATGGTTGCCACTAACTTGCGTTAAATACTGTGATCACTGCCAGGAAATATTTAAGTAGGCGAATGTCCGAATGATGCTAAAAATTACACTTTCAGCTTCAGATGAGAGGGAATAAATCGGGCAAATGGGGCTTGATTCTGACGCCATTAGGGTTCCATACTCCAATGATCCCTAGCAATTATTTCAAATGTGGCAGTTCAGAAGACAGAAGCTGGCTACAAAAATCCATTCTTGACAGGCTGTCTGGTTAGTTATGGACATCGCTCCAATGTTCTCGAACGTCGCATCACGTTGCCACTGGCACGGCTATTGCTATAACTCATTTCCTGGTAAATTTATTATAGGTGCATAAACTCCCAACTAGGAGCACTTTAAATAAAATGGTGTTAATATTTGCCAAAATAACCTAAAATAAAAATTTCGTTTGTTTTGTTCATAACTTTTTATTATTATTATTTTGTCAATGACACATGGCCTTATAGCTTGACTTTTTTTTGTTTATGGCTTTACGCCTCGTCGACGTCGAGGTAATTAGAGGCGGGAAAGGACTGAGGGCAAGGAACGGGAAGGAATTCGGCTATGGACTTTTAAAGGAAGCATCCTTGCTTTCGCCTGGAGTGATATGGGGAAACCATAAAAAACTCAAATCTGGATGGTGGGATCGTTTTCTCACCACGCTCGGTTCATATAGCCACTCAGCTAGCATTCTGTGTAATTTTATATGATCACCATGTAGATAATATGAGTCTTCAGTATTTATCTGATTATTCAGTTGAAGCACAAGACGCCATATACAAACTAAACATCCATGCCCTCTGCCGGACTCGAAGCGGCGACCGTCAGAACGTGGAGACATCACTCTAGCCCCTTACCGTAGCCGGCACTAATAAGTTACAAACTACATTAGATTTAAGTGCTTTTAGTATTTGTTGTTTAAATTCAGGATGTGTTCGACACTGAAGGAAAAAATTTCACGTTCCTAAATAATAGTGTTATAGCAAAAATGATCTAAAATCCACAACTGTTATAGCCGCTCGTGTCTTAAATTGCCAGAGAAAAAATAAAGAAAAAGTATTTTAGCCCATAAACATCTATAAACCACATGATTGGGCAGAAAAACAATCAATTCCCTTTACTTCTATAGGTCAACATTAGAATATTATTTTAAATATTATATTCGGTTTTGGCTCCTAGAAAGACATAACATGTATAAATTTGAATTTGATAACTTTTACGTTTAAGAGCTAGAGGTTTGTGAGAGGCGGACAAATTGACAACACTAGGACTACGTTTGCCTTTGTATATCGAACCATAACGTGCTTTACCTATTAAGATTTTGTAAAGACATTTAGTACACTGCTCCCATGGTCAGTTACGCAAACTGTAAATAATTAATAAAATCAGACGCCTCTAATATGATCCCTTGTATGAAAAAAACGACGTAGTGGTCTGGTGGCTCAATGGTTAAGGTATCTGACTGGTGATCATGAACAGGGGCGGATCCAGGATTTTGGTTGGGGGGGGGGGGCTTGGCTTGAGTGAATTTTGGTCCAGAGGGCTTCAGTGGATTTTTTGTTTTTGGGGGGGGAGGCCTTGAGTCGGCCATGGGGTAGTCTTTACAGCCTACTCGGGCCTCAAAACCGTAGAGCTGGATCCGCCCCTGATCATGAAGGTCCCCTGCTCTAATCCCTGTCTCGGCCGGGATTTTCAATGGCTCTTAACCCGGCCTTCACCTCTGGCGCAGCTTGTTGTGTAATGTGAAGTACGTCAGAACGCTTCCGTGGTTCAGATTCGCCGTCAGACTGTAGGTCCCCTACACCTGGTAGGCTTGCCGGGTTATGTTAAGGCGGCTATGACAGGAGCTGCATGGTCAGCCAGTAAAAACCCTGTCACCAGCTCATTACGACCACATGAAATTATTATAGACGTTTCTATCTAACTAAAGTAGCCACTATGTCAAATCACAGCTCGTGATTGACTTGGTGAAGGTCTCAGCCTCTCTTGACTGCTGCACGCCAAGTAACCTGGTTTGTTAAAACTACGCTGGATTAATCTAAATATCAAATGCGTTGTTTTACTAGGAGGAGAAGTATTTCGGGTTGGTAGGTTCCGTGGAGAGAGGAGCAATAGGAATGCGACAGCTGCGTGGCGCCGGCGCGTTGCCCAGTGGATCAATGCGAGTCGGCGATCAATACTGGTCGTGTCCCAGTTTCGGGCCATCATCGGCCCGGCCACTGGGAACCGTGCAACTTTGCTTACATCGTCTTACAAGAGAAATATTTTACAGGATTTCTGTCTGCACAACTGTGCGTGAGATATTTGCTGAAACTCGAATCAGCTGGATGTTGTCGACATGCACAGCACTGAAACTATCGTTTCAAACAGAAACATCTGCAGTTAAATGTCGCAGATGGATAAATAACTTTTTTGAATGATCTGAATTGAACTGTATTTATTTCAGCAGAAGTAATAGATGTTTTAGATAAGATGCTTTTAATACATAGCCTAGGTGGAAGAGGAAGTCTTCGACGAGTTGAAAATTTTTAACACTGCCAATGAACTGCAGTTACCATTGAAAGAGAAACTACGGTTAAACTCATTTGGTATTTTCTCAATCACGTTTGTCACCTAAAATGAACTAATATGGTTTCTTCCAAAGTAAATGTCTTTAAGTATCGCAAATATCATTATGAGCTTGGAGTGAAAATGCTTGCGAATTTTTTTCAATAAGTCATTTTATGATACAGTGAAATATAAATTTACAGGACGTCTTAATAAACCTATACAAGTGTCATCCTTGAAGTTCATGGCCTGACCCCCTTCAAAAGAAAACTTTTTTTTTTTTTAACTGCTTCACGTCTCTCAACAGCGAGGTCTTTAGAGACGGGAAAGGATGGAGGCAAGGAATGGGAAGGAATTCGGCCATGGCCTTTTTAAGGAAGCATCCCGGCATTTGCCTGGAGTGGTTTGGGAAACCATGGAAAACCCAAATCTGGATGTCCGGACGGGCAAAAGAAAACCGAGGCTATTCCATTCGCAGGGAAAATTTATGGATTTTTGTTTCTTTTATCTTTTCTGTGACTACTCGGAGGAACTATTTCTAGATTTCCTGAAAAATGTGAGCAGTTTTCACAGGAAAAAGAGGAAAAAAGTTGTCAAAGATGAAGCTGCTTCATAAAGATGAGGCTATCAGTTAAGAGTATACCATATCGTAGAAAATTACAACGTTCTGGAACCAATCTTTACATTTTTACAGGTGCTGAATGCAGGTAAAATGTACATTAATCTCAACTGGAGAAGAAAGACAATAGTATGATAGTTAAATATTTGCGTAAAAAAATAAATGTCACCAAAAGACCTCGATCAGGATATAGTTGACATCTGAATTAACAATCACTGAAAATCTGTTCCATGAAGACAATCGTTCAGCAAAGATTTTGCCACAAAAATATATCTTTCATTTAATCTATTTAAAAAATATAACACGTTATTTTACAAGTGCAATAATCTTGAAAGCTATTAGCTTATATTAAAACTTTGTGAAAAAAAAGTGTTCTTAAACAGTCAGCCGGTATTATGCAATAACCTCGTTGGGAGATATAGCTGCGGCAACAGTCGCGCAAACACTCTTTCTATACTTGTGAGTGTGTTACAGTTTGCGTTTTGTTTTGATTGAGAGTAGATTTAACGAGATTATGGAAAGTTGGTTGAGGACTGGATCGTGCCGTAAAAGAGAGTATCCAAATTGTGAGGAAACTACAACCTCCGCGGCTAGTAATAATAAGTTGAAAATGTTACTGAACCATAACCAAGAAATTGTAATTACAATGCAGGCAGCGCCAAATCGGGTCTGCAGATGGTTTTCACCAAAAAGCGACTTGGCAGACCAGTTGCATTTTAATATGCTGATCTAGTTACTTCTAATCGTGGAATTTCAGCAGTCAACTTGATGAGGTGATGGTCTGTGCAGCCGCTCCCGGTCTATAATATGTTTGTTGTTTTTTGTATAACCAGTTGTTGTTTTTGTTGATATTATATCCTTTGCACGAAAATTTGCCTTTTCCTAGGATTGGATAGTCGATAGCATATGGAAGTCACACAACAATTCCCATTATGATATTTGATAGACTCTCATATTACGTGGGTCGCGAAAAAAATTTTACTTAAAAGTGGGTCATGTACCAATAAAGGTTGGGAAGCGCTGCTGTAGAGGTATTCCAGTTCTCCGCCCCCTTTTCAAAGAAACCAAATGCTGTTCCCTTCGGAAGGAAATTTATGGTGTTTATTGTTATTTTTTTCTGGAATTCCTCAGAGGAACTGTTACCAGATTTATTGAAAAAGTATGAATCAGTCGTGGGGACAAATTAAGATAATCCCGTGGATCAAATGCGAGCAGTTTTCACAGAATACAGAAAGCTGCAAAGATCATGTTTTTTAATGATGCTCTTAGTTAATAGTCTCTCATTTCCATTTATGCATTTCATGATTGTGACTAACGCAACCCTCCCATTCTATCAATCTAGGCCTCTCAGACCTCACCTATTTCCAAACCTTAAAAGAGTTTCTGTCTAGTACCAGATGATGAAGTCACATGTACCACAACCTTTCTTTAACCCCTATCAGATATCTTTCTATGTGAATGGCTTAAAACATTTTCATGTTTCTTAAGAATAACGTGCCAACGTAGTAACAAGCCTACAACTTTTCAAAAGATTTCGTATTCACAAAATATCGGTAGATCTTAAAAAAAGGTACTTTTTAGACGTGATGTTATCATGCACACAAAATTAATACCGATGAGCAGAAATACTCATTCTTTATATGCTTCAATAATGAGATGTAATTGACAGAGGAATTCTAATGAACGTAACTGATGCAAGAGAGCCCTAATTGGTGCTTCTGTGTTGGTTACCATTAAACACTGAAGCCATCTGTCCGTAGTATTTCACTGAGATTTTCACATGTTTGTAATGCATTTCCCGTGTTATTACTTGTTCATATTATGGTTGCCATGAGTTACGGACAAGTAGAAATAAGCTAGCCGAGGGAGCAGCAAAACTTAACTTTACAAGCAACATCTATCAGAAATACTTTTAAGTGATTCTCCTAAGTAATTGTTCAAGGCTTGGTGAGCAGTCAGGTAGTTCAGGTTTGAACCCCGGCACATCAAGTAATTTACTTGGTCCTTGCCTGACACAAACTTCTAGCGAAGCTTCTTTTGAGTGCGTCAGATTCTCCACAAACGTTCGTAGATCCGGATTCCTAGATGAGCTATAAGTGCTGCACTGTTACATGGCAGGCAGAACGTACAGCTACTTGAACACTGTCACGAGGTCACTGGGTCACCCTCGACCAAATGAAATTATTGGTTAAGACTTCCATTAATTACCCGAGGTGTTATTTCGGAAATCCGGAACTCCCCCCTCCCCTTGGCGAGGTGTGACGAGATCTTGAGGGAATCCTTCCCCCCTCCCACCCCCGCGTAACGACCTCGTAATTTTGGAGACTTTTAGCTCTTCTGTTCTTCAGGGGCATCCCGAACGTGGGATGGACGTGGGATCGACATGGGATCGACGTAGGATCGACATGGGGTCGACGTTGGATCGACATGGGATCGACGTGGGATAGACGTGGGATTGACGTGGGATCGACGTGGGATTGACGTGGGATAGACGTGGGATTGACGTGGGATAGACGTGGGATTGACGTGGGATCGACGTGGGATCGACGTGGAATCGACTTGAGATCGACTTGGGATCGACTTGGGATCGACTTGGGATCGACGTGAGATCGAGGTCGGAAGTAATTTGAGGCTTCTTTTTAGCTCTACTGTTGTTGCATGATGTAAAAAGATGACGTGAGATTTCTGTCAACCCCCCCCCCGCCCCTCCCTTGGTGAGATTCGCCGGACCCCAACCAACCTATTTGGCCTCATGTAATTACTGGAGGCCCAGTTACTGCTCTGCGCTGCATCCACTAACGTAACTATCAACTTAAGTTCTACAGTGAATACTTGCCCAAACCTTACTATTTCATTTATTAGATTTTCTTTTCCACGAGCAGAAAAAAAAGCGGAGGAAAAGAAAATTATCCATTTTCCAACACGAAAATTACGTATTCTGAAAATTTCGGTTCAAGAACTAAATGGGAAGTTACCGATATATATGCCTTATAATTCTCATCTACTGAAATAACACGATTATTCCAAACAGGTATTTGTCAGATTTGTCCCAAACCTTACAACTACTATTATTTTTCAGTCTTTCTCTTATAATTGTTCCAGAATTTAAACTAACGCTGCCTGTAGGAGCTGGGCGGCGAGTCGTAGCTAACTTGTTGAATGCTTGACATTCCCGTGGGAATTGTCGGAACAGGGGTTGGGAGTTAACTCGCAATTCGGGGCAATGACCGGCGACGCCTGAACTGTGAATTGTTGGGACTTCTAAAACAAGGAGTCCGGAATCTACTCCGGTGGCTTATTGTCAGCCAGTGAGCATAGAAGATAAGAGTTGTAAGACAGTGATAGCTTGGTGTTAAAATGTATAGAAAAAGAAGAAAGACAAAAGTTATTTTTTTGTGCTTCTGGTTTTACACCCCGTTGCCGTCAAGATCATTAGTGGCGAGAAAGGACCGGGGCAAGGAACGGGAAAGAATTCAGCCATGACCTTTTTGAAGGGACCACTCTGGAATTCTTCTGGAGTGATTTAGGAAATCCATGGGAAACCCAAGTCTGGATGGCTGGAAGGTGATTCGAACCCGCGTCCACCGAAAAGCGAGGCCCAACCGTTAATCGAGAAGCTACAAAACAGAAGTAGCAAAGGGCTTAGCTTAAAAAAATCATATTGACGCCATCATGCTTTAAAAGAACTAGAAATGACAGCAAAATGCACAGAAACCTGAAGCAATGTTAGATCAAGATGCATTAACCAAATATCGTCTTACAAGAGAAACAGTGTTTCCATTACCATTAATGTGAAGCGGGCGATTAAAGAAATACAGGTTGTGGATTCACAATGCGTTATCGTTCATATAAAATGAAGAAGATATTAAAAATATAGAAGAAATAGGGTACAAAACACAGAGAAAGAAGAATGATGTAAAATATATACGGGGATCAGGTGGACAGGTTGAAAGTAGAGATTTATTAAGGATAAGTGTCAATTAAACATTTAAATATTTACGTCAATTAGCATTTACAACTGGTATTCAAATGGAACGTAGAGGAAGCAGCTAAATACGGTAAAGGAAAAAATAAATCGTTAAGACTTGCTGTTGATATTATTTAATTTGTAGATAAGAATTTAGATTTTAAGGCATCCATCATAAGCAAAATATTCCAACTGGAAGCTAGATTAAACATAAACAAAATTAAAACAATAGTCATAAAGTGCAGAAGAAATAGAGCAAGACCAGTAGACTAAAGTATCAGAAATTGCGATAAACGTGAAGAGAAAAGTGAAATGTTTATGTTGATGAGGAAGTAAACTTACAGCCTTGGGTCAAAGCATGAAACAGTTTCAACAGTAAGAATATTATCATAATTGCAACTATGTGGCGACGATCTTAATGGAAGTGAAGTTAGAATACTTGTAAGACAAGAAAGTGGTAAAATTATAAGTAACGGTGCTACATAATTAAGCTCAAATATGTGTATAAATCGGTCATGTTCTGGATTCTTTTTGTCAGTTAGGGCCTTAAGTCTCAAAGATGTCATTGGGACCAGGAGAGAACTAGGAGAAAGGAAATGGAAGGAAACTGTCTATGGACTTTTGACCGGGAATGAATCCGGGAAACGTTGTAGAACTGAAATCTAAATATCCGAACCAGGGTTCGAACACACGTCCTCACAAATGGCAGGTTATTTTGGCAGCAATACACGAATGAAGAGTATTTAAAAAGAAGCACGAAAATTTTGGGTCACAGTTTGAGACATTTGAAATTGTTTAATTTTTTAGCACAGACTACAGTTAAAGTGAAGAGCTGTAGGGGAATATAGATGGGTGTATATGAAGCAAATTAATAAGGACGTAGATTGTAAAGGTTGCATTAAAACAGTCTAGAGACTAATGGCGAAAAGAAGTAAAAGCACTATAAAATCGTGAAGCTGGTGAGCTTTGCAGTCCAGCAGCAATGTGTAACGTGTTTTGTGTAGAGTTCTCAGCAGGCGAAAAGCCGGTTGGATGAGCGCATTGTGTAGCAGCTGGCTCTAATGCGAGAACAACACCTCCAGGCACGCTCCACAGGGCTTGTTGATTAAAAAGCAGCCGGCAAGTGAGAAACGTTCCGCTCGTGCCTTTCCTCTTACTTTTAACACAGCGCCGACCTTCATCATCGTCATAGTCAGTGATGCTGTCTGACAGACAAAGCTCTTGCCGGGTATCAATCCACGTGCTCCTATCTGCTATAACAAAATGTCAAACTGGAGTAAAATTTCCCACTTCGTTCGCAAATGGATTTCATTAAAGTGCTGATACATACTCCTCAATTTTATCGCTTAATTAGACTGCAGGGTGCATTACATGTGTCTTCTTCTGTCCCTAATTTTATCGATTACTATGTAAGATACAGATAAATTGGTAGGATATATATATGTATATATTAGCTGACGTGTGCGAAAATTTCACTAATGATATACGATTAACAGCAATGAAGGTGGTTTGTAGTAGGGATGAAAGAAGAACCGGTCCATTAGTAGCGATTGTTTGTCAACTGAAATAGGTACAGTACGTAGAAAAATACTTACAGTTAGAAATGATGAAATGTTTCCTTAACAAAAAGATTCGAAAAGCTCGTTCATCTAGAAAACACACAATTTTTTCCATATGTCTGTCATATGTATTGCTGCTATGTAGATGTATACAATTATTATTATTATTACAGCTTTATCTATCCATATTTCATGATTCAGCCTCTTTAAGCAAATGAGCTATATAATAAAATTTAATTCTAAGTAGTTTTGTTGCAGTTCTTTCCAGGCTGATCGATCTTGAGCCACCCTCTTCCAGTTCACGCCTGTAACTCGACGTATGTCTTTATCCCAGCGATCCGGGGGTCTTCCTCTTGCTCTTTTCAGGTTCCTTGGTATCCAATCCAGTACTGCCGTAGTCCATCTGTTATCCCTTTAGCAAGCGATATGACCAGCCCATTACCATTTTTGGGTCATGACCCTTTTTAAGATGTCTGTCACTTTGGTTATTGAACGTATGTGCACAGCCCTTTTCCTGTCTCTTCTTGTAAAGCCTAGCTTTGCTCTTTCCATACTTCGCTGGGCAGTTCACAGTTTTTGCTTCGTGTGACTATTTACGGTCCAAGTCTGGCAGGAGTATGTGAGGGCTGGTAATACACTTTGTTGAAATGCCTGTTTTTTAAGATGTAATGGCAAGTTAGATTTAAAAACTATTGAATTTTTTCCGAATGCCAGCCCAGCTTTATGCGTCTGTAGATCTCAGGCTTTGAGTCGTCATTCATGTTGATCAGTTGGCCAAGGTACTCAATACCCACATCTTTCGTGTCTGCCTTGTCTTTGTCTGCCCATTTCATTTGCATGATTTTGATTTTTGTCACATTTATTTTAAGGCCCACTTCGCTGCAAGCTGCCTCTAGTTCATTTATCAGTTCTTTTAGCTCTTCCAGGCTTTTTGAGAGTAAAACTATATCATCAGTGAATTTTAAATTGTTGAGACTTCTTCCTTTTATTCTCAACCCTCTGTTTTTCCATTGGATTTTTGACATTATCAATTCGAGGACTGATTTGAATAGCTTGGGGGATATAGAGTCCCCTTGTTTTACCCCTCTTTCTACTGGAAACTCTTTGGTGGCTTCAGCGACGTTGACAAAGACAGTGGAAGTGCTGTAGATGCACAGTATGTTGATATACCCTGGATTCACTGCTTGTTCTAGAAGGGCTTGCATGATTGCTGAGTGATGGACTGAATCAAAAGCTTTTTCAAAATCGATAAAGGCCAAACAGAGTGGCATCTGGTATTCATTTGCTCGACTTATTACTTCATTGATGACTTGGATGTGATCTACCGTGCTGAATCCTGACCTAAAGCCAGCCTGTTCGATTAGTTGTACTGTGTCCAAGGTAGAACTGATTCGGTTATTGATGACCTTCGTAAAAACTTTGTAAATTACTCTTATCGAATACAGCGAAGCCTAACAGCTAGGATCTGAACTAACGCCTACCTGTGACATTGATTGTTAACGATTTTGCAAATTAGGAGTTGAATTTTTAAAATTCCTTTTTTTAATTAATGATATTACCAAAGCGTAAAACTTAATCTTTAAAATGATACCTCATTTATCGCTTTTAGTCAGGTTTGAAGGGAGAAAGATGAATTGACACAAAAAAAAACACCTTTCAGAAATAATGTATGTGATATTGTAAGAGTTTCACGGCTCAAAGACATCAAGGTAATTATGGCCAAAGAGGGAAGTGGGAGTATGAAATGAGAAGGAATTCGGCCATGGCATTTTGAAGGAACTATTCGGCACTTAAGCGGAATTCATAGAAAATCGAAATGTGGACGGCTGGAACAGGTATCGAATCTGAACCCACGAGAACTTTAAGGCAAAATGTCAACCACTTACCCACCAGGTTCGATGATAAAAATATGATAGGTAACAATTCATTATCGAAGCTCTGAATAGCAGTCATTAAACTGAGACGGAGGGCTGAAAAATTCCCGGTCCTGACCAATGAAGAAATGAAACGGCAGTATCTAGATTATAGGTTGCCTAATTCTGATGGGTGTATTGTTGGAATATTGATTGGAGTGTGCGTAACCCCCATCAAAACGATTGGTGGAAGAAGTAGCTTTTGCATAATCATTAGTATGGAAACGTAAGAATTAATAATTATAACGAGGGATTCTCTTAACGAATGAAGATTCAGTTTGTTCAATAGGAAGTAGTGGTTCAGTACATTCCAGTGTTGTGTAGCCTAACCTTTCCCGCCTCTAATGACGTCAATTTCTTTTTTTTTTTAAACTGCTTTACGTCTCTCAACAGCGAGGTCTTTAGAGACGGGAAAGGATGGGAGCAAGGAATGGGAAGGAATTCGGCCATGGCATTCTTAAGGAAGCATCCCGGCATTTGCGTGAAGTGTTTTGGGAAACCATGGAAAATCCAAATCTATAGTTTGCCAGAAAAAAAGGCGCATCAAGGACCAGCAAGAATTCCGACGGAATCTTTTAGTTCTCAGTCAGTCAAACACCTTAGCATAATTTTTCATCCCACTAGCAGTCACAGGAATCAATTTATAATCTCACAGGTTTGATTCTGTGGTATTACTCTTCAGTTTTAAGTCATATACGAGCATAATTATGCTCTCTGTAATGTTTACTGACTTGTTAATTCAATGCTATCGTACATGGTTGAGACACGATCAATATTATTACCATTATATACATTCGGGAAACCATAGAAAACCGAAATCTGGATGGCCGGACGGGTATTTGAACCCGCGTCCTTTCGAATGCCTGGCCCTGCGTTACCACTCACCTACCAGGCTCTGTTAACTGATCAAGCACTCCAGCATTCGATCCTAACGAATTAGAGACTCACATATAAACAGCTCGTCAGACTGCTTAGGTATCAAAATAATCTGCAAAATTGAATCTATAATATCTGGAGATCATTCTTCACCAGTGGCTCAAAAAATCCAACTGGTGCTCACGGCAACATGCAGTGCTACTATATCAACGCTGTTTTTTTTTTTTTTTTTTTTTTTGCATGGGACGTAACGTTTATGTGTTTCCCTGTTGACTCGATTTATTGAAATGATTTTGGTAATAAGGAAAGCTTGGAGAAATGTACGCAGTCCCAGGGAAAGTAAGTCGGATCATGTTACAATTTCTGTCCTCAAGTGAGTAAAACATGGGAGTTAGTCAAATAAGAAAGATACTTTAAAAAAACAATATTAATAATAATAAATAATGTACGGAAAAAAAAATCAAAAATAATTTTCAAAATGGCTTTCAGTATTTTCTAAACATTATTTCCATAGCGTTGGCATATTTTAAATTATTCCTTTGCTGTAAGAGTATGTTGCTAGAAAATTTTATTCTACCTAAATTCTTTTGAGCGGTACGAAGAAATGTCAGTCACACGATGAAAACTCTGGGTTATAGAGCGTGGTGGGTGAGTGGTTAACGCTCTGGAGTCGCATTCAGGAGGACGGCGGTTCGAATCCCCGTCCGGGCATCCAGATCTTGGTTTTCCATGGTTTTCCCAAATCACTCCAGGCAAATGCCGGGATGCTTCCTTCAAAAGACCATGGCCGAATTCCTTCTCATTATTTGTCCCCAGTCTCATCCCGCCTCTAATGTCATCGACGAGACGTAAAGGCATAAATAAAAAAACCTAGGTTATAGGATGGAAGATACAAAGCTATCAAGTTGAGGGCTTGCTATACCGCTTAGACAGCGGCAGCAGTATGGGGCCGAGCATTATCATTTATGATGCGGAAGCAGGAATCTTCGGATAGAAATCTTGGCGACTCTGCGGATATGAATATTACGGCTTTCGTCAGACAGCCCTCTCTAACCTTGCAGAATAGTTCAGTGTTAACAGTTCGTCGTTCAAGTAGCATCCAAAAATATGATCATGAGAACCTTTCCAGCAGACAAGCAGATTATTGCATTCCCCGACCTTCACATAAAATGTTGAAGCACTTGTGCACTCAAGGCGCTAAACTGTACTCGTAACCGGCGCAAGATTCCTGATACTAAAAAATTTAATAATGACATGTTGCTCAGTGGTCTCATAAACCGTCTGTTCATTCGTCGTGATAAGGACTGTCAAAACAAGCGTGTATCATTTAACATACCCGTACTAACAATTTGTTATTAAAACATTAATTTTTTATAACTTTACGCCTCGTCGACGTCAAGGCCATTAGAGGCGGTAAAGGACGGGGGGAAAGGAATGGGAAGGAATTCGGCCATGGCCTTTTATAAGAACCATCCCGGCATTCACATAGAGTGATTTGGGGAAACCATGGAAAACACAAATCTCATCCACCAGGCTTGGTAATATTGAGGAACTTCAAAGAATCCCGTACTTACTTCGAAAGTCTCGTTAGTGTTTAGTGGATGAGTGGTAATGGTTTGGCCAAGTGTCTGGGAGGACGCAGGTTCGAATCCCCGTCCGCCCTTACAGATTTCGGTTTTCCATGGTTTCCCGAAATCACTCCAGGGTAAAGCCGGAATGATTTTTTCGAAAGGCCGTGACCGAATTTCTTCCCGTCCCTTACTCCAGTTATTTCCCTACATAATGGTCTCGGTGTCGACGAAGTGTAAAGCTATAAGCAATATAGATATATGCCGTTAATATTTAATCGACCTTTGTATTTTCTTGACCATAGATCCTATACCTTTTAAACAGACCTCGTACATGGCTTTATGACATAGCAGGTAAAACTTTGCAAATGTTTCAAATATCTCCAATTGATAGAGGATACTTCTATCAAGAGTAATGATGGAGGGAAGGAAACATTATGATACCAATATAAAATATTATGCTTTTTGCAGGCGTCATGTTTGTAAAATACGAGATACTTTTTTTGGGTTTAGATCTGCTTGAATGATCACTGAAGCAGCGCTAAATCGGCAAAAATGTAAGTGGAATTTTACAATTATGGTACTAAATTTGGTGCGACGCTTCTAACTAATAATAGAGCTGTAACCGAAAGCATTCACTGTATGGTATTAGTAGTATATTGCTCTAAACGAGGCTTAAACATATATCTCTAACTAATGTTTTTTGTGAAAAAGAATTTTCTTTTCCAAATGCGACTTTCACAATGTGTGTGCCAACCATTTCAGTATAAGAAGAGCCTGGTTATCCTCAGGCAGATACTCGTATATGTGCAAAGTCTCGTTTCACTCTTATCTTTTTTTATTACTCATAAAATTAATTGCATTATGCTGTTCAATTTGATGACCTGGACATCACATTTGTTGTACATCTAGAAATACACATTGGTAAGCTACTCGCTGGATGGTCCTTTCAAACAATGCTGATTGCAACTTAATTAATTAGTTCTTTAATTAACAGGTTACTGTCGTACGGGTGCCAGGTGATTCTTTTTAACCTTTGATAATTATTAATACAACTTCTGAATGTATTTATGAGTTCAGTGAAATAACAAGACCCGATGACACACATTTTATGTATCTGTTTTTATTTCGAAGAAATTTTCGTAACAAAACACGGATAGGCAACTTCATCCAGAGATACAAAAGCACATTGCAAAACTCCAGCAAATAAAAACTGTTGAACTACTCTTAAAACAAATCCTGTAACATCTCAAAAATATTTATCAAAACTTCTGCGACTCGCCAACTCTGCGACTCGCCAACTCTGCAAGTTTATTCTCTAGAGAAACATCCAGAAGACAATAAAGAGTGCCACCAGACGTTTCTCGAGCACTAATAATTATTAATTACGTTGACAAGATCACCGAGCCTCTGATATCGACCAGTTTCTGTCGGTGAAGTGACTCAACGAAAGCTGTTTTCATGACCATATCTTCATAAAAATATTCCGTAATTCTCTGTATTGTTCCCCTCTCACCACGAATTCCCAGTCGGTTAACGCTCTGGCCTCGCATTCTGGAGGACGCGAGTTCGAATCCCTGTCCAGGCATCCAGAATTGGGTTTTCCGTGGTTTCGCTAAATCACTCCAAGCAAATGCCTGGATGCTTCCTTCAAAAGGGCCTTGGCCGATTTTGTTCCCGTTACTTGCCCCCAGTCCTTGCTGGAGCCCCAATATTTAAAAATGTTCTACAATCAACTGCAGCCAGTCAACTTGGTGCTTCATTGTGGAAGAAGGGGCGTTATTCTGTGCTATTGCTACAGAATTGTGTGTCATAGCTTTTCGATGTAGTGGAATGAGGAGTTGTGATCAAGATATTCGAGTTTCACGAAACGATTCGAATCGAGGTAAGTGACAACAGGTGATTATTTTTATTTGGTGATTTTCTTAGCAGGAGTAGTTTCTGCGTTATATGCATGCAATATATTTGTAACTATTCAGTTTTCAGACAACTCTACTGACTTTTTGTAATGCAAAAACAGTGGATTCCATCTTTTTCTGCCACCGCTTCTCACAACGTTTCGAGGAATTGACGAACAAAATTTGTACCATAGGAGCAGCAAGGCACATTTATATTTTCTGTCCTAACCACACTTCAAGCAGTCGCCATCCGGCAACTTTAAAACAAAACTTTAATTTGTCAAATGAAAACAGAAAAATATTAGGCGTCCACAGTTAGTTCAGTTGACTGCACGGTATCTGTATTTTTCCTGCAAGAAATCGTATAGATCATTCCGTGGGGAATTCTGTGTAGCTAACAGTAAATATGCATTACAATAAGGTTATACGTTCCGTATCTAGTGTAGAAATGTGTGAAGGTGAAAGCAAGTGAAAACCTTAGAAAATTTTTGAACAGAACTGAAGTTAAATTTTTGTAGGTAGTTGAATTGGTGTGATGAAATTTCGTTCATCTGGTCCATTTTCCCTTGTGTTCGTGATTCATATTACACACGTTCTATGATTTTCCAAGAGTGGTCTGGTAGCTCAGTGGTTAATGCACTTGCTTTCAAAATGTTTGTTGCTGCGGTCGCTGGTTCGAGTCCCGGGAGGCGGAGGGATTTTTAAGAATTGTGTTTGATCTAATGAGCTATGTTAGGTCACTCCGTGGTTCGGATTCCACGTTAAACTGTAGGTCCCAAAGGGAAGGAACTGACCATCCTATATCTGACACAATGGCTTAGTATGCCTCCTTCCGTTGGATCCAAACGACTAAGTTAGTTGTTTAAGATTCTCCACTTACATAGCACGCGGGTTGGATACGCAGTTCAGAATTCAATTCTTTGATTTTTTTCCCGATATGGACGTATGTGTCCACAAACTTTGTAAGTCAGAATCTTTCATTGATATTATTAAGACGAGCGATACTAACCGACAATATTTAGATTTTTGTGGTAAACGTTTTGAAAAAACTACTGTACGTCTAGACGTGAAATTGAACATAAATTAGCTCGCCCTAATAATTCAGAGTTATCTCTGGACGTGTCATTAATCATTATCTTTGCAAAAAAATTGTAATAATTTGCATCATTTTTATTAGCATATACATGTAATGCCATGAGTGATAATAGTTCGTTTTGAAAATTATTTTCAATCAACTTATGAAAATAGTTGTTGTGTTCCGATTCCACCGATAACTAAATTTTGTAAAATACGCAATATCAATTGGCCAAGAAAAAAATTTCCATTACAAGTAGCTTCCACAATCACAATTCATAAAGTTCAAGATTTAACATTAAATAATGTTGCTGTAGAAATTGGAGAAAAAGAAACTTTTGTTGGTTTAATATATGTTGGGTTATAGAGAGTAAAAACTTCAGAAAGACTAGCATTAAATAGAAGATTTTCTTATGACAGAATCAGTAATATTAAAAATATTAAAATGCAGAAAACAGGAAGAATCTTGAATAAGAAATTTTGTATCTCATTAAAAAAATTAAATAAATTGATATTTTAAATATTTAAAGATTGCGTCTTATTATAAACGTGCCTAATTTTTTTTAACAAACTAAAATCACGGATTTTGATGATAGTAATTTCTTTAATTGTATGTAATATTTTTTATTAACAAAACTTCGTGAGGCACCACAAAGCTGTGCTTTCAGCTAGTACTACTTTAATCATATTACACATAATTTACACAGTATTCTTCCATAAAAGCAATATTCATTCACATGAAAAAATGTAGAAATATACTTAATTTTTAAGATTAAAATTCAGAGAAGGCGTGGTTTGAGGGCTGTTGTCCTACAACGTGGCTTTCATCTCGTAAATAATTTAAGTTGCCTATCTCTAATTTACACATGTTGTATACTGCGCTGCCCTAAATTGAATATCCTATTTAATACAACGGTGTATAAACTATTGTTTCCCACCCCAGCATTGGTATTGTTACTGATCATTTTGTTCACACCCAATCAACTCATCCTTCATGTGGAAATAAAATGTTATTTGCGTAATACTGATTTTTGCTTCTAGTGATTACCCGTTGACCTACCAGATACGAATCTAAATTAAGATGAATAGAGTGCGGAACCCTTATTTGGCATATGGTTTTGAATATTAGATTTGTAACATGGAAGAGAAACTACTAATCAGGGCAGCAACAGAAATGAGTTTGCAAAGTCGCTTGTATTATTAGATCCAAAGAACGTCTATAGATTTACTTCTGATGAATTAATTTATTTCACACGAAGTTTCATCATATATCGCAATTTATCACTATATTTAAAGACTGTATGTTAAGAAGATTTTACATAGAAACATTTAGGCTAATACCGTTAAATTTATTTTCTTCATCATGGTTAACCGATTTACTGTTACCTCAACCTTTATACATTTTTATTATGTTACACCGTGTGACGAAACTAAATAAAATTCACCTTAGAACTTTATACACTCCTGGAAATTGAAATAAGAACACATTGACGCCGGTGTGTAAGACCCACCATACTTGCTCCGGACACTACGAGAGGGCTGTACAAGCAATGATCAAACGCACGGCACAGTGGACACACCAGGAACAGCAGTGTTGGCCGTCGAAGGGCGCTAGCTGCGCAGCGGTTGGGCACCGCCGCAGTCAGTGTCAGCCAGTTTGCCATGGCATACGGAGCTCTATCTCAGTCTTTAACACTGGTAGCATGCCGCGACAGCGTGTACGTGAACCGTATGTGCAGTTGACGGACTTTGAGCGATGGCGTATAGTGGGCATGCGGGAGGCCGGGTGGACGTACCGCCGAATTGCTCAACAAGTGGGGCGCGAGGTCTCCACAGTACATTGATGTTGTCGCCAGTGGTCGGCGGAAGGTGCACGTGCCCGTCGACCTGGGTCCGGACAGCAGCGACTCATGGACGCACGCCAAGACCGTCGCATCCTACGCAGTGCCGTAGGGGACCGCACCGCCACTTCCCGGCAAATTAGGGACACTGTTGCTCCTGGGGTATCAGAGAGGACCATTTGCAACCGTCTCCATGAAGCTGGGCAACGGTCCCGCGCACCGTTAGGTCGTCTTCCGCTCACGCCCCAACATCGTGCAGCCCACCTCCTGTGGTGTCGCGACAGGCGTGTATGGAGGGACGAATGGAAACGTGTCGTCTTCAGTGATGAGAGTCGCTTCTGCCTTGGTGCCAATGATGGTCGTATGCGTGTTTGGCGCCGTGCAGGTGAGCGCCGCAATCAGGACTGCATACAACCGAGGCACACAGGGCCATCACCCGACATCATGGTGTGGGGAGCGATCTCCTACACTGGCCGTACACCTCTGGTGATCGTCGAGGGGTCACTGAACAGTGCACGGTACATTCAAACCGTCATCGAACCCATCGTTCTACCATTCCTAGACCGGCAAGGGAACATGCTGTTCCAACAGGACAATGCACGTAAACATGTATCCCGTGCCACCCAACGTGCTCTAGAAGGTGTAAGTCAACTACCCTGCGAGATCTTCGGATCTGTCCCCCATTGAGCATGTTTGGGACTGGATGAAACGTCGTCTCACGCGGTCTGCACGTCCAGCACGAACGCTGGTCCAGCTGAGGCGCCAGGTGGAAATGGCTTGGCATGCCGTTCCACAGGACTACATCCAGCACCTCTACGATCGTCTCCATGGGAGAATTGCAGCCTGCATTGCTGCGAAAGGAGGATATACACGGTACTAGTGCCGACATTGTGCATGCTCTGTTACCTGTGTCTATATGCCTATGGTTCTGTCTGTGTGATCATGTGTTGTATCTGACCCCAGGAATGTGTATATAAAGTTTCCCATTCCTGGGACAATGAATTCACGGTGTTCTTATTTCAATTTCCAGGAGTGTATAATTTACTGTTTTGTAGGCTTCCAAACTATTTTTTATTTTCCATTGTTTTAAATACTTCCGGAAAGGCTTTTGCGACAGTTGTTAATATTTCCTCGGTTATCCCAGTCGACTTAATTAATTTAATTGCGATGAAGCGCGCGCTCCGGTGGTAATTTCGCTGCACACCCATTTGTCCCCTTTTCTGTACGCACCTACTTTTGCCCTCCATAAGTTTCAACTTCAAATTCTTTCAAAGTTATTGGTAAATTATTCATCATTTCTCTTGGTAACTTATTCCTACCCCTAACCTTCCTTACATCCGAAAGAAAATCTTCTCACACCCTTGTGCTTCAAATCGTGTGCCAGCTTGTGGTCATGGTCGTCTTTTCTCTTCCATGCATTGCTCTTAATTCTTACATCAATATCTTTCCAAGCCTCATCACCAATATACGCCTTGTACACTTCCATGACTCTCTTCACCCTCCTCCTGTCTTCCAGTGAATCCCATTCCAGCTCCTTTACCATATCAGTTACTGATTGCGTTTTGTGGTAATTTCCAGAGAAAAGTATAGTAGCCTTTCTTTGCACCCCTTCCAACTCCTGTAATTGATACCCAAACTTATTTTAACAAGAAAAGTATCTGATAGCTATTGTGTGCACCAGCGTTTCAGTGAAAATTGTTTTTCTGATAAAAGCGTTAGTACGCTGACAGAAATGTTAGGTTTGAATAAATCCACGTGACAACTACAAGAGACCAAATCAAAGAAAAAAAGTATTATATGGTTGCATTCAATTCAATAATCCAGTCCAAGAGAAGCAATTTAAAAAAATTGAATCGTTTATGACATGGGTCGTTCCAATATTGTTGCGCTATACTAAGACAATGTTAAATTTCTGCAATAATTTTTTCCTTTTTTAAATTTATGGATAAATACTGGCCACTATATGGCATATATGCTTTAGAGTTAAGACGATAACCATACTACAATATTTAAAATTCGTAGATATTAATCTGTAGTATTTTTGACGCTGTTGATTATTATGCAGAATGGAACGTAAGGAAATAGCAACATGCCGTCGACCATCATGCAAATGACACATCTGCCTCGGTGGACTAGCCCACAATTGTTTATCTAGTCCAGCCGTGGTAGAAACAACCATTAAGCACAGATTTCATCATGATCTATGTTAACTTAACAACATCTTTGTTAAAGGTGAGTTAAAAAAAAATAAAAAGAATTTTCCTTAAGAATTTATAATGATCAATATTTTTCCTAGTTGGCAACACACTTTTATTACTATTCCTAGAAATGGAGGGTCCCGAGAATAAATATAAATACAACAGTAAATTGCTTGCTGTATAGTAATTTAATGTAACTGTCAAATACTTGAGTGATAACCATGAAGGTCAAGTTGCAACACTTATATCCTATTACGAGTAGAGCACTTTTGCTCAACAGCACTCGCTGAACCTCTTCTTGAAGAATATGTTTAAGCTGTGTTTCAGTGAAGAGGACAGGGTACTTATACAAATCGATGAAAAACAGTGCTACCAATCACCGCTTAAACAGAATAATTTCAGTCGAACTGGGGCAACAGAGTATCCATCGAGGTAGTTGACTCGATGTACGATGCTGTCAATTGTTATGTTAAAAAATAATCCTAAATAATTGTTGTGGAAGTAGACAGTTACTGCAGAACGTTGTGATCAAGCGTTCATTCTAACAGTACGAATAATATAATATGAAGCCACGAGTTGAAATAGCGCTGTGAGGAATATGATGAAGGCGCAATTCATGTTAACAGAGCATCATTTCTCGTTCTTAGATCCTGGAGAAAAATTATGGATATTCAGTTTGTCGTTCAAGACTGTCTGTGGGTATGTAAACAAAGAAAGACGGATAGCCAATTGAATGGAGGTTTGTTTTTAAATACTGATACATTATCTATAATATAAAAATGAATCGCAAAATGTGTTGGTAAGCGCATAACTCAACAACGCCTGGACCAATTCGGCTAATTCTTTTTTTTATATTTTCGTTACGGCACCGGGAAGGTTCTTATGGAGAGATAAAACGTAAAAATTAGAAGGAAAATAGTAAAAACCACACTTTTCTTTTCCGTCAATCAAAACAAAACAAAGGCGCGTTAGGATTATCTTTGGTATGACTTCATAGGCTCCATGGATATTAATGTATGTCTGCGTGTGATCAGCAAAAATAATATCACTGACGTACGCGTTATCATTATTTCCTCTGTGCGTGGCATTTTCTTGGATGCTTTTAAATTATCGCTTCTCTCGAAAACCAATTGTGTGTTTATTTGTTCAGTGTGTTTATATGTAGACCAATGCTGCCTACCACGAAAGTTTCGACTATGAAAATAGAATGGATCAGTTTAGAAGGAAGCAATACTAAGAATACCTAAAAAGCAAAATCGATTACTGGTATTTCAGTTGAGAAGCGATATGCATTATCGTCTGACGATCGATCCACACTTATCCTTTTATTTTAAGAATCCAATGTTCTGGTAAGCCTTGTGCTGATGGGTTCCATTCGTTTGAAATTATGTTCAGGTAGAATTCATAATTTAAATTCCATTAATATCCATGGAGCCAATGAAGTCATACCAAAGATAATCCTAACGTGCCTTTGCTTTGTTTTGATTGACGGAAAAGAAAAGTGTGGTTTTTACTATTTTCCTTCTAATTTTTACGTTCTCGAGTTTTGGAAATGACGGGTGAGAAAAGAAGTTTATGGAAGAAGCTTGCAGAAAGAAGAGACAGGCTGGTAGGTCATATTTTGAGACATGCTGGATTGGTTAATTTGTTAGTGGAGGGAACAGTCGAAGGTAAGAACTGTAGAGGAAGACCGAGATTAGAATATATGAAGCAGATAATTGAGGACGTGGGGTGTAAGGGGTATGTAAAAATGAAGAGGTTAGCACAGGATAGGAAGGGATGAAGGATTGCATCAATTCTTAAAATAATAGGATAAATGTGGCTCGATCGTCAGACGCTATTGCATATCGCTTCTCAACTGAAATACCAGTAATCGATTTGCTTTTCAGTATTGCATCCTTCTAAACTGATGCATTCTATTTCCATAGTCGAAATTTTCTTGATAGGCGGCATGGGTTTACATGTAAACACACTGTACAAATTAACACACAATGGGTTTTCGAGAGAAGCGAAAATTTAAAAGCAACCAAGAAAATGCCAGGCACGGAGGAAATAATAACAACACCTACGTCAGTGATATTATTTTCGCTGATCACACGCAGGCTAGATCACAAAACTGTATAGCATTAATGTAATTGCTGGACGTTTTGAATAAAACATAGCTATATAAAAAAAGATTAATATCCATAGAGCTTAATCAACTTGAAGACATACCAAAGATAATTCTAACGGCTCGACCAATTTGGCTAATTTTTTTTATTCATATTTTCGTTAATCCACAAGGAAGGTTACAGAGAGAAAAAAACGTAAAAATTGCGAGGAAAATAGTTTTCCCATACAAACCAGCCAATCAAAAAAAAAAAAAAAAAAAAAAAAAAAACAAAGTCGCGTTAGGATTATCTCTGGTATGCCTTCAAATTGATTAGTCTATGCCTGCCCAAAATAAAGTTCGAAGGAAAAAAAGGGTTTGCGTATCATCAACGAAAATAATTTACTGCCAGTCAATCAAAACAAAGCAAAGGCGCCTGCCTGATGATTATCTTTGGAATAGCTAAGTGATCAATCTGCGAAATGTTTTCAAAAGAAGTCATTGGCATTGGTAATGACAAAATCCCTGTAGACGTTTTGACTGGCTGCATTACATTTCATGTTACAGAGACAAAACACGGATGAAAATGAAATAAATTTCAAAATTCAAAATGAAATTGCCGGTGAATTAAGGACATACAAATCAGTTGATTGTACAATTAACCAAGATGATGTCAAACATCCACTAGAATTTTGGATTTTCCAGGATTGTTGTCTCATAATCTTCAATTAAACGAATGATCGGTGGTCATAATGTTGCGAAATATCAAGCAACCGGGTCTTTGTAATGGCACATGGCTAGCAGTGAAAAAATTACTGAACAATGTGATCGAAGCAACCATTCCAAAGGGAAAATATAAGGGAGAGGATGTGTTGATACCTCGCATCCCAATGGTAGCAACTGACGTACCAAGTTGAATTAAAACGACTGCATTTTCCAGTACTGTTTGCTTTCGCTATGACCATAAATAAATCCCAGGGTCAGTAGTTGAGTGTTTGCGGCGTTTATCTTGAAAACCCATGATTCTCTCATGGACAGTTGTATGTTGCCTGCTCCCGCAGTTAAACTGTTGGAAAACCGTCAGCTTTATTTGTTTATGCGCCAGGAAACCAAAAAAAAAATATCGTTTACCATAAAGCATTACAATAAAAATATCATCACATTATTACTAAAGTCATGCAGTGTACGAAATAGAAAACATATTTTTGTAAGTAATCGTTGTTAATTATTGAGACATTAAATCAATAAATAAAGTGATCACTCTGTAATACGTTTTATTTATTTTTTCTATTGGACTACGATAGGACAATAACATTTGACAGAAAGAAATCTGTCGGGGCAGCTAGTTTATCATGAAATCTCATTGTGTACTTGACGAGTTTGGATACTCTGCAATTCTAGTCTTGAACCGAAACAACCCATGTTGGTTGAAGACAAGACACTATAGAAGTTAAAATAAATAAGAAGTGATTTTGCTTTAATTAGGTTTGTTAGTTTTTAATTTTAGATTGAATAACAGCTATCACTTTAACTTCCATAGACCGATAACAATAATGTATAATTGTATACAGATTTAGTAAGGCCTCAAAGGAGTGTTTTAGAACCTACCTGAGGAATAATTACCATAACTTTAAGTTAACAAGGGACACCGTTGAAGAGATGTGGCATCGATTTATACATATAGTCAGGGAAGGTATGGAAGTACATATACCAAAGCGGAAAATACATGGGGAGAATGATCCACCGTGGTACACATGCGAAGTCAAAAGATTACTCAAAAAACAAAGAAGGATACACGCACGCTACAGAAGGAAGAGGTCTCGCAGCGATTTAGAAACCTTGGCTGAGTTAAGAGGACGTGTGAAGAATGTGATGCGTGAGGCCTTCAACGATTTTCATTCAAACACTCTCTCTAAGAGTCTCGCAGAAAACCCAAAGAAATTTTGGTCGTATGTTCGAAAAGTCAGTTGTACCAACAGCAATATTCCAACACTAGTTCATGAAGGGTCCGAGGTTATTGAAAGCCGCGATAAAGCTAATGTACTAAATACTGTATTCAAAAATTCACTTACTGACGAAAATAAGGATAGCATTCCCGTTTTCCCACGTCGTGTCGAGTTGGAGATGGAATCATTACGAATAGATACTGTAGGTATCATAAAGCAATTAGAGCTCCTAAAGTGGGGAAAAGCACCTGGCCCGGATGGTATTCCAGTAAGAGTATTTTCAGAGAAATCGGGCCATTTCTGTCTGATATATTCAGTAAATCCCTAGAAGAGCGAAAAGTACCTTCAGACTGGAAAATAGCGCAAGTAACTCCGATTTTCAAGAAAGGTGATCGAAGCGATCCTGGAAACTACCGTCCCATATCTATAACATCTATTTGTAGTAGAGTTATGGAGCATATTATATGCTCGAACATTATGAATTTCCTAGATGAAAATAATTTTCTTACAACAAATCAACACGGATTTCGGAAGAAAAGATCATGTGAAACACAGCTGGCCCTATTTACACACTACGTAATGAAAGTTATTGATGCAGGTTCACAAGTAGATGCAATTTTTTTAGATTTTCAGTAAGCCTTTGACTCTGTGCCACACAACCGCCTTTTAGCGAAGCTACGAGCGTACGGTATATCTGATCAGCTTTGCGAATGGATAAAAGATTTTCTAACTGGTCGATCGCAGTATGTCGTTGTTGAAGGAGAAAGTTCTTCTAATCTAGATGTTACATCGGGTGTACCTCAAGGAAGTGTAATAGGACCACTTCTTTTCTTAATTTTTATAAACGATCTCGGAGACAAAGTGAAAAGCCTTTTTAGATTGTTTGCTGATGATGCAGTTATTTATAGGGAAGTAAGGAATTTGGCCGATTGTTTAGCAATTCAGCGTGATCTGGATGTTGTTTTGGCATGGTGCGCTGAGTGGCAACTCACACTAAATTGTAAAAAGTGTAAGCATAACTAACAAAAAGAATCCGATTGTTCAGAAATACGAGGTAAACAGTTTAGTTATTGATGTGGTTGATTCTATGAAATATTTGGGAGTAACAGTACCAGGGAACATGAAATGGGACTCACATATCAATACGTTGGTAGGTATAGCTAATTCTAGGCTGCGGTTCCTAGGTCGAATTTTGAAAAATTGTAATGAACAAACAAAGGAGATAGCGTACAAATCTCTTGTGCGTCCACATTTGGACTATTGTTGTGCCATCTGGGATCCGTTTCGTAAGGGGCTGATTGAGAGTACAGAGAAAGTACAGAGAAGAGCCGCTCGATTCGTGACCGCTTGCTACAGTCCTTATGAAAGCGTTACAGAATTGATTAGTAGACTAGGCTGGGAGTCTCTGGTAGATAGACGACGCACGTTTCGTATAAACTTATTGGTAAACATGCGTATTCCCACTTTCACTTACGAGTGTAGTGAAATACTTCGTCCACCAACCTATTTGGGTCGGAATGACAGGAAAGATAAAATTAGAGAAATAAGGTGCCGCACTGATTCTTATATGAATTCTTTTTTTCCTCGTACCATTAGGGATTGGAATGCACAACAAAGAGATTAGGTTTGGTGCTGAGCACCCTCTGCCACCCACAGTTTTGTGATTTGCAGAGTATATATGTAGATGTAGATGTAGAATGTTCAACGAACTGGGACTAGAAGTAACGACACTGAGAGATGAAACGGTTTACTTAGAGTTGTTTGTAACTTTAAAACATATAGATACATTTGAATTATACTAAACATTCCGTAATACATTGAACTCTCAGGGTCGCAAGAGTAGATCTTAATCTTCACAAGACTGTGAATCTGTCAGCTGTGATTTAGGGCGCTCTTCGGAAACAAATTTACATGGCGACCTCAGAAGTCTTAGAAACATGCTGTCCGTTGTGCCACCGTATTTTAGCGAAAGTCCAATAAATTATAAACTTTTAATAAAATTTATTGCACATTCATTGTCTCACCTGTTTGTAAGGAATCATCATAGCACAGAATATTTTCACTACGATTTCCATGTGGTTTTCTATAACAAGATAGATGAAATCTGGGCTACTCCCCCATTTACGTCTCACAGGTCCTTATTCCACCAACAGTACGGTGCAAGGAACGCTATTAATTCGACACTGTTCGTAGACACATGACAACATTCACATTAGCAAAAATCGTATTCAATTACTAAAATTCACGTCGAAATGAGAAATCTGGACAATATATCTTCAGCTCAGCCAATACCAGCATGGGTGGCATTAGAAAACAAGTGATATATTCAGTTAAAATATGCCTGCGAATTCCTAACACGATGAAAGTTTCAATCTGTGTTGAATAAACAACATAGTTTAGAGAAAAAGAAAGAACGAGTGTGACAGAACGGTTTGGCAGGAAAAATTGCAACAGAAGACTGACGAAACTCTGGCAAGAGTTTAATAAAACGTAGACTTATTGATTCTGAATAAGAGGATCGCAACCACCAAAGGTACTCCCACAAACACTTTAGCAACAATAGAATGAAAATATCTGCACATCTTATTTTTGAAAGGTTGTAGACCATTGATGTTGTTTAACAGAGTGAGAATGGATTTAAATGACATGTACAGTAGATAAAATTCGGTTGCAATAAACGGTGTATCTGCAATTACTACTTAAGCACTCAGAAGCATACAATACAAAAGTATACTGGAAATGATGACATAAGAAGTTACTACTTGAATAATCTTATATTTTCATGATAGATATGGCAATAAAGAATCGATATCAAGTGTAATTTAATGCGCAATACTTTAAAATCGAGGAGTACAACTATCTAATTATGTTAGGAAAGCAGTTGTATGAGGTACACAGCGTTATCTATTAGTGATATGAACCTCTCACTGACAATAAGAAATCTTGAGATAAGATCTACGCATGATCTGATTTCTCTTCCTGTAATCCTTGGGAATTGTAAATCACGTTTGAAAATAGATAACAAGTTTCTTCCATTACTGGCCGTAAATATGATAACTGTGACATGTTAGAAAATCTTAACTTACAAATAGAGGCATGAATGTTTGCATTCATTATTAACTGCAAAATATTTATGTAGGAACTTGAAATATTCTATAAATAAATAACTATCGGAAAGACCACTTATAATTTCTAAAACAGAGAAATTGTTTTAATAAATTATGTTTATCAGGTTTACGAAAAACGTTGGAATATGTGGGTGTATATATAAATATATTAGTTATGTTTTGGCTGCTCGTGTCATACACAAAAATGTGATATACGTCTCCGTTCCAGACATCGTAATTACAATTTTGTGTTGTTTCCCATAACCTTCTAGGCACTTACTGGGCTTGCCTAAAATATGTGCCTCAAAAATACAGGTTCGACAAACAGCATAACAAAATACATCAACGGTTCGGATGCGGATGTGAGACTCAATTAGTTCTCCCGGCACTCGCCTGTAGTGATTTGGGGAAACCATAGAAAACCCAAGTCTGGATGACCGGACGGGGATTCGAACCCACGTCCTCCTGAATGCGTCCGACTAACATTTTACCAGTGTTCTCACGTAACTTTTACCCTGTGGTGCTTTGCGGTCGATTCATGCTCTAAGAACCAACGAAGCAATTGAGATCGTATTTCCGTTTCTGCTTTACTTGCAAAAATAAAGCTTCTTTCGAAAATATTTGTCCATTATAACCAAGACTTTCATAGCTACAGCAAGCAGCCTCAAGGACTATTAAATTTCCAGTGATACACACAATCTGTCGAATCAACGGTGGCACTTCTTACCCCTTCTTGAAAAGGTTCGGGCCATTTTCGTACATCAATTTCTTCGGTCTTAGTGATACTACATGCTTCAAATTTTTATTATATATAGATATCAGCAAACAGCACACACACTAAATTTTGTTTCGTTCCTGTTATTATTTTGGATGATATTCAGATGAAAATTTCACGGTTTTGGTAACTCAGTCACTCACTGACTATAATCAACACCCTAATCTACTTCACAAACTCGAAAATGCTGAAATTTGGTACACGGTTAAAGTTTTACCCCCATATAAGAAGAGGGGCCTAAATCTCGTGAATTTCCATATATCTACCCCAAACCCGAAATCAATTTCTACCCTAATAACGTTATATGCCTTATATTTACATAATAGATGGAGTTTACTAAATTTAGATAATGTTTTAAATTTTTTCCCTACTCTCCTTACTTTGGAAGAAAGTGAACATCTAATTTTTTTTATCGACTACGGCACACAAACGCCATAATTCCACCACACTTCCCGTGGTCCTAGAAACAGGTAATTTGCTACACATATACGCGGTTCCACCCCGAAATCATAAGAAAAGTCTGATATTTTTTAATTTCCCTGTATGCGCATATTTACAGGTTAATTGCTTTGCCCTGAAGGACAGTATACGCCTTAAATTTCTTTTGTGCATAGAGATTAGCAAAGCTTAAATAACGACTTAAATTTTACTTCTTCCTACACTTAATTTGGAAGTTAATTGGAATTTACTTGTGGCGCCAGTTTATTATTCGACAATGGACATTGCTTGCACAACACGCACACCCATTGTTTACAGAGAGTGGTAACGAGACACGTATAGTCATGTCTTGAACTCTGAAATGTCCTTATTCACCGATTTCCAAATGGAATCGTTACATTTGAGCGACAATTCGGAATAAGCAATCATATACAAAAAGAAATGAGATCTCACAAAAACAATTTTTTTTGTTGTTGTTGTTGCAAAAATAGGCCAAGACTCATCGTTAATTTTAAATAAAAGAAAAATCTGGTGACTTGGCCATGATGCATTTCAGTAAAAATTATGCACGCCATAATTTTTACTGAAATGACAGATATAATATGTATGAATTATTTTAAGACTTGTCAAACCCGAAATAGATGCGAGTGAAGCCTTGGCTTTTGAACATTTGGCTCAGAACAAGATCTCATAACTTTTTTTCACTAAACAACAACCACAAGACTGTGCTTACTATACAAGAATAGTTTTTGCGGGCTAAAGTTTTCTGTGAATGTCGAAGTATTATGGTTCAGACAAATCGCATTCATAAATCTGTTTATCTCAGTCATGTTCATCAACTTGAAGGCGTTTAAATTTGAATTGCCTTTACTCTATATGGTATAACAATGAAGTGGTAAGTATTATTAAAAATAACTGTATTCTAGGTCATAAACAGAGTGACTGATCAAACGACACAAAATATTTTATTAAAATAAATCCAAAAAGGTCAGTAAATGTCGGTTTTGTGGATTCTGTATCAAACATGGTAGTTGATTCGAGGCTGTTAAATGTCTGTGGATGCGAGTAAGTCTTGAATTCATAGCAGCCAGTGATGAAATATAGTATTGAATCTATGCAGTAATCACATATTCTAAGGAAGAACAATTAGTTGTCTATCAAGACAAGGAAACGCGCATTCTGACTAATTCTTTCATGAAATTATTATCAATTGAGGCCCTGTGTATAAAGAATTTCCCTTATCATTTATTGAACCTCTATCAGCGTTCAGGTTACCACCTTCATAAGAACTGGCAAAAATGACACACAGAAACTATCTCCAGAAATATTAGAGCCAGCTATCTTAACGATCAGTACAGATTAAAAGTATGTAGGAACTGCAGTCTATACTACACTATACTTTAAGTGACCAGCTTTTAACATTGGTAAAGCGGGACACCATTGACGGGAAAGGGGGGTGGGGGTGTTCTTGATTAAAAAGTGGGTTTATATGGAGCAACAAAATTTTTTATTTAACGCAAAAATAGTATTGTAACATAATTTTTTAATATCAACATAAGTACAATTTATGAATATATTACATTAAAAAATTATGTATAGTATTTTATTCTTTGGCATATTTCTCATTTGAGTGAAATTTTTTCAGTAGATTGCTGTCATTGTTTAAAAGCTTGTGAAATTTTTCACAGGACTTTGTTAAATTATATTTCACACATTATATGGCTTTAAAGGTCTCAGCATTAGCTTCTTGTAAGGACAGCGCGTATTATACAATGCTTAGTCCATTATTGTATGGAACATGGTTTGTTTCGAAATGGCGAAATATTTCTAACCATTTGTTCTCTATTATGACTTTTGCTGAAGACCAAAATTTAACGTTTCCTTGTCAATATATTTTTTTAATGATGGTACGTTATTAAAAAGATCATTTTTGGAAATATTACTCTATGGAAAATTTTGTGTAATATGATAGAATGATTTTTGCACATGATTCCAATTAAGTTCTGAATTTGCCGTAATGTAAGTCGTAAGTGTCACTTTCAAGGCCGGCGCTAGACTTTTTGACGCCTCTATAAAATACAGTATAAATAATACGAGTACTGTCTGCTAAATTCAAGAACATTTATGTATTTATAAAATAAATTAATTACCTAAATTATTTGAATAGCTGATTTGTTGATATCACTTGTTAAACTAGCACTAGGACGCAACACGATGTGTATCGTCTCAGAGGCAGTTCCAAAAATTTTTCTCTGTTGTCTCTGGTTTTCGTCGTTGCCAATGTCAAAAATGCCATTATCCATTAAGTCTAAACAATGGTGGTCGAATGTTAACAACTGATCAACAATGCGTCCTTCGAGAAGCAGTTCTTGATAATCACTTCTCGATAATCAGTTCTCAACAACTATTTGTTTTTAATAAAGTTTAACATTATAAAATTAACAAAAAATAAAATAAAACTCATATCCTGACGAAATAGCCATATGGCCGCTGAAAGCCGTATATTCCCTTCCCGTTCTCCCATCGTTCCCTAGCTTGTCATGCATTCTTTCAAAAAATCGGGACCTTTTTAAAACGCCGCGGGACGCGGGACGAATTGTTAAAAATTGGTACTGTCCCGCCAAAAGCGGGACGTCTGGTCACCTTAACTATAGTGCAAGCTGCGTACTCACCTGAATCTCGGCGGGGACAGTGTCGCGACAGCCTGCTGACTGTCCTTATCAACGCGCCATATCGTGTCCCCACCAACTGATTGGCTAGAATTGAACTTCGAGTGTTTTCTATCGCTTTTCCCTTGTTCGTCACTACTGATATCACTGTGTATTTCCTGTGCGCGTAGTGAGGCAGTAACGCAAAATCACTGTCGGATTGGTTTCACATTTGCCAACATCTACCATTAAGACTAATTTCAAATGAGTGATGATTATGGGTATTAGAAGCACTGGTTCTTTGTCCCATACTCTTATTGATTGCAATGAGCGAATGTTGCCTTTTTTTTAATGATGAAATTGAAGTATTAGTTCAATATATGGGGACCGTGCAGTCCAAATTGTGATCGTAACCCTTTTCAAGGCTTGTGTTGTGATGGCTGCAGTATGAGTACGGGCATTATCCTTTTTGAAGATGCGATTTGGATGGTGGACATGAAGGATATCACAACATGGTGCAACACCCCGTCCACATAATGGTGGGCTGTCATTGTGTCTTCAACATCAACAAACTCCGTCCTGCTGACGAAACTGAATGCCACCAAACCATGAATCTACTGGCTGGACTTTTGTAACGTTCTGAAATCACAGCAGGGTAAGCCGTTTCTCCACTACGCCCGCGTACATGTTATCGATTATCAGTTTGCAACATACAGAATCGAAACTCGTCTCTAAACACAAATGTACTCCATTCGCGTGTCCATTTTCGTTTTGCATTACACCAGGTTAGACGATGCTGGTAATGAAATCAGGTTAACGGAACACATTGCATAGGGGTCAGAAGAATGTAACCCAGCTTCAAGTAATTGGTTTACAATCGTCCGGGGTGTCACTCTCTCTGTAACCACTGCTTGGATCTGGCCTGCAGTCACCCTCTGCCAGCAACAGCCACTTACACAAATTGGCGGTCTTCATGTACTGTTCTGTGCAGACCTGTGCCTGCTCTAGGAGTACTAGAGCCTTCTTTCACCCACTGTGTAACAAGTCTGTATACTTAAATGTCACTATAGCCAATCCTTCTGGAGATTTCACGATGCATCCTGCTGTCGAAACTGAATGCCACCAAACCATGACACTACTGGCTGGACTTGTGTAACATTCTGAAATCACAGCAGGGTAAGCCGTTTCTCTACTACGCCCACGTACATGTTGTCGATCAGCAGTTTGTCACAGACAGAATCAAAACTCATCTCTAAACACAAATGTACTTCATTCACGTATCCACGCCAATCCTCCAACCTCTCTCACAGTTAGACATTCGGGTACCGAGGGTCGTTACTCTTCACCTTGGCATACTTGGACAACAAAAGCTTGCGGACAAAAAAGTGTCATGTCACACCAAACAGTTCACCACTTATACAATAAAAAAAAACACAACAGTATTACATAATAAATATCGCCATATTTCTCATACTATTACATCTAAAACTTTCAACTTTTAGTAATTTAATGCTTTTCATATGGGGATACTTACGAGCCCTATATCTGCATCAATTCCGTAATGCTTTCGTAAGGGCAGTAGCCAGCAGTCACAAATCGAACTGTACTGTCAATGAATCCCTTGCAATACAGACACCAAACGGCACAACAGTGATCCAAACGTGGACCCACGATAGTATTGTGCACTGTTCCCCTTTGTACGTGTGTTACAATTTTTCAAAATGCGACCTATGAATTGAAATCTAGAATAAGCTTTAACTACGACCGAAGTTATGTACTGGTCTCAATTCATGTTGCTTTGTACTGTTACGGCCAAATAATTAAGAGAATCATCAATAACTGAAATGTTTGCTTTGTTTGAACAGAGGCTTTCCCGGCGTATCGCTGAAATATAACCCGTGAAGATTACATTTCAGTTTACTTCATACCCTGAAAAATAAATTCTTAACCCTCCATCAAAGTTTACACAACCTTCCTTTGAATTATTGCGTGACATAGCAACGTTTTGCGTACTCATTGCTTTAATCATACTGCCATATAGTAACACAGACATGTTTTTCTGATGAGGATCTCAAACAAAGTTTCCATCATTCACATCCTAAAATGTGAACGTATGAGATCTCGTGACTCTGACGAGGAAGCTGCTTATAATCGTTTCAAAGACTCGCCTTTTGTTTTCTCATAATTCATAACAGTGATAAGAAATTTGAAGATATTCATAAAAACGGTAAAGATAAAGCGGGATAATAACGCAGTATGCTTATCATTAAATCTATTCTTCTAATGAGATGTTCGTAGGTGTTAATACCTCAAGAATTCAGGCGACTGTTTTTCAGTAGTTAAAAAGAATATTGGGCTTATTTCTATTTCCTCCTCTTGCAAGCTATCAAATTTTTTCCAACTGTCGGAGACATTTTCTTAGGGTGCTTCAACCTCGTGTTACCCGAAATATATCGGACTGCATTCTACCTTACCACCATTTTGTATGAATCAGAAAATCAGAGCATAAAGTGGCTGATCGAGTCTTGGTAACGGTAAGCTTCATCTTCAAATCGCGTAGTGCCTCTGTTAAATAAGGACTGAAGGATGCAATGACGACCTGTTGCATATCCAGCCAGATGACGTCACTATTAAGTTACAGAATCGGCATTCCGCAGTATGACGCTGGTTTCCGAGGTTCTGCGTAATAAATTAAAATCAAGGCCGAATGAATCTACAGTATAGGCAGTTGCTACTGTACACCTTGATCCTTAGTTACAACACACATAAGTCCAGTATTTACTTTCCTACTCTAATTACTGGGATTACTATCGTTAAGAAACCTTACAAAATCTTATCACATAGAGGATGGGATTTTAATTTAATTTAATTTGACTTAATTTCAATTGCAATCGAACACACATGCTTCGGGAGAATGTCCCTACACCCCCACCTTCCTTTTCCCCACTCCAAATGCCTATGCCCACCCTTTAAAAATTTGCAACTTTAAAATCCTTCAGTGTTTATGGTAAACTGTCCATCATTTCCCTTGGCAACTTATTCCAGTCTTTGACTCCCTTACCGACAAAAGAAAATTTTCCCAATACCCTTTCGACTGAATTCAAGTGCCAGACTATGATTATGGTCATCTCTTCCCCACCATGTAGTACTCCTAATCTTACTAATATCCATCCATGCATTATCGCGATTGATCTAGGAATTTATTGATCTAGCACTTTACGGTAGCGAGGAATGAAAATTGGAGCATTTGAAATGTGGTGCTACAGAAGAATGCTGAATATTAATTGGAGAGACAAAGTAGGAAATTAACGAGTTTTGAAAATGATGGGTGAGGAAAGAAGTTTGTGGAAGAAGCTTACAGAAAGAAGAGACAGGCTGGTAGGTCATATTTTGAGACATGTTGGATTGGTCAATTTGCTGGTGGAGGGAACAGTCGAAGGTAAGAACTGTAGAGGAAGACAAAAAATAATTGCAGTACCGGATTAACCACGTAGCAGGAGGTAGCAAATGCTACAGGCCTCGCACCTCGCACCGAGACTAGATGGTTTTTTAGCTCTTTCAATTTTCCCCCGGACCGCAAAAATCAAGGGTCTCTTCTTCACATTTGCTACGGGCTCCGCGCTGTCCTGGATAATTGAGGATGAGGACGTGAACTGTAAGGGATATGTGGAGATGGAGAGTTTAGCACAAGACAGGAAGGGATGGAGGATTGCATTAAGCCAGTCGAAAGACTGGTGACAGGAAAAAAGAAAAGAAATGCCTGGAACAAACCTAACACTCTGACACTCTGATATAAGGTCTGTAGTGATATTCAATGAAGGAAAGAACCAGAGATATTAACACATCAATTTCTAATAAACTAGAGCCCTTGACACGTTAAGAACATGGTGGCAGAGTCACATATTGGCTGCGCAGTCCGCCTCTTTTGCAATCGCATAACCTAACTCGTTAATCGTATCGCAGAGTCTGAACAACGGAGTGTCCTAGTGTACTTCACAAAAGTTTTGTTCGGCTTTAAGGGCCGTAAAAATTTTCCGTTGCAACCGGCATTCAAAGCGGTGAATTCACGAACTCCAGTCACAGTTGGGTTTTCAATGCTTTCCCCAAATCACTCCAGGCGAATGCCGGGGTGCTTCCTTCAAAAAGGCCACGACCGAATTCCTTCCTGTTCCTTGTCCCCAATCCCATCCCGCCTCTAATGACCTCGACGTCGACGAGGCGTAAAGCCATAAGTATATAAAAAAAACAGTCATGGGTTTTAACTAATAATGACGTTACGATGGCCTATTTAAGGAACTGGAGGTGCGACATTGGTTAAGGAAATGTCAATAAAATACGTGGCTCCACTTTGGCCTTCCTTGAACCCCTTCCCCCCACGTAGCCTGACTCTCGAACAGGGGTGGTGGTGGGGGGGAGGGGGCACCCTTGTGGCACGTAGCTATTTTCCCTATAAATTCTAGAAGAAGTTTTTTACTGTTTATTCTTAAAAAGCTATCGTTAAGATTATTGCGTATATAATGAACACAGCCGATATTTATGTACTTTTATATAATTACAAATATTCTGAATGAAATGAAATGTTGATACTAGTGACTCCCGCAAATGATTAAATTACATATTGGGGAAAACCCTTCCTTCAGGTACACTCAAGGCTTTTAAGGTGTTACTAAAAACGTTCCCCTTATCTCATTTATCATTGTTCATAAAACAGAACAAACTATACCTTGTGGTGGGTGCCTTGGTGGGCAAACCACGTTACAATTATCTTTCATACCTTTATGATTAATAATTGTGGATTTTTAATTTTAATTTTTATGAAGGAGTGAAAATTTATTAATTTTGCAAGAATTTCGACGTTAGTTGGAATTCAGGAAAATTGTCACAATATGACATTTATTTTCTTATCACTGGCGATTACAAGTCCGAGCGAATTTACCGTTAACATTAACACAAATTGGCAAAGTCATAAAAGCAACGCTCAGAGTTACAATTAGCCGTCATGAGCAAGCAAACAATTATATAGTTACTTTTAAATATATCTCAGAATCAAAATGCAAGAAATAATGACAATTGGAAACAATAAAAAATACAAGTTATGACGACCTCAGACAAAGGTATCATAATACTGTGACTTTACAGTTAAAAAGAAAATCATGGGCGCCAGAATGAACAATATATCATTCGAAAATAACTAGTTCTGGCAAATTATGCCGCTAGCTCAGGGGTTTTTACAATTACAAAGTGAGAACATGGACCTATCCTCTCAAAGTCGCTTACGGGTTCTGTTTCACGGAATGCACAATCAGATGGTTTGGTCGTAATAAATTACCATTGTAGTCCTGCGTCTGATGTCTGCGGTGACTGTAGCGGACCCACGATATGTGAGATTATCTCACAAGCCGGCTATAGGCATCTCTGGTCTGACAATGCGCATCCTCGCATTACCGGCTGTGTTGCTGCGATAAGCTTGCTCCAGCAAGGCAAGCTGCCAGCCAGAAATCGTACAGCGGCAGTTGGCGAGAGAAGCCAACTTTCCAAGTCCACCTCAGACTAGACTCGCATAGCTTGGACTCGAAGATCGAAGTCAGAATGTCAGCTCCTCGCTCTTCGGTCCACGAGGAAACTTCTTGCTCCGCCCATTTGTAGTCTCGAAGCTCACATACAACAAAAATTCCCAGGATTTTGAGTTATACGCTCATTTTGATTGGACCTTCAGGTCGGCACCTAATGTCACGTGATATCCTCGATATGTGATTTGGCCAAAGAATCCAACAGAGGTCGGACATATTCGGCTAAGTTCGCCGGGGCGAGAGAACATTCGGGTTTCGGACGGCAGGCTTTTCCCGCTCGGTGAGTGACCCATCCCCAGGGAGCAGTGTGTGTGGTCCGGCAAAAACCCAAATCCGCGACGTCCCGTCGCCATGATCCGGAAAGACCAAGATTAGCTTCTAGCCTACATAGCTCAATAACTCTTTAATATTCGCTTTGCTACGATACACTGTATAAGTTCACCATTTCATTACAGTCCTCACTTGGAATCTTGCGTACTTTATAAAATTACAACAAAAATCTATTCACGTGGTCGCCCAAGATTTATGTAAATTACTCTTATATTATTACATATATAATAAAAATGCACCTTGTAACGTGGCGACAGCGCGGATCGTTACAATATGGCCGGCCGTTGGTGAAAATAAAATTATGGTACAATAATTTTATTTTTAACTACCTAATTCTACCTCCATTGTGACTCAACAAAAACTGAAGCATTTTTTTTTTCAATCACATTAATTTTAAATGTGATTCCAATAACCATCGGTATTCGTGCCTTGTAAGGTGAATATATAACGGGAGCATATGTCCTTTTGGCCGTTTTACAATTCTTTACAAACAGAAGCACGTGAATTCAGGTAGCCTTCCCAAATACAAAGTTATATTAAACACAATACTAAAATATACATGAAAAGAAATTATTTACATACATGTTTAAACAATAATTATCTTGAAAATAACTTGTATCAAATCTTATCATTAAATTAATAACATGAAACACATTAATAAAACAAAACATTGTCAGAACACTTATGCAGAAAGTGGTTGAACTATACATTGTATTTACAATTTAGCGTGATGTTTTACTCATGTGCATAAAAATAATTCTGCCTTCAACAAACATCCATAAAGATGCTAGAGGTGAGCGTAAAATATCTCATTACATTGCGCGGTTTTAATCTCAAAACAACGGAATAGTTTAGTCGGATTCGGTGAAGTGATTTTCGTCATGACCGACGGTTAATTCAATAAGCATTTCAGAGAAGATGTGCCCGTGTTCATGGTCAAATATCACTAACTGTAATCTTAGATTTTAATGACGTGGCATTTACTTATAATTCAACGCGGTGTGGAATGAACGAATAAAGTACATGTTTTCGTGTGTTACGTAAATTATGAATCTTACTGGTTGAATGTTAGGTGGTCTCCTAATTAGTCTTTCATTGGTCGACATCTCTAACTTGTAATATACCGTCTGTGAAGTGATTGCGAATTTCATGGCGAAAGGAAACTGTATTTGCTCATGGGTATATGTAATGGAATTTCTATAAAATTTACCATTCCCATATGAGACATTATACACATTATGCGGTTTGACGTGAACTTTCATCATCGTCAACCAAACTCGCTGCAGCATCTTTGGCATACAAGCGGATCCAAAATATCCATTCCGCACATAAAATTGAATGATAATGAATAGCGCAACTATCATTCCTCAGTAATATTACGATTCCTTCACAATGGGTGTATTGATGGCTCGAGATTATCTCGACATTCAAAGAATATAATATTTCTTTTTATTTAGGAGTTGTTATAATCCTCTTAACACGCCCGTCTACTCCACGTTTTAAGCCGAAAATCCATCCCAGTTAGCGAATATTTTCCTTTTATACACTTATGCTTCTGTAGCTTGCATGAAAAAGTCGTAAGCTTTGTGCATAGACCGGTCCGGTCTCAGGTTCTCCGTTTGCCAATACAAAGCACTTTTGAGATTTCACGCTAGCAGAATACTATGAATCTATATAAAGCAACAATATAAACCTTGAAATTATTTTCGTTGAGTGCACACAATTCTGAGCAAAACATGTGCTGTCCAACAATAGTTTTAATCTAATTTACGGAATATTATACAATTTACAGTAAGGGTACGCGAAATACCGCTAGAACGAGGCGTGAAACTTTCGTTTTCTTTCCCATTCATTCTTGGGTATGTGCTACCTGCCAATTCTCGGAACCTGCCGGTTGAGTTCAGCTGCCTCCCTGCGCTAATGAGCTCAGCTGTCAGAGGGTAGCTGTTTCCAACTCTTTCGAAACCGTTACTTTGTATGAAATGGCTTTAAGTTCCGGGCGTCATGAGTCCCGATCTCGGTTTGTCCGTCCGTCAACAAATAACAATTCTTCGAGATCACTCTGGCCACCAAATACGGCCAGAAATATAGCAGGAAAAACTTCGATATCACCAATAATCTTATTGTTCACGTCTTCACCATCTGTGCAATTATCATATACAAAATTCCTTTTCAATTGAAGTTAGCATCAAATATAATTACCTTAACTTGCAAAGTTAGCTGCATTATTGAATATATCCCGTAAATAAAGTTTTTCCCCTTAGCCTTTACAAATGCAGTCGCCTTCAACTTATTGCACTTTAACCACGCGCTATCGTCAGCAAAATAACAGCAAGGTATTGTGAAAACTCTCCTGTATATCTGTAATCGTTCAACTTAAGATTCCTAATTTCTGTGATGACCAACACAATTTAAACAAATCTTTCTGGCAAGGTTTCGTGTTCTATAGGGCATTATCTATGGCACGTTAGCCACCCTTTACAGATACACAAAAACCAAGAAGTAAATTTCGTTGACGAGATAACTTGCGATCTTCGGTCAACACAGACAAAGCGTCATTACGCTCGCTGTACACTTCTGCTCAGAAAAGATATAATGCAACTACCTAAGGTAAAACGTTACATCGAACTCATGCATCACAAAATGTTGAAACCCTTTTCGTTTATGTCACAAAATACATCTTAGAAAGCATATCACAATGTTTGTATCGCTGTCAGATTCATTGTGATTGCGAAGACAAGAAATTGTGGTTGCTAATGGCGCTTCATTTACCGCGAGTGCGTATCAATTTATCTGGCTCAGGAAAACATTTAATATTTCAGGATTTTTATCAAATCACGTCCACTTAACAGCGTGAAAATCAAAAGTGACTATTAATATTTCACGTGGACAAAATATAAAGTTCGGAATAGCGAAATAAGCATTAAAAATTCCGAATATGGAAATATCCTAAGTAGCTTTAACTGTAAGTGCAAATTTGGTAACTGGAATTTTAATTTTCCGTTTATCTAATCTTTCCAGCAAAACAGACGGTTTAGACTAGCGAAACCGACATCGGCGTTTTTCAAGCATGATTAATTTCGGTATTAGGCGTCTAACATAAAAGAATGTGTACTGTACATTAAAAATTTTCTTATGATCCAAATCGGTCAATTCATAGTCAGCCTTTTCGTCATTGTATTTGGCATGCTACACAACTTGTTGAACAATGCCTACAAGACGAATTTGAGACGTCCATGGATCTTCCTCTGGAAAATAATTCTGCGTCGCGAATATTCGTCTTTACCGCTTTCAACAGGATTTCGAAGGACGCAGAACCTTGGGCTTACAAGGTTACAGACGTTCGGCGGTTTGTGCCCGACAGCTAATGACATTCCTGGAACAGGTACAGAGTCCGTCGACCGACAACACTTACTATCGGGTCCAGCTGACAATTGCGTCTTTTCTGACCGCAAGGAATGAACAAATTGTGTAGTGTTCCACACAAAGTTACGGACAGAAAATTTCCACGCGATGTTGATAGGCTGTGAATTCTGAGACTGATTTCGCATTTCTCCGATGATTGGAAAACTTGCCGACTCTTGTCTGACTTTCAAGAACGACATGTACTGTACATCTTTCATCTCCTGCCCTACAAATGTCTCATGCTTTACTGACAGTTTGCACTTAACTGTGGATCCAAGACAACTGAAATTGTGTTTCTTGATTTCAGATATTTTTGCGTACAAACTGACAATTTCACTGACTAAGAGTTGAGTGGTGACTTTAACAACCGACTCACTCGCAGTCTGTAATACCGCATTCGGAGGATTTTGTGGAGGACTAAAATTACTACGTTCGGCTTCCAGAAATTCGTCCAGTGACAATTTTAACTCGGTTTGTGCCGTCTTAACGATCTCAACCGAACTTGCTACGGCAGTCACCTCCGAGTTAAGTTTTCGGATGTTTTGTTCGCTTTGGTCTTTGACCTCTTGAACAAATTCCGAAATTTGCCCTAGGTTTTTGCCGTTCTCGTTTCGCATCTGTTCAATGGACAGGTCGGTGGCGTCAAGTCTTTTAGCCAACTGTTGATTACCCGATTGCAAAGAAGCACAGGTAGTTTTTACTTCTTCTGTGTCCCTTTCCAGCTTAGAAACAATTTTAGTTACCTCCGATTTAAATTCGGACATTTCCTTTGTGACCTCAGAACGGAAGGTGGATAATTTTTCGTCCAAGTTTGTTAATATCGCAGCTTGCGAATTAAATCGTGCATCAAAACTCTGCCTAAGCAAATCCGAATTTCTCTTATTTTCCTCCTTTTGTAAATCGAGTTGTTGGCTAAGGAAATCCGAACGCTTGTTTAATTCCAGAAATTGCTGGCTTGATTCCTGCCTTGATTCCAGAAATTGCTGGCTACTTTTCTGGCTCAATTGCTCTATTGCAGCCATCAACATGTTGAACATTTGATGTGATGAGAGGGGTGGTGATTCTACAGGAATTTGTGTCATTTGTTGCGTCTGTTCTGAATGTGCGGGCGTATTCTGTATCATTTCACCTACAGGTGACGGAAAATTTTCCATATCTTCCTGTTTGTTGTTGTTGTTGTTGTTGTTTTAGGGCGCGTCGACAGCGGGGTCATTAGCGCCCTAACAATTACCAGCTAAAACTGTGGCTCATATCTTCCTGTGGTGACAAAGTAGACTGCGAACTATATGAGTGGGTCGGAACTTCAGAACTTACGTTCCCCTCCCCTGCAGCCAATATTCCGCATTCTGTTAACTGAACCTCGTTCATGATTTCGGGAGATTTTTGCCTATCAGACTGATCTTCCATATCGAAATCTTTTATCGTACGAGATCGTAGCTTCATATGAACACACAAACAATGAATTTACACCGCAATTGTGCAATGACGAAATCTAAATTCACTAGCAACAAAAATACCGCGAATTTCAATACACAAATACATATACCCCTCCAAAATACAGCAAGAGAAAAGCAACGATGAATCATGCAACACAACACCATGAAAGCAGACTTACTTTCAAACACATGGGCAAGACATGCGTGTCTTTAATTTTCTTACAAGCTACCATGCATTAAGAAATCAACACTGACGTTACTCATTTAAAAAATTTGAAAAATGATCACAAAATTGTTACAATACAAAGTGTATTGCATCTCAATTGAAGTGCACAAATGAACTTCCTTTTAATGCGTTGAAACAAAATAAATTTTATGCATTGAAACAAAATGAACTTTATGCATTAAAATATAAGTGAAACATCAAAATAAAATCTTGTATGAATATCTATTGACTACAAGAATGATAAAACAGCCAAAAACCATGTGCAACATTCAATGAAACTTTCCGAATTTGGGCTCAAACTTATAATTTGAATTAGTGCCACCAATTCGCAGACATTAAGAAGTAATGTCTCATCTGGCACCACGTTGGGCGCCATTATGTGGTGGGTGCCTTGGTGGGCAAACCACGTTACAATTATCTTTCATACCTTTATGATTAATAATTGTGGATTTTTAATTTTAATTTTTATGAAGGAGTGAAAATTTATTAATTTTGCAAGAATTTCGACGATAGTTGGAATTCAGGAAAATTGTCACAATATGACATTTATTTTCTTATCACTGGCGATTACAAGTCCGAGCGAATTTACCGTTAACATTAACACAAATTGGCAAAGTCATAAAAGCAACGCTCAGAGTTACAATTAGCCGTCATGAGCAAGCAAACAATTATATAGTTACTTTTAAATATATCTCAGAATCAAAATGCAAGAAATAATGACAATTGGAAACAATAAAAAATACAAGTTATGACGACCTCAGACAAAGGTATCATAATACTGTGACTTTACAGTTAAAAAGAAAATCATGGGCGCCAGAATGAACAATATATCATTCGAAAATAACTAGTTCTGGCAAATTATGCCGCTAGCTCAGGGGTTTTTACAATTACAAAGTGAGAACATGGACCTATCCTCTCAAAGTCGCTTACGGGTTCTGTTTCACGGAATGCACAATCAGATGGTTTGGTCGTAATAAATTACCATTGTAGTCCTGCGTCTGATGTCTGCGGTGACTGTAGCGGACCCACGATATGTGAGATTATCTCACAAGCCGGCTGCTATAGGCATCTCTGGTCTGACAATGCGCATCCTCGCATTACCGGCTGTGTTGCTGCGATAAGCTTGCTCCAGCAAGGCAAGCTGCCAGCCAGAAATCGTACAGCGGCAGTTGGCGAGAGAAGCCAACTTTCCAAGTCCACCTCAGACTAGACTCGCATAGCTTGGACTCGAAGATCGAAGTCAGAATGTCAGCTCCTCGCTCTTCGGTCCACGAGGAAACTTCTTGCTCCGCCCATTTGTAGTCTCGAAGCTCACATACAACAAAAATTCCCAGGATTTTGAGTTATACGCTCATTTTGATTGGACCTTCAGGTCGGCACCTAATGTCACGTGATATCCTCGATATGTGATTTGGCCAAAGAATCCAACAGAGGTCGGACATATTCGGCTAAGTTCGCCGGGGCGAGAGAACATTCGGGTTTCGGACGGCAGGCTTTTCCCGCTCGGTGAGTGACCCATCCCCAGGGAGCAGTGTGTGTGGTCCGGCAAAAACCCAAATCCGCGACGTCCCGTCGCCATGATCCGGAAAGACCAAGATTAGCTTCTAGCCTACATAGCTCAATAACTCTTTAATATTCGCTTTGCTACGATACACTGTATAAGTTCACCATTTCATTACAGTCCTCACTTGAAATCTTGCGTACTTTATAAAATTACAACAAAAATCTATTCACGTGGTCGCCCAAGATTTATGTAAATTACTCTTATATTATTACATATATAATAAAAAAAATGCACCTTGTAACGTGGCGACAGCGCGGATCGTTACAATATGGCCGGCCGTTGGTGAAAATAAAATTATGGTACAATAATTTTATTTTTAACTACCTAATTCTACCTCCATTGTGACTCAACAAAAACTGAAGCATTTTTTTTTTCAATCACATTAATTTTAAATGTGATTCCAATAACCATCGGTATTCGTGCCTTGTAAGGTGAATATATAACGGGAGCATATGTCCTTTTGGCCGTTTTACAATTCTTTACAAACAGAAGCACGTGAATTCAGGTAGCCTTCCCAAATACAAAGTTATATTAAACACAATACTAAAATATACATGAAAAGAAATTATTTACATACATGTTTAAACAATAATTATCTTGAAAATAACTTGTATCAAATCTTATCATTAAATTAATAACATGAAACACATTAATAAAACAAAACATTGTCAGAACACTTATGCAGAAAGTGGTTGAACTATACATTGTATTTACAATTTAGCGTGATGTTTTACTCATGTGCATAAAAATAATTCTGCCTTCAACAAACATCCATAAAGATGCTAGAGGTGAGCGTAAAATATCTCATTACATTGCGCGGTTTTAATCTCAAAACAACGGAATAGTTTAGTCGGATTCGGTGAAGTGATTTTCGTCATGACCGACGGTTAATTCAATAAGCATTTCAGAGAAGATGTGCCCGTGTTCATGGTCAAATATCACTAACTGTAATCTTAGATTTTAATGACGTGGCATTTACTTATAATTCAACGCGGTGTGGAATGAACGAATAAAGTACATGTTTTCGTGTGTTACGTAAATTATGAATCTTACTGGTTGAATGTTAGGTGGTCTCCTAATTAGTCTTTCATTGGTCGACATCTCTAACTTGTAATATACCGTCTGTGAAGTGATTGCGAATTTCATGGCGAAAGGAAACTGTATTTGCTCATGGGTATATGTAATGGAATTTCTATAAAATTTACCATTCCCATATGAGACATTATACACATTATGCGGTTTGACGTGAACTTTCATCATCGTCAACCAAACTCGCTGCAGCATCTTTGGCATACAAGCGGATCCAAAATATAACCATTCCGCACATAAAATTGAATGATAATGAATAGCGCAACTATCATTCCTCAGTAATATTACGATTCCTTCACAATGGGTGTATTGATGGCTCGAGATTATCTCGACATTCAAAGAATATAATATTTCCTTTTATTTAGGAGTTGTTATAATCCTCTTAACACGCCCGTCTACTCCACTTTTAAGCCGAAAATCCACCCAGTTAGCGAATATTTTCCTTTTATACACTTATGCTTCTGTAGCTTGCATGAAAAAGGTCGTAAGCTTTGTGCATAGACCGGTCCGGTCTCAGGTTCTCCGTTTGCCAATACAAAGCACTTTTGAGATTTCACGCTAGCAGAATACTATGAATCTATATAAAGCAACAATATAAACCTTGAAATTATTTTCGTTGAGTGCACACAATTCTGAGCAAAACATGTGCTGTCCAACAATAGTTTTAATCTAATTTACGGAATATTATACAATTTACAGTAAGGGTACGCGAAATACCGCTAGAACGAGGCGTGAAACTTTCGTTTTCTTTCCCATTCATTCTTGGGTATGTGCTACCTGCCAATTCTCGGAACCTGCCGGTTGAGTTCAGCTGCCTCCCTGCGCTAATGAGCTCAGCTGTCAGAGGGTAGCTGTTTCCAACTCTTTCGAAACCGTTACTTTGTATGAAATGGCTTTAAGTTCCGGGCGTCATGAGTCCCGATCTCGGTTTGTCCGTCCGTAATTCTTCGAGATCACTCTGGCCACCAAATACGGCCAGAAATATAGCAGGAAAAACTTCGATATCACCAATAATCTTATTGTTCACGTCTTCACCATCTGTGCAATTATCATATACAAAATTCCTTTTCAATTGAAGTTAGCATCAAATATAATTACCTTAACTTGCAAAGTTAGCTGCATTATTGAATATATCCCGTAAATAAAGTTTTTCCCCTTAGCCTTTACAAATGCAGTCGCCTTCAACTTATTGCACTTTAACCACGCGCTATCGTCAGCAAAATAACAGCAAGGTATTGTGAAAACTCTCCTGTATATCTGTAATCGTTCAACTTAAGATTCCTAATTTCTGTGATGACCAACACAATTTAAAACAAATCTTTCTGGCAAGGTTTCGTGTTCTATAGGGCATTATCTATGGCACGTTAGCCACCCTTTACAGATACACAAAAAACCAAGAAGTAAATTTCGTTGACGAGATAACTTGCGATCTTCGGTCAACACAGACAAAGCGTCATTACGCTCGCTGTACACTTCTGCTCAGAAAAGATATAATGCAACTACCTAAGGTAAAACGTTACATCGAACTCATGCATCACAAAATGTTGAAACCCTTTTCGTTTATGTCACAAAATACATCTTAGAAAGCATATCACAATGTTTGTATCGCTGTCAGATTCATTGTGATTGCGAAGACAAGAAATTGTGGTTGCTAATGGCGCTTCATTTACCGCGAGTGCGTATCAATTTATCTGGCTCAGGAAAACATTTAATATTTCAGGATTTTTATCAAATCACGTCCACTTAACAGCGTGAAAATCAAAAGTGACTATTAATATTTCACGTGGACAAAATATAAAGTTCGGAATAGCGAAATAAGCATTAAAAATTCCGAATATGGAAATATCCTAAGTAGCTTTAACTGTAAGTGCAAATTTGGTAACTGGAATTTTAATTTTCCGTTTATCTAATCTTTCCAGCAAAACAGACGGTTTAGACTAGCGAAACCGACATCGGCGTTTTTCAAGCATGATTAATTTCGGTAAGGCGTCTAACATAAAAGAATGTGTACTGTACATTTAAAAAAAAAATTTTATGATCCAAATCGGTCAATTCATAGTCAGCCTTTTCGTCTTGTATTTGGCATGCTACACAACTTGTTGAACAATGCCTACAAGACGAATTTGAGACGTCCATGGATCTTCCTCTGGAAAATAATTCTGCGTCGCGAATATTCGTCTTTACCGCTTTCAACAGGATTTCGAAGGACGCAGAACCTTGGGCTTACAAGGTTACAGACGTTCGGCGGTTTGTGCCCGACAGCTAATGACATTCCTGGAACAGGTACAGAGTCCGTCGACCGACAACACTTACTATCGGGTCCAGCTGACAATTGCGTCTTTTCTGACCGCAAGGAATGAACAAATTGTGTAGTGTTCCACACAAAGTTACGGACAGAAAATTTCCACGCGATGTTGATAGGCTGTGAATTCTGAGACTGATTTCGCATTTCTCCGATGATTGGAAAACTTGCCGACTCTTGTCTGACTTTCAAGAACAACATGTACTGTACATCTTTCATCTCCTGCCCTACAAATGTCTCATGCTTTACTGACAGTTTGCACTTAACTGTGGATCCAAGACAACTGAAATTGTTGTGTTTCTTGATTTCAGATATTTTTGCGTACAAACTGACAATTTCACTGACTAAGAGTTGAGTGGTGACTTTAACAACCGACTCACTCGCAGTCTGTAATACCGCATTCGGAGGATTTTGTGGAGGACTAAAATTACTACGTTCGGCTTCCAGAAATTCGTCCAGTGACAATTTTAACTCGGTTTGTGCCGTCTTAACGATCTCAACCGAACTTGCTACGGCAGTCACCTCCGAGTTAAGTTTTCGGATGTTTTGTTCGCTTTGGTCTTTGACCTCTTGAACAAATTCCGAAATTTGCCCTAGGTTTTTGCCGTTCTCGTTTCGCATCTGTTCAATGGACAGGTCGGTGGCGTCAAGTCTTTTAGCCAACTGTTGATTACCCGATTGCAAAGAAGCACAGGTAGTTTTTACTTCTTCTGTGTCCCTTTCCAGCTTAGAAACAATTTTAGTTACCTCCGATTTAAATTCGGACATTTCCTTTGTGACCTCAGAACGGAAGGTGGATAATTTTTCGTCCAAGTTTGTTAATATCGCAGCTTGCGAATTAAATCGTGCATCAAAACTCTGCCTAAGCAAATCCGAATTTCTCTTATTTTCCTCCTTTTGTAAATCGAGTTGTTGGCTAAGGAAATCCGAACGCTTGTTTAATTCCAGAAATTGCTGGCTTGATTCCTGCCTTGATTCCAGAAATTGCTGGCTACTTTTCTGGCTCAATTGCTCTATTGCAGCCATCAACATGTTGAACATTTGATGTGATGAGAGGGGTGGTGATTCTACAGGAATTTGTGTCATTTGTTGCGTCTGTTCTGAATGTGCGGGCGTATTCTGTATCATTTCACCTACAGGTGACGGAAAATTTTCCATATCTTCCTGTTTGTTGTTGTTGTTGTTGTTTTAGGGCGCGTCGACAGCGGGGTCATTAGCGCCCTAACAATTACCAGCTAAAACTGTGGCTCATATCTTCCTGTGGTGACAAAGTAGACTGCGAACTATATGAGTGGGTCGGAACTTCAGAACTTACGTTCCCCTCCCCTGCAGCCAATATTCCGCATTCTGTTAACTGAACCTCGTTCATGATTTCGGGAGATTTTTGCCTATCAGACTGATCTTCCATATCGAAATCTTTTATCGTACGAGATCGTAGCTTCATATGAACACACAAACAATGAATTTACACCGCAATTGTGCAATGACGAAATCTAAATTCACTAGCAACAAAATACCGCGAATTTCAATACACAAATACATATACCCCTCCAAAATACAGCAAGAGAAAAGCAACGATGAATCATGCAACACAACACCATGAAAGCAGACTTACTTTCAAACACATGGGCAAGACATGCGTGTCTTTAATTTTCTTACAAGCTACCATGCATTAAGAAATCAACACTGACGTTACTCATTTAAAAAATTTGAAAAATGATCACAAAATTGTTACAATACAAAGTGTATTGCATCTCAATTGAAGTGCACAAATGAACTTCCTTTTAATGCGTTGAAACAAAATAAATTTTATGCATTGAAACAAAATGAACTTTATGCATTAAAATATAAGTGAAACATCAAAATAAAATCTTGTATGAATATCTATTGACTACAAGAATGATAAAACAGCCAAAAACCATGTGCAACATTCAATGAAACTTTCCGAATTTGGGCTCAAACTTATAATTTGAATTAGTGCCACCAATTCGCAGACATTAAGAAGTAATGTCTCATCTGGCACCACGTTGGGCGCCATTATGTGGTGGGTGCCTTGGTGGGCAAACCACGTTACAATTATCTTTCATACCTTTGTGATTAATAATTGTGGATTTTTAATTTTAATTTTTATGAAGGAGTGAAAATTTATTAATTTTGCAAGAATTTCGACGATAGTTGGAATTCAGGAAAAATTGTCACAATATGACATTTATTTTCTTATCACTGGCGATTACAAGTCCGAGCGAATTTACCGTTAACATTAACACAAATTGGCAAAGTCATAAAAGCAACGCTCAGAGTTACAATTAGCCGTCATGAGCAAGCAAACAATTATATAGTTACTTTTAAATATATCTCAGAATCAAAATGCAAGAAATAATGACAATTGGAAACAATAAAAAATACAAGTTATGACGACCTCAGACAAAGGTATCATAATACTGTGACTTTACAGTTAAAAAGAAAATCATGGGCGCCAGAATGAACAATATATCATTCGAAAATAACTAGTTCTGGCAAATTATGCCGCTAGCTCAGGGGTTTTTACAATTACAAAGTGAGAACATGGACCTATCCTCTCAAAGTCGCTTACGGGTTCTGTTTCACGGAATGCACAATCAGATGGTTTGGTCGTAATAAATTACCATTGTAGTCCTGCGTCTGATGTCTGCGGTGACTGTAGCGGACCCACGATATGTGAGATTATCTCACAAGCCGGCTATAGGCATCTCTGGTCTGACAATGCGCATCCTCGCATTACCGGCTGTGTTGCTGCGATAAGCTTGCTCCAGCAAGGCAAGCTGCCAGCCAGAAATCGTACAGCGGCAGTTGGCGAGAGAAGCCAACTTTCCAAGTCCACCTCAGACTAGACTCGCATAGCTTGGACTCGAAGATCGAAGTCAGAATGTCCAGCTCCTCGCTCTTCGGTCCACGAGGAAACTTCTTGCTCCGCCCATTTGTAGTCTCGAAGCTCACATACAACAAAAATTCCCAGGATTTTGAGTTATACGCTCATTTTGATTGGACCTTCAGGTCGGCACCTAATGTCACGTGATATCCTCGATATGTGATTTGGCCAAAGAATCCAACAGAGGTCGGACATATTCGGCTAAGTTCGCCGGGGCGAGAGAACATTCGGGTTTCGGACGGCAGGCTTTTCCCGCTCGGTGAGTGACCCATCCCCAGGGAGCAGTGTGTGTGGTCCGGCAAAAACCCAAATCCGCGACGTCCCGTCGCCATGATCCGGAAAGACCAAGATTAGCTTCTAGCCTACATAGCTCAATAACTCTTTAATATTCGCTTTGCTACGATACACTGTATAAGTTCACCATTTCATTACAGTCCTCACTTGGAATCTTGCGTACTTTATAAAATTACAACAAAAATCTATTCACGTGGTCGCCCAAGATTTATGTAAATTACTCTTATATTATTACATATATAATAAAAAATGCACCTTGTAACGTGGCGACAGCGCGGCTCGTTACAACCTGCCGTGTAATAAAACTAAGATGAGCTGATTTTTGTTTTCTTTGGCTGCAATTCTGTCTCTTTTCTGTCTACATTACCAGCGAATGATTCTTTGATCTGCTTAAAATATTTCTTCAACTCAGTGAAATCAATGAAAACTCGTTAGAAAAATTGTTTGGAAAAGCCTCGTAAAGTTTAAACTGAAATTCCCTTGACAGAACAAAATGAGAATATACACATATTATAAATGCCAAAGTAACTCTGCCTGTCTGTTACGTTTCCAGGGGTAAACGCCTAATCCGATCGTGATGAAATTTGACAAGGAATGACATAGGATACTTCTTTGTTTATAAATAATACATATTGTCTGGAATTTCGAAAAATTACTGAACGGCGATAGACAGACCCATGGGATGTGTCAGTCTCTGTAGCACTTTCTTGTATGCCGGTCTGGTAGCTCAGTGGTTAATGCGTTTGTTTGCAGATATCTCGAGCGAGGGCTCAGGCTCAAATCCAGCCGGGAGCAAAGATTTTTAAGAGTTACTTTTGATCGTATGCAGCAAGCCTGGATGTTCAGTTGTTCTGATTCAATGTTAAACTGTAGATATCACAAATTTAGGGGTGCAATGCGTGGCAAATCGTGGGCGGTCTAACAGTGCCGTACGTGCAGGGCCGGCGCTACGATTCTCGGGCCCCGGGTAAGCGATCTTAGGCCCCCTCCACTGCCCTCCCCTCCCCCCACCGAAAATATTTTTACTTGACACTGTGGTTTTTTTTTGTATATCTCAGAAATATTTAATACAAAAATGTTTAAAATTATTGGTGCAGATTTTAAAATTTGTGCTTGATTTCTGTTTATTTAGGCACTCAGCGGGCCCCCCTTTGGTGGCCCGGGCCCCGGGTACTTTTGCCCTGCTTAACCCCCCCTGACGCATGCCCTGCGTACGTGTACACTTTTTAATACTATATTAAGCCCTCAGACTTTGTTTCTCTTGTAGTCGGCCTGTGTGTAATCTTGCGTAATAATACGCTCGTATTATAAATCTGGTAGTAAGGCTCTGTCTTTTTGTTACGTTTTGACGACTAAATGGCTATAGGGGTATTGATGGAATTTGACAAGGAAATACTTTGTATCTACAGGAAGGACACCGGACATTTTTTCGGTATGAATAACAGTTTTAGTCACGAAATATTGAGAACTTATCGAATCGTGACAGACGGATGCCTGTGTTAGTCTGTAATGTTACGTCGGTTGCTCAAGCTGTCCTCGCGCAGTCTGTTAGTGTATGATTTGTTAGTAAATTCCGTTTGGGGACAAAACTTATTATTTAGTATAGATGTCGATTTGCAATTCACTGTTACTTTTTGTCTGCTTAAAAGTTTCTGGCATCAGTTTATTTTGACTTATTTTTGACATGCCCTACAGACGCAAACCTGACCTAAGGTGTACCTCTAGAAGAACACGAGCAGTTAAAAGTTATTAGAACCTAAGAATCTGATGCTCATGTTGAAGAAAGAAGAAAAGACCAAGCTGAAATCAAGCTGCCTTCAATTAAAACTCCCCCCATCCCAGCACCTTCGTTTGTTTTTTAAATATACTGGAAATTGATTCTCTTCATGAGACAGGTTCGACGTTAGAATGATACAGTGATGACTTTCCCGTCAGATTTTGCCCACTCGGTGTTGTTTGCGACAAATCTGATGTTACTTCTATATCCAATTCTGGCACTGAAATTCTGAGTCCAAGCGTATTAAGTCGCGGGTAACAGCTAGTTATTTTATAAATGAGCGGTGTGCCTTACTTCAAACCCACAAAACAATACGAAGTGAAAATCCCTGATGACATCTGTAAGCGAATTTGAGTCTAGGTGGGACATGTCTAATGTTTTTCGAATCGTAATACACCGTCGCCTGTCGGGTAGTTCAAATGTGCTAGCCGCGTGCTACCCAACGCTATGACGGAAATAAATATCCACAAGCTGTTGCGTGTTCTGTACCTTATTTTAACTGTGACAAATAATGTAGCCCAACTTAGCTTTCTAACCAACCGGTTCCCCCCCCCCCCTCCCCAGACCAAATCACGTAGTTTATGGACGCTCCCTAATTTCTATATTGCAGTATTTGTTGCCAGCTGCGTTAAAAACAAAGCTATGCAGAAAATTGCTTAATAGACTTCTCGTCCCTGCGTGCCTTGGTATGGAGTACTGCATTCTTATCTGTATATGAGGGAACATCAAGGGGAGACTCGCTGTTACTGACACGCCCTTCTCACAGTGACAAAACGTAAACATGTCTACCATTGTAGTTCTCAAGAGGCACTAACCAAGCGTGTGCAGGAGATAGTGGGATGTTGTATTGTGCAAATATTACTATGCAAGAGAACACTCAGTTACTTAATGACTTCAGCAGAGATGTTGTCTGTGACTCGAAACTAAAGGAGCCAAAGATCATGTCCAGAATCTTCAAGATTTGTAATTCTTAAAAAAATAGTTCCTGTGGAAAGTATAATGTTCGGTATTTCAGTTATGCATAATGACCTCATGTGAGAGGTTCATTTAGACCAATGAATAGCTTGCAGTGATCAGTTATTCACCAGCGGAATCACTTTATTGAAATAACAAGATACGTTTCATGCAATCAAATATAAAATAAGAATCATGGCTGATAGTTATTTGGCAATTAACAAAAAAGCACTGGTCTCAATGCTGTAACCGAGCGTGGTGGTGTAACGGCTAGCGTTCTGTACCTTGCATTCGGGAGGACGGTGGTTCGAATCCCCGTCCGGGCATCCAGATTTGGGTTTTACATGGTTTCCCAAATCACTCCAGGCAAATGCCGTGATGCTTCCTTCAAAAGGACATGGCCGAAATTCCTTCCCATTCCTTGCCTCCCATCCTTTCACGTCTCTAAAGACCTCGCTGTTAGAGAGACGTTAAGTAGATAAAAAAAAAATGCTGTACAGGGTACAAATAACTCATGTGAATTACACAGGGCAACAAAATAAAAAATAAAAATATTTTAAGGAATTCTTAAGTAATTTTTGCAGATAAATTAGAAATAACTTCCTTTTTTTTTTACTATAGGTGCAACTTTTTTTTACTGTACTTACCTCCATTTTGACATCATTACATTGTAAAACATATTGCCAACAGTACGTGAGCTGATATTACTGTTTCTTGGGGGAAATAAATCTGTTTCTTCAACAAATTTATTTTATTCATATAAAGGGCTAAGAATATTGAGTGGTAAACTGCGCGTGACGAATAAAACAAAACACCAACATATATTCAAAATTGAAAATTCAAAGATTTCGCCAGGAAAATTAAAGGAAAAAAATTACGACTTCTTTGCGACCATAAATGTTGATCAACAGGTTTATCTCCTTTTAAACACCAGTCATAATCTGTCATTATCACAGTATCCCTTGCTACTGGGTTTCCATCTCCTTGATGTCCCTTTTTCTTTACTAACGGCTTTACGCCTCGTCGACGTCGAGGTCATTGGAGGCGGGATGCGATTGGGGACACGGAACGGGAAGGAATTCAGCCATGGCCTTTTGAAGGAAGCATCCCGGCATTTTCCTGGAGTGATTTGGGGAAACCATGAAAAACCCAAATCTGGATGCCCCGACGGTATTCGAACCCGCGTCTGGATGGAATCGTTCACTTTTTTCGTTGCTGACATCTCCGAGGTTTTCAGAAAAGCGATCAATATTGCCGCATGAACGCCAGTGTACCGTCTGCCAGCATGGCGCAGCGGGTAGCGTCACGAATTGCGGTACCGAAGGTCGCCGGTTCAATCCCGCCCACTGACAAAAATTATTTAATTCTGTTTATTATTTCCAGAAGATTCTACATGTTTCCTAAGGTCACTTGTAACTTCTACACATTTCATTTGTTAACTACTCTTGTAATCTCTAGTACGTTCTATCTGTGTATAAATAGAAGAGCATTCTGCCCAAGAGGCAGTCAGTGCTGCGTGTATGTTTGAGTTCTCAATAAACCTGTTCTCAGTTTAAGTGCTGTGTTCATTGACAAGTAACCTTCGAATTCACACCTGCCCCGGTTCCAACGCGACATAGTTTGGTGGAGACGCCGGGTACCCTGTGCAACAGCTGCATCGTCGTGGCTCCGATTAGGCAACGTAAAAGTCGCCGCCTACACGGACTGGAACCGGACTACAAAGGATATACTCAGTACGTCCTTCCGAAAGTCCGCGTCATTAGGAAACCCATGGCGGCAAGCCAGCTGCACATTCGACACCCATCGGTGTTCTCTGGAGACGCTGGACAGGATCCTAACAAATGGCTAAAAGGGTTCGACCGAGTCGCCAAGTACAACAGGTGGGATCATACCATGTGCTTGGCAAATGTTTATTTCTATCTGGACGGAACCGCCCAGCAGTGGTTCGAGAACAACGAAGAAAAACTGAATAACTGGGAAATGTTCCAGACGGAACTTAAGAAAACGTTTGGGGACCACCAGCGACAAATCCGCTCGGCGGAAGAACAACTGAAGAACCGGGCCCAACGACATGGGGAGCCGACGCAATCTTACATACAGGATGTTTTGGCCCTATGCAACGTAGTCAACCCGAATATGACTGAAGCCGACAAAATCACGCACCTAATGAAAGGTATTGCAGAAGACATGTACCAAGCTCTTCTGATAAAAGACGTCGCTACGACGGAAGAGTTCATCAAGTGGTGCCAGCGGATTGAGGAGATGCAACAAAGGAGGGTTGGGCGAAAGAAGTATGACAGACTTCCCAACGTAGTCCCTATGGCAGTTGTGGAAGACCAGCACGACTTTGCGTCTCTCATACGACAAATTGTGAGAGAAGAATTACAACAGTTCATGGCAGCTGGGACTCTTGAACCGAGTGAGCATCAGATCATGGCCATGGATGTAAGCCCAGTGGGTCATGAAGGAGCCGACGCGGCGGAAAAAGAGGTATTTCAGACAATAGCTCCTGTCTGCCGAGCCAATCGCACTCGACGTGAAGAATGGCCTCGCCCTGATATGACGTATGCTGCAGCTGCCAAACGGCAGCCTAGGAACCGGCCGACACGGCCACAACCAAATCCTCCGGCACCTATGACGTCCCGCAGACGAACGGACGTCTGGAGGACAGAAGACAACGCGCCAGTATGTTTCCACTGTGGGCGCCCTGGACATGTCATACGCTACTGCAGAGAGAGAAGACGAGTATTTGACGATTATTTTGCCGCAAGACGTCCGCCATCAGAACAGTTCTACCCCAGGCAGCCACCCGCTGACGAGTTCGGTCGACCTACGGGAAGAAGCCCATCGCCGTACCCTAGACGAGGTCGATCCCCGACGCGCCGCTGCCGTTCATCGTCGCCGGACAGAGCTACCAGCCGCTCCCCTAGCCGCCGCACGCAGGAAAACTAAGCAAGGCGACCATCTACGGAGGTGAGGCCGCCGCAGATGAAAATCCTCCATGGATGACAGTCACTAAGATGTCGGGAAATCTCATCAACGTTATAATCGACGGCCAACCTGTCCGGGCGCTGGTTGATTCAGGAGCTTCTTTCTCCGTATTGTCGGACAATTATCGTCGCACACTAAAGAAGACAATGTTCCGTGATACGGGGGCAACTGTGCTAAAGGTCGCAAATGGAAAGTACGTCCAGCCAGCTGGAGCTTGTGTCGCGAGAATAACCATCAACAACAGGACCCAGCCAGTTGAATTTGTCATTTTAACAGAATGTAGTCATAATGTCATCCTTG
>CM061921.1:86740347-86767017 GCA_031002005.1 Vandiemenella viatica
TTGCGATTATCTCGATCTATGCTTCGGACGCGATGAGGAACATATCTGTATTGCCCATGACCGTATTTCGTTTCTCGGGTCTTCCACCATCAATCTAAGCAACCGCTTGTTGTACTAAGAACGGTGTCCGGTACCAAAGTAGCAGATTGTGTTGTGTACAACACTATTAATCTATTCAAAGGAATAATTCGTAAGCTCAACCCGGCTAATAGGGTTACCACAGAAGCGCCGTAGTATCTGATTCAAACTCTTCATTATGCTCTGAACCAGTGATCTACAATCTGTTCACTTAGTGATGCTGCAGGTAGTTAGCTTTGCCGAAATGTGTTTCAGGTGTTAACTTTAAAGCCAGCCACCGAAAGGAAGAGAGGACACCAGGCGACAGAAGTCACTGGTGCTGACATTCTCTACGATCTGCATTTGACTGTTCTGCAAGCATCCCTGATGGGTTGTTCCACACCTTAAATCAGCCTCCCCGGAGTAAGTTTTGTTTATTTCCCTGACGATCGAAATTTCCCTAATGAAATCCATAATCAGCTTGACATTTGCGTTTCGAGTTACTGAAATTCCCTCCCTTTTTTTTGTAACTGCTTTACGTCTCTTTTTAACATTGAGGTCTTTAGAGACGGGAAAGGATGGGGGGCAAGGATGGGGGCAAGGAATGGGAAGAAATTCGGCCATGGCCTTTGAAGGAAGCATCCCGGCATTTGCCTGGAGTGATTTGGGGAAACCATGGAAAACCAAAATCTGGATGCCCGGACGGGGATTCGAACCGCCATCCTCCCGACTGCGAGGTGAGAACGCTAACCGTTACACCGCCACGCTCAGTAATTCCCTCCCGCCATTCTGCTTTTATATCTGCATACTGAACCGGTACGGTATACCGCCATAGTTAAAAGATAATAAATACTTATTTAAATTTACAAAAATGCATATGATTGTTTATATTATGGATTGAAAAGGGTGCTCGAAATGTTTTAATAATCATTAGTATGAATAAAAAAAAGTCATAACCTGACAATATATTCTTTGGCAGCTGGCAGTTGTATTTAAATTTTATAATAATAAACAATAAAAAATTATAAAAAACAACACCTTTGTCCTACATTAATGGCCACTAAATTAAATAATTAAGTAATACTCGACAAAATGTCGTGGAGGCAAAATGATGCTGTCTGATGCCTAACACAAGGTTAACTGGTTTGAGCCCCGATGGTGGGAGAAATGGTCACCAGTTGAGATTCAGCTAGAATGACACAATTCTTAACTACCGGAGTGTGTACCAAGGAACTGTGTTAAATCCCAGACTTTTTCACAGTGCGTGGACAGTGATGATATACGACACTGTGAAAGGTGATTCGTCCACCGGTTTTGGCGTTTAAACACGGGGACCCTCTAGGTGAACTTCGGAAGAGTAAGTCTGTATGGCCAGCACTGGATCTTCATGTGTACAACACACCACTCCTAACATCAGTCATCGACACGTATACAGCTACACTTACAAGGAAGTAGAATACGATCTGGCTGTTCTACCCTTTAGTGCCTACTAAGGCAGGACCAAACCAACCTCAATTCTGAAAATCATAGTAGTGGTTGTACACATTTCCTTAATCACAGTCATCAATATTCTGCCGGTCGATCCAATGATATTGATGTTGTAGTGCCAACCTTCCAGGAGGTTCAACGTTTATCTCTGTAATTCTCTGCAATACGAGGGCTGTCTGAGAAGTTCTCGGCCTCGACCTTATATGGCAGCACTACCCATGTGATTTTTTCCATGCAAGTTGGTGCATGTGCCAGACGCGCCTGTAAGAAATTGCAAGTAATTCTACATTGTAGTTTGGTCTGTACAGTTGTTTGATGCAGGCGCCGGTGCGAAGTTGTATCAGAGATGGAAAAAATCGAGTATCATGCAGTTATAAAATTCTTTGTAAAAGAAGGTTTAAACGCCATCCGAGATCCACGGAAGTTTTTTAAAAGTGTATGGGGACTCTTCTCCTTCATATTCGTTGCTGAGTTCAAACATTGCCGTAGCAGACTCGAAGATGATGAACGCAAAGGACGTCCGAAAAGTGCAACAACTCCAGAAATCATCCAGAAAGTGCATGGTATGGTTTTGGACGATCAAACGAATAGAAGTGTGAGAGATTGCTGAGACCGTAGGGATATCAAAAGAACGTGTGGGATACATTTTGCATGAAGTATTGCATATAAAGAAGCTTTGTGCAAGATGGGTGCCGCATTTGCTCACTGTTGAACAAAAACACATCCGCATGAGACTTTCTGAACAGTATTTGGAGCGTTTCAACAAAAATAAAATTGATTTTTTGCATCGATTCATAATTATGGATGAGACATGGGTTCACCACTACACGGCAGAATCAAAACTACAGTCAAAGCAGTGGACAAAAGCTGGTTGATCAGGTCCAAAGAAGGCCAAGTCGGTTCCATCGGCAGGGAAGGTGATGGCATCAGTTTTTTGGGATGCTCAAGGTGTTTTGTTCATTGATTACCTTGAAAAGGGTAAAACCATAACTGGACAATACTATTCCAAACTTTTAGACACCCTGGACGAAACCTTCGTGAGTAAAGGCCCAGTTTGAGGAAATCAACTCTCATCAGGACAATGCACCTGCCCACAAGAGTCTTTTGGCAATGGGAATATTAAGAGATCTGCACTACGACGTGTTGCAGCATCCATATTATTCCCCAGATTTGGCTCCCCACGACTTCTGTCCATTCCAAAAACTCAAAAACATTCTTGCTGGTCACCATTTTTCATCAACTGAAGAGATGATTGCAGCTGTAGATGGATATTTTGTAGGCCTTCCAGAAAGTTACTTCAGGGATAGTATAATGAACTTGGAACATCGTTGGACTAACTGTATCAGTGTTCATGGAGACCATATTGAGAAATAAAAATGATTTGGTAAATATCAAATTGGTTTTATATATTCAGGCTTAGAATTTTCCAGACCGTCCTCGTATTAGGAAATACTCTGAAGTGCCAAATATCACGAGATGCCTTCTAATATTGTGTGGGACACACTGTTCGATGTTTAAATGAGTGGCCAATAGAGAGTAATCTTTCGACCCACGTTGCTAATACATGTGCCCAAAAAGCGACCTGTGCCTATTAGCATAGGCAAACTGCAGATGGCCTCCGTAATATTGTGTTACTTGCTGTGCCGGGTTGCAAGAGTATTCATGCTCCTGTATTAGTTAGTCACAGCCTACATTTGATTAAGAAAAATAACATAACGCAATTAACCTTGTCCTTGCACCGTTTATATTCATGTGCTTTCTTCCTTGAAGTACTAGTTATGGCGCCCATGATGTCAATGTAGTTATCAGAAATCTGTGTTTAAAATTAAACGTTGCAAAGTGTAGTTTCCTATAATTATTTGATTCAGGATAAGAACTCTATCCCAAATATAAAACATGGCACATTTCTGATACATTCTTATCGGTGCTATCGGGTAAATTAATGATTGTTGCTTTAGAGCGTCCGTTTCATGTGTTGAAATACACTATTTTTCGTGAGACTTTGACACTTGATGGATTTCATATGTTTATAGATATCTCTTCTTTCGTTGAAACGTGTTTGTGTTAACTTATCGTCAATTCCACCACTACACAGTATAAAATTGCTTTTTTGGTCTAAAATTTTCAGCTAGTGTCTCATTTATCTGTAATTTTATTTTCCTGTTTTATTTCTTTCGGTGACATGTTTGGTAAGCGTACCTTTTAAGCCTTTATAAAATAGTCTCCATTCAATTAGTGGCATAGCTATATAGTCTAAGATCATTTATTCCTGCTTTCTGATCTGCGGTTACATATTCTACTACTGGTCGCAAATTGTGGGTATGTTGAAGCCTTCAACCCCTCTTTAATATTGTACGTCCAAATGTTTTAAAAAAAGTATTCTCTACTTGCACTGCTTTCCCATATTTATCAATCATACTTGTATCTCCCGACGTCCATGCGACTTTGAAATGCAATCCTACCTCGAATCTAAAATTCTTATCACCTTTATATTACTAGGCCGTGTCTGTTTGTTTTATTTTTAGAAGCACTGAGGAGTTTGCCTTGTTCCCCTCCGCCACCGCCTCTTCCAGCGTGTCCTGGAGCAAGGCTGCTATCTCCTGCTGTAATGGTTGCCATATACATGAGCTCTGCCATATCGATGTTTGCCTTCTCTGCCTCCGATATCGTTGAGGTGTTCCATCGTGTCCCTGATCTGGGACCTTTGCCACGTAAAATATGATTTGTGTGTTCTGGGGCTCATGCAGGCAAGTTCCCCAAATACTGAAATATGACTACCTCAGAAGAGATGCCCTGTTCTCTGTTGTAATATCTAATTTCTATCTAGTATTTACAATAAAGTATAAAAACATATTCTGTAAAGTTACTTAAGTAATCAGCTTTCTGACGTTGTTGAATCTTTTGTACACGTATAATATGATTCAAGGTTTACAATGGACTGCTTGTTAACGTTTGCTGAAGTTTGAATTCGTATGAAATGAAATTTTTGTGTAAAGTTTCAAAAATTCTTACTTCATGATTCATTATAGATTTCAATTAATTACATCTTAGTTACGCGTTTTATCATCAACAGCTTCGAGGCATCAGACATCTTATAGAAAAGAACATTTCTTTAGGAAGAAAAGATTATAGACTAAACGCCGTGAAGAATTCGTGCGATTAAGACGAATATACAATTCCAGGAATGATATGAAGGAATGCTATGACACTACCTGTTGAGATCACACTCAACTTAGAGTACTCGAGATCACAAATTACACCCAATGGCACGGTGTAACATTACACAAAGCCTTGGCCAACTAAGTGCTCTGAAATGCGGTTAGGAAGGAGGTAATAGTTAAAGCTTGCCTCCTCAGAAAACAGGGGGAGTTGTCAGTAAGCACATCATTTCATGCAATCTTCTATTCACTTCTCATCGTTCGTGCCTAGAATTGGGGACGTCGCAGGTTTGATCCCCAGTCCTGCCATCAGGATTTTGATTTTCTATGGTTTCCCCAAATCACTCTAGGTTATCTAAAGTTCATAGCCAAATTCCTTCCCGCTATTTGCCCCCTATACACTCTCTCGGCTCTGATATCTTCATCGATGAATCGCTTGTTACGCGGGTAATGAGGGACAATCAGCGAACAAGAAGACAATTAAAAAATTTATGGGAGTCATGGGTACGCTCCTGGAGAACGGCAGGTAAGTGATGGGTAAGCTCCTGGAGAACGGCAGGTAAGTGATTGTTGAACCGGACACGGGACATATGGCCGCCGTGTTGCCTAACCGAGCCGCCGCTCTGTCATTTAGACCGGTCGTCCACTGGCACCGAATTCGTCCGATCTACTATTCGGCCGAATATGACCGACTAATCCCGAGACATGTAACTCGTCCACTGGACACAACCTGCTCGGCCGAATACCGCCGAGTGACGGACCGATTCCATTGAAATGGGATCAGTCAGACGAATCGGCCGAATGGCAAACTCACTTTGCACTCCTAGTAAACAAGTCTTCATTTTTATCATTTATTTGATTTGTATTTTTTTTTCAGATTATATCATACACTGTGGTGGTACGCAGTCAATTTAAATATTTTAATACAAATATCTACGTAAACTATAATTATTACAAGTGCGTCTACGCAGTTAGAATAATTATTTTATTAAAATTTTGTAAAGACAATTATTTGAATTTCGTGCTAGAATATTCTCAAACGACAATGAGACATCACTCTTGTCAGGATAGCATTTAGGCAGAGCCTATCTAGGCTGCAGCCTATGAGCCCGCATCACAAAAACAAAATTTGTTTGTTTCTTATAATTCTTCTTTATGTGTCTTGTTTCTTTCTTTTATGTTGATTTATTTTTAAAATTGAAATATTGTCTTTTGCGAATTTGCCAACATGGACATAACTCTCAACGTCGCATTCTTTTTTTACTTTAATTATTCCGAGCGAAGTTAATAAATTGTATTGAATATCTTAATGATTTGCAATTGTTTTCATTTTAACTCAACAATTCTAACTTCTTCTAGATACGATATAGTAAAAAATTCTGCAATTAAATAATAAATTTAAAATGTTTATTGTAGAATTTTGGTTAGAAAATAACTGCGAGGTTGAATTTCAAAATATTTGTGGGTCAGGGCGTGCATCTCAGGTTCAGCCCAAGGGTCTACACAACCTAAATACAGTCCTGACACTCGTAATATTTCGCGAGGGCAAGGTAAATACTATGTTTAACAAATGTCACTATACATTTCATAAAAACAACCCGTTCACTTGTTGTTGAAGCAACAGTGATGGATCGCCAGTATGTGTCGGACGTTATCGGATGCAGTGAACGAGGTTAATCGGACGAAATGGTCGGCCGTCTAGTCGGGCGTTACTCGGACGAATGCGATTCGGACGAAATTCGGTTCCAGTGGACGACCGGCCTTAATGGGGGGATGGGACGACCAGAGTGTGGTACTATAGCTACGGTCAGTCGTATTTGAGGGCGGCTTCGAATGCACAGTTTCCAAACAGTGCACTCAACAATTAAATTCACCTGTTAGCCTGTAGTAATAGTTTGTGCGTTGACACTAATATTAGGCAACACAGAACGCTACACGTTGCCATTTTCTAGTGATAGAGAGAGAGAGAGAGCAACGCGAGAATGTTCCCAAGTGCGGCAACAGCGCGCTCTCAGCCACCCGCCAGTTCCTCTGACCACAGCTATAGTTCCTCTCAAACGTTGAGAACAGCCAAGATGGAGTTCTGAATGGTGACTTGAAATATGGCAGACAATAACAGCGATTTATTACAACATTCGGTCGGGTCCGGAAGACTTGGAAATTTCAAAGTGTCTCTTTGTCTGATAGAAAGGGAGAAATGCTAATAACATCAGGTGAATGCGAAGGAAATGTACTAGCGAATAAGCGAAGTCTGCCGTTTGATCAATCTCGAGGATCCTTCGATTGGAGGACAGCGACGCCACGACTCTGGTCTGTTGACGATCCTAGGTTTCCTCGACGACCACCGCTTGCTGCTAGGACTTGATCTTGTGATTTCTGGCACGACCCAAGTATTCAGTCGGTAGCGCAACAACATAGTTTCTCGATGACATGCCACCATCTGCCAACATATCACCACAGCACAACTGATGGTGCAGTGCTGTAGGACTTCTCGCGCGTTATCTTAAGGTATGGCGTGCAACTAGTCACCCAATCATCATCAGGACAGCCCCTGTGGCAACACAGGTGTTCGAAGAGCCATCTCCACGCAGTGGTAGAGACCCATTGCTCCACGACGCTGCATGCTGCATGCAACATTGCACGGTAATAATCGATTTCCCGCCACAGTTCGTCAGAAATCAGTTACAAACCAGTAACACCGAAATGTTCTTCGCCAAACAAACAAAGAACATGTCCTCCCGTGATCTTAATCATTTCTGAATTGCTAAGATTTTCTTCGTGGAATTATTAACTTTGATTACGTTTGATATTATGTTGTTGACTTAAATTTTTGCATGCAAGAATGGGATAAACTTTGAGGAACATTTATTGTGAAACTGCTCAATATACTTGCTTGAAATTTGGTCAACATATACAATGATTCAGTTTTTATGTTAGGACGGAGGGATATTTTTGATATCTTTTCCAGTTTATTTTGAATAATTTCTTTTTAAACAACAATTTTATTTTAAAAAAAAGTGATATTTTTTTAAAAAATTTCATATTAAATATTGTACTTATTATAATTGGTGAAATGTAATATTTACAACAAAGCGTAACATACAAAAATTTTATCTCTGTATCTTTAGTATTGTTTGAATAAATGTTCCTTAAGTTTTAAGAAATCGAATTTACAGGAAATGGCCTCCAAAGTTTGTCAAATACATTCTTGCACTATAGGATGGTGCGAATAAAAATCGTAATAACTCTACTTCGAGGAAGAGTATAACGATAAATCAAAGTTTCCCTTGGAGAGGATGATCCAAACTAATTTTTGGTAACAAAATTTTTTTTTTTTTTTTATTTTTTTTTTTTTTATTTTTTTTTTTTTTTTTTTTTTTTTTTTAGGGAGGTTTACTACCTCCGGCTTCCGTTAATAAATTCGATTGATTGTTTTACTGAAATGTAACTAAATATGTTTATATCTTACTGGAAATTTGTGGGTTTTGATTCAAGAATGATAGTGTTGCTTAGCATCTCCTCATGATTTATATTATTTGAATTAAATATTATTTCTCAAAAAAAATCATGTACATACTGATTAATCCCACTGACGTCCAAATTATCTTAATAAGTAAATCCATAAGAAATCACAATTAATGACAAGGAAATTAGGAAACTACCAATATTTGACTAAGTGTCATATTATAGTTGATTTAGAATTTTTGGGGGCACATCAGGAAACAATATACATTTAAAAAGAAATCTCTGTAGTTTTTTTGTGTTGCTTGTTTGTCGTAGAAATCTGTGATAACCTGTTACGCCAAACCTACGGGATGCAGGCGGGGTTTAACGGTGGATGTTGAATATACAACACGTTTTGCAGTGCTCCACATTTATGCTAATTATCCTACGTTGTTGGAACGGTCTTTTACTACCGTGCAAAAGAGATGATTATCATCGCCGGGTAATAGTCGCATTTTCGGATTTAAAAAGTACCCAGGTCTTTATTATTCACCTCCTATACGAAGCGATACATTCGCACGAGAAACCTTGTTAGGAAACCACTTTCATTAAAATCAACAATCACATTCAAACTCTGGTTTAGTGGTTTTTCCTCAGGGCTTACGTTGTATAGCGAATTTTGGAGACTATTTTTTAGCTCGGAGTTTCTCGGTGAATGACATGACAGTTCAGACAGTCGCTATACTTGCCATGTCCTTCATTTTTCCGAATATTTCATAATGTAATCTCAATTGATCGCTTTTCGATGTGGTTTTACGAAACTTCAGCGATGAGGATATTAAATAAAAGAATTGCAGTAAAACGGCCACATTCTTTATGAAGGAATTATCTTGCCATTCAATTGAAGCGAATTCTGAAAACAATGGAAAATAGAAATCTAAATGACCATACTGGGAATCGAATCCGGACCCCGGATAATGCAATGCAAGAAGAATATCGCTCACCCACTAATGTTGCCGCTTATTTCTAATACCGAATTCACAATTTGCATGGCAATAGATTTCACATTGGTGGTATTTTCTGATACTCTTTCGTTTCAAGCTGTAGTTGTGTGTGTAACTTTCCTGTCCATTGCGGTGGAGGTTGCGAGAAAATAAGCTTGGGAAATTAATTAAGCTGCAGATAATGTAACATTAATACAGATTATTCCTACACATACGTTACCTGATCATATGTTTTTTATCCGTATGGTCACATATCCCTATAAAACCCAACCGAGAGTGGTGGTGTAACAGTTAGCGTTCCGGCCTCGCATTGGGGAGTTCGACGGTTCGAATCCGCGTCCGGGCATCCAGATTTGGGTTTTTCATGGTTTCCCCAAATCACTCCAGGTTAATTCCGAGATGCTTCCTTCAAAAGGCCATGGCCGAATTCCTTCCCATTCCTTGCCCCCCCCCCCCCCAATCCTTTCCCGTCTCTAAAGACCTCGCTGTTATGAGACGTTAAGCAGTTAAAAAAATTAAATAAAACCCATTTAATCAGATTTTGTTGTCCAATGTTCAACTATGTGTTCAATGATGGCTTTAAATATCTTTCAGCATATGCAGAGAAATATGCTCCTATTTTCCATTTAAATGTCGGAGTTACACGGAAAAAGCATTGTACAATATTTCATACCATGGTTACATCTCACATGATGAACAAAATAATAAGAGAAGACATAGACTTGCAAATTTATCTGATAATTTTTCATTTATTGTGCATTTGTGCAAGCTTTTTACCGTTGACTAAACTCCACGTACTTATGTGTCAGTAATATATAAAATTTACAGTATAATTTAACGACACGTGCGTGACAAATTGCAATAATGATCTCTTTTGGACCAATCGTGGTGTGTGAGCGGTAACGCTCTGGCCTAGAATTCGAGAGGACGCGGGTTCAAATCCCCTTCGGGCAATCCAGCCTTTGGTTTTCAATGGTTTTCCGAAATCACTCCAGGTGAACGCCGGGATGGTTCCTTTCCAAGGTCATGGCCGAATTCCTTCCCGTCGATTGTCCTCGTATATTCTCCCGAATATATACCTCGATGACAACACGGATGAAAGAAAGATAGTGTTTAACGTTATTGTTTTCAATATTTCTTTTCATATCACGAGCAGGTGTTCAATAAATCACAGAGCATCTCCATGTTTAGACGCTTAAGCTACTAATCAACCCAGATGTTATTCAGAACAAATGCCTAAACTGTATCTAAGCTCATTCTTAGCTGCTGGAAGCAGAATTCTACCATGCACCGGTGACACCATGCCATCCCTGGAGACAATAGATACTTTTCTAGTTACCCTGGTGAAAGCCTAGCAGAAAATCAGAAAATTATGTATAGATGTTTATCTATACATAATTTTACTTGAGGTCATAAAACCACGAGATATGTTTCCATAGATAATCTTCCTGGCAATTATTCCCATACATAACCGATGAGTAAACAGAATCTGATTTTATTTTTGCATTTAAGTATAATGTGATAAAAAGAACTGCTTTATAAATCTGCACAAAGTGCTTATGATAGCGCGTAGGTTGCGCCCGGCGGCCATGTTGAGGGCGAGCTCCAAATGGCAAAGTGCGAGGGTGCGGCATCGATCGCGCAGGCCAGGGTGGGCGTGGGACGCACTAACTACGCAGCGGAATGCACGGGGTACCTATAGCTCCCCGCATATCTGTTTTCTCTAGATTACAAAACATTTTTAATGCAAAACAGCTTTTTGAATGTTGACAAGGCGTTATGAAAAACGAAGAATTTTAAACACTTTGAATGGCACATTAAAACCACGAGAAAGAACTGAAAATTAGAATAATTGTACTCTATAGCCGCTACCAATAGAACGGTTTAGTGGCTGACTGAGAGTGGAAAAGTACCTCGTTCAAACCCCGGTTGCGACTGCAAACCGAGTGTGTTGGGTGAGCGGTAACGATGTGGCCTCGTATTCGGGAAGCGGTTGGTTCGTATCCCCGCCCGCATCCAAATTTGTTTTTTTTTGTTTGTAAATTGCTTAACGTCTCTTAACAGCGAGGTCTTTAGAGACGGGAAAGGATGGGGGGAGGGACAAGGAATGGGAAGACATTCGGCCATGGCCTTTTGAAGGAAGCATCCCGGCATTTGCCTGGAGTGATTTGGGAAACCATGGAAAACCCAAATCTGGATGCCCGGACGGGGATTCGAACCACCGTCCTCCCGAATGCGAGGCCAGAACGCTAACCGTTACACCACCATACTCGGTCCCAGATTTGGGGTTTCTATGCCGGAATAGTTCCTTTAAAAGATCATAATCAAATTCCTTCCCGTTCCTTGCCCCCAGTCCTTTCCCGCCTCCAATGACCTCGACGTCGACGAGGCGTAAAGCCATAAGCAATAAAAAAAACCGACTGCAAATTTCAGTGGATATGCGCCCATGATTCTCTTTTGGAAATTATGTTTTTCTTTGTCTAGCACACTAGAACATTTTTATTTTGTACAATTTGGCCGAGTGGACTATTAGGCCCGTTGCGTGGTGATTCGCATATTGAGATGCAGTTTCCAAGTAAAATGTACGACACGCGATGAAAACCTTTGTTGTTATTATTCAGTAAAAGATGATGCTGAACATGAAGTTTTGCTTTATTCCTTGCTGGATAATAAGTTTAAATGATCTAATAAGTACTGGGGGCAAGAAATTCAGCCATGGCCTTTTTGAAGGAATCATCCCGTTATTCGCCTGGAGTGATTTGGGGAGAGCATGGAAAACCGAAATCTGAATACTCGAATGGAGATTCGAACCGGTGTCCTCCCGAATGCAAGGCCAGAACGTTAACCGCTTGGTATATTTTGTCGGGAATGAAAAACAGTGCGTGCGGATTACAAATTTATCACTGTTGATATTGGAGCAATGGATAGATTCATGGAGGGAAATGTATTTGATAGTAGTGCATTGGACATGAAAATGATGAAACTCGTGTTACTACATCCGACTCCTGAACGTATACCTACGATTGCCGAGCCGATGCCGTACGTTGTTTTGGGAGACAAGGCGTTTCCTTTATCAGAAAGTCTAATGAGACCATATCCAAGCAGGCATGTAACTGGAAATTATGATCATCAAGTTCTCACCGGCTGGCTTTCTCGAACTCGACAATGCTGTCTCCACTGTTTCGTGTGTTCAAGAAAAGTGGACATGATGAGAGATATTATGAACTCAGCTTCCGTTAAGCACATCTACTTACTACACTTAGTAATGGTAGCAGAAGTAAATGATACCAGTTGCTACAAACTCAACCACTGCATGTAGTACAAGAGACTTCATCAGCTTTCTTCAAAGTGAGGAAAAATGTCACTGAATATTTTATTAAATATCAGTATACGGAATGGAATTGGATGAAGCGTTTGTTTTTTGGCTTCGGTACCAACGACGACAAAGACGAAAGAAAAAAAAAACAAGAGAAAGTAGACCATATAGAGTGCATCCAATTTTAAATGATAGAACGACTCTCAGTGTATTTATAACTCTGTACCCAAGTTTGAGAAACGATGAAATAAACTTTTTTTATCTACTTTCACATATCAGTGAAGTCTTGATGATTTGCTTTCCACTATCAAGGAATATTTATTTCCGTGTTAAAACTATTTATTGCAAGATGTTTTCGCCTAAAAAATATTTGTAATTACTTTCAGGTAAGAACAAATGTACTTATATGTGATAATGTATGTGGGTGTAAAGCAAATAATCAAAAATATTGCTGCTTAAATTAATTGCTGTTTATTCAAATCTCCACAAGTTCTTTCCCACCTCTCCGTTTTAAATTTCTGTTTGAATAGCCCATCAGTTCCATATCCCATGTTGCTACCCTCTTTTCCACTTCGTCAATAAATATTTCGGTATCGAAGTTATCCTGTTCCATTTTCAAAAAAACCAAGTAAATTCCCATGCTACAATTATCGCGCGGCTACTGGACAGAGCAGTGGCGTCCCTAGTACCTAGATACGAGTCCCGCGCGCGATTCAAGATTACGGCGTAGCGCACACGATTCAAGCGCGAGCAGCAAAACGCGCGACTGCATATGAACGCAATGTATCTGCCATTAGTATCTTACTATCCCGCGATTACTCCAGTCGCGCGTGACACGCCTCATCTGAACAAGTCCTTAGAGTGCACACCACTCTCTTAAACCAATATGATCCATGGCACCTGAAGGTCACTTAACTCAAATTCTGTTTGCGTGAGGGAACTCCTCAAGAAACATTAACTATTCCTACAAATAATACAATACCGCTCATATGATAAAATCCAATAAAAACTTTCAGTGCCACTTGCGTTTAAAGAGATACTAGCTTGTGGACAATTTCAGTTATATAGCTTATCGACGTCACATAAAATTAAAACACATCTAATTCTATTCATGGAAGCGCGGGCTGTACGCTAATCGAAACCCCATCAAAATGCAACCATTATCTTAAATTTATCGGCTTTACTATGGCCCAACAGAAGGAAAGATACCTTACTTTACGCGCTGTACCATGGGGCTGACTATTAATCAGAACATCATCAAAATCTGACAAATAGCTTTTGCGTTAATCACATTCAAAGAAAACTTGTTTTAAGACTCTTATCTCATCGGTCTCCCAAAGTCTAATCCCTCCACCACGTGGTAGGAGATGGGCAACGGCATATAGTGGGGATTGCCTGTGGGGGTGAGGTACCACCATGCTCATATTAATCCGAACGACCTGAATTGCACATCGCTACAATTCCTCCTGGGACTTATTCAACCCATTATACACATCTACCAAGACAGTACTATACCCGGTAGGTGGTACATTCACGTTACTATCCAAAATTGAGACTCACCCACCTCACAAAAAAACGTGACATATTTTAACATATTCGTTATACAAAAGGAAATATGGATTATATTTCGTTAAGAAAAGAGTTGTGCAGACATTGAATGCATTTCATTTTAGCTTTTTAAAACATTCAAGAGAAATTACGTTTCCATACAGAACATAAAAAATTACCGTTTTCAAACAAAAAGTTAATTTTGAACAAACGCTAGGGTCAGAAGAAAGTATGACATTATACCGATCATCTGTCACTTAAAATAACTAACTATTAATGATAAAATCAATATTTGCGTGTAAAGATAGTTTTAGGTGAGTGCGTTGACAAATAATTGCAGCTTTTTGAAGTTAGTTAATTTTGCGGTGTGCTATGAAGACATGTTGTTCTTTTACTACTACATTTAACTTATTTTAGAAACATACGGAAAAACTTATAACTTAATTACTGTTGTCGGTGACATGAGATGTCGTCAACGCAGTCTGAGTTGACAGTATTTTAGCGTCAAAAAACTTATTTTTACCTACCATTTATAACGAAAGCTGCTTAAGGTGAAATGAAAACTCTTTTTAAAACAAAAACAAATCAAGATGAGGGTTCAGTAGTTGAAGACACAATTTCGCATAGTGTTGTCACCTTTGTGGTTTTAGTGGTGTTTCATAAGCAGGGAATGAACAAAAACTAATACGGCTTTTTCGCTGTAGCAATATTTTGTGGATGGTGCTGTTAAAACTCAAACGACAGGTGAAACGTTGATTTGATGTCCTTACCAAAAACGTAATTGGCAAGTATCCAAGGACAGGCACTTAAAACATTTGGTAATTAATGAACTGCTGCGTTTGCTAGCGGACACGTAAGAAATCATTAGTTTATTTCGCGATTTATACACTTCTTGCTACTTGAAGTTATTATAGTATACCAACTTTTCACTCCATTCTGATGTTAATACTACGGTGAACTCTTCCGACAGTAGTCCGTATAGAACCTGCACTGATATAAGAGGTATAATTGTTACCAGTCAACTGATAACCCAGAATACAACCAGAAGTTTCACAAGTGCGAAAATTTTAGAAGCTCATACTAATCAATAACGAATGTCAATGAACAATTGTTTTTATATTTTGTAACTGTTGTTTATGAGACATAAAGTTTGGAGGAATACACAGGAAGCTGGGAACAAGGAAACGTAATGCTGGTCAACACGTGTATAAGAGTTGTTGCCCCCTCTACTGCGGTCTTGGTAGGACTCATCAACTAGCTCTTATAGGCGTCACGGGCGCCGACCGGGAAGCATGGTGGCTAGCGCTCGGGTAGTTCCTGGAGCAGACGGTTCGAGTCCAGCCTCGGACATAAGTGATTTTTATGAACTGTTACGTTCTTCTTGTGTTTAATCTACTGTAGATCACCAAAATCACAACATACACCAACTGAGAAGCTAAAATAATGGAGAGGATTCACCTATCGATAGACTAATACAAATGCTTTAGTGGTTTATTTTTTTTAAATGTTTTTTATGTTCTTGAAATGTCACAGGAACGATTATTTACCAAGGATTGGAAAGGAATCCGGCCACGGTATTCAAGTATGAATTAGACCCCTGTTAGCCTGAAATTATTTCGTTAACCCTCTGAAAACCAAAACATGGATTTTATTGACCGTGACATACATAAAATTACTGACAAATATACTTGAATGTGGACAACCAAAATGTCAGTGCTAACAGAACTGGTAAAAATTTCAACGATTTCATGAAAAGAAGTGCAGCTTCAAAGGCTTACTTTTAACTTAGAAAGACGATCCAAAGTTTCGCTATGATAGGTAGATCAGCAGTCACTGATTCAGAATGCTATTCATTCATCCTATCAGAAGAAATTGTTCTACTGTCTTCGTTGTATAGGCCTACGTAAGTGACGTTAAAAGCAAAATTGTAGTCAGAATGGATAATCTTCTTGATCATAAAAATCTAACAATTTCCGTCGAATCACTTAAAACAGTTAATGGTGGTTTGTTACTGCGATCTTAACTGTCTCCTGTAGCATGCTTAGTAGTGAAAGGAAATTATTGATTGATATTCACCAATCTAATCTATGTATCAACAAATTTTCTGTCATAACAGCTATAGCAGGATGAAGTTCAAAACTGTGAAGGCATAACAAAGTTTTTAATTGGTTGGGGCTTTACAACCAGCCGATTTCAAGGTCATTAGGGCCTGCAGAACGCTGGGGAATGGAACGCCAAGTATCGCAGTCATGGTAATTTGTGAAACACGTCGCGGCATTCGCTTGGAGTAATTTCGGAAAACCATGGAAAACCGAAACCAGGACAACCGATCCGGTGATCTAACATGCGACTTGTTCGGTGACAAAACAACTCCAAAATACCTTCCCAAAGAAGAAACGGTTATACGTGGATCTCACGTTTCATTAAGTCTGAGTAAAGATCTCAGGTAAGTTATCGAATTAATGAAGCTGTTGAGCCAAAAAATAGTGTCAAAATACTAAAATACAACAGCGATGAATGAGGACAAATTTTACGTAAGAATCTGAAATAACTTAATATTTCGAATATTGAAAATTATGTGTCAGCTAAAAAAAGACTCTGCGATCAAGGACGACACTGCAAACTGTTCCAAAATTTTATAGTTTAGCGCTGTTATTCTCTGCAGTTGGTTTGTAGAACAGCAGTTATAGTTGAAGGAGGAAATTGTGAGTTTACGCTGAGCATTTGACCACTCGGAACTTGCTTTCCATTTAAAACAGAGGGTCTGGCTGGGAGTAATATCATAAAGTCTATAAGCTGAGTAATGATAAAAATCTACATTATCACCTGTTTAAAAAAGTTTTCTCACTGAAAGAAAGTTATTATTTGACTTGTGTAATTGCTGCAGATGATTCTTTTCAAACATTTCTATGGCTTAATTTCAGTATTATTTCGTTGTATGTGTACTAAGATTTCAGATAAGTCATGATGATGTTTTGCATTGTGGTTGATAACTTCCCTGAGTTTAACAGAATTCATTTTACATAGGCCATATTAAAACTGATTACAACCGTCTGCTTCCGTAAAAGTTTTTAATCGCTATAAAACTAAGTTTTGTGAATAGAAACTTAGAATACGTGGCCACGAACGTGAAAGTAGGTATTTAAATAATCTCCCAGTACGTGGCTTCTCACGAAACGTAGCCCACTTCTGCAAGATTTTAACTCAACTGTCTTGTATTTAGGCAGCATTAGTCAAGCAATATATTTACTGCAACTTGTCAGTTCCTTTCCTCCATTTTTCCATGTGTTTGTTTCATTTTTTTTTTTTTTTTTTTTTTTTTTAATCGACCTTATTTAACATATACAGATGCGTATATCCGTAACAACTTTTCTCAGCAGGTAGAAGAATAAAAAATCCTGTTCCGACGCCATAAGCATATCTGTCGATTTCGCGTGAGACATTGCAAGGAACAGTAGTCATTCCACTAATTTTTATGACTGTCGGGCATTTAAACGTATTTTTAATTACTAGAAAATCTAAAATAAAATCGGTCAGTTGCTAGTTTGATTTATAGTGTATCAACTTCAATTCAGAATATTATACATTCATAAAGCAAACTACTAAAAAGTTTTTTTTTTAAAAAAAATAAGAGAGAGAGAGTTTGCTTCCCATTTTGCGAAATTATTTTTCAAATGGTATACAGAAATCAAACAGAAGAAATGATTTATAAATCTTAGATAAATTGTGAAAAGCTTGATGTGAATTTTAACAACATATTTACTCTCCGAATCGTGAAATTCAGTAAGAAATGATTCATATAAATTTTTGTCGTAAAAATTTTCTGGAGTAGTATTTAGTTTGTTAAAATTACTCATTTAGTTATTTTGTGAAAAATATAAACCGGACGGAAATCGCTATTAGCTCTTCTACAAACAAAAGGAGAAAGTCGTTCAGAATGAATTAACTGATCAGTAGTTTCGTAAATACAGCGAGGAATTAGATTTTTTCCCCGATTTTTACATAAACTTAGTAGAAATCGGCAAATAAAAATTTAAACATTTTAAACGTCACTGGTTTCATTTCATCTGTAAAAAGATTATGCCAAGAAAATTTTTCTTGAGTCTGCCAACAAGATCTTTATTATTTCTTCCCATCCCATGTTTTTTCAAAAATTAAGGTTATAAATAATTAAACTCGTTCGCAATCACAAATATTAAAGAACGAATTATTTACCGACGTTGGCAATAAATACAATTCTCTGGGGTGACAAGCTGAGTGAACAAGAGTTTCCCAACTTCGTTTTTATCGCCGAAATATAGAGTGGAAACTCTTTGTTCACTCCGTTTGTCATGCAAGAGGATTATTATATCAAAGTTTAAGGGTTCAGATTGATAGACAAAGAAACAAACAGTATTAGTTAGGGCGTTGGCATGTGTTTCTTTAAATGATCTGATCGTTATGTATTATCCATACTGTGTTGAAAAACAAATGTTTGCAGTTATTCAGATAATGGAAACGTGATTACTCGTGGCCATACAGTACGATTTAAAATGTGTTGTGCAATTAAAATGAAAAACAGGAAATAACGTAGAATCAAGCTTCGGCTGGACTTGCTGCACAAAGCAGAAATTATCAACGCAGCAAGCTGTTCGAAGCCTGAATGGACAGCATAGGCACTGTTTACACATTGTGTTTATGACTTTAAGAACTTCCTTTCTCATTGGAACTCGACTATAAGCTTAATGAGAGATTTCCATCTGCAGTATTCTGACACTGGCTTGAGGTGTTCTGAATGTTAAAACTTTTAGATTTTTATATTTCTTATTGTTGTTGAGACGCATTATAACGTATTTTTGCTGTCAAGTTTATGAAGATAAAACCTACCAGCCTTTCTGCCAGTCGTTCATTGCCTTTTAGCAGACGTCTTTTACTAGGTCCATAGGACTGTCAAATCTATCTATATATATAAAGATGAATGTATGTATGTTTGTTTGTTAGTTTGTTTGTTCTTCATACAAATCCACAGCTTTCATCCGATCTCGATGAAACTTTGCACACTTATCCTTTGAAACAAGGAGAAAAATACTGTTTACATTTGGTTGAAAAATTATCTGTATAAATAATACATGTTGTCTCGTAATTTTGAAATGCTACTGAATGGCGATAGACAGACGCGTTGGATATTGACGTCTCTATACTGCCTGCTCCGTGTATCGGTCAGTCAGCTCATTGGTTAAAGCGCTTGCTTACAAATGTCTGTCTGGTGGTCTCCGGTTCAAATCTCCGTGGAAGCTAAGACTTTTAAAAATTGTTTTTGATCGTAAGAGTCACGCCTGGGCCGGATTGAATGTTAAACCGTAGATATCACAAAGTTAGGGGTGCAATGCGAGGCAAATCGTAGGTAGTCTTGCAATGCTGTAGGTGTACACTTTTTTACGTTATAATGATTCTTCAAGGGGTTGTTCGCAGTCAGAGAGAGAGAGAGAGAGAGAGTGTGTGTTAGTGTGAACCGCAGTAATAATACTATAAATACGGAAGTAAGTCTCTTTCTTTTTGTTACGTTTTGACGACCAAATGGCTATATCGATGTTGATGGAATTTGACAAGAAAATCTGTATGAAGGGCACAGGACATTTTCTCCGGTATGTTTCGTAGTTGTAGTCACGAAATTTTGAAACCTTATAGAATGGTGACAGAAATATGTTGGAAATTGATTCTCTTCAAGAGACTGGTTCGACGGTAGAATGATATAGTGATAGCATTCCTGTCATATTATGCCGACTCGGTGTTGTTTGGGTCCAATCCTTCGTTACCAACAACTTTCTATATTCAATTCTGGCAAAAAATTCTTAATCCACGCGTACGAAGTCGCGGGTACGAGCTAGTCCTAAATATACCCTACCGGTTGGAAAATATTTTCTCGCTAGCATTTGCAAATAATCCTATCGTTCGTTTCCCTTTTCCATTTTTCCTTTGCCGAAGTGCTATTCTTTGTTCTATTTTTCATTTAAATCCAGGCTAACTTTAAATCCATGATAACACATTATATGAATACCCATTTTAATATAATGCAGTTATTTGACATAAATCCATATCAGTCACTGATATAGTGATTTTTCAGATGATTTGAAAAACATCAAGGATTAAGTTCCCAATACTGACTCTTTAAGCAGTGAATGTGATAGAACTGTTTGTGAGATGGTGAATGTTGGTCTAACAATAAGATGTGGCGTTCGATAATAAGACAAAAACTTATTAGAGAGATTTTATGCAGTGTTATTAGGTTTATATTTAGAATTTATTACGAAGTTAGAATAGAAGGTAGAAACACTGCTTACGCATTCGGTTTATTCCGTTAAGAGCTTTCCTTCCTCTATCAAATTCGACCGTACAGTTGAAACAACGATTTCCTTCTGCAGCATTCTGATGTCAGGAAGTTCCATATAGGTTGGTTCGTTTACCGACTGGATGAGAAACTCCGCATAGCAGGCTGTATGACCTAGCGGTGAAGGTTGTCTGCCTTCTAGCAGTGCTGAAGAGCTTTCTGTGTTCAGGGAATAATGTCTCATAGCTAGTAGACGTTATCAAAAGTAGAAACACATTTCCGTTTTCCTCCTGTTTGATGTATTGTACCTTTATGGAATTGATTTCTTCCTTTATAACAGTTTGATTCTTTATACAGATTGTCAATAACCATTTAATTACGAAATTTTCTTGGTTTATATATCTTTACTTCGCTTACATGATGGACTGGGCGCTTCTGCCTGCAAGACGTCGTAGCTCTGTGGTAAGCTGTGGTGTGATGATCCAACGGTCATGAGTTCGAGCCAGCTTTAAGTTGTATATTTTTCGTTCTTTATTTCCTTTTCACTTGTTAAAAAATACATAACATATATGTGTAAAACATAAAGTTACTACATATGGGTAATAATTATGTTTTACAGAGAATGGTTTATAAATAATTTCTATTCTCAAACGTCATCAAGACTGAACAAGGAAATACCTGTCATTCTTCCTTAGATTGGCTTTATGAAAGTGCTCTCTGTGTCCATTGGCAAGTGGCAGTTCTATTCGTACCATATAGTTTTCTAGACTAGCCTCTAGTGTGAAAATATCACAAGCAATGCAGTCACCATACAATTTGTTAAGCAACTATCGTCGTGGAATTATTTACAAACGGGAAAGTGTCGAGGACTATTGTAGTTAAAGAATCACGAATCTGAGCCGCGAAACTGTCTTGTAAACTGGGCAATATTTTCCTTTGTTTTCTATAAATCCCTGAAAATTAACCCTGTTCTTAATTTAAGAAATTGTAATTGAATGATGCATTTTTAATTTCGCCCAGTTTCAATTTTAAAATAAGTTGGTCCTATCTGGCAGTATTATGGAAGAATTTAAAAACAGCAATAGCACTTATTTATAATCGATTAGAATTTTCGGTTAATGGACAAACACGGGAATAACCATGTTCTACGATGTAGATTTTTTGTATTATGAAATTACAGAAACAATCACAAAGAGATTATTTCGGAAAAGTTTGTCTGCAAGACAGATTGAATGAAACTGTCTTCCTTAGCTGCGTTGCATAGACGTTGCCGAGGAAGAAAGCAGCCAGAGCGCCATGGTCCTGTGTTTAGCGTTCAAGGTTGATGAACGGACGGTTCTTAGTTCGAATCCAAGTATTTCATATTTTTTAAAATTTATTTTTATTCCCTTTATAAACGTACCGAACCTACACATAGCTTATGCGAAGAATATATCCATGATTCTTTCCTAACTGCGTCAGGGAATATCATACTTGAAACTGAAAGTATCAAATATTTCTTAACCAGCTGTCGAAGTAAATATGAACGCTTCTGTGACGTCAACAGTGAAAGAAAGCTACTCGTGATTCTACCCTCGCCAAATTCACATTGTCTGTCCCTTATCAAACGGCACACATATTTCCAGTGGCGGATCCAGAATTTTGGTTTCAGAGGGCCTTGAGCGGTTTTTGACTTTGATTTTCGGGGGGGGGGGGGGGGGCGAGGGACGAGATCCGACACTGTATGTTTCCAAAATAATTATTAGCTCATGGGCCACATTCAGCCGCCAATGTCGCGCATAAGCTAACAAAATGTGGAGCGCTAAGTGATATACAATGGTAAACAACCAAAATTGCTATTACATATGTGGACTGAGATAATTCTTTCAGTATTTTTGGAAAGAATGTTCAAAAATTTAAACTAGTCTAAATCGTCTTAATATAATGCTTATCGCTAAACTGTTTAGAAATCAAATCGTTGTAATTGTAACTTATAATTACTATTTCTTATATTCACAGGACAAGTGGCCTTAAAAAATGATTGTTCTACATCCAACAAGTGTATTCATGCGATCAGACTTTAATTTTAAACAATTTGCTGTATAATGTAATAATGGTTTTTTTACATATTTAATATGTATTTTGCAGCAAGTGGAAAGTAAACAATGAATGAAAAAATATTTACGACTACATGGGATCGAACCCAAGACTATCAGGACGAGAAGACATTGCGTTACCACTCAGTCACCTTCAACTTTACAGAAAAATGCCTCGTGAATTATATAACCAAAGTAAAGATATATACAAAAAGATACAGAATTTCGAGTATAAAGAATAAAACTGTTATTACAGAAGTAATAAGTTAAATAAAAATATTCTAGATCAAACTGGAAGAAAAATATTTTTTCATTTTGCCAATGTGTCTGTTCTCTTCACACCGTCCAGCTATGTGACACGATTCCTTGTATAGGAAAATTGCTACACCACTGCCAGTAATCAGAAGACGTGGCAACGGTGTAAACAGTCAGTATTGCAACGTCGCACCGGGAAATAGTCTTAACTTTCCTACTTCCTTCGACCAAGAAGAATACCTTTATAACGCGAAAATAATACACGTAATAATTTAACACGAGCAGCACATTCGGCAAAAGATTTTATATATTTCACTACAATTATACAACTGAATGCTGGAAATTACAGCTGGTAATTGAAAATACGGTTGGAATACACATTATTTGTACGAGGGCAATCCAAAAAGTAAGGTCTCCTAAGCATTTATAGATACAGAATTAAATTTTTATTTTTTATTTTATTAACACTGTTTTAAAGATTGAGAAAAGCAGTGACGCACTGGCCTCACATTCGGGAGGACATAGGTTGAAATCCTCGAACTGTCATGCAGATTTGGGGTTTCAAAGGTTTCCCGTAATCACTCCATATGAAAACTGGAATGGTTCCTTTAAAAGAGCATGGCCGACATCCTTGCCACTATTCCTACCGCACCCTCGGGAAGGAATTCGGCCCTGGTCTTCTAAAAGAATCATCTCAGCATTTGGCTGGAGTGATTTGGGGAAGCCATGGATGGCCCATATCTGGATGACTGATCGGGGATTCGAAGCCGCCTCCTCCGAATACAAGTACCGAGCGTTACCGCTCACCCACGACGCTCGTTCTTCCGGTCTTTAGACACTATCAAACTTATTTTACCGGTAGACTGTGTTTGTTTGAATTCTTGAGGCTTAGGTGATTTTGGAGTCGATTATCACGGGTTACGAAACGTTTTTTTAAGTGACAATGGTAGTTTAATTTATTTTTTATTGCACTAATAATTAGCTCTTTGCCATTTCCTCTCACGTATTAACATAATGCATAAACATGAAAGTCCACCTACAGACTTACAGAAATAATTCCAACCAAAAATTATTAGTTTCTGAATCGTTAAGTTCGCTCTATAGTGAAATAATTATTTTGGAAACATACAGTGTCGGATCTCGTCCCTCGCCCCCCCCCCCAAATCAAAGTCAAAAACCGCTCAAGGCCCTCCCAAACCAAAATCCTGGATCCGCCACTGGAAATATGTGTGCCGTTTGATAATTGACAGACAATGTGATTTTGGCGAGGGTAGAACCACGAGTAGCTTTCTTTCACTGTTGACGTCACAGAAGCGTTCATATTTACTTCGACAGCTGGTTAAGAAATATTTGATACTTTCAGTTTCAAGTATGATATTCCCTGACGCAGTTAGGAAAGAATCATGGATATATTCTTCGCATAAGCTATGTGTTGGTTCAGTACGTTTATAAAGGGAATAAAAATAAATTTTAAAAAATATGAAATACTTGGATTCGAACTAAGAACCGTCCGTTCATCAACCTTGAACGCTAAACACAGGACCATGGCGCTCTGGCTGCTTTCTTCCTCGGCAACGTCTATGCAACGCAGCTAAGGAAGACAGTTTCATTCAATCTGTCTTGCAGACAAACTTTTCCGAAATAATCTCTTTGTGATTGTTTCTGTAATTTCATAATACAAAAAATCTACATCGTAGAACATGGTTATTCCCGTGTTTGTCCATTAACCGAAAATTCTAATCGATTATAAATAAGTGCTATTGCTGTTTTTAAATTCTTCCATAATACTGCCAGATAGGACCAACTTATTTTAAAATTGAAACTGGGCGAAATTAAAAATGCATCATTCAATTACAATTTCTTAAATTAAGAACAGGGTTAATTTTCAGGGATTTATAGAAAACAAAGGAAAATATTGCCCAGTTTACCAAGACAGTTTCGCGGCTCAGATTCGTGATTCTTTAACTACAATAGTCCTCGACACTTTCCCGTTTGTAAATAATTCCACGACGATAGTTGCTTAACAAATTGTATGGTGACTGCATTGCTTGTGATATTTTCACACTAGAGGCTAGTCTAGAAAACTATATGGTACGAATAGAACTGCCACTTGCCAATGGACACAGAGAGCACTTTCATAAAGCCAATCTAAGGAAGAATGACAGGTATTTCCTTGTTCAGTCTTGATGACGTTTGAGAATAGAAATTATTTATAAACCATTCTCTGTAAAACATAATTATTACCCATATGTAGTAACTTTATGTTTTACACATATATGTTATGTATTTTTTAACAAGTGAAAAGGAAATAAAGAACGAAAAATATACAACTTAAAGCTGGCTCGAACTCATGACCGTTGGATCATCACACCACAGCCTTACCACAGAGCTACGACGTCTTGCAGGCAGAAGCGCCCAGTCCATCATGTAAGCGAAGTAAAGATATATAAACCAAGAAAATTTCGTAATTAAATGGTTATTGACAATCTGTATAAAGAATCAAACTGTTATAAAGGAAGAAATCAATTCCATAAAGGTACAATACATCAAACAGGAGGAAAACGGAAATGTGTTTCTACTTTTGATAACGTCTACTAGCTATGAGACATTATTCCCTGAACACAGAAAGCTCTTCAGCACTGCTAGAAGGCAGACAACCTTCACCGCTAGGTCATACAGCCTGCTATGCGGAGTTTCTCATCCAGTCGGTAAACGAACCAACCTATATGGAACTTCCTGACATCAGAATGCTGCAGAAGGAAATCGTTGTTTCAACTGTACGGTCGAATTTGATAGAGGAAGGAAAGCTCTTAACGGAATAAACCGAATGCGTAAGCAGTGTTTCTACCTTCTATTCTAACTTCGTAATAAATTCTAAATATAAATCCTAATAACACTGCATAAAATCTCTCTAATAAGTTTTTGTCTTATTATCGAACGCCACATCTTATTGTTAGACAAACATTCACCATCTCACAAACAGTTCTATCACATTCACTGCTTAAAGAGTCAGTATTGGGAACTTAATCCTTGATGTTTTTCAAATCATCTGAAAAATCACTATATCAGTGACTGATATGGATTTATGTCAAATAACTGCATTATATTAAAATGGGTATTCATATAATGTGTTATCATGGATTTAAAGTTAGCCTGGATTTAAATGAAAAATAGAACAAAGAATAGCACTTCGGCAAAGAAAAATGGAAAAGGGAACTGTACGACAATAGCTGACGATAGGATTATTTGCAAATGCTAGCGAGAAAATATTTTCCAACCGGTAGGGTATATTTAACTAGCTCGTACCCGCGACTTCGTACGCGTGGATTAAGAATTTTTTTGCCAGAATTGAATACAGAAAGTTGTTGGTAACGAAGGATTGGACCCATACAACACCGAGTCGGCATAATATGACAGGAATGCTATCACTATATCATTCTACCGTCGAACCAGTCTCTTGAAGAGAATCAATTTCCAACATATTCTGTCACCATTCTATAAGGTTTCAAAATTTCGTGACTACAACTACGAAACATACCGGAGAAAATGTCCTGTGCCCTTCATACAGATTTTCTTGTCAAATTCCATCAACATCGATATAGCCATTTGGTCGTCAAAACGTAACAAAAAGAAAGAGACTTACTTCCGTATTTATAGTATTATTACTGCGGTTCACACTAACACACACTCTCTCTCTCTCTCTCTCTCTGACTGCGAACAACCCCTTGAAGAATCATTATAACGTAAAAAAGTGTACACCTACAGCATTGCAAGACTACCTACGATTTGCCTCGCATTGCACCCCTAACTTTGTGATATCTACGGTTTAACATTCAATCCGGCCCAGGCGTGACTCTTACGATCAAAAACAATTTTTAAAAGTCTTAGCTTCCACGGAGATTTGAACCGGAGACCACCAGACAGACATTTGTAAGCAAGCGCTTTAACCAATGAGCTGACTGACCGATACACGGAGCAGGCAGTATAGAGACGTCACTATCCAACGCGTCTGTCTATC
>CM061921.1:86768017-86810778 GCA_031002005.1 Vandiemenella viatica
AAAAAAGAGTTTTATGGCCTTGCAATGCACTGTTTTTGAGGTATATTCATTTTAGTCGCCGTTAAGGTATTGCGCGTTCTGTTTCCCCTCTTCAGGCCTGTCATCACTGCAGATTCTAACCGCACAGTATGTACCACACTACTGCCTTGTGAAATATCGCATGGGGTGTGCAAAAGGCTGCGTTGAAACCTATTTAATAGCGACCAACACACGTGATCGTGGTAAAAAGTGAGCTCCGCGGGCTAAGTCGTCGGTTATTATAAGGTGGCCTGCTACAGAACGCATCTCAAACAGTATTCACCGCCAAATCACGCGTTTTAAGGTTTAAATGTTTATAAAGTTCCTGTCCGGACCTCGTATAAATACCGAGAGTACATTTGAACGTAGGTAGATTCTTCTATTGGCATGCACAAACCCAGCGCGTAAAATAATGTTTATTTTACAGTGCTTTCCTAAAGAGTAAACCAATTAATCCGTTATTCTTTTCCTACTAGAAATAGATATACGGGTATATAGGTATATTGGGCAGTGGTGTATCGTTCACAATCGTTTTCTAGAATCAAATTATATATAGAAATTCTCAAAGGGAAATTCGCTAGTCCAGGAAAGATTATTGTCAGTGACTAGAATAGAACGCTGTTGATAAGAAATGTAACGATTTGATTCTGAGCTATTTCTTAAAACGCCCGATATACAGTAGCTCCCAAATTATTCTAGCTCTACAATGAATTCCAGCATCTAGGGCAAAGTACCGGGTACCTGGAAGCAGAGAGAGATTTTAATCACTAAGAAAGTAGACAATTTGAACCCAAAATTTTCAAACTACTATTGGCTTATTTGCCTACTAAACGTAATGGACAGAATACAATAGAAGGTATCGTACAATAAATTGTAAGAACATTGGGAAAAGGAAGGTTTGTATCCAGACAAATACGGATTCGCCAGGAAAGGGTACTTCCAGAATCACAACTAAGACTGAATCTGCTCTCATCTGAGTAGAGCACTGGATCCCACTCTTCGTCAGTACAATCCTGATGCTCAGGTGTCAACGGAACACAACTTAATGGTCGTCAGGCAAAGTGACTACCCCCAAGCAGTCGCCGTTTCACTGCGGAGCGTGAGATTGTTTTTCTAAAGGTAATTACAACTGCATCCCCTGTTGGTCCCTTCTTGCGTGTTGCATAATGTAGTGATCATCTGCTGCTGTAGTTGACAATGATTGACCAGCTCCTCTCCTTAGGGAAGCAGTGCCTGTGGTTCAGAATGCTCACCATGCACGTGAAGCAATGCTGTGAATAATACCAAACTCCTGTCTGACACTCGGTGCACTTCGTCCTTCTTCCAGTTTTCCGACGATTCTTCCCCTCGTGAAATCACCCAAATGTTGTCTCCGGGACCTGTTGCTATGGAGAACACCACCACAGTACACCCTAACAGCTCGCTGATTGATATAAACTCTGTCTTCTCCCGTTCCAACAGCCTAGTGTTAGGGGGCTATACAAATTTGGTGATTTAGTCTCACTGACACCAAGTCATGGAGCGTCTAGCTTTCTGCGCACTTGTGGAAGATCTCTAGAGACCCTTTCATCCACTTCTACCAAGTTTTTAATATGTTATATTACTTTAGGTTTTGCACAACAGTGTATTGTGATTTTATTGTTTTGGGGAGGGGGGGGGGATTTAGCTGATATTTCAACGTCCTTTTGTTTTAAGTACTTTTTAAAATAGATTTAAATCTTCGAAATCAATGTCGTTTTTGATATAAATACAGTTTGCTCTATGGTTTTGTGCACTCCTGCAGAAATGGTGTGCTAAGATACACTGATCAGCCAGATCATTATGACCACCTACTTAACAACCGGTGTGTCCACCTTTGGCATGGATAACAGCGGCTACGAAGCATGGAAGAATGGAACAATGAGGTATTGGTAGGTCGCTGGTGAAAGTTGCCACCACATCTGCATACACAAGTCGCCTAATTACCGTAAAAATCGGGGAGGGGGGGGATCAGCTCAGACTCGGGTTCAGATCTGGCGAGTTGGGGGGCCAGCACATCAATTGGAACTCGCCACTGTGTTCCTCGAACCACTCCATCACACTCCTGGCCTTGTTATGTGGCGCATTATCTTGTTGAAAAATCCCACAGCCGTTAGGAAAAATGGTCGTCATGAAGGGGTGTACATGGCCTGCAACCAATGTACCATACTTACTGGCCTTCATGGTGCCTTGCACTTGTTCCACTATACCCATGGATGCCCACGTGAATGTTCCCCAGACCATAATTGAGCCGCCGCCAGCTTGTCTCCGTCCCGCAGTACAGGTGTCAAGAAGCTGTTCCCCTGGAAAACGACGGATTCGCACCCTCTCATGGGCATAATGAAGAAGGTATCGGGATTCATCAGACGATGCTACGTTCTACCACTGCGCCAACGTCCAGTGACGATGGTCACGTGCCCATTTCAGTCGTAGTTGCTGATGTCGCGGTGTTAACATTGGCATATGCAGGGGTTTGACTGCGGAGGCCCATCGATAGGAGTGTTCGGTGCACTGTGTGTTCAAACACACTTGTACTCTGCCCAGCATTAAAGTATAATGTTAGTTCCACCACAGTTCGCCGCCTGTGCTGTTTTACCAGTCTGTCCAGTCTAAGACGTCCAACATCTGTAAGAGGGGTGGCCGCCCAACCCCTAGACGTTTGGACTTGGTTTCACCTTGGTTTCGCTACTTGTTGAAGATACTCACCACAGCACTCCTCGAACACCCGACAAGTCGTGCAGTTTCCGAAATGCCCGTGCCGAGCCTCCGGGCCATCACAATCTGCCTTCGATCAGACTCAGATAGATCGCGCGCCTTTCCTATTCTAAACACGGATAGCACTCTCACTGATACTACATGCACCGTTCGTGTGTCTGACTAGCAGTCATTCCTCGCCAGGTTGTCAGGTTCTTCGGTGGTTTAATTAATATAGTAATTACTTAAGTAGTCCACCATAAAGTTCAGTTTAACATTTTTGTTTATTTTCAAAACAACGTCAGCGATATTGTTTACATGCAAGGATACAATCCTGAGATACTACTGACGCAATCTTTGGCAGTTCCAAAGTGAATCTGTATCAGCTAACTGTAAATTAACTAACTCTGTCCTTCTGCTGATTTATTTATATAGGCTCTATCGAAATTTCTGGAATTCTTCAAAAGCGTCCGCCAGATATTTCTCGAACATTAATAATTACTCAAACAATTAAACATATTAAAAACAATCAGAATTAATACATAATCACTTAACATCATTACAAAATGGTCAGAAATGGAAATTAAAGATACTTAAACACAAAATTATTTACAGAAATCATTTTAAACTGTAGAAAATTGTCGTGTAGACATCGTAACTTGCATTAATACTTGGAATTACACACATTTAAGCAATTGTCTTGCACAATTCGGTTCTTAAACATATTAAATGGCCTTTAAATAATTTCCTTTCATAAAACAAAGTCTATATACACTGATTTACAAGAAATTGAAAAACAAACATACCAGATCATATTCAAGCGAACTTTAGCTCACTACAGATACTTTATTAAATAAAATTCTATTTAAAGTTCAGGTAAAGGGCTGTTACAAGATGACGCTGCCATCGTCTGGACGGGTTTATATCGATAGTAGGTAGGTGGTCATAATGTTCTGGCTGATCAGTGTATACAGATCGCTAGATGGGGCATTAGTATATTTCCTAATATGTTGGGAAATCATTAAAGAATTTATCACTATTAAAAAGACTACAATAATATGAGATGATTTCAACATAGATTTTTCTAAGGATTCAAATTTAAGACATGATACTTTAAGCCTTGTACCCTTTTTCAGTGTGAAATGTATGTCAGAAGTACCTGCAGATATTAAAAAAAAAAAAAAAAAAAAAAAAAAAAAAAAAAAAAAAAAAAAAAAAAAATGTTGAACGTTATTCAGGAAGAAACTACTTGTCGGTTTTTGATGAAGTTTCGATTAATGTATAGACTTCGATCCCGAGGGTAAAACACTGTATTTTTCATTTTGATGTGCTGTTGTAAAGCTGATAATTTTAAGATAATGTTTCCGTGACTGCAATTACTACTATTCGGATTATGTTTGTGTTTTAACTAAGCCGTGTTTACACTGGTAAAATAGAGTATGTTTCATTTCGATGTATCGGATTAGAGTCCCGATATCATAAATTAAAGGTAAGTCTTGTCGTCAAAGTTTTCATCGTCCGAGGAATGAAGTTACGGTTTACCGTCGAGACCGTTCATGCAAAAAGATTTTGTGTTTAGTGAGCCACAGAGAGTCTCTGACGAGGGTAGTGTACAGAATAAAAGGCCAGCCCAACGAAGAAGTGGGCAGCTGTTAGTTTCGAAATATGCTTCCCACTTAGGTCAAGAAACAAAAGTGTGATAAATGGTATAAAAGGCTGGACTACCATTGGCATCCTAATATCGACAAAAAGAAGCGACTGTTACTCATACTTTTAAAACACGAAAAACAACTCCAGTATTTGATAAATATTTTTTTTTTTAAAAATACAGAGAGACATTCAAAAAATTGTAAATGCATTTCACCAGCAACAAATGAAATGAGAGCAATGTGAAATGTAGTAAAGAAATCTGTTGGAGAGATATACGTAAAAAGTCGTAACATTCAGTTGCTGAAGAAAGAAAAATAAAACGAAAAAAAATGTTTTATCCGTTAAAGATTTCTAGAGCCTTAACAGGTGTTTCTCAAACATTTATGATGATATAATTAAAAAATTGGTACTGTCAGCATCAAAACTCAAGTTAATGTCAGCTGTGACAATAGCAAAACGCTTTTTATTGAACCCACAAATGAAAAGGAAGTATTGGAAATGTTTGGTGAGTTGAAACCGAAATTCTCATTTGGAACTGAAGATATTACAAATTTTCTTTTAAAAAATATTTGTCCTCTCGCTCAGATAAATAACAGCTCATTTTCTAGTGCTTTATTTCCAGAGGGGTATAAACACCGAAAGTGAAACACCTGTGCAAAAATGGGGAAAAATGAAATGTATCAATCTATCGCCCGATGTCAATCCTCTCGGGTTTCTCTGAAATCTTATTCATTAAACATTGTTGAACTATTTAGAAAATAATAAATTATTCTCGTATACTCTGCATGGACGTTGGAAGAATTAAAAAACTGAAAAGAGCACTCTTTTCACTTTACAGGGAAATCTTAAATATATTTGATGTGAAAAGACACATGTCTGGAATGTGCCTATATCTCTCAAAGGCATTTGACGTAATTGACCATATCATGTTGCTCACGAAAGTAGAGGTACTTGTAGTTAGAGGTTTGGCTTAAGTCATATCTATATCACAGAAAACAGATTACTGAATATATTTTTAACACAAACGTCAGTGTAAAATATGTGCACTCAGATTGCAAAGATGTGAAATCCTATGTTCCGCAATGGTCAGTCCTTGGACCTGTACTGTTCTTAGTGTATATGAATTATGCAACAGCAACAGTTACTGCCATAAGTGCGTTAAATTTGCAAGTAACACCATCAAACAAATGAAAGCTGTGCTAAAATATAATTACCTACACTACTGAATGTCAAAAATGCAATAACCAGAACGAATGGTTTGAATCACTTCTAAATCGGAGGATGTGTATTACAGTGAAAAGCAGCTGATTAAAATTGCAGAGATACGGCGTGCACGTAGGCTCAGCAGCGCCCTCTTTAGTACGATCGTTGTATATTGTGCCAAGCTCAATCTTATACAGAACCTTAAAACGAAGTGGAAACGTGGAAGAGGGGCCGGAATGACTAATCGACGTAAAAGGTAAAACATCAGAACGTGAGTTCGAACGTGGCAGAATGATTGGTCTCCGGGAAAAGGGATGTCATACTGTGACTTAGCGGCTCGTACAGGGCATGCTACTACGACAGTGATGCCTGTCTGGAATCTGTGGATAAAAGAGGGTCATACGCAGCAACGAACGCGTACTAAACCACACAATGTGACCACAGTGGGCGATGACCATCATCTTGTCCGCATGGACGTAACAGACAGAACAGCTTCTTGCACAATGTTGCCTCCTCGTTCGATTTGGACACGTCTGCGTCGACGGTTTGGCTGGACTGAAGACTTGATTGGTGGCACGCATGCCATTCTTCGGCTTCAATTGACCAAAACTACCAACGCCTCAGACTGGAACGTGCACCTATGCCGTCACTGATGTGTTGGATGCCATTATGTATTGCTTTCAGACGAGTCCCGCTTGTCTGACTGTGTACGTGTTATGGTGGCTATACCTCGCTACCTCGCAGCCACCTCCCCACCACGTTGCCTAGTGTCGTTTCAGCTACCCGGGCGTTTGATGTTTACCGACTGGCGACGGACAGAGGCCAACCATCCCTGGAAGCTGGACCAGTGCGCCTGGCAAATGCACGGACCTTGAGAAGCCACATTTAGTCACTTCTCTCGTACGTCCACTCATCACTCTCTGCAACAAATGAAGGATTTTGAAAACTTTTCCTACTACCTGTCCAATGTGTCCTGTCCAGTTGAGTTTGTTATCAAATATTATACCAAGATATTTACATTTCAAGTCTTCAACAAGCAATTATTTCCCCACATTATAATCGTAATCAGCTTTTAATTCTTTATCCGTGTACCTAATAAGCTGACTCTTCTTTGCATTTATCTTCATTCCAAGTTGATCTGCCAATCTAGATATTCTGTCCAGATAACCCTGCAGCTGTCTTCTACCATTTTAAACCAGTTATAAACTCGGAAACAGACATTTATTTGTATTTAAATTAAAAATTTGCAGGGACGATCATGTGTTTTGATGATGGGCATTTTTATTGCAGTTTAGTACCTGGTTTTCCGGTTAGGAGAAAACCAACTTGAATTTCGCCCAATATCTGCTCAACTTCCAATAATAAAAATTGTCTTCCCTCCACGCTACCAAACTGGATGTTACATCAAAATTGTTTATGAGATAAATTCATATAGTAACTCAAATATTAAGTCCACTACCTCATTTCTGTATTCACTTTACTGATGAAAAAGTTGCAAATGTTAGTCCCATATTCGCAGTCTATCCGTAAAATTAATGAACTTTTAAGTTTTAAATACGAAGCGGCCAAAGGTTGAAACTGAATGTAGAGTCCACTGCACTTTAGCAGGAAGTATTTTAGTACTACTTAAATTAGATGTTACTGGCATTAAGTGGAAAGACGTACAGGAATTTTGGTATGGGGAACACAAGATAATTCACACAGTCAGTGGAGTTACTGGTGTAGGATTTATAACTAATAAGAGAGTAGGGAAACGGATGAGCTATTATGAACAGTTTAGTGACAGAATTATTTTGACGAGGATAGAAACTAGTACTGTGCCAACCACGTTAGTACAAGTGTATATGCCATCGTCACAGGAACCGAGCGTGGTGGTGTAACGGCTAGCGTTCTGGCCTCGCATTCGGAAGGACGGCGGTTCGAATCCCCGTCCGGGCATCCAGATTTGGGTTTTCCATGGTTTCCCAGATCACTCCAGGCAAATGCCGGGATGCTTCCTTCAAAAGGCCATTGCCGAATTCCTTCCCATTCCTTGCCCCCCATTCTTTCTCGTCTCTAAAGACCTCGCTGTTAGAGAGACGTTAAGCAGATAAAAAAAAACCTTCACATGAAGATGAAGAAGCAATAGAGAAAATATATGAAGAAATTGCAGAATTAATCCAGTATGTGAAGGGGGATGAAAATCTAATAATGATGGGTGATTGGAATGTGATAATTGGAGACGGTAAAGAGGGGAATACTGTAGGAAATTTTGGTCTAGTAGAAAGAAATGAGCAAAGAAGCAGGTTGTTAGAATTTTGTAAAAATTATAAACTAGATGTGGCTAACACACTACTTAAGAATCATGCACAAAGGATATACACCTGGAAACGTCGAGGGGATAGAGGTAGAAATGAGCTAGATTATATCATGGCCAAACAGAGATTCAGAAATCAAGTTCTAGACTGTAAAGCATACCGAGGAGCTGACATAGACTCTTTACACAATCTGATAGTTATGTAGCGCAGGCTGAAATTCAACAGAATAAAGAAGCAATATGAGCAGAACAGACTGGAAGTTAACAAACTAAAACAATCTAACACGTGAAAAAATTTGCAGAGATGATAGACTTGGGTCTAAGATAAAACTCTGAAAGGAGTTCGGCTGAGGACGATTGCAATGCATTGAAGAGAGAAATAATCAAAGCTGGTAAAGAAACCTTAGGCTTTAGGAAACAAGACGCCCGAAAACCTTGGATCACAGAAGAAATTTTGGAGCAGAGGAGAAGGTACAAAAATGCTCAGTATGAAGTAGGAAGGTAGCAGTGCAGTCATTATAAAAACGAAATAAACAAGAAATTCAAAAAAGCAAAAGAAAAGTGGCTACAAGAAAAGTGCGAGGAAGTAGAAAAGGAATTGATCGTAAGTAAATTAGATGTAGGAATTAGGAAGATCAAACAAAATTTTGGAGAAATTAAGAAAAGATATATGAACATTAAAGTTGCTTATGGAAAACCTCTTTGAAACTCAGAAGACAGAGCTAACCGATGGAAGGAATACATAGAAAAACTGTATGACGGGGATGATTTAAACAACAGTATGCTGTAAAAAGAAGGCGTGACGGCATTGATGATCCTGCTTTAAGAACAGAGTTTGACAGAAGTATGAAAGATCTGAAATCAATTAAATCTGTTGGGATTGATCAGATTTCTGTAGAACTTCCGAAATCCCTAGGATAAGAAGGAATTCAAAGATTATTGAAACTGATAACAAAAAGTTACGAAACAGGAGAAATTCCAACAGATTTTTACAAAATTATCATTTTCACACTTCAGAAGAAAGCACAAGCCGACTAATGTGAGAATTATTGCACCATAAGTATAACATCACACGCTTCAAAATTAATGACGAGAATAATATACAGGAGAACAGTAAGGGAAATAGAACAGTAGGGAGGCGAAGATCAGTTTGGGTTTATGGAAAACCGCGGTATGAGTATGGTTTTAAGATTTATATTTGAAGAGCGAATCAAGAAAAATAATGATACTTTTATGGAATTTGTTGATTTAGAAAAGCTTTTGATACAGTTAAGTGGGACAAGATGTTCAAAATTTTAAAGAAATCGGCTGTAAAATATTGAAATAAATAAATACGTTTTAATCTGTATAATAGAAGTAGAGAGTCATGAGAGACATTGATCAATTAAAAAGGGTGTGAGACAAGGTTGTAGTCAGTCTTCATTAATATTCAATTTGTATGCGGAGAACGCACTAAGTGTACAAGGAGAAAAAATCAGTATGCTACGATCTGCTGATGACATTTTCCTGTAAGAGGAACAGGCTGAGGATATCGAGAAGTTGCTGAACATCGTGAATAAAATGTTCAGGAACGATTTTGGACTTAATATAAATCAAAACAAGCAAGATAAAAGTGATGAAATTTAGTAGAAATGACAGCAGTAATAGTGGATTAAATACAAACATAGGATCGGATGCGATAGAAGAAGTAAATGAATTCTGCTGCTCAGGAAGTAAAATTACAACTGTTAGCCAAAGCAGGAATGATGTTAAGAGCAGAAAAGCACAAGCGAAAAGAAATATTCAAATATTGATCTAAGATGCAGAAAGAACTTTTTGAAACTATGTGTGGAGCACAGCACTTTATGGCAGTGATGCTTTGACTTTAGGAATACTAGAAATAAACGAAAATTGAAGCATTTGAAATATGGTGCTATAGAAGGATTATGAAAATTAAGTGGACAGATTAAGTACGAAATGAAATGTTTTGAAAATGACAGGTGAGAAAGAAGCTTGTGGGAGAGTCTCACAGAAAGCAGAGATAGGATGGTGGGTCAGATTTTAAGACATGCGGGATTGGTTAATTTGTTAGTGGAGATAACAGTCGAAGGAAAGAACTGTAAAGGTGAACAAAGATTAGAATATATGAAGCAGGAAAATGAAGATGTAGGTTGTAAGGGGTGTATGGAGATGAAGAGGTTATCTCAAGATAGGAAGGGATGGAAGATTGTATCAAACAAGTAGAGAGACAGATGCCAGACAGCCAGCAAGTGTGTACTGTCTCAAGCTATCAGATTTTCTTATTTTAATTTTTTTGTTGTATTACCATGGCGAGCATCTTAATCCCAACTAGCGAGTTATCTAACCATTTATCACTACTGATTAGAAATTTTAGCCAAGTTCATCAAATTACATGTTTCCTGAAGTAGCACCAGCAGCATTATGTCTGTTTCGCAAATTAGAAACGTTTCTGCTCGCGATCCATTAGCTCGTATGAGAAACATTCTGTATTTCAGTTTCTCAGTACATTAAACGAAACATTATACGAGTGCTTCCTTTGACGGCAGAAAAACTGGGTTCGGTGAAGGAATAATGGAGCGTGCTGGTTTGAAGTTTAAATAATTTAGAAGCTCAATGTAAGCTTCAGGAGTGTTCAACCGGATAGCGTCATAAAAACACAACCCTTCAACAGCTGGCTCTGCTGTCTTCATCAGGTGTGGAAAGCTTCAGGTGATGTAAGATTTAAGTCACCTCCTAGCATTCAAGTGCCGAAACGTTGTTTTTTTATGACGCTATCCGGCTGAGCACTTCTGAAGCTTACATTGAATCAGTACGCGGGGAAAGTCTACACTCACATATCAATTTAGAAGCTATTGAGCTACTTAATAATTGGCGGAAATGTATTTAAAAATGTTCTAGCACATTTCAGGAAACCATGTTCATCTGTTGCTTGTGGTAAAGCTTTAGACTACATGCTAATACCAAGAAGCTAATTCAGTTTGAGAAGACTGAAGGAAATTTAATATCACGGCTGACTAGAATAACGATGTGGGAAAGAAAGGGAAGGAATGTTGTAAGCAAATATGGTCTAGGAAAAAGAAAAGCTTGAGGAAGAAGGCTGTTACAATTTTGACGAAAATGCTAACAAATCATTGCAAAAAACAATATTTAAGAATTCCGTGAGAAGAATAAGCATGGAGAAAATTGCTAGGAATACATTTGGGTATCAGTTACCTTGTTTCATTGTTAAACAGCGATTCAGAAAATAATTTGTGCAAAGAAACGAAAAAAAGAGACGTATTCATTTTATACCGATTGCTAAAAACCTTTTTTTGAAAAAGGAACTAACTCACTGATGGAGGGAGCAAAAGGATAAAATGTATGGCTATTATAGCTTGGACCATAGTGAAGTTAGAAAGTTAAGAATGTATTTATATCGATAATTTGAGAGATTGTGACTATGCCAAGTTTCGAAAACCCTGAAGTCGAGTAAAACAGTGTGAGCTGATGCAATGCTGCTTAAAACTGTAGAAGTAATCAAAGGATCATTCAACTTGATATCATAAAGGTATGAAGCAGGAGAGATTTCGAAAGATTTTAATAAAAGTATGATTTATACAACTTCGAATGAAGCAAACAATAAGGTATGTAGAAACTAGCTGACAATAATTTCAAAATCGTCTAAAAAAATAAATAGAAAAGATAGAAAATAAAATAAATGAACTGTTTGCTTTTTGTGGAAAACTGCCAAGAGAGAGGCGAATGGAGAGAAATGAGAAGAAAATGAGAATTTCTGCTTTTTTAAATGTTAGATGAGACAAGATGTTCAAAGATTTAAAGAAGTCCGGTAATAAATATCGCTATAAGACTATAATTTATAATCTTTGTATCAATCGGGTGACTTCAATAAAAACTGACAAAGTTTCAGTTGATGTACGGTGTGGCTAGGCTGTAGTCTACTGTACGGTTCCCAAAGTTTTTCACACAACGCTCCCGTTCCATCAAAAAAAAATCCCCCCCCCCCGGAGTCACAATTTTATTGTTAATAAGGTAAACGCCTACTTTTTAATACTAAATGAGATTTCAGAGGAAACTCACTAATTATGTGATGTCAGACTAAAGTTTTTCAACTCTAATGGATGGCAAAATAGACTTACTACTTCCGATGGTGTAGATTTAGGGTATAGCTAGTACCCCAGGGGGTGCGTTTCCCCCTCCCCCAGGTTGAGAACCTATTATCTAGAACAAAAATTGTTTAATAAAATACTTCTCGAGAGTTCTGCGGCCCATTTCATTGGAATAAAACTGTATTTCAGGCCTAAACCGAGTGGGCGTACAGTTGCCGACAGAAATATCACTTCACTTCAATGAAATGACATGCAGGGCGCCGGAGTAGTATGTATACATACTATACGTCGGAAAACCTTCCATCACACAACAGACGTTTAGACTGTAGATTGTATCTAGAGAAAGTACTCAAGGGAGTGAAAGGAAAGTCAAATTATTACAAAAGGGTTCATGGAGAAACAATAAGAGAGAGCCTATCGAGAAACGTGGCTGGAATGGACAAAATATTTGTAGGAGAATTTGGACAATGAATTAGATATGGAAAAAGATGACAAATGACATGAAGTGTGGAAGAACTGACGACAATAATAGCAGACCAAATAAATAAAAACGGGATGAGATGTAGTACAATAATTAGTAACGTTCTGTTATTCAGTAACTGACGGATGAAGCTGGAAGGATGTCAAAGGCAGAGTCGCATTTCAGAAAAAATCTTTCTTCAAAACGAGAATGGATTTAGTTTCAAGCAATGACCTATAACACGGGAAAAAGTTCTTAGAACTGTGCGTATGGATTACAGTTCTTATTGGAAGTAAAATTTGGACTTAAGGAATGTAAAAATGAAAGAAAATTGGAACATTCCGTGGTTTGATAGTAGGGTGTTGAAAATCAAGTGGGGATATAAAATTTTAAGTGAAGCTGTTCTTGAAAAAATGATTGAGAAAGGAGTTTTTGGAAGAGTTTTAGAGAAACAAAGTCTAGGATGGTTGGACACATTTTAAGATATATGTGGTTTTTTAGTTCTTTAATTGAGGGAAAAAATGAGAGAAATGTAAGCGAAGACAAAGATCGTAAGGATTTGAAGCAGTTTAGTGGATACTTTGACATGAAGATATTATTTGAGGATAATAATTGATTGATGATTGTATCAAACCTGTCAAGGCACTTATCTTATCTTAAGCTTAATGAGTGAATCACCTGTCACGGATGTAAAAGGAAGGCGTAACCTAATAATTATACAGCAGAATTTTTTTACATTACATGTGCCTACCTTATGCCTCTGTTTGAGTGAACATGATAAGAACAGTCTGTCACTACACTCTGCATTAATCGGATGGACTTTCGGTGTCAAACTAGAGCGAGATAGGCCGCCTTTCTGTCATGTTCGTATGTAAATATATCATATCTGTACACTAGTCGGCCGCAATACTAATCACTATCTGACTTGACAAACAAAGATAAAAAGCGTGCCAGATAAATTGCGATCGATGCAGAGACAACATACTCTTTCGCTTTTGGCTAGTTACTGGTGTTAAAGTCTACTTTATCCAAGCTGATGTCATAGTAGTCAGACTGCCACGCGATTGTCTCGTTTTAATCCTGACAGGTATTGTCGTTTTGACGTGAAATTTGATTTAACGCTTTTCTCGGATGGTCACTGCATGGTGCCTGAGCCAAATGAATGTTTCTCGGAGACATCCATGGATCAGTCAGTTGAACTCAGTTCCCTAACATCGGGAGTGACACATCTGCCGTTTGAAACACTGTATCACTCTAAATAGCTTTAAGCTACCGCTAAATTCCTAACTCAGATGAAGAAGTTCAGATATTAATTAAATTTTGTATTTACAAATTTATGCTCAAGCCTACGATACGGAAGTTCTGTTAATTAACATGGCCTTTAATTTCGGTTTGCAATGGTGTGAAATGGATGCATATTAGTGAAACAGAAAACTGTAGCATTGGGGTGGTACACAGTTATAATAAATATTTTATTAAAAATATTTACAGAAAATATAATTATTGTATTAGTGTGTCTCCGCAGTTATAATAATTATTTTAGTAAAATAAGTGCGATAAAGACAATTGTTCCAATTGCGCACTGGAATTTTCTTGAACGATCCTCGTAAATGTGGCTTCCCACGGCCCGTGCTCCAGCAATCAACAGCGGGCCTGGGTAGGGAGCAGTCTCTGCCTCTGTCCGTCGCCCAATCGGTAAACATCAAACGCCCGCGTAGCTGAAAAGATACTAGGCAACTTGGTGGGGAGGTGGCTGCGAGGGAGAAGGCTATCCTGTGGCGGTCGCTGATCCGCACAATTCGGCTGCATGACGCGGCCTACAAACCACGGGCCGTGGGAAGCCACCATAATATATCCTAGGGCCAGGGAAAGTCTGCATACATAGTCAAATGCCAGCAAACCACAAGGAAAGTCTGCATACAAGGGCAAATGCCAGCTAACCACAAGGAAAGTCTGCATACATGGTCAAATGCCAGCAAACCACAAGGAAAGTCTGCATACATGGTCAAATGCCAGCAAACCACAAGGAAAGTCTGCATACAAGGGTAAATGCTAGCTAACCACAAGGAAAGTCTGCATACAAGGGCAAATGCCAGCAAATCACAAGGAAAGTCTGCATACAAGGGCAAATGCTAGCTAACCACAAGGAAAGTCTGCATACAAGGGCAAATGCCAGCTAACCACAAGGAAAGTCTGCATACAAGGGCAAATGCCAGCTAACCACAAGGAAAGTCTGCATACATGGTCAAATGCCAGCAAACCACAAGGAAAGTCTGCATACAAGGGCAAATGCCAGCTAACCACAAGGAAAGTCTGCATACAAGGGCAAATGCTAGCTAACTACAAGCCACGGGGACTTGTACTTTTCAAGTTGTGTATTCACAACTCATAGACCGGAAGTGAGGAGCTCTCGTGGAGCCAAATTCATAGAGTTTGCCAGAACAGAATCCCAATGATGAAAAGGCTTGATTTATGACACGGAAAATTTAGTTTGAAAAAGCAAATCACACACTAAAAATCAGAGTGACTGGATAGTCAATGGAGGAAACTCTTAATTCAGAGGAATTCTAAACATACACGACGTGGAGGGACGAGAAGAGGAATAGAGGATTCAATAAGAAGGTTTTGGAAATAGGAAAATGCCATGACTGTTTAGATAATAATAATAATTCCGTGTAGTCGTAATGACCTGGTGACTGGGTTTCTATTGAAATGAAATCTTCACTGTAAATCAGGTAGATATATCGGAAGCAATGGACCTGATGAAGACAACAGAGTCCGTTGTCGAAACGTTGTCATTTTACGACGCTATCCGGCTGAACTCCTGTGAAGATTTCATTTCAACAGCAGTACGCCGTGAAAGTCTCCACTCATATATTAGGGTTTCTATTGGCTGCGCACTCCGCCCCTGTCGTAGCCGCCTTAAACTAAGTCGGCAATCCTACCGGGTACAGGGGACCTACAATTCAACGTGGAATCCGAACCACGGAAGCGTTCCGGCGTACTTCACATTACACAGCAAGCTGTGCCAGAGGTGAAGGTCGGGTTAAGGGCCTGTGAAAATACCCGCCAAGACAGGGATTCGATCCGGGAATCTTTCGAACTCCGTTCAGACACCTTAATCACTGAGCCACCAGGCCACTACTGATTAGATGAAGTATTCTATGTTTTGCGGTGAGTGCAGAGTGATTTATGTCCCACGAAATTCCGTACAGTCAACGAGGTGGACACTTGTCTAACAAACGGTATCTAAGCCTCCACACATGACGAGCATATCAATTTTATGCTCGAACATGAAGAGTAATAACTGTATATAAGATCGAAGTTTCTCTCATCGATGAGAATTAATATAGTCTCCTCTGGTGACTAGCCGAGTGAGCATTGTTTTCGCATGATATTTCGGCGGTCGAAACCTCTGTCGCCATCTTCTGGTGAAGTATTAATTGTACGTTTCTATCGTGCAGAGAGGAGAAGTGCATCACTGGCAATATCAATGAGAATGGGAAGCCAAGCAAAAAATTCTCGGAAGACAGGTCTCCGAAGGTAATTCTCGTTTTCATTGGAGCCTTTCACATTAAACTCTAGACGAGCAACCTGAAATATGCGGATCAAGTAAATAAGCAGAAGTATTGGTAATGTGCTCTACCAATAATCGCAGCGCACGAGTTGTTGTCCGTTGTGAATCTTTAAGCGCCATCTGTAGGCTCCAATTAAATCTCCTTGCACATTGTAAAACCTCGTCATACCGCGTTGATTTGCTAAATGGACTTAAAAGAATGTAACTTTCGTATATGATAGTTACCGATTTTAACAGTGTTTTTGTATGCATTTGATATTTAAAAGTGAGTCTCGTGTTTTATTTGTCAATTAATTGTAAAATAATACGTTTTATGCTAATTTGGGAATAAATAAGTAATTTTATTTGGAATTTTAAAACCCTTTAATATCTATTCCAATACAATTAAAATAAAATGGTGGATGTTATTGATATTTGATAGATGTTACTAATATCAAATCTATCGACCGTGAGGGCAGAATAAATTCATGTTCACATGTAAAAGATTTTTCGTTGAGAATAACCTTTTGCCGTTGATAAAATAAATATTTACAGTAATTGATACATACATGTTTCTTAGGATTAATTTTATAACAAACAAATGAAAGAAAGAAGGTTATTGAAAATGTCACCCAATGCGGAAACTATGACGGAACAATTTATTGTGAAAAATATGGTTATTACAATACCCTGCCCTAATTCTATTGTACTAGGGATGATCAGAAACTAAAGTTACATAGCCTGTAGGGAAACGTGTACATTTTATTTCATACAACCAATTCAACATACGATACGTTAGTTTTCGACATAGTCTCCATATTTGTTTAAGTACTTGTCCCTTCCTGGGATGAGTTTGAATATTCCCTCCAGATAAAAATATTGTCCTAGCATGTTCAGCCACGTTGTCGCGAAGTGTTTCACCTCGTTGTCTAAAGCACACCGTCGGCCAATTAGGTGTTCCTTCAAGTGAGGGGAAAAAAATGAACGTCGCTTTGAACGAGATCCAGACTGTAGGGAGGGTGATCGATGGTGTCCCAGCGAAACCACTTCAACTGCGATCCTTGTCGGTGACGTTTTCTCTACCGGCCGCAAACTTTCGACACTATTCTGCGATATGCTGACGAGACAATACAGCCTTTCCATAAACAACTAGCCGCTGCCGGTTAATTTCAGCCGCGTTTAAACGTTTCGCCTACAGAAATCGAATAACTATGTGGATTTCTTCGCGATACCAGTTTTCCAAACGAGTTTCCATTTGTGTTTACCTACAACTAGCGCTGTAGGTGGCGGCTGGCTGAAATTCTGCACAGTTACCAACCGCAGGTCTTAGAATTACCACCCACTACTATAGCTCTGGCCAGATTAATTGGCGGGTGGCGTCAAATGCGCCGTTGCCAAGCCGTGCGCGTAACAGTTGTATTCACCTCTTTACTTGTAGTAATGGTTTGTAACGTGTTTTAAGTAATTTATGATCACTATTCTGTCATAAAATATTGATGCATGTCATTTCGTTAAGAAAGTTATGCATTGCAGATGCGTTTAATATAATTGGAGGTTTCAAAGACCTGTTATTTATTATTCTATTATCTGCGCAGAAAAATAAAATTCTCGACAGACTAAGGAAACTTATGGAAATACTCTTCTTTTATTTGTGGCTAAAAGTCCGCGTGTTACATTTTATTTTCAGTTTGTATATTTATAACTAAAATCAAAATTTTATTTTGTCATCCTCTGCACTGAAAAACTTGCTTAATTAACGACAAAATTATCTGTTTATATATTACCACTCATCACTATCGTAAAATTCGTGTACTGTCCTCCTGACAAAGGACTGTCAAAGTCGCTAAGCTTTGTTAGAGTGCTGTATTGTTTCATATTTTTCTTTCGAGAAACAAACGTAGGTTATTTTCCCTCACGACACACGCGCTGGACAGTTCTCAAACCGACAACCACAAGCTGCAGCGCAAATAGCCTGTCCATTCCTTAATTTTTTTCGCAATATGGTTGTTTTTTGCGGTAACAAATCACTGCAGTTTTTTATTTCGTCAATATCAAGTACGTCCATATCTTTCAAGTCTTTTCCTACTAGCGTACATGTAGAAGACAAAATTTCTCGATCATTGTCCACAAGAAACTTGAAATATTTATAAACATTGTGAATGATAGATTTACTGTGTTGTCTGCTTCAGCAGCGGTGGTTCTGCTGTCGATGACTTGCGTCTTGTTGGGAGTCGTTAGTTCGGAAACACCTGGAATAGGAGAATAAGTCTCTTCCTAAGTATCCATTTTTAGTAGCAAGATTCTCTTGCTAAATTTCCCTAATTATAAGTTACTGCACTTTTTGTTCGGTAAAATTATTACACTAAATTACTACAATTAATAAATAACCAAAAGGAATTATTTAAATCGCACGTAAAAATCGTAAATCGCTAAAAATCAAAATATCCTCTCTCGAGCAAGTTCACACTCACACTGACACTTTCTAATTCCGATTCTCAGGTTCACACATTTTTAGTGAAAGGGAGGTGGAAGGTTTGGGGGTGGTTAGAGAGCTGTTGACGCTTGGACTAGGCAATACAGGCCGCACAGCGTTGCAATTTTCAGGTGATAGAAAGAGAGCGCATCGCGAGTTTGTCCCCAAGTACGGCAACAGCGCGTTCACACTGACCCGCCAATTAATCTGTCCACAGCTATAATTTCTCTATAGCGGACGACACTCAAGGAATATCGGCCTTGTAACCTTCATTTCTCATCACCCATCGTATATGGAATGTATGGAAATCGTGCAAAATTTGCTTTACAGAAATTTCCGTTATGGGACAGTATCACTCCATAAGAAATATTTTAAGTCAAAAGTTTTTTTGCTATGTCAAGTTCCATTTAACAAAATTTTAAATCAATATATGCACACCAATGTTTGCTTAAGAGTGCCAGATGAAAATTAGTAATATTGGCAAGAATTGTTTCTGTCCCATAATCTGAAGTTGACCCCCATTGGAACAGGCGGTAGTATGTTAGCTTCCACATGCTGAAGTTGTTCGGATGGAGTCTTGCAGAGGGCATGTATGGTTTTAATTAAGTGTTGCGGTCGTCTTGTATTTGCTTTCCCATTGCAGTTTCAACTTCATGACATTAATAATTATCTCCATTTACAGGTGTTTTCTACCGCGAGAGCAAGAGTGTTTCTTGGACCACTAAACGCCAAGCATCTAAAATGTTTATGCAGCTAGTTATGGTTATCAAGAGTAGTAGATGACGAGGCATATATTCCTAGGAGAAGGGAGTCTGTATTTAATTTTTTCCTAACTTGTACTTAAAAAGTACTATTCCTGATTTCTTTAAGCGTTTTAAATCAAAGTACTAAGTTTCTGCCAAAGATAAATTTATTTAGCTCAATTATACAAGACTCCTAAGAGAGTAGTCACTGCTGCTTCTAATGCTCCTAATATAACTGTAAGAATGGCAGTATCTCTTGAGATCCCTTAAAGAAACTAAAACTTCTTGATCTGTAGTGTGAAAAGCATTTTTTTCTTTGAGGAAGGTGGTAGAATTGTCATTGGAACATAGTTATCAAATTATTTGTGTGTGTGTGTGCGTTTGTGTGAAGCGTTTTGATTACTGTCAGCTGCATTAGATCTGAATGATTCTTTCTACCACAGACATTCGACATCTCTAATGCTACTAGTAAAATATTTAATTAAAGATTCATAGCAAAACTGCACTGAGAAGCAAGTGTACAATATAACCACAAACAGCAGCAATACGACCCCATATCACACCAGGTGAATGCCTGGATGCTTCCTTCAAACAGGTAATGGCCGAATTCTTTCCCATTCCTTGCCCCAGTCCCATCCCGCCTCTAACTGTGTCTGGCACGAAAACTATTAGGGCTTTCAGCTGCACTGTCACAGATAGTAATATGTTTTTCCGCGAATCAACTGGGTTGATTCTACTATGTGCTCTTGCAGCAGTCTTAGAAGAAGTGCTGGGGTGTGAAGTACGTATTATACTTAGTTGGTGAATCACCTTCCGCACTCTGTTGGCTGAACAAATCCATATATACATTGATAACATATATGTGACTGAAATTACTTACAACCCGAGTTCAACGCTAGTATTTTGTTAAAATCTGAACTTGAGGCCTATAAACATTTACGATTATTTGAACATATAAACTACACTGACAACGAAACAATTTTAACCACCTGCTTATTAGTATGTTGGTCCATCTTTGGAGCACAATACAGCAGCGATTCGGTGTGGCATGGATTCGAAATGTTCTTGCTAGGTTTCCGGAGTTGTCTGGCACCAGATGTCTAGGTACAGGTCTCTGAGACGGTTAGGCTGGTCGGTGGTTCGCGTGCTACTGTAGAGATCATCTATGCAGATTGGTTGAAGGACGGTGAAACCACGACTGGGCACAAAAGATGGTAGACGTCCATGCCTCATCATAGTCATAGAACATGGAGGTCCGAGGCTTGCCCGCTCTGTAAAGCGGGATAGACGGCAATCTGTGGAAGATCTGACAGCAGATTGTACTCCGAAACACTTGTGCCTGCACCAGCATTGTACCTTGCTGTTAGATCTGCCACAGATCACCGTCTATCCCACTTTACAGAGAGGGCAAGCCTCCATGTTATGTGATGAAGCGTGGACGTCTATCACCTTGTCGCCCAATCGTGGTTTCATCGTCTTTCAGCCACTCTGTATTGATGCTCACTACAGTAACACGTGAACAGCCGGCCAGTCTCGCCATTTCCGAGGTGCTCGTTCTCCGGTGCCGCGCCCACAAACCACCGGCCCGTAATTTAAGCTATTTGCGTGACCTGTGGGTAGACATGTGGTGCCAGACAACTCCGGAAACCTAACAAGGACTTTTCGAATCCACGACACGTCGAATCGCTGCTGCATTGCGCTCAAAAGATGGACCAATAGAATAATAAGCAGATGGTCATAATGTTTTGTTTATCAGTGTAGATAATAGGAGGAAACATATAATTCGAGGAGAATGTAATTAATAAAATCAATATCCTTTGTTGTTTTGTTTAGTTACTTACCCTCCACTGGAAAATTAATAGAACATTTTCAACAGCTGAAACAAACATTACTGAAAACATGTCATCTACGAAGTGCTCTCCACGAAGTTCTTTGTTCCATTTGACGTACCTTATGTTTACAACGTATTAGGAGTCTCCCTAAGGTGATTTTCAGGAAACAACGCACCTTATCGATTCTTTTGACATATATCAAGGCCACGTTTTGATTAATTACTGCACTTAGAATACCACATAGCTTACTCCAGCAGGCGAAGAGAGATAAGCACGATGTGTGCCGATAATGTTGTCAGAATGTATTAAACATTCACCAACTTCTTTGGATACAAACACACTACAATTCCCTTAAATCAAAGAATATCCAAGAAGATGGTAGTTTGTCTTATGCAGGTAACTGATATTAATCAAGGAATTCATTCTTAATGGACTTATTAATACTATCAAAATTGATATGAAAGGATAATTGTTCTAGGAAGAACACTAGAAAAAAGCTAATTTAATTTAGAAAAAATAGCTCAGGGCTTTATTTAGTTTAATTTCAACAACTCAAAAGACAGTTTACTGATATTTAACAACAATTAAGTCTTGGCTACTCATACCGAGCGTGGTGGGTGAACGGTTAACGTTGTGGCTCGCATTCGGGAGGACGCGGGTTCGAATCCCCGTCCGGGCATCCAGATTTGGGTTTTCAATGATTTCCCCAAATCACTCCAGGCGAATGCCGGGATACTTCCTTCAAAAATTCCATGGCCAAATTCCTTCCCGTTCTTTGTCCCCAATCCCATCTCGCCTCTAAGGACCTCAGCCGTCGACAAGGCGTTAAAAAATAATGGCTACTCATGGATTAATAGGTCAGTAGAGTAAGAGCTACTTTTGGTATTATTTGCTAATCAAATGAAGTGTGAAGGTCCTATGGTCTGCAGTGTTTTTTGCGGCGTGTATTACCTCATAATCGCTGTCAGCTGGGACGGCCAATATTTTGTCATCTTTTCGTCACGACCAGCATACCTCCTGACGCATAGGCAGCAAATTGCGCGAACTCCAGCTGACGTCCTCGTATCTGGAAGAAACCAGGTTGCTGTGTCGACAGTCAAGTCCCGGATCTCGCTCGTCGCGTCGTCCTTCCACGCCGCTACGAACTTTCCGTAGTCCACGGAGAAGGGACTGAGCTATCAATCAAGGAATCGCTCAAGCATCACCTCGTATGCAGAAGGTCCTGGGAACTGAGAAACATTGCATATAAATTTGTTGTTAAAACAATCCAGCGTGGCTATTTGCGCACTTCTTTACGAATGTCTCAGTTACTCGATTCTTTTCACGGATTTTTTTTTTTTTTTTTTTGGGGTGGGGGGGGGTCCTCTAAAACAGTTTCTTGGAATGGACAAAAAAATTTAACCTAATGTTTGGCGTCTATGTTCCTCCTTTGTGCCTTTGTGAACCCAAGTCACCTTTGTTACGTAACCTTGTCTGAATTTCCAGGAATAGAGGGAATAGGTTTATTGCTTTCCATTCAAGGCTACGTCAAAACCAGCACTTGTAGTCGGTGGACGGGACATGACTGTTCACATATTTCTGGGCCCAACGCTTCTGTGTTCTTGTTCCCAAAAGGCTTGTTCAGTTGTGTACAGGCATCTCACAAGCTTCGCGTTCCGCGCAATGCTCCTTAATTTGAATATTATCGAAATTGTTCTTGAATTCGACATTCCTCAATCCACCGTATCAAGAGTATGCCATGAATATATAATTTCCGTCACTACTCTCGCCATGGACAACGCAATGGCAAACCATGTCTACTTAATGAAGGAGACCATTGACATTTGCGTCGTGTTACAGATGGGCAACACTGCGTAGAAGAATAACAACACTCAATGTGGAACGTGCGGACAGTGAAGCGAAAATCTGGCGTTGATGGGAAGGGGCAGGGGAAGATCGACGAGACTGCCTGTCTTAACAAAATGCCATCGGCTAAGGCGTCTCTCTTGGGCTCTTGAGCATGTCGGTTGCAGCCTAAATGACTGGGAAAAGGTTACTTGATCAGATGAGTAACGATTCCAGTTGGTGAGAGCTGATGGTAGGGTTCGAGTGTGGTGCATAATCCACGAGGTCATGGACCCAGGTAGTCAAGAAAGTACTTTGCAAGCTAGTGATGACTCCATCCTGGTATGGACTGGAACCTCTGGTCAAACTGAACAGACCATTGATGGAAATAGGTTCAGCTAATTGGAGACCATATGCAGTCATGCATGGCCTTCATGTTCCCACCGAGCGTGGTGTGTGAGTGGGAACGGTCTAGCCTCGCATTCGGGAGGATGGGAGACCGAATCCCCGTCCGGGCATCCAGATTTGGGTTTTCCACGATTTCCCCAAATCACTCCAGACGAATGCCGGGATGCTTCCTTCAAAATGTCATGGCCAAAATTCCTTCCCTTTCCTTCTCCCCATCCTTTCCCGCCTCTAATGACGAAAACGAGGCGTAAAACCATAAGCAAATATATATATATATATTTCATGATCCCAAAGAAGGATGGACTTTTCAGGACAACAGTGCGTCATGTCACCTAGCGGAAATTGGTTTGAGGAACATTGCGGAGAATTCCAGCGAATGATTTGGCATCTTAGATAGACAGACATGAATCCAGTCGAATATATCTGGGACATGATACGTGCACCTCGTTCTGCACCGGCAACACGTTCGCAGTTATGGACTGCTGTAGGGGTAGCATTGTGGAATATTTCTTCAGGGGACTTCAGACGACTTGTTGAGTCAATGACTGTCAGGCAAAGGGGGTCCCACACTATATTAGCAGGTATCCCATGACATTTCGCACTTCAGTGTGATAACCTATGTACAAAATCGTTATCGAAAGCTATAAATTTCTTATGTTTAGTTTTTAGGTCTGCTATGATGAGATTGTTGCCATACGTTAAATAAATAAATAATTCACAATAATTATCTTAAATGTTACATGGTTAATATTCTGTATGTAAAATCTTCAAAATTATATTTTTTTTATTATGTGGATTATTACAGCTGTGGTGTACCAATAAAATCCATTGGTTGCTCAATGAATTTGAATAGGAAAGTATATATTCTGTACGTCCCCTTTTTGTTGCAATTACTGTATTTCGATATAATGGCTCGTCGAGACTGTATTCATTAAATTCGGAAAACAACTGATTTCCATATATTAAGGAACTATCCCAGCATTAGTCGGTAGTAATTCTGGAATTTCATAGAAATCTATATTTGGAAGGCTGTATACGGAACCTTATCGGTCCCTGATGTTATCATACTATTGATTTTAGCTACACATCACCACAAAGTATCACCTATAATTCAGAGACTTCGCCAAGAACTTACATAAAACATCCTAGATTAAGGGTTTTGAAACTGAAATATTAGAATGTAATCAGATCAAATTTTCCCTTATGGCTTTACGCCTCATAGATGTCGACGTCGAAGTTATTAGAGGAGGGAAAAGGAATGGGAAGGAATTCGGCCATGGCCTTTTGACGGAAGCATACCGGTATTCGCCTGGAGTGATTTGGGGAAACCACTGAAAACCCAGATCTGGATGGCCGGACGGGGATTCGAATCGGTGTCCTCCCGAATGCGAGGCCAGAGCGTTAACAGATCACGCACCACGCTCGTTGTAATCAGATCAAGAACTGATATCCTAAAAAGTCTGACTGAGCTTTCATTTCATTTGTTACGTCGGTGAGGAACTATGTCGTATTCAATCATTTGAACTTTATTGCTGATTTATGAGATATTTTGTTAATTACGAGGCAACTAAGACACACTAATTTCAACCCTAGACGTCGTATAGGAAACATCGAGAGACCGTACGAAATAATAATTTATCTTCCTTCCACAATTTTACGAGTTAAAGCTTATATTTACACATACACCCCGTTTGTGTATGTTATGTATTTGGCAATGTAGCGGCGAAACATTTGAGCATTATTACCAAACTTACGCGCTGGAAATATATAAACACCGCCATCTGAATTGTTATAGAATCTGTGAAATGGATGAAGTTAAAGAAAATACAGTCAGGATTTTATCAGATGAAACAACAGCTAGTGATCAAGGAATGCTGGTTGCGGAGTAAGATATACTTACGTATTGTAATGTCCCCTTGGTGACGGGAAATTTGTGCGTGTGAATTAGCCAGTTTCGGGCCGGGCCGAAACATTCCACGTTTCTTTGTCATCCAGCAAGGGCCAGGTGACTCCTACCTGTGCTGAAAGGCCGAACGATTTATGGCAGGCCGTTAAGCTAAAAGCTTCATGCATTCAAATAAATTCAAAGGACAGTATTGGACCTTCGCCGAAAGACTGTTTCCTGGTAGAGTAGAATGTTGAAAACTAGAGAAACGATTCTTCCGAGAATAAGTCAGGTTGCGGAACGCCTCTGTTGGGAACCAGCGAATCAAACAGTGTGTTAAGAACTTTTATAAACTATAAAGTTGTATGTTGCATGAGGAGTGCCAATGGAGATCGAAGACGCCCCGCCAATTTCGCGGGGAAGCTAAAACACCGGAGCCTGGAAGTCTTCGACGGGGCCAGCAAGCGAGGAAGAAGACATTCTGTTTCTGGCCGGCGTACAACCAGCAGCGGCGCATCCCGTGAGACTCTGTTTTCTGGTCGGAAAGTGAGTTGACCTCGACTGGGACGCAGCCCGCCAGGCTGAATGCTCCAGGGACCAGCCGCTTCTACCTGAGGCAGCCATCACCAGCCTCGCGCATAGCTGATCAACAGGGTCCGTGAGACTCTGTTTTATCCGCACCTCATCTGCTACGGTAAAGAACTCCGGCGATGTATAGACACTCTTAAGTCATTCAACCCTAGGCAACGCTCTGAGATTTGAATTTTGAATCATGCTCTGAGTTGCCCAATAAACGCTTAATGTTGTAACCTCCTTAAATATTCAGTTCTGTTAAATAAATCAATCAATTTTAAATTCAAAGAAAATAATATAGGTGTTGTAAACCCTGCTTTCAATAACTTCCTTTCCAATGTATCAGTATATCATTTGAATAGATGAAGCTATGTGTTTTAATGGTAATTTCAAAAGTTCAATTGCTTTGATAAAAAGTATTTCAGAATTGGAATGTCGCTTCTCTTGGATAGAGAACACTTCCATTCTTGGCGCCTACCCGGGATTAATTTTACAAATTAACTTATTAATTAATGCATCTCATTACTTTTTTTAATTTTAATAACGTCTTAAAAACCAGACGCTACAGAATCTACGTCCATGACAACTTCTGACGTCTCCGAAAGGCTGCTGAAAGATGATGTAAGTAACAATAGAAACACAGAAGCGCTGAGTCACAAGCATGAGATGTTTTTTGAGAACGTAGATAAAAATCCAGATAGACAGCATCCGATAGGACTTGGGAAGATTTCACGGCAGCAAAGTGGCAATGCTACAAACATCTTTCTCAATAATTCAACGTTGGAACAAATATTAATAAAGAACTAGCAACTTTCACGATGGCTAAAATTACTTTAAATGTACATTATTGTCGAGAAAAACATCGTGGCTTAGATGCGCAACAACACAATGTTCTTACACGTTTGCTAGGGACAGACGCATTTACTGTTGTTTAATGTTAAATACCGGTAATTTCCACAAGAATACTCTCCGAGCTATGATAAATTTTTGCTGGATATTATGTGCGGTACTTTCAGTAAAAATATTCTACTACCGATTATCTGAGCGTGCCACTGGTGAAAAGTATGGACTACCCGTCTGAACAGTTACAGTAGAAGCAAAGAAAAGGCCAGTTAATGTTAGAATGAACGGAATGAGGATTCCATTAAACTCTATTTGCCTTCAGTGCTATAATTTTATAACTTTATATGCGCTCTTTTCGCAGCAGAAACCAATGCTATGGTAAGCAAAGCATTAAGGAATATTCATGAGACAGTCCTTTCACATGCTTTAATTGCTCAAGTATCCTCACTAATATGACCATAAAAAACGAAAATGGAAAGAAGTACAGAATGACATACCATGATACTAGTTACTGAAGGACGCGTGCCAGGCAGGAAAATAGAAATAATGCAAATGCAGCAGAAGTGTATGATTCTACATACAAGACGGAACAGCAACCAGCTGTTTAATCAGTAAAAATAGCTTTCACTAGCGGTCTGGTTGCTGAGTGATTAAGGCGTCTGACTAAACTCCCCAGTTCGAATCCCGACCTTAGCTGGGATATTCGAAGGACCTTAACCCAACCCTCACCGCTGGCAAAGCTTCCTTGTGTATGTAAAGTACGCCATTACCTTAAATTGTTGGCCTACTATACCCGGTAGGACTAGCCCAACGTATAAGAAACTCTTGCCAGCCATCTTCTAAATTGACCACGCGAAATATTGCTTCCTTTATGTTCTAAAAATGTAATTTATCGCTTTTTTAAAAAAAATAAAATTACAATTCACCATCAATGATTTATAATAAATTTGAATGCTATGTTTTACTCACCTTTGACTCGAAGTTGACATCTTGTAATTTCCGTAATCATTTACGTGATATGCTTCGTGCTGCAAAGTTATCACTCGGCAGTAGAATCAATGATACTGAATCAAGTAAACAGTTTGAAACTTTACGAGACCTGTAGATCGGACTACTTTTATGATATGGATCTCTAATAATTACATCATAAGGTTATTAGTGAGGTAACAGAGTTTAGAGTTCCTTCAAAAGGCCATGTCCGAATTCCTTCCCGTACCTTGTCTCAGTCCTTTCTCACCACGAATGATCTCGACGTCGACGAGGCGTAAAATAAAAAAAATAAAAAAAATTAAACTGATCATTTTTGCCAGAATTTACATTGAGTGCAACGAATGTCTTGATTTAAGTTGGTCAGATTATAATGCAGACCAAAGTACCTCCTCTGTATTAAAATCAAGGAAATTAGCATAGAGCTGTACCCTACTCCGATCCCACGCTTTATCGTGCGAGTTTAACTCTTTTTTTTTTTTTATCATGGTATAACCTTATCTTGTGAACTTGCCGTTTGAAGAAATCCTGTAGCTTCATCTACAATCGTAAGCTGGCGAGTTCATGAGGTGTTGTTACATGCGATGCTATCGGAAAACTTTGTAGTTTGGCTATCGTATTATCTGCTTACAAATATAATTTGTCATTACCCAGAAGAATTACTGCCAAGAACTTTATATACTAATCTCGCACTCAACGTAAATTCTGTCAGAAATGAAGTTTATTTTTTATTTTATTTTAAGCCTTCTTGACGACGAGGTCATTGGAGGAGGGAAAGGACTGGCACAAGGTGCGGGAAGGAATTCGGACATGGCCTTTGGACTCCAGAAAGGGAAACTTTACGCCACAATATCTTACCAAACAGCCATAATCACAGTCTCACCTACTAATAGTACCTCTTTAACCGTGCGTGAATATTGTTATTTTTTTTAATCAGGGCTCACGTATGCCTTACCTCGTTAACGTAACGTGAGTATGAACTATGTCGTCCACCTTCAGTCGATGACCTCTTTCCACCTTTCTCTGTAACTTACAAAATTTCAGAAAGGATCTCAAATCTAATACAAAATTACGATTAGTCAGATATAATTTTTCATCACTTAATTTTTAATGCCGCAGCTCATTGACTGACATGTATTATTATATGTTTCCCTCAGAATATTTCACCACACCATTTCTTCTAAAAATTATAATTCTTTGTTAAACTCACAATTCTTAAAGGTTCTTTTTTTCCCAATGGCTTTCGGCATCTGAAGCCATACAGCCAGCTCGATAGTAATCATGTCACTCATTGCTTTCAGTATCTCCAGTATAAATTGTTTCCAGTTAATCAGACACACCACAGGACGGACATTACACTCACAACACTTAAACACCCATGCCCGCAGCCGGACTCGACTCGGCGATCTTCGGCACGTGGAGCCAGCGCTCTAGCCCCTACGCTACCGAGGCTGCCTTAAAGGTTATTGAATATTCCCTAATTGCCCCTTTATATCTTCTTACATTTCCATGTACGCTGCGCAATGATAATTAACATGTGTTTCCAATTAATAAAAATCCCTAACAGTTCCGAACACGCGTTTGGGAATGTTTCAAAGCGATAAGTACAACACACATACTTTTAATATTTAAGGTTTTATGGAATCTAAGAAGTGCCGACTAACTATATTCGTACATTCGCATCACTAACTAATGATCTCTCTCGGTCTCACTATCACGGAACTATTACTTTGTCTGGACGAACCAACCTAACTAGGAGTGACTTCTAGCAAATTCTCACTTACGAACAATCTGGTGTAAGATGAAGTTTCCTCCCACCAAAAATGTACACCAGACAAACTCAAGAAACAGCCCTATACGCACACTTTTCCTACTTTAAATAATTTAAAGTGATTGAACACATACGACCCTTCGCTGACAAATGATGAAATGGCTCAACACTCCTGCGTCTTTTGCCTGTGGTTTTGCTCCTCGTCGACGTCAATGTGATTAGAGGCGGGAAAGGACTGTGGGACAAGAAACGAGGAGGCATACGACAATGGCCTTTTTAAAGGAAGCATCCCGGCATTCGACTGGAGTGATTTTGGGAAACCATGTAAAACCCAAATCTCGATTCGAACCCGCGTCATCCCGAATGCGAGGCCACAGCGTTACCGCTCACCCACCACGCTCGGTAACTTGTGAAAGACTCCCTGACTACGCGCATACACTACTGCTCTGACAACAGGCGAAAGAATACCCCTTCGGTATTTTTACTTTCTATCTAAGTTTCTACATCGGATGCAATTTTTGACGCGGCTCTACAAGGCGGTTCTTGCACGAAAGACCTTCTGATGCTATATTTTCTCCTCACACTGATTCCAATATTGCGTCATGCACGTGAACCACTAAGCTTACTGCAAAAAGCCTGAATGATCTCATTAATTCACTAAATAAATCCATAGAACCATCACAACCATTTACGTGAAGTTGTTTCTTATATCAACGCTGCTCATTTTTTTTATACTTATGGCTTTACGGTTCATCGACGTTGTGGTCATTTAGAGGCGGGATAGGACTGGAGACTAGGACGGGAAGGAATTCGGCCATGGCCGTTTTGAAGGAAGCATCTCGGCATTCGCCTGGAGTGATTTGGGGAAACCATGGAAAACCCAAATCTGGATGCCTGGACGGGGATTCAAACCCGCGTCCTCCCGAATGCGAGGCCAGAGCGTTACCGCTCACCCACCACGCTCGGTGCTCATTTCTGATTGTTACGAGGAGATCGTACGCTTTGACGAAAAAATAGATTCGTATATGACGAAATCTTTTTTTTTTCCCAAAAATTTCAATACTTACACATAACAGCCAAAAAAGTCAAAAGAGAAATATTGCGACGTCCACTTATAGGTAATAACGAGTACTAATCTTGTGCAATTTTAAGTGGTATCTGAAGTAAGTTAACAGTTATGAGCTATTCAAGGATAGGAGCGATGAGAGATCTTTAATTCTGATTACTAACTTTATCTTCCATGATTACGTGTTCAGTCGAATAATCCACGTAATTATTTGCTCTTCACATTAAACATTAACGTTGCTCAATTGCATGTATTATTGTAAGATTTTTGTTTGAGTTTATGTTAGTACACGTAATAAATGGAAATTCTGACTAATCGTGGAATATTTGTTGCTGTTGTGTCACATTTCACGTGTAGAAAATGTTTTATTTGTGTTCGCCACAAACTGAAAGAACTATTGTCCCTATGTCAGTTGGCAATGAGTATTGTTATAGTATTAGCAAGAAGGAGACTAACTAATAATAATGCGTAGAATAGAGAGGTGAGTAGCGTGATACGTATTGACGTCACTTAATGTTTTACTCAAGTTCATGATAGCTAGAACGACCGATAACAACGACAATAATACACTGGATTATGGAAGTGGCATTATAGAATTAAACCATATAATGAACGACTGATGAATGGAAGGAATCTTCAAACTTTTAGTTAGTATACAAGTCCCCATTGCCGCATTTAGGCACAAAGGAGCCTGGACCACACGCAAAAAATAAAAAAATAATAGTCGCTGTCTTCTTGTTGACATGCGTGTGTTAATAATCAATTTATGTTTTTAATCTTTCCCAATTGCGTGCTTACGTGATCTTAATCATTTTTATAGTTTTTTTTAAATTTTAATAGGAAAAAATTTCTACCTTATTGGGGTAACGATTTTTACACCTGTCGAGAGGAGAAGTTATCAATTTTAGAGCATTTTTTGTGTCATATTGTTATTAAAACTTTTGATGGTATTTGACTGCAACAACACAACTACAATCTATCGATGATCGATCGAAAAACTGAACGTGCGAGCATCACCTGCTAACCTTGTAAGCTTCAGTCTCGGAAACAATACGGAAAGCGCGTTTCGAACTTTTGATTTTTCCGTAAGATATCCTCGTATATTTTTTACTATAATTACATTATTCAATATTTTTCAATAAAAGGTTTATTAATTTAATAATGATTAGTCGATATATATATAGGCCCGCATCATATTTATAGCCTAGAGGGCTACACACCCTAAAGGACCCGTACCACAGGTGTAGCCTAGGGGCCTACAGATCCTAAATGCGGGCCTGCAGGGAACAATGTGTGCATAATATTGCCTTTGAGAAAATCATAAATTACACTAAATAAGAGTTCCAAGCCATTAATTTTAAATTGAAAACAGATCTGCGGTCTGAATTCGATTGCGTGGCTAAAATAAACACATGCAGATGTACTACTAATAATAAAGTTCTGATAAAAAAATGGCTACAGTATTAGAAAAGAGAAAATTAGAAAAGTCAACAATTCTTTGTTATATGTTATCCTTTTGAACAATAATAAAGATTGGCACTGATACAGTTGATATAATGGTGATATACTTTCTCAGGGAAGTAAACATTACGTGTGCAATGCAGTACAAAATAATTGTTATAACGATCTTGGTTAATAATCCACCAACAAATTATTGATGGTTTGGATACGAAATCTTTGTGGAAGGATATCAGGAGGCGTTCGGTTGATTGTACAGCATCCCTTGTACTAGTATATAAAAAGAATAGTGAGCTAAAGAGTAAAACTTATCGTAAGGTTATAAAACACTAACTAAATCAGTATTTACTAAGATGTTTAAAACTCATATGAGGCCGCTTTTTAAACAACGAAAAAATTTTTTTTTGTTCATCTTGGAAAATGAAATTGGAATCTAAATGTGTGATTTTGATTTGACGCTTTTCTTGTCATACTTTTAAATATGAAACAATTTTAACGATCATTTGCGAACTTTTTCACAGTTACTAGAGGCTTTATTACAAGAAACTTATGAACTGTTAATATCATATTTGTTGCAATCTTCTTACCGATAATATAACACAAACTATTGATATTTTCCAAGACTCAATAATGTCGTACTGTTCTTCGTTTTACAGGAAGTGCACGAAGGCTGTTACAAAATATTTGGGGATCAGATGAAACTAAATGTGGATATTTAAAAACTTACACAAAATAAGTTTAATTACGTTAGGCATTGTTATATGCCCCTCGTTTCATATAATGACGCAATGTTAGGGCTGCCACTTCAGGTAATATTTGCGTCAGAGATTGTAAGTGGTGATAACAGGACAGATGGAGACGTTTGACGTCAAACGCAACGTGTAATTCTCAGTCTCATACAAGATAACAATTTTTTTTGGCTTATGGCTTTACGCCTTGTCATTAGAGGTGGGAAAGGATGAGCGGCAAGGAATGGGAAGGATTTCGGCCATGCCCTTTTTTAAGGAAACATCCTAGCATTCGCCTGGAGTGATTTGGGGAACCATGGAAAACCAAAATCTGGATGCCCGGGCGGGGATTCGAACCCACGTCCTCTCGAATGTGAGGCCAGAGCTTTACCGGTCACCTACCACGCTCCGTATAACCATTTTCATACGCATCCCATCAAATACTCTCAAGTTTCATTTCACAATTAATCATTCTAATAAGCAGTACATTTTTATATTTTTTTTGTATATGTACTAGTAGTATAGGCTTACCTAGTGCGTTGCTTTCTGCACGGAATTAAGTGTTTCGAGTCTCAGTAGTACAACAAATTTTCTCATCTGGTATTAGGTTAACAGGGTATGAGATATGGTGATGCACGTATCCCAATAGCCGAACTGTGTTCAGAAGACCTATAGTCCGTTGAGTTTCGAAAGGCGACTCAAGGTCACTCTTCTCTATCCCCACTACACTGCCCTTACCCTTAACCCACGGGATTTGGATGGAATGGTCACGGCCTTGCGGGATCCCACCACGTGTGTGGGCACTTCCTTGAGGCCGTGGCCGCACCCCAGTGCGGCCAAATCCTCACCGAAAAAAAATTCTTATTTCCTCGAAGGCCGGGAGGGAGGGTGAGAATCTCAGCGTGTGTCCTGCGGTCAGTCGACCTTCGAGGATTTCTTGCGAGTGCCTGCATGTGTTGCGATTTTTTTTTCTGTTTTGTTTCTGATGTTCCGTTTCGTGATGTTCCGTGTTTATAAATATGTATGATATTGAGCCCTGTCTATAGGAATTGAAGTACCAGGAATACAACGACACAAACAAACGAGAAGCTACCTACGCCAAGCTGGCATAAATATTGAAGGAGAATGAACTAAATGCAAAAAAATAAAGAATAAAAAGAATCAATACTAAAAAAAAAAATCAGCGACATTAAACCATCAGCAAATGAATCTTTGCGAAGTGATGTGCTGAAGAACATTAAAAAAACGGCTGCAAGAAGATCACTTTGACGTTGTTAGCAAAACCGTTGCCATAAAATTACATGGCCTTCCGACCAATCAAATGCTAATAGCAGAAAAAATAATTAATGACAGACACCCTGTTTCAAGTCGAAATGGGCTGTTTAGGAATGTCTTACAGTGAGCAACGGTTACCTACTTCTGGCCTGTACTATTCTGCAGGCAGCAGTTCGGGATTTTTTTTTTTTAATCCAGGAACCTCATCGAATAGTCTCAGCCCACAACCTTTTCAAGCAACACCCGCAGGATCATTATAAACCACCAGCATATTTTGATAGATTACCTCAAATCAACGACACAACAGCATTTGTTCTATAAAATTATAATGCAAATGATGTCATGTGATTTGAATTTGAGATTACATCAAATGATCAACTATATTAATGACAACATGATTTTAAACTAATATTATTTTAATTAGATTTTATGTCATTTAAACTTAATTTTATGTTGTTGATGTATTTACGAATGGGAATAAATCAATTACAGTAAAAGTCCGGTTATCCGAGTTCCGATTATCCGAGCCGCCTGGTTAACCGAGGCAAATTTTTGAAATATGATAGGAAGCTTTTATGAAGATATGGAACTACAGAAAAAGGCTGCTTCAAGTTTTACTAGGCAACTTAGAGAGAGGTAGCACTGTGACAGATTCAATAAAGAAAATAGTAACAGCAGCCAACGCGTGCACATCATCGGATGCTGCCATCGTGAGACTGAGAAACTCTTGAGGATTTTAACGCCCCGTGTGTGTGCAGGGCCACTTCGATGAAATCCCTGCGGTCCGGCCCGCGGACTGTTTCCCTGCGGCCCGGCCTCCACGTGTGTGGCTACCTTTACATGCGAAGGGGAACTTTATGACCCGCTTACGTGGACACAGCAGTCAGCTCGGGAGTGAGGAGAACATCACCTTAAACCCCAAGTTCTGGGTGTCTGGGGTGTAGGATGAACGCATAACATCTCTGCAGTTAAAATAAAGCAGAAACACACGATAGTAACCAACGAATGAGCACACTAAACTGGCAGTTCATTTGATTTCTGATAGGTAAGAACGGGGTGGCATCGGGCTACACCATCACCTTTCTTTCATCTATCATGCACAACACCAACGACCCTACTGTTCTTTATAATCTCACCTATCTACAGGTACAATGACACACGTTAACAATAGTAATCATTGTCATTGGTGTTCTCACTTGATTTCTCCCAGCGATAATTGTAACTATGTTATGTGCGTGACAAGTGCAGTAGGGTATAAGGCGGAGATTGGGAACCGTCCTAACATTTGACTTGATCATTGCGGAATACCGTCTATAAACAGCAATCAGGTCGGCCGGTACGAGGGGACCAGGACTCATTACTAGCTCCGTTGTACCTCACCTATCCAGTGTGGTGGCGCCTTAACGTGCACAGCCACAGTAATAATACTCTCGAAGATATCGGGTAGTCACGCAAATCAAACTTTCACCAGTAGTTTCTGTAAAGGGGAAATATCCATTTAATATTCCGCGCCTGGGATACAGAGTATAATGATAATTCCAATTCACTACATTGTTTTAATATCAAGGACAACGTACAATGGCAGAAGAGGTAGTCACAATTAACCCCACAAGAAACATTAAAGTACATATATATGTATATATATAGGAACGACGGTGTAAGGTATGAAGTTGAAATCTAGGAAGCAGTGGAATTTTTCGGTGTGTAGCCGAAACATGTAACTCAGCGGGAACAAGCATGCTGCCTAAATTTAATAATAAGGGAGCGTCAATAAACTACGTAGCCTCATTTTGGCCGCCTCCTCCTCCCCCCTACCTCCACGTAGCCTGACGTGACTTTTACCTCTACTCCTCCCCCCCTCCCCCCGCGAGGCACGTAGGTTATTTCCCGGCTTATTCCCGAAGACATTTTGTACTGTTTTCTCTTGTCAAACTATCGTAAATTACAAAAGGATATAATTAAATGACGGAAATACATATTCACATGCTGTTGTGTGTTCTGTACCTTGTTTTAACTGTGACAAATAATATAAATGAAAAGCTACATTGCTTGGCTCGGAACCCCTCCCCCATTATCACGTAGCCAAGCGTATCTTTCCACCCACCCTATCCCCCACTAGACCGAGCCACGTAGTAGAGAGTTAAATGCTAGTAGTGTTGGAGTGAAGTGGCCAAGCACTGGGACAAAAGGTGGCGAGTTGTATTGTGTGTCGCATTTAAGTTCGGTGTTCGCTCACCGGGAGATTTCGCCTGAAGCTGGAAAACTTTCCGAAGGTCGCCAGCGAAACCTGTAACCGATTATGAGGTAACGCTTCCTAAAATATTTGTTACATGACATGAGGACTCTACGCATGAAAGGAGATGTCAAGAGTACAGGATGTTCACCTATAGCCGAGAAAATTCTTAGGAGAGAAAGACGAAATACTCTCTCGCATTGTAAACACTGCTGCCCTCATAAAAGTATATCAGGACGTACTCAGAAGAGCTACACGTACTGTTGCGAAGAGAGCTGCAAAGTGTATTGAAGCCGATGGTGGTATTTTCGAACATTTAATTTAAGTGTTTGTAAAATATGCGTGCATTTTTGAATAAAAGAAAGTGCTTCAATGAGTTATTTGTGTGCTCTTAATCATTTTATGAGATTTATTTTATGCATAAGATTCCAGCACCTGTACCTCCAAAACGAATGGAATTCGGACACTTTATTACTCAGTACTGTTCATACTACCACATCCTTCAATATTTACCATTCCTCCTGAAACTGACCACAATTTACAACAGCCCAGTAACAAGTCCTTCAGCGATGGCTGAACTATTATCTGTCGAAACTCTGTAATTTATTGATCAAATGTTTTTTACTATTCCCATATCGATAAATATTGTTTCGATTAAGTCATTAATAATATCCCCCTACGGAGTTGGCAGATGTGGGAATAATACTCAGTCAAGGAGAGCCATTTTATTACAGCAGAGATGCAAAGTGTTTGGCTTTCCACATATCTGAGTAAACGACGGGGCAGTATGAGATTTGTGATGGAGTGGTGAATTAGAGATACTAGTAAAGCGACCGTAATAACGTCAATGAACTGTGCTGTAACGGAAAAACTCAGTTTCCAGTACTAATCTGTAAAATCCCGGTGGATATACTCTCTGATATGAGACTTGGTACAAACTACAAGACGTTTACCCTCTTTGCACTATCTGTCGTATACTCGATACCATCAATATGGCTAACTTATGTCAGTATGCAGCAGAGAAGTATGGTACGTTATAGATATCACGCACGATACCTGTTGCCAATGGGTAGTCTTGGTAGTAGGAGGATCTAAAGGAGTGCTAGTTACATATTATAGCCATTAAACAAGGTACCTTTAATGGCTTTAATATGTAATCTATTCAACTACCAATAATATGCCTTTTTATAGAAACGTTGCGGCTTTCACCTGAAGTGGTTTCATAAAATCATAGAAAATCTGGATGGCTAGACAGGTATTCGAATCAACGTGGTTCCTAATGCGAGGCCAGAGCGTTACCGTCCACCCACTACGCTCGGCGCCATAAATATTTACGTAATAGCGCTTGGTGGGATACTTTCGATTCTAATCGTGTAGTTGATGATAATAAACGAACACGCCACAAACATGAACATACCGATACTCTGCTGAGAGCGTGAGATAAAGATTGCTCGAGTGGTAGAATTAAGGAACAGCTAATATTGCGTAATGTTATGAAACCATTGTTAGCAAACCGCAATACCATAACAGAATGATGTGATCAGGACATATGTATTCTTCATGACTGTACATAATTAATTGTAATCGCAGAATAGTTTAGCATTGAAATAATTTAAAGCGATGCCATACTAGGAGTACAACAGAGTAAGAATCAAACCTGTTCGATCTTAGAATTTTAACCTTTTTAACGTAGCCCTCTAAAGAAATGCCAGAATGGTCCATCAGTCGCACCTAACGAAATCAAAATTCAAGCAACTTAAGCATGACAACACATAAAACACAGTTGACCAGAATCTTACTCCATGAGCCGGAGATGCTGATACTAACAGACCCCCCCCCCTCCACACACACACACACACCGCCTCAAAAATAATTTTAGCTTGGGCAATGTCGGACACTGTCTCAGTTATTTTCGTGTATACGTCATTCGTGTATGGTGAGTTGAAATTAAAAGTGGGTCCAATGGATCTGTATTGACCTACACCTGCGCTCTTCATCTCATCAGCAACGAAATACACCTCCAAACTTGACCCAGGCTTGTAAGATACCGCCTAAGTTGTCCAAGCACACTTACGTTGTCTATGTACGCGACGATACTGCGCGTTGGTTTTGGGTTTTTGACCGGCGTTTTCGGCTCATCGTCTTGGAAATCTGTGCGCTTCCCATTCACGCGCAATTTTTATAATTCTGGTTGCACTTTGCCTTCATGTTTCGTTACATTTTAAGAAAATCGCAAACTTTTCAAACGTATTATAATTCGTAGCCTTCTATCCTTTTGAGTGTTTAAGATACAGACTTACAGCTCAAAATGGGTTGTAACACATACAACTCTCTTCAAAACATCACTTGGTTCACTCGGATCGGATATTTAGTATTTTATGTACGTGTCGAATCTGCAAAGTAGAAAATTGCGATTTTAATTCCCTATGTCTGGTTGCCACGAATGTTGGAGTGGTACAGGCACAAACTTTCGTCCTTGCTCTTAAGAACTAGATCACGAGATGTGTTTCTGAAGTATGAAATTCCTTCGACAGCAACTGTCACTCTTTTGGCCACGATTGCTCTTTCCATACCCGGTATCAATTTTATACGTTTTCAAGTCAAAAAAAGGCATCTTTATAGGCATCTTCATAAACTACCATGTGCTGTGTCGAAATGCCTGGCCTGAAAGTTTCTTTGCTCCTGATTGTTGAACAATCTATATAGGTTAATTACCTACTTATCATATTCAAGACTTGATTAATCGGCCACGTAGACAGAGCGTCTGACTACAGCCCACCGAGCGTGGTGGTGTAACGGTTAGCGTTCTGGCCTCGCATTCGGGGGACGGTGGTTCGAATCCCCGTCCGGGCATCCAGGTTTGGGTTTTCCATGGTTTCCCAAATCACTCCAGGCAAATGCCGGGATGCTTCCTTCAAAAGGCCATGTCCGAATTCCTTCCCATCCTTTCCCGTCTCCAAAGACCTCGCTGTTAGACAGACGTTAAGCAGATAAAAAAAAAAATGACTACGGCCCGGAACACCTTGATTCGATTTTCCATGAAGTCAAGGACTTTCAACGAAGATGAACATCTGGAATAATTCCACTTACTGCCATCATGTTGTCAGCACACCACGGGAAAAATGGCCTGATCGTGACATTTGGCCTTTTTTATATTTGCTTAAGAGAGATCATGTCTGACGAATGCTTAGGCCAGAGAAGAGGCAGTATCTGCTGTGATGCAAAAAGTCTCAAGTATTCCCCGTAAATATAAGGTCAAGCATTGTAGCGATCTGCGCATTCTATAGAAAAAATATGAATTACGCGCCTGTATATCTCTGATCCACTCATACCGTTGTGTTACTGTGATGGAGTCACACGCCTGGTTCGATCTCCACTGACGAAATAAATTTTATTCATCAGTATATGACTTATCTGGAAGGATAACAGAAGTGATGGTGCACTGTAAAAAAAGTCGACGGTTAAATCTATAACCTCTCTGTAGTGTGTATAGAGTGAGGGCATATGGCAGTGTTGATGGTGATTCGTTCGTTGCATGATGACGTAAAACTAGGTGGCACTTGGAATGTGTTTCGGAAGAGTAGGCATGAATGGGCAGGTACAATTTTCACTATTTCCTTTCTTTATTCATAAAGACAGCACACTCGTGAAAGCTGCTAAAATCATCGGCTCACCTCCGAGAAAACGCAAACGTAGGTGGTGGAATGAAACCTGTGAAAAAGTTACAGAAAGAATTAATGGTTGGCGAAACTGGAAATCCCATAAAACCACACTAAATTGGCAGGCATTCATTAATATACAGGAACAAACTTCAAAATCCATTAGATTACAAAAAGGTACTTATGATGGAAACAAACTGGCAGAAATTGATCAAGATTTTATGAAAAACAACACAAGGAACTTCTACAGAACATTCAAACAAGAATCGTCAAGTTAGCAGACACCTCGTCTCTGTTTAAAACGTCCAGATGGAACTCTAGAAACAAATAATATGGAAAATTGTAAGCTCCAAGCAAATTACTTCAAACACCTTCTAAATTGTCAACAACATAAAGGACTACTTTCCATTAAAAAAAAAAAAAAAAAATCTACTCCGAATCCAGATTCAGAACCTTCCACTTAAGAAGAAATCCAACAAATAATCCGTGGACTTAAAAGTAACAAATCCCGAGGGGAAGTTGGTATAGTTGCTGAAGTGTGGAAAATAGGCGGTACGAATCTTCTTTATAAGATTTATGCGATTGTTGAAGATATCTTGATCAAGGAAAAAATCCCCGAGGATTGGAGATGTGCAATAATTCACCGTCTCCACAAAAAATGAAAAAAAAACGACATTAATAACTACAGCGAGTTTCTCTCGTTACAAATTACTGACAAAATTCTATCCAAATCACTTCTCAAGAGACTTGAAACACAAACAGATTATCTTATCGGTGAATAATCAGGCATGATTATAGAAAATGCAGGTCATGTGCTGAAAAAATTCTAAATCTCAAAACCGTCTTACAAATATGTAAAAACAGACAAACGGTGATCACCTTTGCAGACTTCAAAATAGCTTATGACTTTATTGACAGACAAACACCATTCATAATATGCTAGAAGAATCAAAAGTAGACAGGAAAACAAGAGAATTAATCAAACAGACATTAACGGATACTATCTCGAAAGTTAGGTTCTTAAGGGGCTCCGGTAGGATGGAAAATGATGAATTTTGTCATTTTCGTTTTTTTGCTGATTATTGATCTTTGGAATGTCCTCTTCAATTTGGTGTATAATACATGCATATTTCTAACCTAGAAATGCTTTAAAAATGGTTGTATTTCCGTGGCAGTCTCCGCAGAGTCAAAATGGAAGGGGTGAAAAGGATTTTTGAGAGGTCAGCAGCTGATGGGGTACAGTATATAAATTACCTGGGGGATGGACATTCAAAGGCATTCAAGGAAATTGAACATCTGAAACGTTATGGACCAGATGTGACAATAAATAAGGTTAAACGTATTGCAAATGTGCAAAAAAGAATGGGTACCCGCTTGCGACTCTTGATATCAGGATGGAGGGGTAAAAAGATGGATGGTTGTAAAGGGTTGCTGGGGAAGAATAGACTTACAGAAGGCATTATTAATAAATTACGAAAGTATTATGGAATGACCATTAGACATAGCAACAACATTGTCGAAGAAATGAAACGAACTGTTTGGGCTGTCTTATTTCAAGTCGCTTCAACTGATTCTGGTACCAACCACGACTCTGCCCCAAAGAAACTGATTCATGGTGCAAGCACGACAAAGCACAAGCAGCAGGACAAACATTTGTGAACAAGGATGGTATACCATATGGTGTCATTCAGGAACTTAAGCCTATATTCAGGGATCTATCTGATCTACAGCTACTGAAGTAGTGTTTACATGGTCGTACCCAAAATCCAAATGAGTGCATCAACAGTGTTATTTGGTCAAGAATTCCAAAAACTGTTTTGGTATCAATTAATGTTCTTCATTTTGGCGTTTATGACTCTGTAATGACTTAACAATGTCAATTTGTCAAGGTGTGAGGCATTGAAGAAACTGAATATTAGCGTTGGGTATCACACCATACGAGCTATGTACAGGCTTGACCAGGAAAGAGTTACTGCCTCAGAGAAAGCATTGAGGGAAGTAGAATAAAAGGCACGAGAGAAGAGGAGAAAACTAAAGAGAAGGCTGGAAGAAAGCTATCAGGACGATCCAGATCACCCTAGTTATGGGTCTGGAATGCACTGAAACTTTGACAGCATTTTCCCGTAAGTTTACTTTTTGATAGCTTTAGTGTACAGTCGGGGACAGAATTCGAGAGACCCCTCGCCTTTCGATTATGCTTCGTTCTAGACACGAATACCGCATGGGACAGCATAACTGGTAGGTGGTACACTAAATTCATGATAAAATAGACCTCTCATACCCAGCACTTTACCCAAGACTAAAAAAAATGACCCCGCGCAGCAAGAAACTCGCAGACGCTCAGAGAGAATGTTCGGAGTTCTGCAGTAAAAAAATCACGAATATCACCATTTTAGTCATAATAATTATTTAAATAACCAAATTGATTAATTATAGAGAGATGGTAACACTTTTTTCGTAATTTTGATAACCGTTGCGTATTTTTTTTCCTTGAATAAACAGTTAACAATTCGCTAGCAAACGCAATTATATGGCGATTACAGAAAAAAATCGCTAAATTACGCACGGAAAATCAATAAGAGAGTTTGAATGGACTTAGTTACACTTTCTAACGCTGCAGCGTTATAGAACTGTGCGTGTGACAAATACACACAAAGGTTAAGGGTAAGTAGAAAGAGCATTCACGAAAGAACTCTAATGGTAAACTAAGTCACGAAATATTAACACCTTAATTTTGTTTTCTTCATACCATATTTAGAAGGTAAGCTAAACTTGAACGCAGTAGCAACAGTTTTAGTAGTAATAATAATCATTAAGAACAGTAAATAAATAAAAAATTCCGTCTGCAATGTGAATTAGCGGTTCCACATTTTAAATCTGGAAAATGGAAGTAGTAAAACTATCATTTCTCTCTTTGTTTCTAACTAACACTGATACTTCTATAAAATTTTCTGTCGAGCTTTATTTCCTGCCGTCCAAGCCCGATGGGTTATAGGTAACAC
>CM061921.1:86811778-87005770 GCA_031002005.1 Vandiemenella viatica
ACCATTGCTATTTTTCATTCTAATGAATGAATGTGTTTGTGGTTTACTATCAAAAGTTAGGTTGTTTCCCGATGCCATAATGTTATATAATAGGATCGAAACGGTAGAAGACTGAACAGCAGCTGGGTGATCTGGACGGTATATCTAGCTGGGTAGGTCAGCATGGGATGAAGATAAATGCAGCTTATTAGTTACACAGATGAAATACTAAAGGTTGATTATGATTATAAGGTGGGGAAAGAATTGCTTATAGATGAATTTAAATATAAATACCTAGGCATAGCATTTGATGATAAACTCTACTGGGCAGGACACATGGTCAGGCAGTAGGAAACGTTTTCAAAATCCGTCACTTGTTGGAGAGTGTGTTGAGTGATGTAATAGATAGTAAGGAAATTGGGTTACAAAACTTTGGTCAGACCATTAGTCGAATATGGTCATGTAGTTCTGGACCCACATTTTGGATATCAAATACAGAAGTTGGATGGTGTGCAAAGAGGGGCAGCTTAATTTGTCTCTTGAAATTACCGCAGAATATAATCAGTAAGTGATATGATTAATGAGCATAGGAGGAGGGTGAAGAGAGTGATGAGAGTGTACAAGGTTAGTGTTGGTGAAAATGCGTGGATAGATATTGGTGGAAGAATTAGGAGAAAGATGACAATGATCACGATTTGGCACTCGGTATCAGGCATAGGACTGTGGTAACATTTTCTTTTGAAGATAAAGTGGTCAAGAATTGGAATAAATTACCAAGAGAAACGATGAATAATTTACCAAAAAATCAACAACAAAAAATGAAGTATAAAATAGTAGAGGAAAAAAATAGATGGGAACTGAAAAGGTGAAAAATGTGTGTGTAGGGAAATTGCTACCAGAGCAAGCGCTCTGAGGAGCGCCATTGAACTTATTTCGTGGCTGTGTTTTTCTTTTTCCCCAAAATCTATACATTCTCTCGCTGAGCTCTTTCCTATGTTTCTAGGTCCAAGTGTTACCTCTTCTTATATACGGTTTGTTGGCAAACTGATGGTTACTAACCATGCTACTAAATCTGCCTCTGTCCTGTACGATATCGTCTGTAATACCGATTTCCTGGAGATCCTTTTCGATTTCAAGTAGCCAATTTCTTTCAATTTTCATTAAAATAACCACGTTGAGAATTCTTTTGGTTTTTCAGAATGTGATATAGTTCATGTGATTCCTTTTCACTGAAAGAAATTTCTCCTGTACAAACTAGACCAAAGCTTTACCTTAAAGTTTTCCTTTCTTGTTTTTCTATATCTTTAATCAGTAATCTTTCCGCAATAATCAAAGTTTCCGATGCATACAGTATAATGGCTCTCCAGGTAACAAAAATTGTGTTACCTACCGGTATTTTACTGTTATTTGGAAATTTTGTTACATAAAAATTCTTAATAATTTTTTGAGTATTATTTATAACTATTTTTTTCAAAGGGTGCATTCGTAAACTAATACTTTAGATCATTGAAAATTAAATATAATAAAAAGTTGATTGTTTGAAAACACTGAATATCAAACAGATTTTTTTTTTACACTCATATTAAATCAAACACCAAGATAACATAAAAGATTACAAAAAGGGATATTTAATTAATCAAAACGGTAACCATGAGCCCCCAAAAGAAAAGTATTTTTCACAGTTGTACCGACTAGCCGCAGTTAATATTGTTTGAGCAGAGTTCTTTATCTAATAGCGTTGGTTATAAGGCGCTTATGGGCATCAATGCGCAATGTTCACGAGAAAAAAAATTACCGTATTTGAATACTGGTTACACACTGCAGCCGAATGCACAAGTACTAATACTACTTTCACTGTACATGTTGTCTCAATAATAGCATTTTTAACGCTCTGGCCTCGCATTCGGGAGGACGCCGATTCGAATCCCCGTTCGGGCATCCAGATTTGGTTTTTCCATGGTTTCCCCAAATTACTCCAGGCGAATTCCGGGATGCTTCCTTCAAAAAGCCCATGGCCGAATTCCTTCCAGTTCCTTGCCCTCAGTTATATCCCGTCTCTAATGACCTCGACGTCGACGAAACGTAAAGCCATAAGTAAGGAAAAAATAGCCTTTCCCTGCGCACTGCCTAGTGACCTCCTCCACGCTCCCACGTACTACCCGCGAGTCCTGGTAAGCAGTGCTCACGCAATTTCTCCCCCGAGTCATCCAACGGCGTTGCCCCTCCACACGGGGGACATTCGCCTTCGTGGGTACGTATAAAACAAAGTATAATCGCATGTAGTTATGTCAAGATGCAAATTATACTGCGTTGGCTTTCCACTCACTCACTAAACGCATAAACTTCCCGTTCATTAAACTGAACCATCCTCATGCTTTTCTTATCTTTGCAAAATAATATTCGCACGCTGCCTCAAATAAAGAATGTAGTACACGCGACTAAATGAGTGTATTACAATAGGTTATTCATCTTGGTTTCTCGAGTGTCCTACCCTATAGTGAATTTTAGCATACGAGATTTGGAGACCAGCTTTCGCTCAAATTTCATGAAGATTTCCTCTTGCCTGTTGTTGGTGAGAATTGCTAAATCATCTGCAAAGGCCAAACAACGAAGGTGAAGTTTATTTCTGAGACGCCTACCAATGGTTATTCCTTTTACTTCTTTCTCCTAGGTTTTTATTACTTTGTCCAGAAGAAGATTGAACAAAAGGGATGATAGTCAATCTCCTGGTCGATCTCCTGTCCTGATTTCAAAAGGTTCAGATATTTCGTCTAAGAACCTAAATTTCGAGATAGTATTCGTTAATGTCTGTTTGATTAATTCTCTTGTTTTCCTATCTACCTTTGATTCTTCTTGCATATTATGAATGGTGTTTGTCTGTCAATAAAGTCATAAGCTATTTTGAAGTCTGCAAAGGTGATCACCGTTTGTCTGTTTTTAAATATTTGTAAGATCGTTTTGAGATTTAGAATTTTTTCAGCACATGACCTGCATTTTCTATAATCATGCCTGATTATTCACCGATAAGATAATCTGTTTGTGTTTCAACTCTTGAGAAGTGATTTGGATAGAATTTTGTCAGTAATTTGTAACGAGAAAAACTCTCTGTAGTTATTAATGTCGGTTTTTTTTCATTTTTTGTGGAGACGGTGAATTATTGCACATCTCCAATCCTCGGGGATTTTTTCCTTGATCAAGATATCTTCAACAATCGCATAAATCTTATAAAGAAGATTCGTACCGCCTATTTTCCACACTTCAGCAACTATACCAACTTCCCCTCGGGATTTGTTACTTTTAAGTCCACGGATTATTTATTGGATTTCTTCTAAAGTGGAAGGTTCTGAATCTGGATTCGGAGTAGATTTTTTTTTTTTTTAAAGGAAAGTTGTCCTTTATGGTGTTGACAATTTAGAAGGTGTTTGAAGTAATTTGCTTGGAGCTTACAATTTTCCATATTATTTCTTTCTAGAGTTCCATCTGGACGTTTTAAACAGAGACGAGGTGTCTGCTAACTTGACGATTCTTCTTTGAATGTTCTGTAGAAATTCCTTGTGTTGTTTTTCATAAACTCTTGATCAATTTCTGTCAGTTTATTTCCATCATAAGTACGTTTTTGTAATCTAATGGATTTTGAAGTTTGTTCCTGCATATTAATGAATGCCTGCCAATTTTGTGTGGTTTTATGGGATTTCCAGTTTCGCCAACCATTAATTCTTTCTGTAGCTTTTTCACAGGTTTCATTCCACCACCTACGTTTGCGTTTTCTCGCATGTGCGCCGATGATTTTAGCATCTTTCACGAGTGTGCTGTCTTTATGAATAAAGAAAGGAAAGAGTGAAAATTGTACCTGCCCATTCATGCCTACTCTTCCGAAAGACATTCCAAGTGCCACCTAGTTTTACGTCATCATGCAACGAACGAATCACCATCAACACTGCCATATGCGCTCACTCTATACACACTACAGAGAGGTTTTAGATTTAACCGTCGACTTTGTTACAGTGCACCATCACCTCTGTTATCCTTCCAGATAAGTCATCTACTGATGAATAAAATTTATTTCGTCAGTGGAGATCGAACCAGCGTGTGACACCATCACAGTAACGCAACGGTATGAGTGGATCAGAGAGATACAGGCGCGTAATTCATGTCTTTTCTATAGAATGCGCAAATCGTTACAATGCTCGACCTTTTTTACGGGGAATACTTGAGACTTTTGTATCACAGCAGATACTGCCTCTTTTCTGGCCTAAGCATTCGTCAACGATCGCTCTTAAGCAAATATAAAAAAGGCCAAATGTCACGATCAGGCCATTTTTCCCGTGGTGTGCTGACAACATGATGGCAGTAAGTGGAATTATTCCAGATGTTCATCTTCGTTGAAAGTCCTTCTTCATGGAAAATCGAATCAAGGTGTTCCGGGCCGTAGTCATTTTTTTTTTTTTATCTGCTTAACGTCTGTCTAACAGCGAGGTCTTTGGAGACGGGAAAGGATGGGAAGGAATTCGGACATGGCCTTTTGAAGGAAGCATCCCGGCATTTGCCTGGAGTGATTGGGAACCATGGAAACCCAAATCTGGATGCCCGGACGGGGATTCGAACCACCGTCCCCCGAATGCGAGGCCAGCACGCTAACCGTTACACCACCACTCTCGGTGGGCTGTAGTCAGACGCTCTGTCTACGTGGCCGATTAATCAAGTCTGGAATATGATAAGTAGGTAATTAACTATATAGATTGTTCAACAATCAGGAGCAAAGAAACTTTCAGGCCAGGCATTTCGACACCAGCACATGGTAGTTTATGAAGATTCCTTTTTTTACTTGAAAACGTATAAAATTGATACCGGGTATGGAAAGAGCAATCGTGCCAAAAGAGTGACAGTTGCTGTCGAAGGAATTTCATACTTCAGAAACACAGCTCGTGATCTAGTTCTTAAGAGCAAGGACGAAAGTTTGTGCCTGTACCACTTGTAATATACTCTTTAGGTAGGAGTGGCTCTACTTTGAAAGTTATTAGACACACTGTATGGGTCCGCAATTAAACCTCTTTGATATTTCACTATCATATATCATATTAAGCCTCGCACAGACATGTCTCAGGTTACAAGAATACGGACGATGGTAACAAAAGACATGAATTATTCTACATATTAAAAGACATCCAATTTTACATGTGAATGATTTGCTGATGGCTAGCTCAGTTGGCTTTCTCAAACAAGTCTCTGGCTTCTCAGGGGTATTTTTCGGGCTCTTGATATGTTGCAACCATGTCGCATTGTCTGAATCACTTTACCGTGTGCACTGCCGGCGACGTTATCCGCACCTCAGACGCTCAGAGGATGGCGTAGACCGATCCACGTCCACTCAGTTCCACACACAGTCCAGAAGTGTCTCGTCTCCACTCCACCTCCGAGCAGCATTCCATGTAACAGCATACAAGAACATCCGAGTGGCGGGTCACTATTGTCTGTAGGTTGGCTGTCCCTGTTGTTGTCAACAGCGCAGCGGGTGGCTTTACGAACCGGCTCGCGGCTTCCGCACGCCGAAAAATAGCCCTCGCTTTATCTGTCCACACTGCGTCGCTTTGGAAACGACTTATTACAGCTTGCCGACAACCCACCTAAATTTAAATTCCATGGAATTTAAATTTGCTTATAAAGTCTTCTCTGCAACTTTGTTCCAGTTCAGTTCCTGCCCTCTTGATAGCAATACCCTTGATTTACAAAGCCATAAAACCTGCAAACTTACAATTTCATAAGATATTTACAACCTTCACCATTTCAATCAAAATTCCCCTGCGGAAATGTCATGTGAGGACACGTTAAAGCGCCAAACTGTGAATGTTTACAATACAACTCGCTTCGTGTGCAAAACTCCCCAATGCATCAGCCATCCAAAGTGTACCATCCACATAACAGCAGGGTCCAAGCCTTAATAGATCATTATACATTATACACATAACATAAAAAAAATATACACACTAAAAATAAAAACAATGGTTCACAGTACTTATGATAGGTGTCATATAGCACTTACTATAGATTCACAATGGAATGTCTTTAAGCGTTACAGGTCCATCAAAATAAGAACTATGGACATTTTACGTGAGGTTGTCCCTCCACAACTCTTCCTCTTACACAGCTGAAGTCTTTCAGTACCTATTGTTCTTAACCTATAATATATGCATGTTATACTATTCCAAAATATCAATTGAGAACATGGTGCTCTGAGGAATCGTTATGATCTTAAAATTTCCAAAATATAAATCTCCCAATACAGGATAAAAAAAACCCTCCATAATTCACATACACCTTCACACATAATACAATTACAGATAAAAACACGTGGCAATATCAATCAGTGCCACTCAATAATCACATAAAATCTAAACTTAATGATCCAGTTTCTTACAATATAATTACATCAGATTAGAGGGGAATAACATTAACCAATGTCCTCTAATATATATTAAAGCGTAAAATAACAAAAAACTCATGCTATGAAAACAATTAATCTCAAGACAGATGATGCACCAATCACAACATTTGTACACATACCTCGAATCTAACAGCATTTGCTTACACGCCTCATCAAATGAGAATGGAACACTATTCAGAACAAAACTGCAGACAAGCGTCACTACGCGATGGTAAGTTGCTTCTTCGCAAACAACGGTCATCTCACCCCGTTCATTCACCAGAACAAAGTCAAGGACACTCACCTGCCGGGCTCCAGCTCCACTCAAGAGACTAGGGGATTAGTCTACCTGCTGGTTCCCCTATTCCGAGAAGTTCATACAAAACACTGCTGACACCCCTGCTGTCAGGGACAACATCCGCCCCAGCTGATATTCACAGATTCGCAACAAGCCACTTTCTCCTGTTTCTTCTTGGCATTCCAAATCCTCAGTAACCTATCTAACCCCTTGTCACTGCTATAATTTTGCTTGTTTTAACATTACGCTACCTCAGTATATCACCAGTCCTTTTGAACCGAACATACTGGAGAAACAATATTAAGTGCGTGTAGTGGGACATTTTACTCATCTATGCGGCCTTTCATATTTTTCTTTACATCTTCGCGGGCGTAATTACCAAAACTTCAGGAACATAAGATAATTATGAATTTTAAACAATTGATTGCTTCCTTTTCTTAGTTTACCGGTCACTGTTCTGCGAGAGGCTGTTCTTTATTTAATTAAAGCAACAATCCACTTCTGCCGCTTTTTGGCTATTCAGGAGATTGAGCTGCCCAGCTTAATGAGGTGGACTTATTTGCCACATTAGAAGACAGCTGTAGACCACTCAGTTCCCACTTCAGCCTATCTGCACATAACACATCTGCGCCTTTCTGACGCCGTACCTCTCTCCGACACACTACGTAAACAAAAGGAAGTTCTCTTTTCATTGAAAGACCATCTTATGTGTATTGGTTACTCCCGCGAGCAACATTTCGTTCACAACCTTATCGTCATATTTAATACTGAATTTGGCCGCTAGATTATTCTCTTTCATGCAGATGAACACTTTTGATTTTCATTCCCACGCCACTTGAAGCGCATTATTTATAAGCGAGGTTATTTCACAGGATGTAGCGTCTTGGTAGCCTATCAAGACATTACTTCTTCTTTATCCCAACTTTTATATTCCGATCTTTTTTTTCAGTATTTAACAGCGGTAGCGAAGTCAGTCAGGTCAGCAAAACTTACGTGAACTCTCATTACTTCTTCATCAGAACTCACGCATTTCATCTTGAATGTGTGTACACGATTTTCGTACAAAAACTACCGTTTACAGAATAGACTATTGTACTTAAATCCACTATACTACCTGCTTAAGTCTTAATTAAGGGTCATATTTACAACCAATACAAACAACAAGGTATCTTTAAACTCACATCAGTGTCAATTCCATCGAGAAAGCATAATAAGTCTGCTGGTTATGAGTTGACTTTAATCGCCTGGAAAACGATTTTCACACCATCGTTCCCTCTCAACCTCAGAAGGGCGAAATCACGGCATTGAGCTCTTATTTTTCCAACCTTGAAATGAAAATACTTCACGCTTATGTTGCGGCATGCTGCTTTTTGAACATGCGTCGTCATGGAACGCATTCCGTGAAAACCATTCATCTTCGGCACCTGTGCCGAAATCTTTTCATTCAGTGGAAACACCGGGCAGACCCCTACCGTGAAATATCTGTTCATACAAGACACACTTAGATTTTCGGCCATCTGACAGGTCTAGTATAGAAATCCCAATCACTGAACATGTCTTTGCTGTTTGAATGAAGTGAATGTACTGCAAGTCCATACGTTCACTTCCTACAAGCGTCACCTTCGGCGCCTTGACATATCTTAGTGCACATGCTTGCAAGACATTCTCTTTCTGATCCCCTAGGATATGCAGTTCATTTACAACTTGTCTGGAAAAACTCTTCTGCGTCTCACCGAGACTTTTGCATTCTTCTTTACACTCGGCGATACTCTGGCGAACCTCACTGATCTGCCCTCCGATATGATTCATCCTTGTTTCAGTGCTTGCTTGTACATCAGTGACTCGCAGTTCCAATTGGTTTGTTCGCGCTTCCGTCCGTTGCTTCCATTCCAACATCTCTCTTTGCATCTGTGTTGACTGCTCGTTAACGCGATTCACGGCGCAGGACATTCTGATTTGTTCTTCCTGCATCGTTTTCAATATTTTCTTGACTCCCCTGAGTCCTTCAGACACGGTATTCCTTATGTCACCAACCTCCTCTTTTATGAGTACTGCAATTTCTTCTGTGACTTCGGACTTTAGCCGGTCTTGTCCGCTCTTTATCTCCGACATAATCGCGAACAAACTGTCAAATTTGTCGGCTTCGCTCAGCGGATTTTTGGCTGGCTCCGGCTGTTGGGCAACCATTTCTCCAGAAAAAGACATGGTACTTTCATCCCCTTTTCTCGTTACGCCCAAGATGTGCGAAACGGGCATCGCTTCTTCGCAATTTGAAGTGTCGTCTTTGATTTCCATGTTAACTTATGTGTTATCTCCCATCAATTGAGAACACATGAGACTTGCAACGCTGATCTGTCTGACATTAATTTTACTTCCACAACAGGACAACAACCACATCATAAAATCTCCAATAAATACCGTCAAACAATAAAACATCAACAAACTATCCATTAGCATAAAGCACATATACCAACTAAAACGCTGGTCGGACCGCCAGGCATGAAAAACTCAACATACAAGAACAGGAAAACACTACCAAAACCCAATTGTCTAAGCACCGAAACAAATGCGAACATCAACAAATATCTTAAAACCCACATATATCAGCTATCAATTTTTTTTTTTCTGACCGCCAGACATCGTTAACTCCAATTCTAAAGCAGTATAACACAATGAACATGACATTTTCCAAATAATGTCAACTACTGGAATGACAATCAACATAGGTCACATCAGTGTAACATGGACATACATTCTATCTCTCTATTCCAACACCTCTTCTCTTACAGCCAAATTTCACAACAAAATACCATTACCATAAAAAAATACATAGATAAAGTGTGTGAAAACAACCGATAACCAGCTCTGCAGTGTATCACACAAGTGCTTGCAATAATTCATCAATCGACTTCCACACGCGGACAACACAATGAACATGACATATTTCAATATACATCAACAAACAGTTCTTCAATGTATCACACATGTACAGCCTGTAACTGCGTCCTTATCGCCCTTACAAATCTTAGTTGTTACAATATACAAACATTATACATGACATAAATAATTATTGTACATGCTGGATTGCTGCTGTTACAGCCACACCGGAAAATGCTGAAAAAACAGAGAGTTCTACTCACTATTACGACTTGTTTGCAACATATCAAAACAATCGGGCCGCAGGTTGGCGCGCCATATGTAATAACTCTTTAGGTGGGGGTGGCTCTACTTTGAAAGTTATTAGACACACTGTATGGGTCCGCAATTAAACCTCTTTGATATTTCACTATCAATATATCAATATTAAGCCTCGCACATGACATGTCTCAGGGGTTACAAGAATACGAAAGATGGGTAACAAAAGACATGAATTTATTCTACATATTAAAAGACATCCAATTTTACATGTGAATTGATTTGCTGATGGCTAGCTCAGTTGGCTTACTCAAACAAGTCTCTGGCTTCTCAGGGGTATTTTTCGGGCTCTTGATATGTTGCAACCATGTCGCATTGTCTGAATCACTTTACCGTGTGCACTGCCGGCGACGTTATCCGCACCTCAGACGCTCAGAGGATGGCGGTAGACCGATCACACGTCCACTCCGTTCCACACACAGTCCAGAAGTGTCTCGTCTCCACTCCACCTCCGAGCAGCATTCCATGTAACAGCATACCAGAACATCCGAGTGGCGGGTCACTATTGTCTGTAGGTTGGCTGTCCCTGTTGTTATTGTCAACAGCGCAGCGGGTGGCTTTACGAACCGGCTCGCGGCTTCCGCACGCCGAAAAATAGCCCTCGCTTTATCTGTCCACACTGCGTCGCTTTGGAAACGTGACTTATTACACACTCCAACATTCGTGGCAACCAGACATAGGGAATTAAAATCGCAATTTTCTACTTTGCAGATTCGACACGTACATCAAATACTAAATATCCGATCCGAGTGAACCAAGTGATGTTTTGAAGAGAGTTGCATGTGTTACAACCCATTTTGAGCTGTAAGTCTGTATCTTAAACACTTAAAAAGATAGAAGGCTACGAATTATAATACGTTTGAAAATTTTCCGATTTTCTTAAAATGTAACGAAACATGAAGGCAAAGTGCAACCAGAATTATAAAAATTGCGCGTGAATGGGAAGCGCACAGATTTCCAAGACGATGAGCCGGAAACGCCGGTCCCAAACTCAAAACCAACGCGCACTATCGTCGCGTAAATAGACAACGTAAGTGTGCTTGGACAACTTAGGCGGTATCTTACAAGCCTGGGTCAAGTTTGGAGGTGTATTTCGTTGCTGATGAGATGAAGAGCGCAGGTGTAGGTCAATACAGATCCATTGGACCCACTTTTAATTTCAAGTCACCATACACGAATGACGTATACACGAAAATAACTGAGACAGTGTCCGACATTGTCCAAGCTAAAAATTATTTTTGAGGCGGTGTGTGTGTGTGTGTGTGTGTGTGTGTGTGTGTGTGTGTGTGTGTGTGTGTGTGTGTGGAGGGGGGTGGGGTCTGTTAGTATCAGCATCTCCGGCTCATGGAGTAAGATTCTGGTCAACTGTGTTTTATGTGTTGTCATGCTTAAGTTGCTTGAATTTTGATTTCGTTAGGTGCGACTGATGGACCATTCTGGCATTTCTTTAGAGGGCTACGTTAAAAAGGTTAAAATTCTAAGATCGAACAGGTTTGATTCTTACTCTGTTGTACTCCTAGTATGGCATCGCTTTAAATTATTTCAATGCTAAACTATTCTGCGATTACAAGTAATTATGTACAGTCATGAAGAATACATATGTCCTGATCACATCATTCTGTTATGGTATTGCGGTTTGCTAACACTGGTTTCATAACATTACGCAATATTAGCTGTTCCTTAATTCTACCACTCGAGCAATCTTTATCTCACGCTCTCAGCGGAGTATCGGTATGTTCATTTTTGTGGCGTGTTCGTTTATTATCATCAACTACACGATTAGAATCGAAAGTATCCCACCAAGCGCTATTACGTAAATATTTATGGCGCCGAGCGTAGTGGGTGGACGGTAACGCTCTGGCCTCGCATTAGGAACCACATTGGTTCGAATACCTGTCCATCCATTCAGATTTTCTATGATTTTATGAAACCACTTCAGGTGAAAGCCGCAACGTTTCTATAAAAAGGCATATTATTGGTAGTTGAATAGATTACAAATTAAAACCATTAAAGGTACCTTGTTTAATGGCTATAATATGTAACTAGCCCTCCTTTAGATCCTCCTACTACCAAGACTACCCATTGGCAACAGGTATCGTGCGTGATATCTATAACGTACCATACTTCTCTGCTGCATACTGACTTAAAGGTACGTTGTTTAATGGCTATAATATGTAACTATCCCTCCTCTAGATCCTCCTACTACCAAGACTACCCATTGGTAACAGGTATCGTGCGTGATATCTATAACGTACCATACTTCTCTGCTGCATACTGACATAAGTTAGCCATATTGATGGTATCGAGTAAACGACAGATAGTGCAAAGAGGGTAAACGTCTTGTAGTTTGTACCAAGTCTCATATCAGACAGTATATCCACCGGGATTTTACAGATTAGTACTGGAAACTGAGTTTTTCCGTTACAGCACAGTTCATTGACGTTATTACGGTCGCTTTACTAGTATCTCTAATTCACCACTCCATCACAAATCTCATACTGCCCCGTCGTTTACTCAGATAAGTGGAAAGCCAAACACTTTGCATCTCTGCTGTAATAAAATGGCTCTCCTTGACTGAGTATTATTCCCACATCTGCCAACTCCGTAGGGGGATATTATTAATGACTTAATCGAAACAATATTTATCGATATGGGAATATAAAAAACATTTGATCAATAAATTACAGAGTTTCGACAGATAATAGTTCAGCCATCGCTGAAGGACTTGTTACTGGGCTGTTGTAAATTGTGGTCAGTTTCAGGAGGAATGGTAAATATTGAAGGATGTGGTAGTATGAACAGTACTGAGTAATAAAGTGTCCGAATTCCATTCGTTTTGGAGGTACAGGTGCTGGAATCTTATGCATAAAATAAATCTCATAAAATGATTAAGAGCACACAAATAACTCATTGAAGCACTTTCTTTTATTCAAAAATGCACGCATATTTTACAAACACTTAAATTAAATGTTCGAAAATACCACCATCGGCTTCAATACACTTTGCAGCTCTCTTCGGAACAGTACGTGTAGCTCTTCTGAGTACGTCTTGATATACTTTTATGAGGGCAGCAGGGTTTACAATGCGAGAGAGTATTTCGTCTTTCTCTCCTAAGAATTTTCTTGGCTATAGGTGAACATCCTGTACTCTTGACATCTCCTTTCATGGGTAGAGTCCTCATGTCATGTAACAAATATTTTAGGAAGCGTTACCTCATAATCTCTCATAATCGGTTACAGGATTCGCTGGCGATCTTCGGAAAGTTTTCCAACCTCAGGCAAAATCTCCCCGATGAGCGAACACCAAACTTAAATGCGACACACAATACAACTCGCCACCATTTATCCCAGTGCTTGGCCACTTCACTCCAACACTAGCATTAGCTCTCTACTACGTGGCTCGGTCTAGTGGGGGACGGGGTGGGTGGAAAGATACGCTGGGCTACGTGATAATGGGGGAGGGGTTCCGAGCCAAGCAATGTAGCTTTTCATTTATATTATTTTTCACAGTTAAAACAAGGTACAGAACACACAACAGCAAGTGAATATTTATTTCCGTCATTTAATTATCTCCTTTTGTAATTTACGATAGTCTGACAAGAGAAAACAGTACAAAATGTCTTCGCTAATCAGTCGGGAAATAACCTACGTGCCTCGCGGGGGGGGGGGGGGGAGGAGTAGAGGTAAAAGTCACGTCAGGCTACGTGTGGGTAGGCGCTTTTCGGAGGAGGCCAAAATGAGGCTACGTAGTTTATGGGCGCTCCCTTATAATTAAATTTAGGCAGCACACCGTCGTTACTATATATACATATAATTTAATGTTTCTTGTGGGGTTAATTGTGACTACCTCTTCTGCCATTGTACGTTGTCCTTGATATTAAAACAATGTAGTGAATTAGAATGATCATTACACCCTGTATCCCAGGCGCGGAATATTGATGGATATGCCCCTTTACAGAAACTACTGGTGAAAGTTTGATTTGCGTGACTACCCGATATCTTCGAGAGTATTATTACTGTGGCTGTGCACGTTAAGGCGCCACCACACTGGATAGGTGAGGTACAACGGAGCTAGTAATGAGTCCTGGTCCCCTCGTACTGGCCGACCTGATTGCGGTTTATAGACGGTATTCCGCAATGATCAAGTCAAATGTTAGGACGGTCCCCAATCTCCGCCTTATACCCTACTGCACTTGTCACGCACATAACATAGTTACAATTATCGCTGAGAGAAATCAAGTGAGAACACCAATGACAATGATTACTATTGTTAACGTGTGTCATTGTACCTGTAGATAGGTGAGATTATAAAGAACAGTAGGGTCGTTGGTGTTGTGCATGATAGATGAAAGAAAGGTGATGGTGTAGCCCGATGCCGCCCCGTTCTTACCTATCAGAAATCAAATGAACTGCCAGTTTAGTGTGCTCATTCGTTGGTTACTATCGTGTGTTTCTGCTTTATTTTAACTGCAGAGATGTTATGCGTTCATCCTACACCCCAGACACCCAGAACTTGGGGTTTAAGGTGATGTTCTCCTCACTCCCGAGCTGACTGCTGTGTCCACGTAAGCGGGTCATAAAGTTCCCCTTCACATGTAAAGGTAGCCACGTGGTGGCCGGGAAACAGTCCGCGGGCCGGACCGCAGGGATTTCATCGAAGTGGCGCTGCACACACACGGGGCGTTAAAATCCTCAAGGGTTTCTCAGTCTCAGAGTTGGCTTCACGCGTGTGTGCACGCGTTGGCTGCTGTTACTATTTTCTTTATTGAATCTGTCACAGTGCTACCTCTCTCTAAGTTACCTAGTAAAACTTGAAGCAGCCTTTTTCTGTAGTTCCATATCTTCATAAAAGCTTCCTATCATATTTTAAAAATTGCCTCGGTTAACCAGGCGGCTCGGATAATCGGAACTCGGATAACCGGACTTTTACTGTAATTGATTTATTCCCATTCGTAAATACATCAACAACATAAAATTAAGTTTAAATGACATAAAATCTACTTAAAATAATATTAGTTTAAAATCATGTTGTCATTAATATAGTTGATCATTTGATGTAATCTCAAATTCAAATCACATGACATCATTTGCATTATAATTTTATAGAACAAATGCTGTTGTGTCGTTGATTTGAGGTAATCTATCAAAATCTGCTGGTGGTTTATAATGATCCTGCGGGTGTTGCTTGAAAAGGTTGTGGGCTGAGACTTTCGATGAGGTTCCTGGATTAAAAAAAAAAAAAAAAAAAAAACCCGAACTGCTGCCTGCAGAATAGTACAGGCCAGAAGTAGGTAACCGTTGCTCACTGTAAGACATTCCTAAACAGCCCATTTCGACTTGAAACAGGGTGTCTGTCATTAATTATTTTTTCTGCTATTAGCATTTGATTGGTCGGAAGGCCATGTAATTTTATGGCAACGGTTTTGCTAACAACGTCAAAGTGATCTTCTTGCAGCCGTTTTTTTTTTATAATGTTCTTCAGCACATCACTTCGCAAAGATTCATTTGCTGATGGTTTAATGTCGCTGATTTTTTTTTTAGTATTGATTCTTTTTATTCTTTATTTTTTTGCATTTAGTTCATTCTCCTTCAATATTTATGCCAGCTTGGCGTAGGTAGCTTCTCGTTTGTTTGTGTCGTTGTATTCCTGGTACTTCAATTCCTATAGACAGGGCTCACTATCATACATATTTATAAACACGGAACATCAGAAACAAAACAGAAAAAAAAATCGCAACACATGCAGGCACTCGCAAGAAATCCTCGAAGGTCGACTGACCGCAGGACACACGCTGAGATTCTCACCCTCCCTCCCGGCCTTCGAGGAAATAAGAATTTTTTTTCGGTGAGGATTTGGCCGCACTGGGGTGCGGCCACGGCCTCAAGGAAGTGCCCACACACGTGGCGGGATCCCGCAAGGCCGTGACCATTCCATCCAAATCCCGTGGGTTTCCCGCACGTGTGTGGCGGCCTTAAGGGTAAGGGCAGTGTAGTGGGGATAGAGAAGAGTGACCTTGAGTCGCCTTTCGAAACTCGACGGACTATAGGTCTTCTGAACACAGTTCGGCTATTGGGATACGTGCATCACCATATCTCATACCCTGTTAACCTAATACCAGATTGAGAAAATTTGTTGTACTACTGAGACTCGAAACACTTAATTCCGTGCAGAAAGCAACGCAATAGGTAAGCCTATACTACTAGTACATATACAAAAAAAATATAAAAATGTACTGCTTATTAGAATGATTAATTGTGAAATGAAACTTGAGAGTATTTGATGGGATGCGTATGAAAATGGTTATACGGCGCGTGGTAGGTGACCGGTAAAGCTCTGGCCTCACATTCGAGAGGACGTGGGTTCGAATCCCCGCCCGGGCATCCAGATTTTGGTTTTCCATGGTTCCCCAAATCACTCCAGGCGAATGCTAGGATGTTTCCTTAAAAAAGGGCATGGCCGAAATCCTTCCCATTCCTTGCCGCTCATCCTTTCCCACCTCTAATGACAAGGCGTAAAGCCATAAGCCAAAAAAAAATTGTTATCTTGTATGAGACTGAGAATTACACGTTGCGTTTGACGTCAAACGTCTCCACCTGTCCTGTTATCACCACTTACAATCTCTGACGCAAATATTACCTGAAGTGGCAGCCCTAACATTGCGTCATTATATGAAACGAGGGGCATTTAACAATAACAATGCCTAACGTAATTAAACTTATTTTGTGTAAGTTTTTAAATATCCACATTTAGTTTCATCTGATCCCCAAATATTTTGTAACAGCCTTCGTGCACTTCCTGTAAAACGAAGAACAGTACGACATTATTGAGTCTTGGAAAATATCAATAGTTTGTGTTATATTATCGGTAAGAAGATTGCAACAAATATGATATTAACAGTTCATAAGTTTCTTGTAATAAAGCCTCTAGTAACTGTGAAAAAGTTCGCAAATGATCGTTAAAATTGTTTCATATTTAAAAGTATGACAAGAAAAGCGTCAAATCAAAATCACACATTTAGATTCCAATTTCATTTTCCAAGATGAACAAAAAATTTGTTTCGTTGTTTAAAAAGCGGCCTCATATGAGTTTTAAACATCTTAGTAAATACTGATTTAGTTAGTGTTTTATAACCTTACGATAAGTTTTACTCTTTAGCTCACTATTCTTTTTTATATACTAGTACAAGGGATGCTGTACAATCAACCGAACGCCTCCTGATATCCTTCCACAAAGATTTCGTATCCAAACCATCAATAATTTGTTGGTGGATTATTAACCAAGATCGTTATAACAATTATTTTGTACTGCATTGCACACGTAATGTTTACTTCTCTGAGAAAGTATATAACCATTATATCAACTGTATCAGTGCCAATCTTTATTATTGTTCAAAAGGATAACATATAACAAAGAATTGTTGACTTTTCCAATTTTCTCTTTTCTAATACTGTAGCCATTTTTTTATCAGAACTTTATTATTAGTAGTACATCTGCATGTGTTTATTTTAGCCACGCAATCGAATTCAGACCGCAGATCTGTTTTCAATTTAAAATTAATGGCTTGGAACTCTTATTTAGTGTAATTTACGATTTTCTCAAAGGCAATATTACGCACACACTGTTCCCTGCAGGCCCGCATTTAGGATCTGTAGGTCCCTAGGCTACACCTGTGGTACGGGCCCTTTAGGGTGTGTAGGCCTCTAGGCTATAAATATAGTGCGGGCCTATATATATATCGACTAATTATTATTAAATTAATAAACCTTTTAATGAAAAATATTGAATAATGTAATTATAGTAAAAAATATACGAGGATATCTTACGGAAGAATCAAAAGTTCGAAACGCGCTTTCCGTATTGTTTCCGAGACTGAAGCTTACAAGGTTAGCAGCTGATGCTCGCACGTTCCGTTTTTCGATCGATCATCGATAGATTGTAGTTGTGTTGTTGCAGCCAAACACCATCGGTAAAAGTCCGCGGAATTACAAACTCAAAAGTTTAAATATCAATATGACACAAAAAATGCTCTAAAATTGATAACTTCTCCTCTCGACAGGTGTAAAAATCGTTACCCCACTAAGGTAGTAATTTTTTCATATTAAAATTAAAAAAAAACGATAAAAATGATTAAGATCACGAAAGCACGCAATTGGGAAAGATTAAAAACATAAATTGATTATTAACACACGCATGTCAACAAGAAGACAGCGACTATTATATTTTTATTTTTGCATGTGGTCCAGGCCCCTTTGTGGTGCAGGCCCCTAATCTACAACCTATGTAGCCTATGCCTAAATGCGGCCATGGGGCCTTGTATACTAACTAAAAGTTTGAAGATTCCTTCCATTCATCAGTCGTTCATTACATTGTTTAATTCTATAATGCCACTTCCATAATCCAGTGTATTATTGTCTTTTTTTTTTTTTTTTGTAACAGTTTAACGTCCCTTTTTAACAACGTGGTCTTTAGAGACGGGAAAGGATGGGGGCAAGGAATGGGAAGGAATTCGGCCATGGCCTTTTGAAGGAAGCATCCCGGCATTCACCTGGAGTGATTTGGGGAAACCATGGAAAACCCAAATCTGGATGCCCGGACGGGGATTCGAACCGCCGTCCTCCCGAATGCGAGGCCAGAACGCTATCCGTTACACCACCACGCTCGGTGTATTATTGTCGTTGTTATCGGCCGTTCTAGCCATCATGAACTTGAGTAAAACATTAAGTGACGTCAATACATATCACGCTACTCACCTCTTTATTCTATGGATTATTATTCGTCAGTCTCCTTCTTGCTAATACTATAACGATACTCATTGCCAACTGACATAGGGACAACAGTTCTTTAAGTTTGTGGCGAACACAAACAAAACCTTTTCTACACGCGAAATGTGACACAACCGCAACAAATATTCCCCGATTAGTCAGAATTTACATTTATTACGTGTACTAACATAAACTCAGACAAAAATCTTACAATAATACATGCAATTGAGCAACGTTAATGTTTAATGTGAAGAGCAAATAATTACGTGGATTATTCGACTGAATATGTAATCATGGTAGATAAAGTTGGTAATCAGAATTAAAGATCTCTCATCGCTCCTATCCTTGAATAGCTCATAACTGTTAACTTACTTAAGATACCACTTAAAATTGCACAAGATTAGTACTCATTATTAACTATAAGTGGACGTTTGTCTTTTTTGGCTGTTATGTGTAAGTAATTTGTGGGGGAAAAAAAATTTCGTCATATACGAATGTATTTTTTCGTCAAAGCGTACGATCTCCTCGTAACAATCAGAAATGAGCACCGAGCGTGGTGGGTGAGCGGTTAACGCTCTGGCCTAGCATTCGGGAGGACGCGGGTTCGAATCCCCGTCCAGGAATCCAGATTTGGGTTTTCCATGGTTTCCCCAAATCACTCCAGGCCAATGCCGCGATGCTTCCTTCAAAAATATCATGGCCGAATTCCTTCCCGTTCCTTGTCTCCAGTCCCATCCCGCCTCTAAATGACCACAACGTCGACGAACCGTAAAGCCATAAGTATAAAAAAAAATGAGCAGCGTTGATATAAGATACAAATTCAAGTAACTGGTTGTGATGGTTCTATGGATTTATTTAGTGAAGTAATGAGATCATTCAGGCTTTTTGCAGTAAGCTTAGTGGTTCACGTGCATGACGCAATATTGGAATCAGTGTGAGGAGAAAATATAGCATCAGAAGGTCTTTCGTGCAAGAACCGCCTTGTAGAGCCGGTCAAAAATTGCATCCGATGTAGAAACTTAGATAGAAAGTAAAAATACCGAAGGGGTATTCTTTCGCCTGTTGTCAGAGCAGTAGTGTATGCGCGTAGTCAGGGAGTCTTTCACAAGTTACCGAGCGTGGTGGGTGAGCTGTAACGCTGTGGCCTCGCATTCGGGAGGACGCAGGTTCGAATCCCCGTCCGGGCATCCATATTTGGGTTTTACATGGTTTCCCAAAATCACTCCAGTCGAATGCCGGGATGCTTCCTTTAAAAAGGCCATTGTCGTATGCCTCCTCGTTTCTTGTCCCTCAGTCCTTTCCTGCCTCTAATCACAAAGACGTCGACGAGGAGCAAAACCACAAGCAAAAGACGCAGGAGTGTTGAGCCATTTCATCATTTGTCAGCGAAGGGTCGTATGTGTTCAATCACTTTAAATTATTTAAAGTAGTAAAAGTGTGCGTATAGGGCTGTTTCTTGAGTTTGTCTAATGTACATTTTTGGCGGGGAGTAAACTTCATCTTACGCCAGATTGTTCGTAAGTGAGAATTTGCTAGAAATCACTCCTAGTTAGGTTGGTTCGTCCAGACAAAGTAATAGTTCCGTGATAGTGAGACCGAGAGAGATCATTAGTTAGTGATGCAAATGTACGAATATAGTTAGTCGGCACTTCTTAGATTCCATAAAACCTTAAATATTACAAGTATGTGTGTTGTACTTATCGCTTTGAAACATTCCCAAACGCGTGTTCGGAACTGTTAGGGATTTTTATTACTTGGAAACACATGTTAATTATCATCGCGCAATGTAAGAAGATATAAAGGTGCAATTAGGGAATATTCAATAACTTTTAAGGCAGCCTCGGTAGCGTAGGGGCTAGAGCGCTGGCTCCACGTGCCTAAAGTCGCCGGTTCGAGTCCGGCTGCGGGCATGGGTGTTTAAGTGTTGTGAGTGTAATGTCCGTCCTGTGGTGTGTCTGATTAACTGGAAACAATTTTTACTGGAGATACTGAAAGCAATGAGTGACATGATTACTATCGAGCTGGTTGTATGGCCTCAGATGCCGAAAGCCATTGGAAAAAAAAAGAACCTTTAAGAATTGTGAGGGTAACAAAGAGCTATAATTTTTAGAAGAAATGATTACCTGGAAAATACTGTTGTGGTGAAATATTCTGATGGAAACATATTATAATACATGTCAGTCAATGAGCTGCGGCATTAAAAATTAAGTGATGAAAAATTATATCTGACTAATCGTAATTTTGTATTAGATTTGAGATCCTTTCTGAAATTTTGTAAGTTACAGAGAAAGGTGGAAAGAGGTCATCGACTGAAGGTGGACGACATAGTTCATACTCACGTTACGTTAACGAGGTAAGGCATACGTGAGCACTGATTAAAAAACATAACAATATTCACGCACGGTTAAAGAGGTACTATTAGTAGGTGAGACTGTGATTATGGCTGTTTGGTAAGATATTGTGGCGTAAAGTTTCCCTTTCTGGAGTCCAAAGGCCATGTCCGAATTCCTTCCCGCACCTTGTGCCAGTCCTTTCCCTCCTCCAATGACCTCGTCGTCAAGAAGGCTTAAAATAAAATAAAAAATAAACTTCATTTCTGACAGAATTTACGTTGAGTGCGAGATTAGTATATAAAGTTCTTGGCAGTAATTCTTCTGGGTAATGACAAATTATATTTGTAAGCAGATAATAACGATAGCCAAACTACAAAGTTTTCCGATAGCATCGCATGTAACAACACCTCATGAACTCGCCAGCTTACGATTGTAGATGAAGCTACAGGATTTCTTCAAACGGCAAGTTCACAAGATAAGGTTATACCATGATAAAAAAAAAAGAGTTAAACTCGCACGATAAAGCGTGGGATCGGAGTAGGGTACAGCTCTATGCTAATTTCCTTGATTTTAATACAGAGGAGGTACTTTGGTCTGCATTATAATCTGACCAACTTAAATCAAGACATTCGTTGCACTCAATGTAAATTCTGGCAAAAATGATCAGTTTAATTTTTTTTATTTTTTTTATTTTACGCCTCGTCGACGTCGAGATCATTCGTGGTGAGAAAGGACTGAGACAAGGTACGGGAAGGAATTCGGACATGGCCTTTTGAAGGAACTCTAAACTCTGTTACCTCACTAATAACCTTATGATGTAATTATTAGAGATCCATATCATAAAAGTAGTCCGATCTACAGGTCTCGTAAAGTTTCAAACTGTTTACTTGATTCAGTATCATTGATTCTACTGCCGAGTGATAACTTTGCAGCACGAAGCATATCACGTAAATGATTACGGAAATTACAAAGATGTCAACTTCGAGTCAAAGGTGAGTAAAACATAGCATTCAAATTTATTATAAATCATTGATGGTGAATTGTAATTTTATTTTTTTTAATAAAAGCGATAAATTACATTTTTAGAACATAAAGGAAGCAATATTTCGCGTGGTCAATTTAGAAGATGGCTGGCAAGAGTTTCTTATACGTTGGGCTAGTCCTACCGGGTATAGTAGGCCAACAATTTAAGGTAATGGCGTACTTTACATACACAAGGAAGCTTTGCCAGCGGTGAGGGTTGGGTTAAGGTCCTTCGAATATCCCAGCTAAGGTCGGGATTCGAACTGGGGACTTTAGTCAGACGCCTTAATCACTCAGCAACCAGACCGCTAGTGAAAGCTATTTTTACTGATTAAACAGCTGGTTGCTGTTCCGTCTTGTATGTAGAATCATACACTTCTGCTGCATTTGCATTATTTCTATTTTCCTGCCTGGCACGCGTCCTTTAGTAACTAGTATCATGGTATGTCATTCTGTACTCCTTTCCATTGTCGTTTTTTATGGTCATATTAGTGAGGACACTTGAGCAATTAAAGCATGTGAAAGGACTGTCTCATGAACATTCCTTAATGCTTTGCTTACCATAGCATTGGTTTCTGCTGCGAAAAGAGCGCATATAAAGTAATAAAATTATAGCACTGAAGGCAAATAGAGTTTAATGGAATCTTCATTCCGTTCATTCTAACATTAACTGGCCTTTTCTTTGCTTCTACTGTAACTGTTCAGACGGGTAGTCCACACTTTTCACCAGCGGCACGCTCAGATAATCGGTAGTAGAATATTTTTACTGAAAGTACCGCACATAATATCCAGCAAAAATTTATCATAGCTCGGAGAGTATTCTTGTGGAAATTACCGGTATTTAACATTAAACAACAGTAAATGAGTCTGTCCCTAGCAAACGTGTAAGAACATTGTGTTGTTGCGCATCTAAGCCACGATGTTTTTCTCGACAATAATGTACATTTAAAGTAATTTTAGCCATCGTGAAAGTTGCTAGTTCTTTATTAATATTTGTTCCAACGTTGAATTATTGAGAAAGATGTTTGTAGCATTGCCACTTTGCTGCCGTGAAATCTTCCCAAGTCCTATCGGATGCTGTCTATCTGGATTTTTATCTACGTCTCAACAAATATCTCATGCTTGTGACTCAGCGCTTCTGTGTTTCTATTGTTACTTACATCATCTTTCAGCAGCCTTTCGGAGAAGTCAGAAGTTGTCATGGACGTGTATACTGTAGCGTCTGGTTTTTAAGACGTTATTAATATTAAAAAAGTGATGAGATGCATTAATTAATAAGTTAATTTGCAAAATTAACCCCAGGTAGGCGCCAAGAATGGAAGTGTTCTCTATCCGAGAGAAGCTACATTCCAATTCTGAAATACTTTTTATCAAAGTAATTGTACTTTTGAAATTACCTTTAAAACACATATCTTCATCTATTCAAATGATATACTGATACATTGGAAAGGAAGTTATTGAAAGCAGGGTTTACAACACCTATTATTTTCTTTGAATTTAAAATTGATTGCTTTATTGAACAGAACTGAATATTTAAGGAAGTTACAATATTAAGCGTTTATTGGGCAATTCAGAACATGATTCAAAATTCAAATCTCAGAGCGTTGCCTAGGGTTGAATAACTTAAGAGTGTCTATACATCGCCGGAGTTCTTTACCGTAGCAGATGAGTTACGGAGAAAACAGACGGACCCTGTTGATCAGCTGGGCGCGAGGCCGGTGATGGCTGCCTCAGGTAGATACGGCTGGTCCCTCGAGAATTCGGCCTGGCGAGCTCTGTCCCCAGTCGAGGTCAACTCCCTTTCCGACCAGAAAACACAGTCTCCCGGGATGCGCCGCTGTGGGTTGTACGCCGGCCAGAAACAGAATGTCTTCTTCCTCGCTTGCTGGCCCCGTCGAAGACTTCCAGGCTCCGGTGTTTTAGCTAGCCCGCGAAATTCCAGCCAATGGGAGCGTTTGGCGGGGCGTCTTCGATCTCCATTGGCACTCCTCATGCAACATACAATTTATAGTTTATAAAAGTTCTTAACACACTGTTTGATTCGCTGGTTCCCAACAGAGGCGTTCCGCAACCTGACTTCTTCTCGGAAGTTTTCAACTTTCTACTCTACCAGGAAACAGTCTTTCGGCGAAGGTCCAATTAAATGCATGAAGCTTTTAGCTTTACGGCCTGCCATAAATCGTTCGACCTTTCAGCGCAGGTAGGAGTCACCTGACCCTTGCTGGGGAATGACAAAGAAACGTGGAATGTTTCGGCCCGGCCCGAAACTGGCTAATTCACACGCACAAATTTCCCGTCACCAAGGGGACATTACAATACGTAAGTATATCTTATTCCGCAACCAGCATTCCTTGATCACTAGCTGTTGTTTCATTTGATAAAATCCTGACTGTATTTTCTTTAACTTCATCCATTTCACAGATTCTATAACAATTCAGGTGCCGACCCCGGCAGCGTAGGGGTAGCGTGCTTGTTTCGCGTTGCAAGGGTCGCCGGTTCGAGTCCGGCCGAGGGCATCGGTGGTTTTAATTAAGTGTTGTGTTCGTCTTGTGTCGTCCTTATAAAAGAGAGAAAACAATCACACTTGGATGAAATCTATACACTGTAAAAACGAAAAAAACACATTGAGCTGGCTGAATGGCTAACATGGCCGAATGCCATTTTAAATAAAAAAAATAACAATTCAGATGGCTGTGTTTATATATCTCCAGCGCGTAAGTTTGGTAATAATGGTCAAATTTTTCGCCGCTACATTGCCCAATACACATCATACACAAATAGACGGGGTGTATGTGTAAATATAAACTTTAACTCGTAAAATTATGGAAGGAAAATAAATTATTATTTCGTACGGTCTCTCGAGGTACATCAATGTTTCCTATACGACGTCTAGGGTTGAAATTAGTATGTCTTAGTTGCCTCGTAATTAACAAATTGTCTCATAAATCAGCAATAAAGTTCAAATGATTGAATACGACATAGTTCCTCACCGAAATAACAAATGAAATTAAAGCTCAGTCAGACTTTTTAGGACATCAGTTATTGATCTGATTACACCGAGTGTGGTGCGTGATCTGTTAACGCTCTGGCCTCGCATTCGGGAGAACACCGATTCGAATCCCTGTCCGGGCATCCAGATCTGGGATTTCCCTGGTTTTCCCAAATCACTCCAGGCGAATACCGGTATGCTTTCGTCAAAAGGCCATGGCCGAATTCCTTCCCATTCCTTTTCCCTCCTCTAATAACTTCGACGTCGACGTCTATGAAGCGTAATGCCATAAGGGAAAATTTGATCTGATTACATTCTAATATTTCAGTTTCAAAACCCTTAATCTAGGATGTTTTATGTAAGTTCTTGGCGAAGTCTCTGAATTATAGGTGATACTTTGTGGTGATGTGTAGCTAAAATCAATAGTATGATAACATCAGGGACCGATAAGGTTCCGTATACAGCCTTCCAAATATAGATTTCTATGAAATTCCAGAATTACTACCGACTAATGCTGGGATAGTTCCTTAATATATGGAAATCAGTTGTTTTCCGAATTTAATGAATACGGTCTCGACGAGCCGTTATATCGAAATACAGTAATTGCAACAAAAAGGGGACGTACAGAATATATACTTTCCTATTCAAATTCATTGAGCAACCAATGGATTTTATTGGTACACCACAGCTGTAATGATCCACTTAATAAAAAAAAAAATTTTTGAAGATTTTACATACAGAATATTAATAATGTAACATTTAAGATAATTATTATGAATTATTTATTTATTTAACGTATGGCAACAATCTCATCATAGCAGACCTAAAAACTAAACATAAGAAATTTATAGCTTTCGATCACGATTTTGTACATAGGTTATCACACTGAAGTGCGAAATGTCATGGGATACCTGCTAATATAGTGTGGGACCTCCTTTGCCTGACAGTCATTGACTCAACAAGTCGTCTGAAGTCCCCTGAAGAAATATTCCACAATGCTACCCCTACAGCAGTCCATAACTGCGAACGTGTTGCCGGTGCAGAACGAGGTGCACCTATCATGTCCCAGATATATTCGACTGGATTCATGTCTGTCTATCTAAGATGCCAAATCATTCGCTGGAATTCTCCACAACGTTCCTCAAACAATTCTTAACAATTTCCGCTATGTGACATGACGCACTGTTGTCCTGAAAAGTCCATCCTTCTTTGGGATCATGAAATATATATATATATTTGCTTATGGTTTTACGCCTCGTTTTCGTCGTTAAAGGCGGGAAACGATGGGGAGAAGGAAAGGGAAGGAATTTTGGCCATGACATTTTGAAGGAAGCATCCCGGCATTCGTCTGGAATGATTTGGGGAAATCGTGGAAAATCCAAATCTGAATGCCCGGACGGGGATTCGATCTCCCATACTCCCGAATGCGAGGCTAGACCGTTCCCACTCACACACCACGCTCGGTGGGAACATGAAGGCCATGCATGACTGCATATGGTCTCCAATTAGCTGAACCTATTTCCATCAATGGTCTGTTCAGTTTGATCAGAGGTTCCAGTCCATACCAGGATGGAGTCACCACTAGCTTGCAAAGTACTTTCTTGACTACCTGGGTCCATGACCTCGTGGATTATGCACCACACTCGAACCCTACCATCAGCTCTCACCAACTGGAATCGTTACTCATCTGATCAAGTAACCTTTTTCCAGTCATTTAGGCTGCAACCGACATGCTCAAGAGCCCAAGAGAGACGCCTTAGCCGATGGCATTTTGTTAACAAAGGCAGTCTCGTCGATCTTCCCCTGCCCCTTCCCATCTACGCCAGATTTTCGCTTCACTGTCCGCACGTTCCATATTGATTTTTTTTTTTTAACAGTTTAACGTCCCTTTTTAACAACGTGGTCTTTAGAGACGGGAAAGGATGAGGGCAAGGAATGGGAAGGAATTCGGCCATGGTCTTTTTGAAGGAAGCATCCCGGCATTCACCTGGAGTGATTTGGGGAAACCATGGAAAACCCAAATCTGGATGCCCGGACGGGGATTCGAACCGCCGTCCTCCCGAATGCGAGGCCAGAACGCTATCCGTTACACCACCACGCTCGGTTTCCATATTGAGTGTTGTTATTCTTCTACGCAGTGTTGCCCATCTGTAACACGACGCAAATGTCACTGGTCTCCTTCATTAAGTAGACATGGTTTGCCACTGCGTTGTCCATGGCGAGAGTAGTGACGGAAATTATATATTCATGGCATACTCTTGATACGGTGGATTGAAGAATGTCGAATTCAAGAACAATTTCGATAATATTCAAATTAAGGAGCATTGCGCGGAACGCAAAGCTTGTGAGATGCCTGGGCACAACTGAACAAGCCTTTTGGGAACAAGAACACAGAAGCGTTGTGCCCAGAAATATGTGAACAGTCATGTCCCGTCCACCGACTACAAGTGCTGGTTTTGGCGTAGGCTTGAATGGAAAGCAATAAACCTATTCCCTCTATTCTCGGAAATTCAGACAAGGTTGTGTAACAAAGGTGACTTGGGTTCACAAAGGAGGAACACAGACGCCAAACATTAGGTTAAATTTTTTTGTCCATTCCGAGAAACTGTTTTAGAGACCCCCCCCCCAAATCCGTGAAAAGAATCGAGTAACTGAGACATTAGTAACGAAGTGCGCAAATAGCCACGCTGGATTGTTTTAACAACAAATTTATATGCAATGTTTCTCAGTTCCCAGGACCTTTTGCATACGAGGTGATGCTTGAGCGATTCCTTGATTGATAGCTCAGTCCCTTCTCCGTGGACTACGGAAAGTTCGTAGCGGCGTGGAAGGACGACGCGACGAGCGAGATCAGGGACTTGACTGTCGACACAGCAACCTGGTTTCTTCCAGATACGAGGACGTCAGCTGGAGTTCGTGCAATTTGCTGCCTATGCTTCAGGAGGTATGCTGGTCGTGACGAAAAGATGACAAAACATTGGCCGTCCCAGCTGACAGCGATTATGAGGTAATACACGCCGCAAAAAACACTGCAGACCATAGGACCTTCACACTTCATTTGATTGGCAATGATACCAAAAGTAGCTCTTACTCTACTGACCTATTAATCCATGAGTAGCCATTATTTTTTAACGCCTTGTCGACGGCTGAGGTCCTTAAAGGCGGGATGGGATTGGGACAAAAAACGGGAAGGAATTTGGCCATGGACTTTTTAAAGGAAGCATCCCGGCATTCGCATGGAGTGATTTGGAGAAACCATGGAAAACCCAAATCTGGATGCCCGGACGGGGATTCGAACCCGCGTCCTCCCGAATGCGAGCCACAACGTTAACCGTTCACCCACCACGCTCGGTATGAGTAGCCGAGACTTAATCGTTGTTTAATATCAGTAAACTGTCTTTTGAGTTGTCGAAATTAAACTAAATAAAGCCCTGAGCTATTTTTTCTAAATTATATTAGCTTTTTTCCAGTGTTCTTCTTAGAACAATTATCCTTTCATATCAATTTTGATAGTATTAATAAGTCCATTAAGAAGGAATTCCTTGATTAATATCAGTTACCTGCATAAGACAAACTACCATCTTCTTGGATATTCTCTGATTTAAGGGAATTGTAGTGTGTTTGTATCCAAGGAAGTTGGTGAATGTTTAATACATTCTGACAACATTATCGGCACACATCGTGCTTATCTCTCTTCGCCTGCTAGAGTAAGCTATGTGGTATTCTAAGTGCAGTAATTAATCAAAACCTGGCCTTGATATATGTCAAAAGAATCGATAAGGTGCGTTGTTTCCTGAAAATCACCTTAGGGAGACTCCTAATACGTTGTAAACATAAGGTACGTCAAATGGAACAAAGAATTTTGTGGAGACCACTTCGTAGGTGACATGTTTTCAGTAATATTTTTTTCAGCTGTTCTAAATGTTCTATTAATTTTCCAGTGGAGGGTAAGTAACTAAACAAAAAAACAAGGATATTGATTTTATTAATCAATTTCCTCGAATTCTATGTTTCCTCCTATTATCTACACTGATAAACAAAACATTATGACCACCTGCTTATTAGTGTATTGGTCCATCTTTTGAGCGCAATGCAGCAGCGATTCGAAGTGTTGTGGATTCGAAAAGTCCTTGTTAGGTTTCCGGAGTTGTCTGGCACCAGATGTCTACCCACAGGTCACGCAAATCCCTTAAATTACGGACCGGTGGTTTGTGGGCGCGGCATTTTGGAACGAGCATCTCGGAAATGGCGAGACTGGCCGGCTGTTCACGTGCTACTGTAGTGAGCATCAATACAGAGTGGCTGAAAGACGATTAAACCACGATTGGGCGACAAGGTGATTGACGTCCACGCTTCATCACATAACGTGGAGGCTTGCCCGCACTGTAAAGCGGGATAGGCGTCGATCTGTGGCAGATCTGACAGCAGAGTACAATGCTGGTGCAGGCACAAGTGTTTCGGAGCACACTCTGCTGTCAAATCTGCCACAGATCGCCGGCTATCCCGCTTTACAGAGCGGGAAAGCCTCGGACCTCCATGTTCTGTGATGAGGCATGGACGTCAACCATTTTTTGTGCCCAGTCGTGGTTTCACCGTCCTTCAACCAATCTGCATAGATGATCTCTACAGTAGCACGTGAACCGCCGACCAGCCTAACCGTCTCAGAGATGCTACTTCCCAAATACTGCACCCACAAACCACCTACCCGTAATTTAAGGGAATTACGTGACCTGTACCTAGACATTTGGTGCCAGACAACTCCGAAAACCTAGCAAGGACATTTCGAATCCATGCCACACCAAATCGCTGCTGTATTGTGCTCCAAAGATGGACCAACACACTAATAAGCAGGTGGTTAAAATAGTTTCGTTGTCAGTGTAGTTTATATGTTCAAATAATCGTAAATGTTTATAGGCCCCAAGTTCAGATTTTAACAAAATACTGTACAGTCTAGCGTTGAGCTCGGGCTGTAAGTAATTTCACTCACATATGTGTTATCAATGTATATATGGATTTGTTCAGCCAACAAAGGTCGGGAGGTGATTCAGCAACTAAGTATAATACTTCACAACCCAGCACTTCTTCTCAGATTGCTGCAAGAGCCCATAGCAGAATCAACCTGGTTGATTCACGAAAAAACATATTACTATCTGTGACAGTACAGCTGAAAGCCCTAATAGTTTTCGTGCCAGACATTGTTCTCTTCATGTCATATGATCGTCTAATCGAACATTCGTTTGTACAGTCATGATTGTTAAAGAAATCTAAATATGTATCCGCCATCAGAATCCAAGATTGTAAAGGGTAACAACAATTATATTGTACCGGATATTTTCATGAACAGTCACTATTGCAAGTAGTTTTGAATACGGGTAAACAGTTAAGCTGTTCGTATTGCTGCTGTTTGTGGTTATATTGTTATATTGCACACTTGCTTCTCAGTGCAGTTTTGCTATGAATAGTTAATTACATATTTTACTAGTAGCATTAGCGATGTTAAATGACTGTAGTAGAATGAATCATTCAAACTTAATGTAGCTGTCAGTAATCAAAACGCTTCACACACACACACACACACACACACACACAATATTGTAATTTGATAACTATGTTCCAATGACAATTCTACCACCTTCCTCAAAAAAAAAAAAAAAAAAAAAAAAAAAATGCTTTTCACACTACAGATCATGAAGTTGTAGTTTCTTTAAGGGATCTCAAGAGATACTGCCATTCTTTCAGTTATATTAGGAGCATTAGAAGCAGCAGTGACTCTCTTAGGAGTCTTGTGTAACTGAGCTAAATAAATTTATCTTTTCCAGAAACTTAGTACTTTGATTTAAAACGCTTAAAGAAATCAGGAATAGTACTTTTTAAGTACAAGTGAGTAAAAAATTAAATATGGACTCGACTCCCCTCTCCTATGAATATATGCCTCGTCATCTACTACTCTTGATAATCATAACTAGGCGCATAAACATTTTAGAAGCTTGGCGTTTAGTGGTCCAAGTAACACTCTTGCTCTCGCGGTAAAGAAATAAAAAATCACCTGTAAGTGGAGATTAATCCATAATTATTAATGTCATGAATATGAAACTGCAATGGGAAAGCAAATACAAGACGACCGCAACACTTAATTAAAACCATACATGCTCTCTGCAGGACTCCAACCGAACAACTTCAGCATACTACGATCTGCTCCACCGGGGGTCATCTTCAGATTATGGGACAGAAACTATTCTTGCCAGTATTACTAATTTTCATCTGGCATTCATAAGCAAACATTGGTGTGCTTATACTGATTTTAAATTTTGTTAAAATGGAAAATGACATAGCAAAAAACTTTTGGCTTAAAACATTTCTTATAGAGTGATACTGTCCAATAACGGAAATTTCTGGAAAGCAAATTTTGCACGATTTCCATACATTTCATATACGAGGGGTGATCAGAAATTAAGGTTGAAAGGACTATATTTCTTGAGTGTCGTCCGTTATAGAGAAATTAGTAGTGTGTGGTAATTCTAAGACATGCGGTTGGCAACTGTGCAGAATTTCAGCCACCCGCCACTTACAGCGCTAGATGTAGGTAAACACAATGGCGACTCGTTTGGAAAACTGGTCTCGCGAAGAAGTGCGCTCAGTTATTCGATTTCTGTGGGCGAAACGTTTAACCGCGGCTGAAATTGACCGGCAGCGGCTAGTGGTTTATGGAGAGGCTGTATTGTCTCGTCAGCATATCGCAGAATAGTGTCGAAAGTTTGCTGCCGGTAGAGAAAACGTCACCGACAAGGATCGCAGTTGAAGCGGTTTTGCTGGGACACCATCGATGTCTGGATATCGTTCCAAGCGACTTTCATTTTTCTTCCTCACTTGAAGGAACACCTAAGAGGCCAACAATGTGCTTTAGACAACGAGGTGAAACACTTCGCGACAACGTGGCTGAACATTCAACGACAGGATATTTACCTGGAGGGAATATTCAAACTCATCCCAGGAAGGGACAAGTGCCTAAACAAATATGGAGACTATGTCGGAAACTAACGTAACGTATGTACTATCAGTTGGCTCTATTGGTCATATGAAATAAAATGTACACATTTTAAAATCTTGAGCATAACTGCGTGTCAGCAACGGTAAAATTTTATTTTTATATATTAGCATAAAGCCACGAAAACGCCACCAGTTGCTTAAATGTTTTTATTCTTTAAAACTTTACTGCAGTTTCGACAAATACATGTTTGTTTTCTTCAGAAGTATGACACCTGTTTGAACAATTTTTAGCTTAGTGTCCTTGTATTTCCATGCAGCTTTGGATACATAGAAGAAGAAGACAAACATGTATTTGTCCAAACTGCAGTAAAGTTTTAAAGAATAAAAACTTTTAAGCAACTGGTGGCGTTTTCGTGGCTTTATGCTAATATAATAAAATGTACACGTTTCGCTACAGGCTTTGTAACCTTTGTTTCTGATCATCCCTAGTACAATAGAATTAGGGCACGGTATTGTAATAACCATACGTATTTTTCACAATAAATTGTTTCATCATAGTTTCCGCATTGGGAGACATTTTGAATAACCCTCTTTCTTTCATTTGTTTGTCATAGAATTAATCCTAAGAATCATGTATGTATCAATTGCTGTAAATATTCATTTTATCAAGGGCAAAAGGATATTCTCAAACGAAAAATCTTTTACATGTGAATATGAATTTATTCTGCCCTCACGGTCGATAGATTTGATATTAGTAACATCTATCAAATATCAATAACATCCACCATTTTATTTTAATTGTATTGGAATAGATATTAAAGGGTTTTAAAATTCCAAATAAAAATTACTTATTTATTCCCAAATTAGCATAAAATAGTATTATTTTACAATTAATTGACATAGAACACAAATAACACACGAGACACACTTTTAAATATCAAATACATACAAAAACATTGTTAAAATCAGTAACTATCATATACGAAAGTTACATCCTTTTAAGTCCAGTAAGCAAATAAAAAGAATTAATCAACGCGATATGACGAGGTTTTACAATGTTCAAGGAGATTTGGAGCCTACAGACGGCGCTTAAAGATTCACAACGGACAACAACTCGTGCGCTGCGATTATTGGTAGAGCACATTACTAATAATTCTGCTTATTTACTTGATCCGCATATTTCAGGTTGCTCGTCTAGAGTTTAATGTGAAAGGCTCCATTGAAAACGAGAATTACCTTCGGAGACCTGTCTTCCGAGAATTTTTGGCTCGGCTCCCCATTCTCATTGATATTGCCAGTGATGCACTTCTCCTCTCTGCACGATAGAAACGTACAATTAATATTTCACCAGAAGATGGCGACAGAGGTTTCGACCGCCGAAATATCATGCGAAAACAATGCTTACTCGGCTAGTCACCCGAGGAGAGTATACTAATTCTCATCGATGAGAGAAACTTCGATCTTATATACAGTTATTACTCTTCATGTTCGAGCATAAAATTGATATGCTCGTCGTGTGTGGAGGCTTAGCCACCGTTTGGTAGACAAGTGTCCACCTCGTTGACTGTACGGAATTTCATGGGACATAAATCACTCTGCACTCACCACAAAACATAGAATACTTCATCTAATCAGTAGTGGCCTGGTGGCTCAGTGATTAAGGTGTCTGAACGGAGCTCGAAAGATTGCCGGATCGAATCCCTGTTCCGTCGGGGATTTTCATAAGCCCTTAACCCGACCTTCACCTCTGGCACAGCTTGCTGTGTAATGTGAAGTACGCCGGAACGCTTCCGTGGTTCGGATTCCGCGTTGAATTGTAGGTCCCCTGTACCCGGTAGGATTGCCGAGTTAGTTTAAGGCGGCTATGACAAGGGCGGAGTGCGCAGCCAATAGAAACCCTAATATATGAGTGGAGACTTTCCCGGCGTACTGTTGAAATGAAATCTTCACAGGAGTTCAGCCGGATAGCGTCGTAAAATGACAACGTTTCGACAACAGACTCTGTTGTCTTCATCAGGTCTATTGCTACCGATATAGCTACCTGATTTACAGTGAAGATTTCATTTCAATAGAAACCCAGTCACCAGGTCATTACGACTACACGGAATTATTATTATTATCTAAACAGTTATGGCATTTTCCTATTTCCAAAACCTTCTTATTCAATCCTCTATTCCTCTTCTCGTCCCTCCACGTCGTGTATTTTTAGAATTCCTCTGAATTCAGAGTTTCCTCCATTGACTGTCCAGTCACTCTGATTTTTAGTGTGTGATTTGCGTTTTCAAACTAAATTTTCCGTGTCATAGATCAAGCCTTTTCACCATTGGGATTCTGTTCTGGCAAACTCTATGAATTTGGCTCCACGAGAGCTCCTCACTTCCGGTCTATGAGTTGTGAATACACAACTTGAGAAGGACAAGTCCCCGCGTCTTGTGGTTAACTGGCATTTGCCCTTGTATGCAGACTTTCCTTGTGGTTTGCTGGCATTTGCCGTTGTATGCAGACTTTCCTTGTGGTTAGCTGGCATTTGCCCTTGTATGCAGACTTTCCTTGTGGTTAGCTGGCATTTGCCCTTGTATGCAGACTTTCCTTGTGGTTTGCTGGCATTTGCCCTTGTATGCAGACTTTCCTTGTGGTTAGCTGGCATTTGCCCTTGTATGCAAACTTTCCTTGTGGTTAGCTGGCATTTGCCCTTGTATGCAGACTTTCCTTGTGGTTAGCTAGCATTTGCCCTTGTATGCAGACTTTCCTTGTGGTTAGCTGGCATTTGCCCTTGTATGCAGACTTTCCTTGTGGTTAGCTGGCATTTGCCCTTGTATGCAGACTTTCCTTGTGGTTAGCTGGCATTTACCCTTGTATGCAGACTTTCCTTGTGGTTTGCTGGCATTTGACCATGTATGCAGACTTTCCTTGTGGTTAGCAGGCATTTGCCCTTGTATGCAGACTTTCCTTGTGGTTTGCTGGCATTTGACCATGTATGCAGACTTTCCTTGTGGTTAGCTGGCATTTGCCCTTGTATGCAGACTTTCCTTGTGGTTAGCTGGCATTTGCCCTTGTATGCAAACTTTCCTTGTGGTTAGCTGGCATTTGCCCTTGTATGCAGACTTTCCTTGTGGTTAGCTGGCATTGCCCTTGTATGCAGAGTTTCCTTGTGGTTAGCTGGCATTTGCCCTTGTATGCAGACTTTCCTTGTGGTTAGCTGGCATTTGTCCTTGTATGCAGACTTTCCTTGTGGTTAGCTGGCATTTGCCCTTGTATGCAGACTTTCCTTGTGGTTAGCTGGCATTTGCCCTTGTATGCACTTTCCTTGTGGTTAGCTGGCATTTGCCCTTGTATGCACTTTCCTTGTGGTTAGCTGGCATTTGCCCTTGTATGCAGACTTTCCTTGTGGTTAGCTGACATTTGCCCTTGTATGCAGACTTTCCTTGTGGTTAGCTGGCATTTGCCCTTGTATGCAGACTTTCCTTGTGGTTAGCTGGCATTTGCCCTTGTATGCAGACTTTCCCTGGCCCTAGGATATATTATGGTGGCTTCCCACGGCCCGTGGTTTGTAGGCCGCGTCATGCAGCCGAATTGTGCGGATCAGCTACCGCCACAGGATAGCCTTCTCCCTCGCAGCCACCTCCCCACCAAGTTGCCTATTATCTTTTCAGCTACGCGGGCGTTTGATGTTTACCGATTGGGCGACGGACAGAGGCAGAGACTGCTCCCTACCCAGGCCCGCTGTTGATTGCTGGAGCACGGGCCGTGGGAAGCCAAATTTACGAGGATCGTTCAAGAAAATTCCAGTGCGCAATTGGAACAATTGTCTTTATCTCACTTATTTAACTAAAATAATTATTATAACTACGGAGACCCACTAATACAATAATTATATTTTCTGTAAATATTTTTAATAAAATATTTATTATAACTGTGTACCACCCCAATGCTACAGCTTTCGTGTTATTACACTAATATGCATCCATTTCACACCAATGCAAACCGAAATTACAGGCCATGTTAATTAACAGAACTTCCGTATCGTAGGCTTGAGCAGAAATTTGTAAATACAAAATTTAATTAATATCTGAACTTCTTCATCTGAGTTACGAATTTAGCGGTAGCTTAAAGCTATTTACAGTTATACAGTGTTTCAAACGGCAGATGTGTCACTCCCGATGTTAGGGAACTGAGTTCAACTGACTGATCCATGGATGTCTCCGAGAAACATTCATTTGGCTCAGGCACCATGCAGTGACCATCCGAGAAAAGCGTTAAATCAAATTTCACGTCAAAACGACAATACCTGTCAGGATTAAAACGAGACAATCGCGTGGCAGTCTGACTACTATGACATCAGCTTGGATAAAGTAGACTTTAACACCAGTAACTAGCCAAAAGCGAAAGAGTATGTTGTCTCTGCATCGATCGCAATTTATCTGGCACGCTTTTTATCTTTGCTTGTCAAGTCAGATAGTGATTAGTATTGCGGCCGACTAGTGTACAGATATGATATATTTACATACGAACATGACAGAAAGGCGGCCTATCTCGCTCTAGTTTGACACCGAAAGTCCATCCGATTAATGCAGAGTGTAGTGACAGACTGTTCTTATCATGTTCACTCAAACAGAGGCATAAGGTAGGCACACGTAATGTAAAAAAATTCTGCTGTATAATTATTAGGTTACGCCTTCCTTTTACATCCGTGACAGGTGATTCACTCATTAAGCTTAAGATAAGATAAGTGCCTTGACAGGTTTGATACAATCATCAATTAATTTTTATCCTCAAATAATATCTTCATGTCAAAGTATCCACTAAACTGTTTCAAATCCTTATGATCTTTGTCTTCGCTTACATTTCTCTCATTTTTTCCCTCAATTAAAGAACTAAAAAACCACATATATCTTAAAATGTGTCCAACCATCCTAGACTTTGTTTCTCTAAAACTCTTCCAAAAACACCTTCCTCAATCATTGTTTCAAGAACATCTTCACTTAAAATTTTATATCCCCACTTGATTTTCAACACCCTACTATCAAACCACGGAATGTTCCAATTTTCTTTCATTTTTACATTCCTTAAGTCCAAATTTTACTTCCAATAAGAACTGTAATCCATACGCACAGTTCTAAGAACTTTTTCCCGTGTTATAGGTCATTGCTTGAAACTAAATCCATTCTCGTTTTGAAGAAAGATTTTTTCTGAAATGCGACTCTGCCTTTGACATCCTTCCAGCTTCATCCATCAGTTACTGAATAACAGAACGTTACTAATTATTGTACTACATCTCATCCCGTTTTTATTTATTTGGTCTGCTATTATTGTCGTCAGTTCTTCCACACTTCATGTAATTTGTCATCTTTTTCCATATCTAATTCATTGTCCAAATTCTCCTACAAATATTTTGTCCATTCCAGCCACGTTTCTCGATAGGCTCTCTCTTATTGTTTCTCCATGAACCCTTTTGTAATAATTTGACTTTCCTTTCACTCCCTTGAGTACTTTCTCTAGATACAATCTACAGTCTAAACGTCTGTTGTGTGATGGAAGGTTTTCCGACGTATAGTATGTATACATACTACTCCAGCGCCCTGCATGTCATTTCATTGAAGTGAAGTGATATTTCTGTCGGCAACTGTGTGGATATCAAGTACGCCCACTCGGTTTAGGGCTGAAATACAGTTTTATTCCAATGAAATGGGCCGCAGAACTCTCGAGAAGTATTTTATTAAACAATTTTTGTTCTAGATTATAGGTTCTCAACCTGGGGGAGGGGGAAACGCACCCCCTGGGGTGGGTGCAAGGTAACCTCGCCACCAGTGTGTACTATAACCGAAATCTACACCGTCGGAAGTAGTAAGTCTATTTTGCCATCCATTAGAGCTGAAAAACTTTAGTCTGACGTCACATAATTAGTGAGTTTCCTCTGACATAACATTTTTAGTGTTAAAAAGTAGGCGTTTACCTTATTAACAATAAAATTGTGACTCCGGGGGGGGGGGAGGGGAGATTTTCCTTTTTTTTTGATGGAACGGGAGCGTTGTATGAAAAACTTTGGGAACCGTACAGTAGACTGCAGCCTAGCCACGCCATGCATCAACTGAAACTTTCTCAGTTTTTATTGAAGCCACCCGATTGATACAAAGATTATAAATTATACTCTTATCGCGATATTTGAGACCGGACTTCTTTAAATCTTTGAACATCTTGTCTCATCTAACATTTAAAAAAGCACAAATTCTCATTTTCTTCTGATTTCTCTCCATACGCCTCTCTCTTGTTGGTGGTTTTACACAAAAAGCAAACAGTTCATTTATTTTATTTTATATTTTTTCTATTTATTTTTTTAGACGATTTTGAAATTATTGTCAGCTAGTTTCTACATACCTTATTGTTTGCTTCATTCGAAGTTGTATAGATCATACTTTTATTAAAATCTTTCGAAATCTCTCCTGCTTCATACCTTTATGATATCAAGTTGAATGATCCTTTGATTACTTCTACAGTTTTAAGCAGCATTGCATCAGCTCACACTGTTTTACTCGACTTCAGGTTTTTCGAAACTTGCCATAGTCACAATCTCTCAAATTATCGATATAAATACATTCTTTCTTAACTTTCTAACTTCACTATGGTCCAAGCTAAAATAGCCATACATTTTATCCTTTTGCTCCCTCCATCAGTGAGTTAGTTCCTTTTTCAAAAAAGGTTTTTAGCAATCGGTATAAAATGAATACGTCTCTTTTTTTCGTTTCTTTGCACAAATCGCTGTTTAACAATGAAACAAGGTAACTGATACCCAAATGTATTCCTAGCAATTTTCTCCATGCTTATTCTTCTAACGGAATTCTTAAATATTGTTTTTTGCAATGATTTGTTAGCATTTTCGTCAAAATTGTAACAGCCTTCTTCCTCACGCTTTTCTTTTTCCTAGACCATATTTGCTTACAACATTCCTTCCCTTTCTTTCCCACATCGTTATTCTAGTCAGCCGTGATATTAAATTTCCTTCAGTCTTCTCAAACTGAATTAGCTTCTTGGTATTAGCATGTAGTCTAAAGCTTTACCACAAGCAACAGATGAACATGGTTTCCTGAAATGTGCTAGAACATTTTTAAATACATTTCCGCCAATTATTAAGTAGCTCAATAGCTTCTAAATTGATATGTGAGTGTAGACTTTCCCCGCGTACTGATTCAATGTAAGCTTCAGGAGTGCTCAGCCGGATAGCGTCATAAAAAAAACAACGTTTCGGCACTTGAGTGCTAGGAGGTGACTTAAATCTTACATCACCTGAAGCTTTCCGCACCTGATGAAGACAGCAGAGCCAGCTGTTGAAGGGTTGTGTTTTTATGACTCTATCCGGTTGAACACTCCTGAAGCTTACATTGAGCTTCTAAATTATTTAACCTTCGAACCAGCACGCTCCATTATTCCTTCCCCGAACCCAGTTTTTCTGCCGTCAAAGGAAGCACTCGTATAATGTTTCGTTTAATGTACTGAGAAACTGAAATACAGAATGTTTCTCATACGAGCTAATGGATCGCGAGCAGAAACGTTTCTAATTTGCGAAACAGACATAATGCTGCTGGTGCTACTTCAGGAAACATGTAATTTGATGAACTTGGCTAAAATTTCTAATCAGTAGCGATAAATGGTTAGATAACTCGCTAGTTGGGATTAAGATGCTCGCCATTGTAATACAACAAAAAAATTAAAATAAGAAAATCTGATAGCTTGAGACAGTACACACTTGCTGGCTGTCTGGCATCAGTCTCTCTACTTGTTTGATACAATCCTCCATCCCTTCCTATCTTGAGATAACCTCTTCATCTCCATACACCCCTTACAACCTACATCTTCATTTTCCTGCTTCATATATTCTAATCTTTGTTCACTTTTACAGTTCTTTCCTTCGACTACTCTCTCCACTAACAAATTAACAAATCCCGCATGTCTTAAAATCTGACCCACCATCCTATCTCTGCTTTCTGTGAGACTCTCCCACAAGCTTCTTTCTCACCTGTCATTTTCAAAACATTTCATTTCGTACTTAATCTGTCCACTTAATTTTCATAATCCTTCTATAGCACCATATTTCAAATGCTTCAATTTTCGTTTATTTCTAGTATTCCTAAAGTCAAAGCATCACTGCCATAAAGTGCTGTGCTCCACACATAGTTTTAAAAAGTTCTTTCTGCATCTTAGATCAATATTTGAATATTTCTTTTTGCTAGTGCTTTTCTGCTCTTAACATCATTCCTGCTTTGGCTAACAGTTGTAATTTTACTTTCTGAGCAGCAGAATTCATTTACTTCTTCTATCGCATCCGATCCTATTTTTGTATTTAATCCACTATTACTGCTGTCATTTCTACTAAATTTCATCACTTTTGTCTTGCTTGCTTTGATTTATATTAAGTCCAAAATCGTTCCTGAACATTTTATTCACGATGTTCAGCGACTTCTCGATATCCTCAGCCTGTTCCTCTTACAGGACAATGTCATCAGCAGATCGTAGCATACTGATTTTTTCTCCTTGTACACTTATGCTACACACAAATTTTTCTTTTACTTCCATTAGTGCTTCCTCCACATACAAATTGAATATTAATGAAGACTGACTACAACCTTGTCTCACACCCTTTTTAATTGATCAATGTCTCTCATGACTCTCTACTTCTATTATACAGATTAAAACGTATTTATTTATTTCAATATTTTACAGCCGATTTCTTTAAAATTTTGAACATCTTGTCCCACTTAACTGTATCAAAAGCTTTTCTAAATCAACAAATTCCATAAAAGTATCATTATTTTTCTTGATTCGCTCTTCAAATATAAATCTTAAAACCATACTCATACCGCGGTTTTCCATAAACCCAAACTGATCTTCGCCTCCCTACTGTTCTATTTCCCTTACTGTTCTCCTGTATATTATTCTCGTCATTAATTTTGAAGCGTGTGATGTTATACTTATGGTGCAATAATTCTCACATTAGTCGGCTTGTGCTTTCTTCTGAAGTGTGAAAATGATAATTTTGTAAAAATCTGTTGGAATTTCTCCTGTTTCGTAACTTTTTGTTATCAGTTTAAATAATCTTTGAATTCCTTCTTATCCTAGGGATTTCGGAAGTTCTACAGAAATCTGATCAATCCCAACAGATTTAATTGATTTCAGATCTTTCATACTTCTGTCAAACTCTGTTCTTAAAGCAGGATCATCAATGCCGTCACGCCTTCTTTTTACAGCATACTGTTGTTTAAATCATCCCCGTCATACAGTTTTTCTATGTATTCCTTCCATCGGTTAGCTCTGTCTTCTGAGTTTCAAAGAGGTTTTCCATAAGCAACTTTAATGTTCATATATCTTTTCTTAATTTCTCCAAAATTTTGTTTGATCTTCCTAATTCCTACATCTAATTTACTTACGATCAATTCCTTTTCTACTTCCTCGCACTTTTCTTGTAGCCACTTTTCTTTTGCTTTTTTGAATTTCTTGTTTATTTCGTTTTTATAATGACTGCACTGCTACCTTCCTACTTCATACTGAGCATTTTTGTACCTTCTCCTCTGCTCCAAAATTTCTTCTGTGATCCAAGGTTTTCGGGCGTCTTGTTTCCTAAAGCCTAAGGTTTCTTTACCAGCTTTGATTATTTCTCTCTTCAATGCATTGCAATCGTCCTCAGCCGAACTCCTTTCAGAGTTTTATCTTAGACCCAAGTCTATCATCTCTGCAAATTTTTTCACGTGTTAGATTGTTTTAGTTTGTTAACTTCCAGTCTGTTCTGCTCATATTGCTTCTTTATTCTGTTGAATTTCAGCCTGCGCTACATAACTATCAGATTGTGTAAAGAGTCTATGTCAGCTCCTCGGTATGCTTTACAGTCTAGAACTTGATTTCTGAATCTCTGTTTGGCCATGATATAATCTAGCTCATTTCTACCTCTATCCCCTCGACGTTTCCAGGTGTATATCCTTTGTGCATGATTCTTAAGTAGTGTGTTAGCCACATCTAGTTTATAATTTTTACAAAATTCTAACAACCTGCTTCTTTGCTCATTTCTTTCTACTAGACCAAAATTTCCTACAGTATTCCCCTCTTTACCGTCTCCAATTATCACATTCCAATCACCCATCATTATTAGATTTTCATCCCCCTTCACATACTGGATTAATTCTGCAATTTCTTCATATATTTTCTCTATTGCTTCTTCATCTTCATGTGAAGGTTTTTTTTTTATCTGCTTAACGTCTCTCTAACAGCGAGGTCTTTAGAGACGAGAAAGAATGGGGGGCAAGGAATGGGAAGGAATTCGGCAATGGCCTTTTGAAGGAAGCATCCCGGCATTTGCCTGGAGTGATCTGGGAAACCATGGAAAACCCAAATCTGGATGCCCGGACGGGGATTCGAACCGCCGTCCTTCCGAATGCGAGTCCAGAACGCTAGCCGTTACACCACCACGCTCGGTTCCTGTGACGATGGCATATACACTTGTACTAACGTGGTTGGCACAGTACTAGTTTCTATCCTCGTCAAAATAATTCTGTCACTAAACTGTTCATAATAGCTCATCCGTTTCCCTACTCTCTTATTAGTTATAAATCCTACACCAGTAACTCCACTGACTGTGTGAATTATCTTGTGTTCCCCATACCAAAATTCCTGTACGTCTTTCCACTTAATGCCAGTAACATCTAATTTAAGTAGTACTAAAATACTTCCTGCTAAAGTGCAGTGGACTTTACATTCAGTTTCAACCTTTGGCCGCTTCGTATTTAAAACTTAAAAGTTCATTAATTTTACGGATAGACTGCGAATATGGGACTAACATTTGCAACTTTTTCATCAGTAAAGTGAATACAGAAATGAGGTAGTGGACTTAATATTTGAGTTACTATATGAATTTATCTCATAAACAATTTTGATGTAACATCCAGTTTGGTAGCGTGGAGGGAAGACAATTTTTATTATTGGAAGTTGAGCAGATATTGGGCGAAATTCAAGTTGGTTTTCTCCTAACCGGAAAACCAGGTACTAAACTGCAATAAAAATGCCCATCATCAAAACACATGATCGTCCCTGCAAATTTTTAATTTAAACAAAAAAAATGTCTGTTTCCGAGTTTATAACTGGTTTAAAATGGTAGAAGACAGCTGCAGGGTTATCTGGACAGAATATCTAGATTGGCAGATCAACTTGGAATGAAGATAAATGCAAAGAAGAGTCAGCTTATTAGGTACACGGATAAAGAATTAAAAGCTGATTACGATTATAATGTGGGGAAATAATTGCTTGTTGAAGACTTGAAATGTAAATATCTTGGTATAATATCTGATAACAAACTCAACTGGACAGGACACATTGGAAAGGTAGTAGGAAAAGGTTTCAAAATCCTTCATTTGTTGCAGAGGGGATGTACGAGAGAAGTGACTAAATGTGGCTTCTCACGGTCAGTGCATTTGCCAGCCACACTGGTCCAGCTTGAAGGGATGGTTGGCCTCTGTCCGTCGGCCAGTCGGTAAACATCAAACGCCCGGGTAGCTGAAACGACACTAGGCAACGTGGTGGGGAGGTGGCTGCGAGGTAGCGAGGGCTAGCCACCATAACACGTACGCAGTCAGACAAGCGGGACTCGTCTGAAAGCAATACATAATGGCATCCAACACATCAGTGACGGCATACGTGCACGTTCCAGTCTGAGGCGTTGGTGGTTTCTGGTCAATTGAATCCGAAAAATGGCATGCGTGCCACCAATCAGCCCAGCCAAACCGTCGACGCTGACGTGTCCACATCGAACGACGAGGCAAAATTGTGCAAGAAGCTGTTCTGTCTGTTACAAGATGGCGGTCATCGCCCACTGTGGTCACATTGTGTGGTTTAGTACGCGTTCGTTGCTGCGTATGACCCTCTTTCATCCACAGATTCCAGACAGGCATCACTGTCGTAGTAGCATGCCCTGTATGAACCGCTAAGTCACAGTATGACATCCCTTTTCCCGGAGACCAATCATTCTGCCACGTTCGAACTCACGTTCTGATGTTTTACTCGTTTACGTCGATTAGTCATTGCGGCCCCTCTTCCACGTTTCCACTTCGTTTTAAGGTTCTGCATAAGATTGAGCTTGGCGCAATATACAACGATCGTACTAAAGAGGGCGCTGCTGGGCCTACGTGCACGCAGTCTCTCTGCAATTTTAATCAGCTGGTTTTCACTGTTATACACATCCTCCGATTTGGAAGTGATTCAAACCATTCGTTATGGGTATTGCATTTTTGACATTCAGTAGTGTAGGTAATTATATTTTAGTACATCTTTCAATTGTATGATGGTGTTACTTGCAAATTTAACGCACTTATGGCAGTAACTGTTGCTTCTGCATAATTCATAAGAACAGTACAGGTCCAAGGACTGACCATTGCGGCACATAGGATTTCACATCTTTGCAATCTGAGTGCACATATTTTACACTGACGTTTGTGTTAAAAATATATTCAGTAATCTGTTTTCTGTGATATAGATATGAGTTAAGCCAAACCTCTAACTACAAGTACCTCTAGTTTCGTGAGCAACATGATATGGTCAATTACATCAAATGCCTTTTAGAGATATAGGCACATTCCAGACATTTGTCTTTTCACATCAAATATATTTAAGATTTCCCTGTAAAGTGAAAAGAGTGCTCTTTTCAGTTGTTTAATTCTTCCAACGTCCATGTAGAGTATCCGAGAATAATTTACTATTTTCTAAATAGTTCAAAAATGGTTAATGAATAAGATTTCAGAGAAACCCGAGAGGATTGACATCGGGCGATAGATTGATACATTTTATTTTTCCCCATTTTTGCACAGGTGTTTCACTTTCGGTGTTTATAGCCCTCTGGAAATAAAGCACTAGAAAATGAGCTGTTACTTATCTGAGCGAGAGGACAAATATTTTTTAAAAGAAAATTTGTAATATCTTCAGTTCCAAATTAGAATTTCGGTTTCAACTCACCAAACATTTCCAATACTTCCTTTTCATTTGTGGGTTCAGTAAAAAGCTTTTTGCTATTGTCACAACTGAAATTAACTTGAGTTTTGATGCTGATATTACCAATTTTTTAATTAGATTATCATAAATGTTTGAGAAACACCTTTTAAGGCTCTAGAAATCTTTAACGGATAAAACATTTTTTTCGTTTTATTTTTCTTTCTTCAGCAACTGAATGTTATGACTTTTTACGTATATCTCTCCAACAGCTTTCTTTACTACATTTCACATCGCTCTCATTTCATTAGTTGCGGGTGAAATGCATTTATAATTTTTTGCATGTCTCTCTGTATTTAAAAAAATAAAAATATATTTATCAAATACTGGAGTTGTTTTTCGTGTTTTAAAAGTATGAGTAACAGTCGCTTCTTTTTGTCGATATTAGGATGCCAATGGTAGTCCAGTCTTTTATACCATTTATCACACTTTTGTTTCTTGACCTAAGTGGGAAACATATTTCGAAATTAACAGCTGCCCGCATCTTCGTTGGCCTGGCCTTTTAGGCCGGTTACACACTGGGCGGTTTTTCCCGTAGCGGAAATTCAACCGCTGCCGCCTATAGAATTTGAGGTGTTTACACAATCAGCGGTAGAACGTCCGCTGCTATTTCAGCGGTAAGACCTCCGCTGCTACAAAGAGCAGGTAAAAGATGACGTGGTTGAGCGTCAGTACTTTGCTTTTGATAACTTGAGTTTCATTTTGTGAAATTAGAATTTAATTTAGTTAATTTAACGTTTATTACTTCGTAGTTAGGTTTTGAAATTGTTATTTTGACAGTTCAGTCGCCATAGAAATAGGAAAAGGTAAAACCAAAGGAGAACAGAATATTTGAGGAACGACGACAACAAGTTTTTCAGTTATTTTGGGATGTTTATTTCGACAATTGCTTGTGAAACTAAAGTACGGCATTCAAAGGAGAAATACCCAGTTGATGAATGGTATTTAACGTGTGGAAATGCTGGCAATCACCTTGAAGTAAGCAGATTTCTCATGGAACTACTATAGATAAACATTTAATTTTATATGATTACAATCCCCTATATTTGTTTTATGTTAGGTTGAAAACTCCTTTAGGGGAATACGAATAGGTGTACAAGAAAAGTTTGGAAACTACACTATGGCATATAATAGATAATACTTACATTTATTTGTAACGAATACATATACTTCACTGTCTAATCGACTCATAACTGTTGAGTTTACATTGCTTTTATTCTTACAAGCACAATCGACTAGTTAAACATTTTTGCTTAAGTTGTAATATGTTAAGTGTTTTCAAAATTATTACTTTACAAAAAAAAAAAAAAAAAAAAAAAAATAAAAAAAAATCGAAAGTAAATGGTGAAGATGATGCCGAATTTACTAAACAGCTTGTCTCACTGTATTCGTCAATGCTGTGTTAAAAAAATAAAAAAAGGTCTAAAAATGTCGAGCGACAGTATTTTGAATGTTGAAAGTGTTCCTTGGCAAATGTCTAAGATATAAGGACACAGTTATATACTATTAAAATCCAAATTTTATAAAATGTGATTCAATATTATTCAAGTTCTAGTTGAAACGGTAAAAAATTTATGTAAATACGTGATCAATAGTTTACTATCCAAAGGCATTTTTCCTAATTTTCCATTTCGTCAAAATCATTCCACTTTCAAGGCACACTTCTTTCCAAGCGTTCCTGGTAGCGTCCCGATCTTTAAAAGAAACCTATTTTTTGTCTCTTAAAACTGCTCTATCTTCCACTAACGAAATGAGAATATCATTATCTCATATCACTTAACTCATATTACGAATTTTAAATTCAAAAAATGAAAGCTTTACACAGACTGAAAAAGCACAAGCAGTTGAAATCCGCCGAGTGTGCAAGCGCCCATCTGGCCACATGGGCCACTGTCTGGACTTGGGCGGTCAAACAACCGTCGAATGTAGTGGCAGCGCGCGGCAGCATACTTGCCGTCGACGGCAGCGCTGCCGCGGGTTTTCCCCTCCGCCCAGTGTGTAAGCTCCCATTTGATCCCTTGCGCCACTACCTGAAGGGCGGCGATGGAGAAATTTCCGGCGCGGACGAAACCGCCCAGTGTGTAACCGGCCTTATTCTGTACACTACCCTCGTCAGCGACTACATGACCCACGGTCTCTGTGGCTCACTAAAAACAAAATCTTTTTGCATGAACTGTCTCGACGGCGAACCGTAACTTCATTCCTCGGACGATGAAAACTTTGACGTCAAAACTTATATTTAATTTCTGAGATGTGGACTCTAATCCGATACATCGAAATGAAACATTCTGTATTTTACCCGTGCAAACACGGTTTAGTCAAACGCAATCATAATCCGAATAGTAGTAATTGCATTCACGGAAAAATTATCTTAAAATTGTCAGCTTTACAATAGCACATCAGAATGAAACATACAGTGTTTTACCCTCGGGATCGAAGTCTACACATTAATCGAAACTTCATCAAAATCCGACAAGTAGTTTCTTCCTGAATAACGTTCAACAAAAAATTGTTACTAATGTAGTAAATTTCACAGCTTTACAAAATTTCATCAAACATAACATATTAAACCCACGGGATGTACATTAATCTAAATCCCATCAAAAGCCGGTAAGTGTTTTTTTTTTTTTTGTAATATCTGTAGGTACTTCTGACATACATTTCAGACTGAAAAAGGGTACAAGGCTTAAAGTATCATGTTTTAAATTTGAATCCTTAGAAAAATCTATGTTTAAATCATCTCATATTATTGTAGTCTTTTTTAATAGTGATAAATTCTTGAATGATTTCCCAAACATGTTAGGAAATATACTAATGCCCCATCTAGCAATCTACTCGTATATACACTGATCAGCCAGAACATTATGACCACCTACCTACTATCGATATAAACCCGTCCAGGAGATAACAGCGTCACCTTGTAACAGCCCTCATATCTGAACTTTAAATAGAATTGTATTTAATGAAGTATCTGTAGTGAGCTAAAGTTCGCTTGAATATGATATCGTATGTTTGTTTTGCAATTTCTTGTAAATTAGTGTATATAGACTTTGTTTTATGAAAGGAAATTATTTAAAGGCCATTTAATATGTTTAAGAACCGAATTGTGCAAGACAATTGCTTAAATGTGTGTAATTCCAAGTATTAATGCAAGTTACGATGTCTACAGGACAATTTTCTACAGTTTAAAATGATTTCTGTAAATAATGTTGTATTTAAGTATCTTTAATTTCCATTTCTGACCATTTTTTAATGATGTTAAGTGATTATGTAGTAATTCTGATTGTTTTTAATATGTTTAATTGTTTGAGTAATTGTTAATGTTCGAGAAATATCTGGCGGACACTTTTGAAGAATTCCAGAAATTTCGATAGAGCCTATATAAAAAAATCAGCAGAAGGACAGAGTTAGTTAATTTACAGTTAGTTGATACAGATTCACTTTGGAACTGCCAAAGATTGCGTCAGTAGTATCTCAGGATTGTATCTATGCATGTAAACAATATCGCTGACGTTGTTTTGAAAATAAACAAAAATGTTAAACTGAACTTTATGGTGGACTACTTAATTAATTACTATGTTAATTAAACCACCGAAGAACCTGACAACCTGACGAGGAATGACTGCTAGTCTGACACCCGAACGGTGCATGTAGTATCAGTGAGAGTGCTATCCGTGTTTAGAATGGGAAAGGCGCGCGATCTATATGAGTCTGATCGAGGGCAGATTGTGATGGCCCGGAGGCTCGGCACGGGCATTTCGGAAACTGCACGACTTGTCGGGTGTTCGAGGAGTGCTGTGGTGAGTGTCTTCAACAAGTAGCGAAACCAAGATGAAACCAAGTCCAAACGTCGAGGGGTTGGGCGGCCACCCTTCATTACAGATGTTGGACGTCTTAGACTGGACAGACTGGTAAAACAGCACAGGCGGCGAACTGTGGTGGAACTAACATTATACTTTAATGTTGGGCAGATTACAAGTGTGTTTGAACACACAGTGCACCGAACACTCCTATCGATGGGCCTCCGCAGTCGACGATCCATGCATGTGTCAATGTTAACACCGCGACATCGGCAACTAGGACTGAAATGGCACGTGACCATCGTCACTGGACGTTGGCGCAGTGGTAGAACGTAGCATCGTCTGATGAATCCCGATACCTTCTTCATTATGCCCATGAGAGGGTGCGAATCCGTCGTTTTCCAGGGGAACAGCTTCTTGACACCTGCACTGCGGGACGGAGACAAGCTGGCGGCGGCTCAATTATGGTCTGTGGAACATTCACGTGGGCATCCATGGGTATAGTGGAACAAGTGCAAAGCACCATGAAGGTCAATAAGTATCGTACATTGGTTGCAGGCCATGTACACCCCTTCATGACGACCATTTTTCCCAACAGCTGTGGCATTTTTCAACAAGATAATGCGCCACGTAACAAGGCCAGGAGTGTGATGGAGTGATTCGAGGAACACAGTGGCGAGTTGCAATTGATGTGCTGGCCCCCCAACTAGTGTTGTAAAAAACAGTTTTTTTTCTGACGTGAGAAAAAAACATGAAAAAAACTGTGAAAAAAAACATGTTTTTTTTTTCTGGAACATTTCTGGAGTATTTATCTTACTTTTAAATCTACTATATCTTTCTGGTTCAGTAGAAAAAAAATTACAAAAATATTGGTAACATTGACTGAAGTTTTCATTTACGAATGGGGACTTCCCGAAAAGGCTAGGTTGCGTGAGAAGGAATCCCCATTCGGCCGTTCCCCATTGTTTGAATTGATACTCACTATTTGAACTAGTGCTGCCAGGCCCTACAAATTTATCTGTAGACCTACGAATCTTTTCAAAAAATTAGGAAATTTAACTACGGTTTTTTACCTATTTTTATTACTTGTTGTGCTTTCCTTATATTCGTATACTTGTTAAACTCGCACCGTATAGTGATACTGAGTCATTGTCAGTAATTATGAATAATTTCCTTGCAACCGTTGGCGTAAACCAACGATTGAAAACAAATAAAGCTCCTATTTTGTATGATAATAGATTTAAATTCAAACTTAAAAGAACGTAATACAGAACTATCGGCGCAGTCTTCATTCACAGTGTGTACTTTGCTAACAATTTAATATTGCAATCTCAAAAGCTTTTGCATGCAATACAACCAGTAAAAGAAAATGTAACTATTTCTGAAGTTATGGATCTAGAGGGGACAGAAGAAGAAACAGGAAATTCCAACTCCGACCAAACTAGTGTTGGTAGTACTGATACTAGTAAATGTGGTACCGACATAGAAGATGAATAAAAAATTATGTTACCTATATAGATACATTTATGAATCATTATGTAAGATATTATATGATTTAGTAAGGTTTAAAACACACATGTAAAATGTAAGTTCCATAAATAAAACTATAATTTATCAAATATATTGTTTTCTGAAAAAAAAAACAAATTTAGAAAAAAACGAGGGTGCTAGGTTTTTTCTTTCTTGTTTTTTTTCACAAATCTGAAAAAAAATTTTTTTTTCAGTTTGCAACACTACCCCCAACTCACCAGATCTGAACCCGAGTCTGAGCTCATCACCCCCCTCCCAGATATTTACGGTAATTAGGCGACTTGTGTGTGCAGATGTGGTGGTAACTTTCACCAGCGACCTACCAAGACCTCATTGCTTTCATTCTGTAGGTGGTCATAATGATCTGGCTGATCAGTGTATCTTAGCAGACCATTTCTGCAGGAGTGCATAAAACCATAGAGCAAACTGTATTTATATCAAAAACTACATTGATTTCGAAGAAATAAATCTATTTTAAAAAGTACTTAAAACAAAAGGACGTTGAATTATCAGCTAAATCCCCCCCCCCTCCCCAAAACAATAAAATCACAATACACTGGTGTGCAAAACCTAAAGTAATATAACATATTAAAAACTTAGTAGAAGTGGATGAAAGGGTCTCTAGACATCTTCCACACGTGCACTGTGTGTTCCATGACGTGATGTCAGTGAGACTAAATCACCAAATTTGTATAGCCCCCTAACACTAGGCTGTTGATGGAAAGTGAGAAGACAGAGTTTATATCAATCAGCGAGCTGTTAGAGTGTACTGTGGTGGTGTTCTCCATAGCAACAGGTCCCGGAGACAACATTTGGGTGATTTCACGAGGGGAAGAACTGTCGGAAAACTGGAAGAAGGACGAAGTGCAACGAGTGTCAGACAGGAATTTGGTATTACTCACAGCATTGCTTCACGTGAATGGTGAGCATTCTGAACCACAGACACTGCTTCCCTAAGGAAAGGAGCTGGTCAATCATTGTCAACTACAGCAGCAGATGATCACTACATTATGCAACATGCAAGAAGGGACCAACAGCGGGTGCAGTTGTAACCACCTTTAGAAAAACAATCTCACGCTCCGCAGTGAAACGGAGACTGCTTGGGGGTAGTCACTTTGCCTGACGACCATTAAGTTGTGTTCCGTTGACACCTGAGCAACAGGATTGTACTGACGAGGAGTGGGATCGAGTGCTCTACTCAGATGAGAGCAGATTCAGTCTTAGTTGTGATTCTGGAAGTACCCTTTCCTGGTGAGAGTAGGGAATCCGTATTTGTCTGGATACATACCTTCCTTTTCCCAATGTTCTTACAATTTATTGTACGATACCTTCTATTGTATTTTGTCCATTACGTTTAGTAGGCAAATAAGCCGATAGTAGTTTGAAAATTTTGGGTTCAAATTGTCTACTTTCTTAGTGATTAAAATCTCTCTCTGCTTCCAGGTACCCGGTACTTTGCCCTGAATGCTGGAATTCATTGTAGAGCTAGAATAATTTGGGAGCTAATGTATATCGGGTGTTTTAAGAAATAGCTCAGAATCAAATCGTTACATTTCTTATCAACAGCGTTCTATTCTAGTCACTGACAATAATCTTTCCTGGAGTAGCGAATTTCCCTTTGAGAATTTCTATATATAATTTGATTCTAGAAAACGATTGTGAACGATACACCACTGCCCAATATACCTATATACCCGTATATCTATTTCTAGTAGGAAAAGAATAACGGATTAATTGGTTTACTCTTTAGGAAAGCACTGTAAAATAAACATTGTTTTACGCGCTGGGTTTGTGCATGCCAATAGAAGAATCTACCTACGTTCAAATGTACTCTCGGTATTTATACGAGGTCCGGCCAGGAACTTTATAAACATTTAAACCTTAAAACGCGTGATTTGGCGGTGAATACTGTTTGAGATGCGTTCTGTAACAGGACACCTTATAATTAGCGACGACTTAGCCCGCGGAGCTCACTTTTTACCACGATCACGTGTGTTGGTCGCTGTTAAATAAGTTTCACCGCAGCCTTTTGCACACCCCATGCGATATTTCACAAGGCAGTAGTGTGGTACATACTGTGAGGTTAAAATCTGCAGTGATGACAGGCCTGAAGAGGGGAAACAAAACGGCGACTAAAATGAATATACCTCAAAAACAGTGCATTGCAAGGCCATAAAACTTTTTTTTTTGTATTCACTTCAGGGATCTTTCAGTTTTTCTCCTGATGGAAAACCTGTTATGATGAGACTTGTCCTATCTTTTTATGACAAGTAATTCTGAACTAAGTTTTTTTTTTTTTGTATTTAAATATTTTCCTGTTTCCCAGGCTTTGGGTTTGCCGTTACCGTCTTTTTTTTTTAATTTTTAATCTTCTCCTGATGTGTTGTTAAGTGATCAAAGAAGAAGACAAGTGGACTTTGGCATTTCCTAGCACGCCATTGTCTGAAAAAACAAAAATTAAAATTTTTCACGTATCCAACGTTCTTATTTAGCCGTCACATTATTGGTTAATTTATTATTTTTTTATTTTATTTTTTAATTTTTTTAATTTTTTTTATATTTTTTTAAAAAATTTTTTTTATTATTATTATTATTATTATTATTATTATTTTTTTATTTTTTTGCCAGAAGTCTCAAGTTCTGAAATTTTTTACTTTTTAATTTGATGGTCTTTTTATTTTTGCTATTTCGTCCAGATAGCTTCCAAATTTTGTTTTGTATTTCGTCGTTTTCTTTAAACTCCAAACTTTAATTTTCAAGGTTGATAAATACTCTTCTAAGTTCTGGGATGTCTTCTGCAGTATATCCTGCATTGCGTGTCCTAAAATCCATATTAGACTGTTATGTTTCTCTATAGGTATAATCTTGAAATCCGGCTTTGTTAGGATATTGGTGAGTATTTTCCTGGGCGGTTTTTGCATCATGCGTGCCACTAAATGTTTTGTCCACGTCCAGATTGTTTGCGCTCTTCCGCAAGAGATTCGGTGTACTAGCGTATCTGTGTTGCCGCAAGTGTCACATCTATCTGTTGGCTTGAGGTGAATACGATGTAGCTTCTCATTGGTGGCCAGGGTCTCGTTGGCTACTTTGTACCAAAGAGCTTGAGTCTCGGACGGAATTGTTTTGTTGAAAATGTTTGCCCACACGTTTTTCCAGTTGATTTCCGGGTATTTAGTTTCTATTATATTTCCCCGTTTATGGGCCATCATACATGCGTAAATCTCTTTTGTTGTCTTGGGAAAGTTGTTCTTTCTTGTCTCCATGATATAGCTGCTTTCGATGAAGTACAGCCTGAAATGGTAAAGGGAATTATTGATATGGGCAATCCCTACCGGTGCCGTTGTACTCACCGGTTTGTAATGTTCCAATAATTGTGCCGTTATGGTTTCCTTGTTTTCAGATACTTTCCTCATTGCCTGTATGAAGATCGCATTTGCTTTGGTTCTTGCATCCATTAAACCTAAACCTCCTCTTGCTTTTGGCAGGGTTAGCGTCTGGAAGTTGACTTTGAATATGTCACCTTGGCTCAAGAACCAGGCTACTGCCCTCTGAACGCTTTGTATTATCCCTTTCGGTGCAGGGAGCACTTGGGCAACATAGTTTAATTTGCCAAGGACCGCCAGATTTATTAAATTTGCTTTCTGTATTTTGTTGATCCGTCTGGTTTTGTGCAGTTGCAGAATGGCCCTTGTGCTGTTTAACACTTCTCGCCAATTGATTACACTCATTTTGAGTGGATTGGTTTCTAGCCACACACCTAAGGCCTTGTGTTTGCTCATTTGTTTGAATCCATAAGTATTTACAAGATTTTGAGGTCCTGATCCAATGTAAAGTATGCCTGATTTGTCCATGTTGACTGTGGCGCCACTTTCAGGGCCATAAATCTTTATCTGGTTATTAATTGTTACTAGGTCGTCATTGTCGGTTACGTAGAACCCAATATCGTCTGCATAAGCTCTTGTAGTGTATCTTCTACCTTGGAACGTTATACCCTTTGTCAAGGAGTGGATGCTCCGTAGTAAGGGTTCCGTGTATATGGCGAACAAGACCATTGAGAGGGGGCAGCCTTGTCTCAGCCCTCGGCCCATACGAAAGTTTTTTGAGATGAATCCGTTTACTAATACACTTGTGGTAGCACCGTTGGTTAGTTTCTTGATTACTGATACGAAGCTTGTTCCCATGCCCATTCTCCTCATGGTATTGTATAAGAACTGGTGTTCGACACGATCGTATGCTTTGTCGAAATCTAGGAAGAGAATTCCCGCTTTTAGCTTCAGGTTGTCTGCCAAGGAGATGATATCTCTATGTTCCAAGATTGCATGTTGGATCCCGCGATTAGGGATCGGACCCGCTTGGTACGGGCCAAGAATTTTGGTGAGTAATGGTGTTATTCTTCGTTTCAGGATACGAGTCAAAATCTTGAAGTCGGAGTTCAGTAGCGTTATGGGTCTTAACTTTCTGATATTCTTCGTGTGTGGTGTTTTTGGGATGAGAATTATTATGCCTTCCGTGAAGGCTTCAGGCAATCGTTCAATCTGCCATATTTCATTGAATATATCGACCATCTTGTGGGATATGATGTTCCAGAAAGCTCTATAAAATTCCAGGGGAAGACCGTCTTTACCGGGAGATTTTCTAGTTTTCCCAGCCATGAGGGACAACTCTGCTTCTTCTAGTGTGATGTCTCTGGTAATCTCTCTTCGCTCGTTGTCGTCCATGTATTCATTTATGTGGTTTAGGGTGGAGTCCCTGTTATCTCCGGTTGTGGTGGAGGCTCTGTAAAAGGATGAAAAATGGTTCCAGATCATTGCGGGAATTTCCTTTTGGTTGGTTGTTCTGACTCCATCTTCCGCAGTTATGTTTGATAAGTACTGGGAGTTTCTTCTTTTTGTCGCCCTAATCAGATGGTATAGCGATGCCTTCTCTTTCTCTACTAAGTCCACGCTATCGGTGTTGACTAAAAGGGATTCCATTCTTGATGCTTGGTATTTGTTAATTTTGGCTTTATACTTTTTAATCAGTACGTGGTCGTGGATGGTGTGCACGTCTTTTTTGTACAGGTCCTTCAGACATCTGTAGTAAAATTCCATGGTATTGTTTGTCCAGTGATGTTTTACGTGTGAGTAGGCGATAATAGCTTTTCTTATTCTTGGTTTCGCATGGGTTATCCACCAGCTTAAATTTGAGCTATACTTGTGGCAGTTTCTGACACTTGAAAACCAGGTGGTGATGACGCTTTCCTTACATTCAGCATCGCGAAGAAGCGAAACGTTCATCTTCCAATATCCTTTACCTCTCTGAATATTAATTGGGTCGCACTTAATTCTGCATATGTACGCACAGTGATCGGAGAAGCTTAAGGGTACTATTTCATCGCTACTAACTGCTGGGTCTAGAGTGTTAGATACGTAAATTCTATCAAGTCTGCTTTTTGATGTCGGGGTCATGTGTGTGTGACTAGTTTGGTTTCCGTGCAATGCCCGAAACGTGTCCTTGAGGCCTAATCCTTCGACCATTTTTGCTAATTCTTGACAGATGTTAGGGTTTGGTCTTTGGTCGCTTCGGTCAATTACGCAGTTAAAGTCACCGCCAATTACAAGTCTGGTCGGTTTCTTGCGTAATAAGTAAGGTATATCACTTTTGAAGAATTCCGCTCTCTCCTGTTTTTTATTAGTGCCTGAGGGTGCATATAAATTGACGATGCATATGTCCTTGATGTATACTGCTATACCCCTTCCGGATGTTAAAATTTCCGGGTTTGTGTAGGACAGTCCTTCCTTGATTATTATTGCAGTTCCGGTTTTGCAGTGGGAGTCTAAATTGGTTATGGTTTCGTAACCGAAGAGTTCAAACTCCCTGATTATCACTTCTTGCATGAGTGCGACGTCTATTTGATTTTGGATAAGAAATTGTTGCAAGGCATAAAACTTTGTTTTAGCTGTTATGCGATTGATGTTAATCGTTGTTAGTGTCAAGACTTGATTCATTGTGATGGTGCTTGGCCTTGGTTGTCCGCCAATCCATTAGTGTCCGACAGCAGCTGTTCCATACGTCAAGTCTGTTCTATACCGTTAAGTTTCCTGTTTACGGTCTCCAGGTGTTTGTTTCCTTGTGAGTTCGTCGCTGCGATTTATGTTCAGGAAGTCTGCCTGACATCCTCTATGTCTTCGTTATGATCGTTGTCTGCCCAACTAAAGGACATACCTTCTGTCTCCGTACCTGTTTCTCGGTGTCTGACTGAGTTTGGATTTAACTCTGCATTAAATGTTGGCCGGCTCTTCCCGATTTGTTGCTTTTTGAGCTTTTTACCAGTGCCTTTAGCATCGTCTGTATTTTCTCTTTCAGTGGATGTTTCCCTAGTTTGTTTACTTTTCGTCTCTGGTTGTTTTCTTGCACGACGTTTCTTACTGGGTTTGGGCTTCGCTGGTTTCGTCCACTCGGTTTCTTCTGCTGTCGTCGTTTCGTCCTTCTCGTCGGCCGACTCCCTGTTATCGTCGGTTTCTGCCGTATTTTTCAACGATTCAACATTTCTCTTCTGTTTTGTCTCTTCCATGTTTGTTATTGTCTTTTCTATCAAGTCTCCTTCTTGTTTTCTTGGTAAGTTTTTCGCTTTTGTGTTCATGGTTTTGGATACCTCGTCGCACCTTGTTTCTTCAGTGTTCCTTATGTCGTCATTTTGTTGTTCCCTCGTTTCTCTTCTTGTTTTCGTCTCCGTGTTCCCACTGTCCGTTATCGTCAGTGGTGGAAACTGCTGCTGATCTTCCAGTGGCATTTCTTCATCTTGTTCATCTTGTTTCGGTGTTCCTGTTCGTCTGAGGTAGGTTAGCGGTAGTACTGTAGGTTGTATGCGGGGGCAGTTTGCTCTGATATGTTGTATTGAATTGCATAGAGCGCAAGTTCTGGGCTGGCCGTCGTATACAACCAGTGCTCTGAAACCGCATACATTGATGTATGATGGTATGTGTTTCGTTATCTCCATTTTTACTAGCCGCACTCCATTTGCTTTCTTAAACCTGATATTGCCTCCCCATTTGTCTTCTACGATCTCTTCCACGTTGCCGAACGGTTTTATTGCTTGTAGAATGGCTTCATTAGATATTTCAAAGGGCAGATTTAACACTCTTATCTGTCTTTTTCCCATTCCTGCGTTCGTTACTTGAACATTGCTTACGTTTCCATCGGCATGATGGAATTTTAGGTTCCCGGTATTTGATTCAATTACACTAACACAATGTTCCTCGCTTATCATTTTAACAAAAACGCAGTTCTGGAACGAGTCTAGTTGTATTCCCAGTATTTCTTCGTCAATTAGCTTTACTTTATCAAACAACCACTCATGTATTTCATAGGCCGATGGTCTTACGTATGCTCGATCGAATGTGAATTTCACTGTGTTTTTTCTTGTTATGGCGGTGGAAGCCATCTCTTACCTTTTACTGCAGAATCGCCTAAATGCGGCTGCGTTGATGGGTTTTCAATAGCTCACACACAAACTTCACACTAACACTGTTATAATAGCTGCGGCGTTAACGGAAGTTGCTGACAGCACGTCCGCGTCTGACCGCCGCTGAACGCGGAATGAGTAAATTGCACTATAAAAGTCTGAGAGGGGATGGGCACTGAGATACGTTGAATGATGTCGAGTCTCAAACAGGCCATTATGTGGATAGTGTTATACCCCTGCTTGTGCAGATCAACAGTGAGAAACGAATGATGGAACTGTGAGAATTCGCATGCGAAACAACCATCCATGATTTGAGTATAGAAATCTGCATCATGCATATTCTGGAATAGGATGTTCTGCACCAAAACTAACTCTGGGCATTCCGATAGCGAACATCTCGAGGATAGAAAGAATACATATAAGCATCAGTACGGCATTTCTCTAATCTTATCTCTCCCGTCGTTACGAGCTAAATAGGGTGGAGGACGAAGTATTTCATTGCACTCGTAAAAGAAAGACAAAATTCATATATTCATCAACAAATTCAAACGAAACCGACGTCATCTGTCAACCAGACAATCCCAGCCCAATCTATGTATCAAGACTGTGACGTTTTCGTAACGTTTGTAGCAAGCAGTTACGAATCGAATGGCTCTCCTCTGTACTTTCTCTAACGTGTAAAACAATCCCTTGCGATAAGGATAAGATTCGAGCTTACGGTATTTCGACTCAGAGTTGCGAGTGGATACGTGATTTTCTAACTGGTCGATCACAGTATGTCGTTGTTGAAGGGGAAGCCTCTTCTAAGATAAATGTTACTTCGGGCGTTCCTCAAGGAAGTGTAATAGGTCCACTTCTTTTCTTAATATTTATAAACGATCTAGGTGACAACGTCAAATGCTGGTTGCGATTGTTTGCCGACGATGCGGTTATCTATAGGGAAATAAGGTGCTCCAACGATTGCTTAGAAATTCAGCGCGATTTGAATGCTATTTCGATTGGTGCCGTAAATGGCAGCTTACACTTAATTGCAAAAAGTGCAAGGCAATGCGGATAAGTAACAAAAAGAATCAGTTTGTTCACGAGTACAAAATAAATAATTCAGCTGTTGACACGGTTGATTCCGTGAAGTATCTGGGGGTGATAGTAAAAAGCAACATGAAATGGGACATGCACATAACTTCCGTCGTAGGTAATGCTAATTCTAAATTACGATTCATAGGTCGTATTTTGAGGAATTGTAATGCTCATACAAAGGAGATAGCGTATAAAACACTAGTGCGTCCGCATCTGGATTACTGTTGTGGGCTTTGGGATCCGTATTGCAAGGTTCTGATTGACTCAGTTGAGAGGGTGCAGAGGAGAGCTGCTAGATTCGAGACTTGTTGTTACAGCCCTTATGAAAGCGTTACAGAATTGATACATAGATTGGGCTGGGATAGTTTGGAAGACAGACGACGTAGCTTGCGTTCGAATTTATTGGAGAATATGCGAAAAAAATTAAATTTCGAGTGCAATGAAATACTTCTTCCGCCAACCTATTTAGGTCGCAATGATCGGAGGGATAAGATTAGAGATATAAGATGCCGTACTGATGCTTATATGTATTCCTTCTTTCCTGGCACTATTCGGGATTGGAATGGGAGGGTTTAGGATTGGTGCTTAGCACCCTCTGCCACCCACAATGTTTGTGATTTGCAGAGTATGAATGTAGATGTAGATGTAGAAGGATCTCATACTCCCCAGCTGTAATCCAAATATGGGCGCACGATAGTTTTATAAGTTATTTCCATTATATGGCAGTTGGAATTCTTCAAAATACGATCTATGAATCTTAACCTATAATTAGCTCTACCAGCAACGGAAGATATGTACAGGTATTCCGTTATGTCCATAAACAGCTCATGCGAATATTTATTTTATTGAATGTGGTTGGTGGTACCGGAAAAAATATTTCTAACAAAATTTATACTAGCACAAATACACAACCAAGGCAAGATTGCCCCAGGTATGGCATTGTTTCTTGGTTGTAAAACTGCACATGCCATGTTTAAAATACCTATGCAATTAAAAACACCAGTCTGTGACATCGCGCCAGACAGTGACAAAGCGCGAGTTTTGTGAGATTGTTGTCTGATTTTACGGATGAATGTACAGTTCCACGGCTCACCGAAAGGTGGCAGATACTGTCATCAGGATATATGACAAAACGAAAGACCTATAGGAGGTATCACAATGTTGTTTTGTGGCGGCATGAAGTAAACAGTGCCTGTAGCGCCACGAGGCAAAAGAAAGGATGAATTCAATGCCTGTCTCAGAAGCTCATGTCTCTGGCCTCACATAACGAGATTGCACTTGACAATCACTATGCTTGAAATTGGTAACGATACTTTTCCGAAAGATGAAGGAAAAGTTTGAGTTCCACCTAGCTTATGTGTAGTCGTTTCTTCTTATGAGGAATTAATTACATCAGTTTGCGGTGAGATAGAGAAACCGAGGATTGTTTGTGAGCGGTTAGCGCTCTGGCCTCGCATTCGGGAGGACGCCGGATCGAATCCCTGTCCAGGCATCCATATTTGAGTTTTTCATGGTTTCCCCAAATCACTCCAGGCGAATGCCGGGACGGTTCCTTCAAAAGGCCATGGCCGAATTCCTTCCACTTCCTTGTCCCTATTCCTTTCCCGCCTCTAATGACCTCGCCGTCGACGGGGCGTAAATCCATTAGTAAAAAAAAGAAATAGAGAAAGCAACATAGAGAACTCTTGGCTCTGCGTGCGAGCAATATTGACTACTCGCAATGATCAAGTTGCCTTTATTAACAACACTATATCAACTCGCGTAGATATGAGAAAATATTGCCTGTAAACCTCTCAAATTGGTCGTGGAGCAAGGTGATGCCACCATCTACCCAATTGAGCTGTTAAATTCTTTAGCAGTACTCGGACTTCTGTCGCATGTATTAAATTTAAAAGGTGGTGTGCCTTTTATACTGTTGTGAAATTTAAGTCCTTCAAAATTATATTAAGGGACCCAACTTAAAGTGACCACAGACCACTTTGCAGCGCAACATAATAAAAGCTATTATTTTGACGGGATGCGGTGCCGGGGACCAAGTTTTATTTACATCAAATAATTTCCCATTCCGCTTCAAGCGCGTACAATTCCCGGTAAGCGTGTGCTTTGATATGGCGATAAATAAAGCACAAGGGCAGACGCTGTGGACAACGAGCGTGGACTTGACCACTAGATGCTTCAGGCACGGACAACAGTATGTGGCTCTATGCAGAGTTTTTTTTTTTTTTAAGCTTCTTGACACTCGCCAAGAATGATGAGAGAGATCCTCCAAAGAAGTTCTTATCCGCAGTGTAGTGGTTCACCAACCTGACATTTTTATTTATGGGTTAATGGTAGATAGAGTTTTTATTTGAGCTTTCTACTGAGAGTAGTCTTCAGGTTCTTAGCCTTTATGCACATAAAGCCAACTGCCATTAATATATATATATTAATTGCATTAATTTATATATATATGGCATTTGGCTTTATAGCCATTCAGCCAACAACTTTGTTTTCTTGTATTCCTCCGTTGTGTATATAGTGTCCTCTAGTATGAGCACGAGTGATAGGACAATACAGGATGGACACAACACTTAATTAAAACCACCCAAGCCCTAGGCCGGACTCGAACCTGCGACCCCTGATAGCCCCGCGCTACCAGGGCCGGCAGAGTAAACGATTCCACCAATATGTTTGTGTATGCTTCTAACGGTGTGATGAATAATATTGTATACAGGGAAGCTCTGCAATCAATTGAAAATAAATGCTTATTATACAGCAATAAAGAAGTCAATAAAATAGAAGTGTGAAAACGATTCTGCAGTTTGAGACATCGAATTCCCATGCCGCTGTCCGCGGGTTCGATCCCTACCCGAAGCAATACTTTTTTCTGTGTGCGTTCTTTTTGACTACTATTCACTGTTTGTAACATTAAAACTTTTTTTTTTTTTTAAGTTCCTGAAACGGCTGGGACAATTTTGATGAAAGTTGGTAAACATATTTCGCACTGGCCGATACTATAGTGGTAATTCAACTTCAAACATCCCGATCAACGCCGGGGACTCTGCTAGTCTATATATATAAAAATCTCGCGTCACGATGTTTGTCCGAGATGACCTCCGAAACTACTTAACTGATTTTGATGAAGACTGGCTTACTGTGGGTAATTTGGTCTAACTTAAAATATAGGATAGTTTTTATCTCGATTATTAACCTTAATAATTATTATTTCGAATTAAATGTTCGTTCAATGTTTGTCATAGGACAAAGGTTTGTAATTATTTTTAAGAGCCGTCAGTTTCAGCATTCTGGTGGCTAAGTGGTTAAGGCGTCTGACTGGATGTACAAAGGTCCCTGGTTCGAATCCCTATGCCGGCTGGGCTTTTTATACGCAATTAACTCGGCCCTCACCTCCGGAGAAGGGGTGGAATGTTCAGCAAATAGAAACCCTGTCACGTCATTAAGACCGCACGAAATTATTATTATAGTTCCATAGGTATCTAACAGATGGCGATGTATTCATTTATCGACACAACACTTGGTTATCTAGGTTGGGTAACTATCCAGTAGATGGCGTTGTGTTTCGATTTATTTATGTTACAGTCTACTCCACGTCGTATGTGTTTAAGTATGACATAACCCAGTTTCGTGAATCTTTCGTGTAGTATAATTATTATAATAGTGCTGTGTATTGTGTTGTGACAAAGTAATTACACACATGAATATAACACTGAAGAAAACGTTACGATAAATTCAAAAACGTGTAAGTATTTGTTGCTTGCTTCTCAGTTTACTTCTTCTTTTCGTTATGGTCCCTACCACGTGTCAATTTCAATTCTTTCCCTGTTGTTTTTTTCTTTCTTCTTCTCCAATACTCCTTCATTATTGCACTATGTTTTCTCTTTCTCTCTTCAGACCATTTTGCACCCGTTTTTTTCTCCTCTCTACCATGGAATCCTGCCATATTCGAAATATGCTTTCGAAAATATTTTCTTTCCATACTGTTCACTGCTATTATTTCGTTTCAAATCTTTCTTAACCTCTTGAATCCCAAAAAATATTTTAATACATTTTTGTTAGCCTGGTGTCATCAATGCGATAGATGTGTCGAAAAAATGATTCTCCCTTTTTCTGACTGATTCTGTTATTTTTTGAATGTTATTATTTATTTCCTCATTAGTTCTTATCTTCCATTGTATTTTTCAATGGACCCAAAATTTTCCTTATAATTCTCCATTCCAATACTCCAAGCTTATCCAATTTCTAGTTTAGTAGCTACCGGTCTGGTGGCTTAGTGGTTAAGGCGTCTGATTGGAGATCGATAGGTCCCCGGTTCGAATCCCTGTCTCGGTGGGGATTTTCATAGGCATTTAACCGGATTTTCCCCTCTGGCACAGCTCGCTGTGTAATGTGAAGTACGCCCATGATTCTGCACTGTTATTCACTCAAAAAAATGAACTAATTGAGAGTGTGTTTCCGGATATATCAAATAATTACTCAGATCATAATTGGCTCAGTAATCGTGCTATTTTGGCAGCAAAAAATGTTAATATCAACGAAATTAACTTCCAGATACAACAGTTGTTGGCAGGTGATCTGATGTCTTTTAAATCAATAGACACTGTTGTAGATGACAATGAAGCCATAAATTTTCCAACTGAGTATTTAACTTCTTTGGATATACCAGGAATGCCACCACACAATCTTCCGTTAAAGATTGGTTCACCGATTATTCTACTTCGGAATTTGAATCCACCTAGATTATGCAACGGTACACGTTTGGTCATCAAAATGATCACCGGAAATATTCTTGAAGCAACTATTTTGACTGGAAAGTTCAAAGGAGAAATCGCCCTGTTGCCGCGTATTCCAATGATACCGTCAAAATCTTCAATACCATTTAAAAGGCTTTATTTTCCGATTCGTTTGGCTTTCACTATGACCATAAATAAGTCTCAAGGCCAAACAATGTTCGTTTGCGGCTTGGACTTGGAAAATACGTGTTTCTCCCATGGGTAGCTATATTTCGCCTGCTCACGTGTGGGGAAACCATCAAATCTATTTGTATTAGCAATAGACAGGCTGACCAATAATATTGTACACCAATTAGCCCTTTGATAAATTAAAATTATTTATTGTAATAATTTAAAATAATGAAAATAATTGTTAAAAATGTTTAAAAATCAACTTCATCTACCTCATTTATAAAACTGAAATTTCAATTTATAAATAAATAAAAATAATTTATTTATTTTTATAAATATCAATTTTTATATATTTTCAATTAAGTAATTTGTAATGAAATGTAATTAAATTTTTTTATGTTCGTTTGTCCTTAATTTCCACTATCCGAAACTCTATACCAATTACTTTTTGAATTTTCAAACCGACTAAAACGTTTTTGTCTTTATTAGTGAATATTAATTTGATTGCATTAGGTAGTTTAGAATAACATTGATCCAATGTACTATAACTACTAAGTCACTGCAACGCGTGACCGGGTCAGCTAGTCTATACATATAAAGATGAATGTATGAATGTTTGTTTGTTTGTTCTTCATACAAATCCACAGTTTTCATCCGATCTCGATGAAACTTTGTACACTTATCCTTTGAAACAAGGAGAAAAATACTGTCTACATTTGGCTGAAAAATTATCTGTAGAAATAATACATGTTGTCTAATAATTTCGAAAAATTACTGAACAGCGATAGACAGACGCATTGGATGTGGAGGTCTCTGTACAGTTTTCCCGTGTAGTGGTCAGGTAGTGGTTAAATTGCTTGCTTACTGATGTTTGGGTCGTGGGCTAAGATTTAAAAAAAAAAAAAAAATTGATCGTAAGAGTCACGCCTGGTCTTTCGGTTATTTGCATTGAATGTTAAACTGAAGAAATCACAAAGTTAAGGGTGCAATGCGAGGCAAATCGTAGGTAGTCTTGCAATGCTGTAGGTGTATAGTTTCTTACGTTATATTGATCTCTCAGGGGTTATTCGCAATCAGTGTGTATGTGATCTGCAGTAATAATACTATAAATGCGGAAGTAAGTTGTTACGTTTTGACAACTAAATGTCTATACCGATATTGACGGAATTTGACAAGAAAATCTGTAGGGAGGGCACAAGACATTTTTTTTTTCTTTCGGTATGATTAACAGTTGTATTCACGAAATTTTGAGAACTTATCGAAAGGCGACAGAGAGACGGATGTGTGTGTTAGTTTGTAATGTTACATCACTTGCTCAAGCTATGCTTCTCGCGCATTATGTTAGTGTATAATTTGTTAGTAAATTTCGTTTAGAGAAAAAACGTATTATTTAGTACAGATGTCGATTTTCTCTGTCCTATTACTTTGTGTCTGCTTAAATGTTTCCAGCACCAGTTTATTTTGCCTACTTTTTTGACATGCCTTGCGGGCGTAAACTGGTCTAAGTTGTAGATCTTGCTGAGCACGAGCAGTTAAAGTTATTAGAACCCAAGAATCGGATGCTCATGCTGAAGAAAGAAGAAAAGACCAAGCTGAAATAAAGGTGCCCCTAGTTAACTCCCCCTCTTCCCCCCCCCCCCCGCAACATTCCCTCACCTTCGTTTGTTTTTCTGTTTTTAAATATGTTGGAAATTGATTCTCTTCAAGAGACAGCTTCCATGGTAGAATGATATAGTAATGGCTTTCCGGTCATATTATGCCGACTCGGTGTTGTTTGGGACCAATCCTTGGCTACCAACAATTTTCTATATACAATTCTGGCAAAGAAATTCTTAATCCACGCGTACGAAGTCGCGGGTATAAGCTATATTTCCAGTAAGCCGAACAATATTCCATTGACTCTTTGACATGGCCTTTTATGCGTGAAAGTAATCCGGTAGTATTAAGAAACAAAAATGTTTCAGAATAAATAAAAAATAAATGAAAATAACCAATATGAGATTAACCTGTATAAATGTAAATAAAACGAACAGATCCTACACTCAAAATAGATATAACTGCTCATTTTCTTTAAACTGAGCCAGTGAACTAGTGAACCGTTGAAAAGAACTAGTTCTTTTCGTAGAGTGATCAAATGAACACCGCTCTTTTTAGTGAGTCACTTTGGCCACCTCTACTGCTGATTATTAATATGAGAGGTAAATGCTGAACTGTTTACCATTACACAAATTTCTAGAAATTCGATGCAGATACGAAGGAAATAGTGTATAACGCTCTTGCCGGAACGCGTTTGGAGTTATACAGCACAATATGAGAAGGTGGGAATGACTGAGAAAGTTCGAAGAACGACTACGTGTTCTTCTTGTGCTTTACCACTTTTTCCCAATCTAGGGTCTGCTGCCTTTGAGGATTTTTGCTCATCATTAGCATGGTCAAATTTCGAACTATGGTTTTACTGCCGCATGTTCTTACTGGCGCTTAGCATTTTATACATAGTGTCAGGTCGTTCTAATTACTAATGGAAGGAAGTGAAGTGTTGCCATCTGTTTGCGAAATGAGTAACTATTTTCATTTGTCTCGTAGTTATATTTTTTGTTTGTGAAATGCGTACTTTATGAGATAGATATTGGTGAACGTTCGAACATTCGCCGTGATGGCTACGGAAAACAGCAGTCAGGAAGCAGGCACGCGGAGGCCTGGGTTCATGCCCAGCCCTGATATACCTCCCAGATCAGTGTGCGGCGCCACGCTGGCGGGTCACAACGATGCGAATTCAATTCCGCCACAGCATTTGGAAAATACAGTAATTGGTAAGTGGAATTTCTGCAGTGAATCACTGGTTAATATGTGATCACCAAAATTAAAGTTTCACTGCAAGAAAACACTTAAACCGTCGACTTATTTCGATAAGATTATGGAAATAAAGTCTTACGTGACATCATAAAGTACTCATTTCTTCCCCTCGCGTTGTTAACTAACGGATTTATCGGACAGGTAATGGTGCAAAACACCTTCTGTCACACATGGAACTGAACCATATTTGATACTTACAGGCATCAGTCAATACTGATTCAGCATCCAGCGTGCACTAACAGTAAATTCTGTCCAGCTAATTGAGCTACTATGTTCGTAAGGTGTTAGACCTATCAAAGTCAAAGTTTTTCCTTTTTTTTTAATCCCTATTTGCTTTCGTTCTGCGATGTTGAGTAAGAAAAAAAGTGGAGGAACTAGGACGGTACCAAATGAATCTCCTTTACTACTTACTACTCCTTAGCTACTTGGTAGAGATTTATCAGAAATGGAATTTAGTTCTATTCAGTTGCTATTCTTTATCGTCGCAGAAGAAACTCAAGTCTGTAATTCACTTCGTCTAAGATGCATTTGGAATTTGATTAAATAAAATTAGGGTAAGATTTCATCTGCATGCTATAAATATGATTGAAAATTGTCCATACCAAGTGTCTTATTTATACACTGAAGTCTAAAGACTCATGGGATACCAACTAATATCAGCTTGGGACTCTCTTTTGCAAGCAGCAGTACAGCAACCCAACGTGTTGCCAGTGTAGTAGGACGCTGTGAACGAACTGATTTTTCGTCATGTTCAGATTTGTTCGATTGGATTCATGTCGGTTGATCTAACTGACCGAATCATTAGCTGAAACTATCCAGAATGCTCTTCAGACCAGTTGTGAAAGATTTTGGCACTGTGACATGACGCACTGTGGTCCTGAAGAAGACTATTCTTGTTTGTAAAAAAATGAATGGCTGAAAAATGTCGTCACCAAGTAGCTGAACATAACCATTTCCAGTCAATGGTTGGTTTAGTTTTACCAGACGCCCAAGTCCATGCCATATAAACACAGCCCACACCAGGATGGAGCCACCATCAGCTTGCACAGTGCCTTCCTGACTACTTCTGTACATGATCTCGCGGTCCTGAGTCACACTCGTAACCTTACCATCAGCCCTAACCATCTGCAATCGTGAAACCACGCAGCCTTTTTCCAAGAATATAGGGTCCATTCGATATGCTCACGACCAATGACGTTTTCTTAGCAGAAGTCACTCGCGTCGGTCTTATGCTGCCATATCCCATCAACACCAAACTTCAGCTGCACTGTCCGCACGGACACGCCTGTCGTACGTCCCACATTGAGTGTTGCCGTTCTGTGACGCAGTGTTGCCTGTCCGTCGACACTGACACCTCGTACGCAGACGTCGCTGGTCTCGGTCATTAATCTCTAATTACCTAGACGTCGACGAGGTGTAAAGCCATAAGCATAAGGAGACGTGGTCGGCCACTGTACTTGTCCATGGTGGGAGGTAATGCAGATAAAACATATTTTCTGCAAGCTCTTGACACTATGGATCTATGAATGATGAATTCACGAACAATTTCCAAAATGGAATGCCCCACGCGTCTAGAGAAAAATTATCACATCGATTTCCAATGCTTTTAATTCATGTCATATAGCTATAATCACGTCAGAATACCTTCCTCACGACTCACTGTAGTACAAGAATATTTAAGGCACACCGAACGTGATGGCTGTGTGGTAACGCTCTGACCTCGCATTCGGGAGGACGCGGGTTCGAATCCCCGTCGGGGCATCCGGAGTTGGGTTTTCCATGGTCTCCCCAAATCACTCCAGGCTAACACTGGGAGGCTTCCTTCAAAACACCATGGCAGAATACCTTCCCGTGCATTGCCCGATTCCTTTCCCGCCTCTTATGACGTCGAAGAGGTGTAAAACACACTGCTCGATTCCAGGTATAAGACGGAGATACAGCATGTATTCATTCAGAACTGTAATTTTGGGACTGGTTCACGTGAATACAATGTATCCACTGCTTAGTCTCATTAAACTGTAAGTCGCGAAAGTAAGGAACTGGTTGTCGTACCTCTGATACAGTACTTAGTATGTTCCGTTCGGTAGGATCCAACCTACCTTCCAGTCTTGGAAAAAATCAAGTTAATGTCAGTCGGAAATAATATTGTTCATAAACTATTTTGAACGAGCAGTGAAACTATAAGTGTTATAACTAAAATAAAATAAGAAATGGAGTTTAGCCCACAAACTCAAATCACATTTATTTATTGTTTCGATACTAATATAGTTCTCACACACTTAATAAAGAAATGTCAATCTCGTGTAGTCGTAATGACCTGATGACAGGGTTTATTATCGGCTGCAGAATCAGCACTTATTGTAGCCGCCTAGCCTAACCCGGTATCCCTACCGGTACGAGAGGGGACCTACAGTTTAACGTGGAATCCGATCCCATGGAAGCGTTCTGGTGTACTGCACATTACACAGCAAACTGTGCTAGATGCTAGAGGTGAAGGACGGGTTAAGGACCAATGAAAATCCCCGACCCGCCCCCCCCCGAGAGGGGAATTCGAACCAGGAACCTTTCGATATCCATTCAGACGCCTTAACCACTGAGCTGCAAGACCGCTGATAACACAGTTAAAACCCAGACTCGAACACTCCATGTACGGGTAGCGAGGCTCTAGTGCTAGCAACTCACATACTCTCCACGACAGTCTTGGTTTAAGGTCCTTACAAAATCTTTAAGATCCCTTAGCTACTGCTAACATCCAGTTTTCATTGGTGTGTACATTAACACGTGGCCTCGCATTTGGCAGGAGGCGGGTTCGATTCCGCATCCGACCATCCAGATTTTTATTTTCAATAGTTTCACGGAATCGCTGCAGACAAACGCTGAAATAGTTCCTCCAAACAAACTATGGTCATATTTCTTCCCGTTAAATTCCCCCACTCCTTTACGCCTCCAATGACCTGGGAGTCTACGAGGCGTAAAACCCTAAAAGAAACACGTGTACGAGTCTTAGAAGTGGAATATGACAAATATATCTCACCTATTTGGACGTAAGGTGTTCTTGATCTGTATTTTTATATTCTTTAATAGTTTTCCAGATGTGACCAGTGTTATCTTTCAGGCAGGACGGAACAGTAGAGAATAAAAATCGATTAAATTTTAATAATGTTTGATTCGAAAGATTCAGCTTTAGTTCGTAGTTCCTAAACAGATTCCACCCTATTCAGTCCGCGTCATTGGCGTAGCTGTCAACATACTCGTTTAATAGAACTTTGCTCGCGTATTGTTTTACTAACCGTTTGTTTTCTTCAAATGCAATTTCTTGATTTTTTTTTTATAATTTTATCAAAATTGTTACTAATTGTGTTAGAATGTTATCATCAGCTATAAAGTAAATTAAAACATTCCTATGAATGTGAAAGCAGTAAACGGTATTATTTCCCAGTTTCATTCTAAAAATTAATCACCAATGGGAGAAGCTTTCATTCTTTGAAACGCAACCATTTTTTGTAGCTTAGTACGCATCCCAACCTAAAAGAAGCAAAATTCCATTTGCGGGAAATGCACATGTTGCAGGGTTCCGAAATTTACTTGTTCACGCTGCTATAGTTTGCGTTTTTATGATGATTAGCAAGTATCGGCATATGACCACACCAACCGATGTGATGAATGTGAAGCAGATTAGCTGTGTACGACTGCTGAAAAATAAATCAACAATATTCAAGGTTCATTGCTCGTTAACAGCAGGTGGTTAGAGATTTGAGAGGGGGGGGGGGAGAAGGAGAACGGTCAGGAAATCAGTCGGGGCCTTTGTGTGGAACCATTCCGAAACCGAAATCCAGATGATAAGGCCGGCGATCAAGCCTATGTTCTCCCGAATGAATTTGTAGAAATTCCAAGAACTTCAGGCTTTCACCCCGCGGAAGTTGTTCAAAAATTGAAATTCCAGCTAAAAACAAAATTCCTAATAATTATGATCAAAAATAAAATTTTAAAATCATTAAATTTGAAAAACAAAAAAAAATAGCGACAAGACAAGTATACGCTATGAATCTCACCTGTCTGTAGAGAAGCAGGTGAAGAGCATATTTAGCTAGTAGAATCGATAGTTGAAAGTCAGATTTTTTAAAAATTATTCATTTCTCTTCTGAATTCCCATTCTCTGTTAATTCAGCTCGACCCGAGAAGCCTCCACAGTCATAACCCAAAGCAGCTTTTTTTATTAAAAATTTTTATAGGGTCAGTCCAAGCGCGAATTCACACAAATAATTTTTCAGGGCTCAAGAACAGCCCAACATTGTTGATCTTATCCTTTTTTTTCAGCACCAAAATAATGTTATTGTGAGACCAAGATTTTCGTACGTTTGAAAAATAATCCTCTGATAGTGTCCTAGTATCTGATAGATAAGCTTTTATTTCTGAACCTGTTTGAAACCATCAAATGGTTGATCTTTTTTTGTTTGCAATTGTGCCATGTTAGATATCACGAATACATCTCTTAACTTCGATCGAGACAGATCGGTGAGCGTTAAGGGTCGGGTTTGGCACTTGGAAGGATGGAGGTTCGATTCCCGGTCCGGCAACTCCAAATTTAATTTTTCATGGATTCCCGGAAATCTCTCCGTATGAAAGCTACAGTGACCCCTTCAATTAGTTGTGGAGAAATTTCTATATATTTCTTGTCTCGAATCCTACCCCAGCCGCTCTGACCTCGAATTCGGGAGGACGCGAGTTCGAATCCGCGTCCGGGCATCCAGATTTGGGTTTTCCATGGTTTCCCCAAATCACTCCAGTTAAAGGCCAGGAGGATTCGGGAGGACGCGGGTTCGAATCCCAAGCGAATGCCAGCAGGGTTCCTTCTAAAGGCTGTGGCAAAATTTCTTCACGTTCCTTGTCCCCAGTCCTTTGCCTCCTTTAGTGACCTCGACGTCGATGAGTTATAATGCCATTATCAATTTTTTTTTAAATCTAACGACCCCAACAATGACTTGCTATAAAGCGCGTTATATCTTTTATTCTAAAAAAAGTGAGCTTCAAGAGCCTTATAAAACATCAACTGCTAAACTTTGAAAATATAATATTATCATTATACTTTTCACTATTTCTTTACGATTCTTTGTATTATTCTGAAATGATACTGTTCACATCCGGTACATATTAAAGAGAGAGATCATTGATGGAAACTTAAACATTATCCCAGCAAATTTAGCGAGGTGTTTTAAATTACTTAAGTGGAAGACAGCATGAAATAATTGCGTGTCTGTATTTTACCTGCCATCTGCTTCATCAGCGAAATATCTCTGTAATAACATGAAGCTCTCGTCCTTGAATATGGCTATGGATAAAAGTCCTGTAAAATACGATGAAGATAATTTCAGAAACGAGAAATTATTATTATTAATTTCACATTTGTCGACAACATTGATGTTCATCCAGACTAATTTTTAAGAATTTACATTATTTCAGTTTTAGTGAGCAATTTTTGTCAAAATCACAAATTAGCTATTCGGATAAAATATTTCTACCTGAATGAAAAACCGGTAATCTGAATGGAAGATTAATTATTCAATTTTTAACGCTATCCAACAAGTATAGCATAGTATTTTACATGTCAATAGTCACGACTGCTCCTAGAAAATCTCTCATTTCCTTCCTGATTCTTCGGAAATTTAAAATAATTTTCACAGAAGCTATGTGGTCGCCGAATTCAGCATTTATTACTTTTTTCCGTCGCCAAGGAAATGGCTGTTGCGTTGCAGCATTTATCAACTTTTCTGACACACTTGCTTCAGAAACATGATGTTTTTCTAACTTTCTGTAGCCGCTGTAATGGTTTACAGGATTATGATTCAGGATTTTTTTGTGATCATTGCCTTGGCAATTTCTGTGAAGTTGAAGAATAAAACTTTAATTAACGTGCACAATTCTGTCGATGATCTTTTGAATTTCTAAAGGTTCTTCCACTTTCTGTGCTAAAATGTTTAGAGATAGTTTCGATACAGGTAAAATTTTGTACAATTGTTTTTAATATTTAGGGCTTACTATAGTTATCATACCTCTTCTCTTTTAATTCAATATCATTTACAGTTTATTGAACAGCAATGATAGTTAGGACTACTGTACCGATTAGCTGATTTATCATCAACACAGTTACCCTAATTTCACTGATAGACAATGAGCAGAAAGTTTTGAGATTCGGATTGCATCATTAAGTCCGTAAAATGTAGAGACAGAAATGAGAGCCAGCCATTCTCTCATAAACACAACTACTGCTATTTTCCACAAGACCTTTAAAAACTCATAAATTGAAGCTACTTCAACATTTCATCAGGTATACAGCAATATTGATAGTTAAACGTGGAATATGATACATCTGTGTAAGCTAAAGATTCGTTTCACATTACAGCATCCAAATATTTCATATGCTGATGGATTTTCCTTAATACTATGGATTAAAACTGACAGATCTACTTAATTATCAAAATGAATTAGTGAAACTACTGATCCATTTTTTAATTTAAAATCGTAAAAACGGCTTCTCTTCGAAATCTGCCATTTGTGTTATCTACCAATGATGATACCAGCGATTTGTTCCTCGTTTATATAAGTTCTATTTTCCGTTTTTTGCTTACATTTATCGCCCAATTTAAATCTAAATTCAATGAACCATTCACATGCCTCATACGCAAATTCACAAAGGTTTCTATTGCCAAATACGCCAGTACGTGAAAAAGTAATATTAGCCGTCAATATCGGTATGCGGTGTGTTATGTTTTTGCAGCTTAATCTTAATTTGATGCGACCCTTTAACTAGCACCCCGGTATTGATTTCCTATTTGCGGTGGTTCCCGAATGCAACGGAATGCGCGCGCCGGTGTAGTGTGACGCACGAACGCCGGCCAATAGGGAACCCGAAAGACGCCATCACAACCGACGTGGGCGTCCAACGGCGTCGCGGCGCCCGGGCATGCGTACAGCCCAGCAGCGACGCTCGATACCGGGCGGAGCGAACTGCTGCTTCTAATAGCTCGCTGCTACGCCCCCTCACACAAGCCCTAAATTCTGCCTCGCATTTAAATCAACTTTATCCTAGTCAACTCTTCTAAACTTTACATAGCGTTTAACGGTTTGCATCAAGTTCCTAACAATATTTTGAAGCACCTAGTATAAAAGATTAATGGGCCATAAAATTTCGCTATGGTATAATTTAACAGAAACCTGCACTACAGGCACTGTAGTCACTCCTTAAAGGATCTTGTATTCCAGGCTCCAATCCCAAATATCGGGTACCTTTAAAATTAAATTTTACAAGACTCAACTTCTGAAAAAGCAGTGTCTGCTAGCATAGCTAGTGAGCTTCTTACTGGAATCACTTAAGTTCATGATTCTTATTATTATCTCCACACTTCAAAGCCTCAACTTAACAGTTCTATGATATTATGTATAATTTAACCTGTTTTTTACGGCTTTACGCCTCGTCGACGTCGAGGTCATTAAAGGCGAGAAAGGACTAAGGACAAGTAACGGGAAGGAATTCGGCCATGGCCTCTTGAAGGAAGTAACCCGGCATTCGCCTGGAGTGATTCTGGGAAACCATGGAAAACCCAAATCTGGATGCCCTGACTGAGATTCTAACCAGCATCCTCCCGAATGCGAGGCCAGAGCGTTAACCGCTCAACCACCACGCTCGGTCAATTTAACTGTAAATTGTAATACGAGCATTTAAGTGCTTCAGTACTCCACGTATATCTTATCCAAGAAGGGTAAGATGCAAGATAGGTGTGATATTCTTCTGAGTTGAAGGTATTTGAAAGTCAATGAATAAACACAATTCACTGAATCCAATTCATGAGTGAATCTTTTCCTAGTATATAACAAAATCTGAACAGAAAAGTGTAGTACAGCTGTGAATCAGAAGGTGTATCATTGCTGACAATCTTTACCTGAAACATTTCAGTAACAATTTGATGCAGATATGTGGTAACTCATGAAGGAACAGACGTGTTTATTATTACCGATTACGGAAATTAATGTACCACAAAGTCATGTAAACGCCAATTTGGATGGAGAATTAACAGGCTCTACACACTGTAGTAGCACATAATATTTTGGCTGAAGATTGACTATCTTTTTAAATTTGTTTCAGTATCAGTGCATTCGTAACATACCCCACAGTGCCTTCCATTTGATTTCTTACACCATATATGTGATACAGATTTTCTTTTCTAGAGTTAAAACGTATCAGCTGCTTTTTTTCATTGAGGAGTGACAGCCTCGCTTAAATTATGAAAACTGTATACTCAGCACAAACGTTGAAGACCTTTACAATATTTCTGTTAAGGCAGATATATAAAAACGTAATAATCTAAAAATATATATGATTCAATAATTTATTGCTAATGACATTTATTCCCATCGACGATGATACTAAGATTTCTTTTTTGAAAGAACCTTGTTTGACAAAATGAGCAGCAAAATACCGTTAGCATTTCTAACAGCAATGTATATGTATATGCATATAGCAAATATTTTTAAAATTCTTCTTCCATAACCCAGGAAGTAGCACTATTTTTTTCCAGCAACTTATAACTATTTCTAACAATTTTTAATTATATATAACTTCTTTTCTGTATGAAGAATTTACCAGTTAGGATAGTTCATTTAAATAATTTTGATACCTGATACAATTTTCAAAGAAGCGAATATAAAAAATTTCACACAGTATGTGTGAATTAGTTTCTTAGACCATTTGTAGTTACATTTTAATGAAGGTTCTCTCAATAGAAAGCTTTTTCCGGGTTGGGGATTTGTTTTTGGTTATTCTGTTCCTTCCGGCAGTATTTCCTTTCCTTGTAATCAGTTTCTTGACTGGTTTCATTCAATCCTCCGTCTTTTCATATCTTCACATAATTTGTTCGTCCCAGCATTCCCATTTCAACCCACGTACTTAAATTATCTACTCCAGGTTTTCTAATCATTATCTTCGCCTGTTGTTTTAGCATTTGACTGCTCTCTCCAGATCTTAATTCACTGGCAGGCATGCTGATGTTACAGCAAAGAGAAAAGGTTATTTATCACAATGAAATGCATAGTGCGGTATGAATATTGTCTACGATATTATATGTTCAGAAGTATCCTCCTCAAAAACTATAATTCTGGAATTAAAAAAATTCAAAGATATTACAATTCTTGTTTCGAGACCTTAATGGATCGAAAAACACAATGGTGATATGAAAATGTTATACATATTGTTCTATGCATTATTCTGTACTAAAAAATAAATAAACAAATTTAATGAAAATCGTGGAATACTTAAATTTATATTTTGACAGTAATGATCTTAGTTTACCTATAACATCCCTGTCAATCGCCGATACCAAGCAGTTATGAGACATGTATTTCGGTGTCCATGGCCCCTTACAGCGTTTGCAAGCAGCGAAACATTTAAAGATAAGGGACGATATAAGAAAGTAACACTGCTTTATTTTCTTAAAATTAATTATTCCTGAATTTTTAAGTGCCAACTTTTGCTGTTACTTTGGATCATCCAAACAGTGTTAAACGCAATACCGGTGAGGTATTATTAACGCGAGAATGTAAGGTGGCCGGCCTCGGTAGCGTAGGGGCTAGAGTGCTAACTCCGCATGCCGAAGGCCGCCGGTTCGAATCCGGCCACGGGCATGGATGTTTAAGTGTTGTGTGTCTGTGTGAATGTCCTGTCCGTCCTGTAGCGTCCATTCATTCGAAAACACACTATATACTGGATGATGACTTATACACTGAAAACTACAAAATTACATTGAGCTGGCTGTATGGCCTTCGTTGCCAAATGCCATTTAAAAAAAATAAAAAAATGTAAGGTGTCCTAGTGTAATGCACTCCGATTCTCGAAAAAGTGTAGAATGCCAATATGTTTCTATTTATTCTGAAATCAGCATTTCTGAGGTGGATAAGCCTGTCTAAGATGAAATCTGAGAGCTATTTCGAAACGCCGAAACAAGATATGCCCATTGGGGAACTCTTCCCATATATTTCATATATCTTTTTCAGTAAAATGTTTTTTCAACTATTAAAGCAGGCTCGGAATAAAGTACGGTATCACTTCAAGGGGATTCAAGCATTGCTGAACACAGAAGTTATGTACGCAAACTCATGGTATTGCAGAGAAAAGCATTTTCTCCTATAGAGGATCAGAAGATGGAACCACAAATTAGGAGATCTGCACAAAGACGCGAAGTAATGAAGAGCCGGCGACGACCTAAGATGAGATGAATGGACGAAGTGACGCAAGATCTGAGAAGGATGAAAGGGAATGACTGCTGCAATCGAGGAAAACTAGTGTGAAGTCACGCGTAATGATTACAGGCACAATTCCAGCTGCTTACTATGAAAACTGCAAAATGCAAGGAACAAAATACAAGAATTAATTCTGCTACTTATACTAAATTAAATAGCGCTTTCGTTCGTGGATGCCACACAACAATGAAGTGATTTAAATTCTAACAAAAAAAAACATGAACTTATGAGTCATCTGACTTCACCTTGGGAAGAACTTTTAAAGGACAGCCATCAGGAAGTGAAATATAATCCAAAGTATGTAATGGTAAGCATTGCAACATGAATTCTACAGCATATCACGTGTCATATTCATAAACGGCGAGTTTTATAGAAGATAACAGATTGATTGTTTGGATTGTATTTAACAGCATTGTGTTTGGGAGTTTAGATAATCTCTTTGATTTATTTCAGACAATATACAATGCCTGGTAACAAAGCTGGAATGTTTCTAAAACTACAGGGATTATTCTTGATGCGATTCTTCAGGTTGTCCTCAACATTAGCAGACCGAACGACGGAGTTATGTTACATCAGTATGGCTTACGTTTCTACTCCTCTACGGAAAAACCACAAACGTTTAAAAATAAACAAACCGTGCACCCACTACGACTTTATTGACAATTTTCCTATTCACTGGATCTCCCACACCCAGAAGATTCAGTTCTCTGTAGCTGGAGAGTGAAGATATTGATGATGTCAAAAGTTAAGAGGCGTTACCCACCAGTCTCTTACTGCAAGTCTGGGACGATAATGATTCCGAACATCATTCGGTTACTTCTCCAGATCCATCCAGGGTGACCCAGTAACATTACACCTTCCATTCGTTTTGAACTCTAATCTGGAATTTTCGTTTCGGAATCCGGCAATTTTAGCAAATCTCAGTCTTACTATATTGAGGAAGCTATTACTGATGTTGAAGAGTGGTCTGGTAGCTCAGTGATTAAAACACTTGGTTTAAAAAGTTCGGAGTTCAGTCCCGGCTTCAAATCCCGGTGGGATCAATAAAATTTATGATCTGTGTTTGATGTTATGAGCTGCGCCAGGACGTTCGAGGTTTGGTCTCATGTTATACTGTAGGTCCCAGAGGAAAGGAAGTGGCCGTCCTACCTCTTACGCAATGACTTAATATGCCTCCTTCGGGAGGATCCAACCAACCTTCAGGTTATGGACTAAGTTTTTTTTACTGATACTCTATCCTATTCCTCAGCGGTCGTTAACTGTACCTAGCTAAACATATAAGCACATTTGATGTTGAAAACCACTCTAGTTCACATTCTGGCATAGAGCTAAGAGGGTGAACCGTGCTGCTAGCTGATAACATTTGATGTCTCATGGGTTTAAATCTCAGTGATTCCCACAAGACCCTTGTTGTTCATAATTTCTGAAAAACAAGTTACGCCAATTAGTCGATGCGCCCTTAATGTACACATGTCTTATTTCTTCCCCTTATCCTTAATCCCGGTCGCTCCTTTAAGAAAATCCACATCTATAAACCCTTACGCTCTAGGAATAGAAGTAAGTTCAGTCCATGATCGAGCCTCTACGACGGGACAGCCAGTCAAGAAAACCAAAGTTCGCTTTTTCCAAAATCATTCTTGGGTAGTTCATTATCCGATTTCCACTCCCAGAAATCTCATTCCTAGATCAGTGACACACAGGTATGGAAATATAAGTTAGCAAGCAGAAAAACAATCACCTAATTTTTTTTTTTAATTTCGCCGAATTCTTTGCGATGTACTGTATTATATGACCTCTACTCTACATTCCCTGTAAGACCCTAGACGGTGGTCGAAACGTAAGAGAAAAGTGGACAAAACCACTGATTAACCGCAATTTTTTATAACTTTCCCAAAAGATTGGTCTTCGACGTATCTTGACCGCAGTGCTTGTAGTAGTAATTATTCATAGGCACAGGAGAGAGATGATTGGGTGAAGGTGGAAGTCGCTGACGTAAGAGTAAAGCTACTACCTCTGTGTCGTTACGAGAGATCTATGAGCCAGTGGAAGGCTAATGTTACGTGGGTTGTCGTACGTTGTTATCAGGAAAGAACTACATGGCGACGATCCAAGTTAGAAAGACTGGACCGTGGCTAGAGGCGAGAATATAATAATGTAATATGAAGGCGATGACGTGGGCGGGCGGGTGGGCGGGCGTGCGCAGCAGCGTCGCGACGCCTGCTGCGACGCCCTCGCGCTGCGGTCGTCCCACTCGCCGGCCAGCCCTGCCCCCCGTTCGACGGCCGACGCGTCGGCTGCCCAGCTACCACAGTGGCTCACTCCAGCTCCCTCGACGCCGCCACAGGCAACATCTACAACCGCCTCAGCGGCATCCTGCAGCAGATCGCCTGCTTCAAGAAGTACGTCTTCCCGTCTACCATGAGCGGATTCAACCTCAGCCGGGAAACCGCCCAGCTCCACTACAATGGTGAGTTCCACTTCCCTGTAGTCTTCAGCAATGACTCTCTGTATCTCCAGCTTGAAGATGTGGTGATACTGTACAAAACTTCCATCTGAAGCTACTTCTTTCTAAGTAACCCTTGATTTTATCACTTCCCTGTAGTCCGTGGATAACGTAGATAACTATATGCTACTGCAGTCTTCAAGTCTTCATCAATGACTCTCTGTATCTCCAGCTTGAAGGTGTGGTGATACTGTACAAAACTTCCACCTGAAGCTACTTCTTTCTAAGTAACCCTTGATTTTATCACTTCCCTGTAGTCCGTGGATAACGTAGATAACTATATGCTACTGCAGTCTTCAAGTCTTCATCAATGACTCTCTGTATCTCCAGCTTGAAGGTGTGGTGATACTGTACAAAACGTCCACCTGAAGCTACTTCTTTCTAAGTAACCCTTGATTTTATCACTTCCCTGTAGTCCGTGGATAACGTAGATATCTATACGCTACTGCAGTCTTCAATTCTTCAGCAATGACTCTCTGTATCTCCAGCTTGAATGTGTGGTGATACTGTACAAAACTTCAACCTGAAGCTACTTCTTTCTGTGGTTGTGGCTTTAGGGCGCGTCGACAGCGAGGTCATTAGCGCCCAATACTTCTTTCTAAGTAACCCTTGATTTTACCACTTCCCTCTAATTCGTGGATAATATAGATAACTTTCAACTCAAAATCTTCAGTCTTCAAGTCTTCGGCAATGACTATCTGTATCTCCAGCTTGAAGGTATGGTGATACTATACAAAACTTCCATCTGAAGAAACTTCTTTCTAAGTAACCCTTGTTTTTATCGCAGAAGTATTTCCATTAACTTTTTTTTATCATCACAATCTTCTCCATTTTTGGTCATCAGAAGGAAGAGCATCGTTGTACGTAACTTCCATTTTGAGATCTCTTTCTTTCGTTCCAGGATCACCTGAAGCGTTTCTTGACCGAAAAGTCGCGCCTATCAAAAAACAAGCCCTAATTTTTAGTATTTCTCTAGTTACTCCTCTCTAACTTCAACCAATAATAGAGGTATCAAGCGTTCAGATTTACGACGTCATTGGTCCAACCAAATATCAATCATCAGTTGCTGCTGATGTTCTTCAACCCTTCCAGCTTTTGGCACCGAGTGAGAACAAGTATGTTTTCACTGTGCTTACACTCTCGATGACCAAATGTAATTTCAATTTCGGACTACTATCCTGGGGTAAATGCAAGAAAAAATTCTAGACTCATCAACAGAGTTCATACTACGAAACTTGGACTCCAAACTCATGTTCTGAGATCAACCAACAAACCTGTAGGTTTACTACACACTGCTTCTTGTTGTCTCGTAAGTTGGTCGCGAACTCTATTCTAAGTGAAAGCTACATTGTTGTCACCATTTTCTTCGTTCTAGATTGTTGTGTTCACCTCTTCAAAAGACTCTTCTCTACTAGAAAGACGCCAAAAATGTATAAAATTCAGAAATAATATAGATGCTTTCAGTACTTGATGAATGCCAGGATACGGACAGACATTTGACCAACGCTGCTTCATAAATGATAAGAAAAATACATGAACAATAATGCGTTATTAGATAACGGTACGCTGTCTGAGATTCGGTCAGCTCAAGTCCGAGAATCCACCGGCTCGGCGTTCACGATTCTTTTACACTAAATTCGTATTTCTTCCTCGTTTATATGCAAATTGGACCAATTAAGTAAATATTTTATTACAATTAGCATTTTTTGTTGCGCTGGTCACAGGAACTTAAAAACAAGACAGTTAAAATTATGAGATTAGAAGATTTGACCTGTCAGGCCAGTACCAAATCGGCGGGCAAAACATATTTTCCTAAACGTTCTACAGAAAAAAACTTTGTGTTCGGAGAGAATGGAGGCGAATAATCAGGACTCATAGTTTTGTCGAAGGATGTGTCAAAATAATATTTAATGGGAAGCTGATTTTTTTGTACCTTTTCGTGTTGTGTGAATTTGAGATTTAGTGATAATAATAGATCAAAATTCTCATTTAAATTTTTTTTTGTTATTTTCCAGTAAAGATAGTGAAAAATGGGCCTCAGCATATTAAAATGTAATTGACATAACATTTCTTATGTTAATGAGCTTTGTGTTTCGTAATTGTCCTCAAACAAAGAACGTTCAGTTACAAGGAATTAGATTTATAACAGAAACGGCAAGGAGTTACTTGGGATATTTACCACCCAAGTGCTGAACGCGCATTAAAAATGTTTCTTCGTTTTCTTATTTTTACTAAATTTAATTCTATTCTTAGTAATACAAGTGTTATCCAAGCCCGTAGAGCAAATTTTAATTCAGTAAAAGTTTTGCCACAGACTATTTAGTTGTCTTTGTGTTATATGAAACACTGTAAAAGGCAATATCTATGTGGCCTCGGAAAACAAGTTTTGTCTGAGACCAAACTAAATATTTAGCAATAATGTAGTTTCAGAAAAATTTTATACACGTAATTTTTTTTGGCCTGAAATATAAAATCTTTGCCAGGGCCCGGTATTTACTTCAATAGCTCGATAATGCTCTTTAGCACAGTCACATTGTTCTCATCTTAATATTTCTTTCATTATATTACCAATATCCTATCAAACAGACCCGTGAATTTCAATCGGGAAGGGCGGAAATTCTATAATGTTAATCGTGTTACCTATAAGCGCAAATTGCATGCTGATGACGATGTTGTTTTCTTTAAAGATTTATTTCCGGGCTCTTAGAATTGTCCACGAATATACTGACGCTGGCCACTCCCTCGGATACCTTTCCCTCGATATAATTTGGTCCTGATCTACTTAAATGGCCAAGCCATCCGAAAACTTGAACTTTTCAATCATGTAAAATCTGTAACGTACACATGCAAAGTTTTAAAAAAAACATGGGTTAAGGGTAAACACTTTGTAACACATTTCGCTAATAGTTTCAAGCATAGAAATGTCTACAGCTCAACGGCTTATTACTAGGTGGGTGTGTTTGTAAATAGAAGATTGTTCAATAATATTTCTTATATCATCAGTTTCACAAACATTGAAAGAAGTATATCCGTGCAGTAAAAAATATTTTCAGTATCACAAGATTTTTATCACATACTAGCAACGCCACCTTTTCAAGTGATCCTTTCGGTCATTTTTTTTTTCCCCATGTAAATTAATTTACCGAAATTCGGCAATTACTTTGTTGTAAATCAACGTCGGGGATAAATAACAATAAAATTTAGATTCAGATTAGAACTGAAATAATCTAAATAATAACATACGTCGTGATTTTTTATCAATATTTTATTAACCATGGATGTGAACGATGCACTGACTCAGTATCAAGGATATAAACAAATAAAAAAATTTAGGTAAAATAAAAATAATTTTCAGAGGTACGTAGCCCGCGCCTATACCAGTAGCGCTCACGTGAAGGTATTAGATTTATTTATTTTCAGTCGATTGCAAGAAGGCTTGCACCAAACAATATTAAATTAATAGATTGGTATTAACCCAACAACTAAGTTAGCAGACATTTTTTTTTATTTCTCAGCGTGTCGGTACCACATCGAGAAATAACGTAAGATGATAACAACTTATCATAAGCCACCACTACTTATAGTTTCGTTTAAAAAGGTTGGCTTTTGTCTCATACTTGCAATAATTCCAATATTTACAGTTTTGGCCTCTGTTTCATGGATGGGAATATAATACTAATCGGGATTAAAAAAAAGTTGTGTGATGATATATCACTATATGCAGTTTCGCTTAAATCCATTCATTGGTTCTGCATGAGGTGCGCACACAAAGTTTGCAAAAAATTTACTGTGTGATCGATAACTATATCATTGAGGTGAAGAAATGTGTCCCTTTATATTAAATGATGACTTAAACTGTCACTAATGTGAAGTTTTGTTGAAATGCATTCCTTAATTTTTTGCGTTATACGCCGACAGACAAATTTCAAAATTTATAGTTTCTTACTTGTACCGTCGAAAACTTTGCAACTTACCATCATAAATACTCGTATATTCTGTACACTTAGCCCATGGCATCAGATATGACTGTGTGCAGCTTCGTTAAAAATCTGTCCACTAATTTTGCGTGAACCGTGGAAAGACAGTCAAACTTTCAAAATTTGAGGTTTTGGCCTCTGCATCATTGAGAATATGTTAGTAATAGGAAAAAAATGTATCCTTTGTAACTGCACATGGCATAAGCTATCACTATGTGGAATTTAGTTAAAAACCTAGTATTACTTTTTTTATGATACTTGGAAAGACAGTCATAAATTCAAAAGTGCGGTTTTGACCTCAGTATCGTGGGAAACCATTTTACTAATTTGTTAGTAATATGAATAAAAAGTATCATATGCTACAACCAATGGCATAAGCTATCAGCATGTGCTGTTTCTTTAAAACCGTACATTAGGTTTTGTTTGACTGACAGGCAGACAGAAAGACAAACAAAAATAAATAAAATAAAAATAATTTGGCATCTCTATTATTAGTGGTGTTCATTTTAACTACAGCATAAATTAGTGGACCATTTTCTAATTTCTGAGCTTGCCAGAATATGAATCTGCTTCTAACACTATTCATTTTTTTCCTTCCTAAAAAATTGGGGGATCAAAATTTGTGAGAAACTAAATGAATAAATTGGAGTTAATTTTTAATGATAGAAAATTTTTAAACCGTTGCTCTGCAGTCCGAAAGTTTTTTTTTTTTTTGATCCAGAGCAACAACAATTTATCTTACAGCAGAATAGTATTTAGCCAATATATATCTCATTTAATCTAAAGTTCAGTTTTTACATAAATAATTTCAGAATACATTTTATAACCAATGAAATTTTTGTTTACTCTATTCTTGTCAATCGGATTTTTTCTGAAGTAATTTAATACAATTTTCTACCAGTCATTGTGAAGCATGAGTAAAATATCGTGGAATATCCCACAGAACTAACTTCATTTGTCGCAGAAGAACGAAATGCCAATCATTACAATCGCTGTATTCGAGAATTAAGAATAGTGGAAAAATGTTTTTAAACGACGATTTTTACTAACGTAGGATTTTATTTTGGTGAGATAACGGAAATTATACTTAATTTTCTTAAAACGTAAACAGTAATAAGTCTTCGCTTCTGAGACTACAAAAGAGACTTACTTACGGTTTTTCAGCTCGTAATCTATTTTCCTGTGCTTGTTGCATTATCTGCTTTGTTACTATGAAAGTCGGTGCCGTATAGCTATTTCACTAAATTTGGAGGTACTCAGAACAGGAACAACGCTGAGTTAAAATCATACACAAACAACCGGAACTAGAAACACTCGTACTAAACTGCGGTCGGGAATAGAAACAACCGTATTGGACTGGCCTAGAATTAGCCAGTGTACAAGCTACTGAAACGAAGTTTTCATCTCCAACGAAGGAAATCAATTTTGACTTGTAAAATACAAACCAATTCATAAAAAACTTATTGTAGGAACGAATTACGAATTGATGAAGAAAGTAGTGAAGACATATATACGTTCGCAGGAAAATCATAACACTACATTCACCAGAACGTGTAGGAGAATAGTACACTATGCTTATGAGCTCATACTTTTAAAACGCAGTAAGTTATTTAAAAGATACGTAAGAGGAATTAAGCATCTTTAGTGTAACTATTCTGCTTATGGTAATAGCCAGATAGTGAACATTTTTGTTACGTTGTACCCAGAAATTCTCGCAGTAACGCAGTATGCATGAATAAAATTCCCATAACTGTAAAATAAATTATTTATGTTGAAAATATCACTAATTTGGAACAAATGGGTCATTCAGCTTACAACACATAAACTGCTTACGCGTTTAAAAATCCCTTATTTAGGACTCTGCTAAGAGCTTCGTAATACGAAATCATTTATTTTTTATTATAATGTTTTAATTTATTTTGTATTTTTTATTATTAGTATTACTTTTTTCCTTATGGTTTTACTCCTCGTCAAGATCATTAGAGGCAGGAAAGGACTGGGGGTATGAAACAGAAAGAAATTAGGCTATAGATTTTGGAAGGAACTATCCCTGCAATGGAGTAATTTGGGGAAACCATGGAAAACTGAAAGCTGATGGCGGATGGGGATTCGAACCCGCGTCCTCCGAATGCGAGGCCACAGCGTACCATCACCACCACGCTCGGTCATTGGTTCTAATTGTTGGAACTTTCACGAACAACAACAAACCCTCAGAATGTTTCAGAAATTATTTAACCGTGTGTTAGGATAATGTTATTCATAATTTTTAAACCCAAAGATTCTTCTCCGACCCTTTCTCCACAGACTGATGTATTACTTTTGGACATTGTTATTTTCTTAAGATTCTAATATTTTGCACTGGAATGTAGTTTGATTTGACATGTTCCTTGTTAATGGCTACCGCCATCTAAGCCATACTTTTGGGCAGGTCTGGCGGATAGCAATGGTCTCCCTATGAAAGCTACAAGAAAAAATTATTAGGGGCTAAATATCGCTTCTATATGGATAAAACGCGTTTTACAACGAAAATGTAGCACGGCAACTGTTGAATTAAGTTTGTTACGCTGTAGTAGCTGACTGGAAATACGCTTCCTATAATTTCTCTATTTTATTAACATGCCCTCATACGTATAAAGGTAGACCGATAAAGGCGATCCTTCTAAAATATCTTTTTTTCTCTCTCTTCATAATTCGTATCAAGAAATGCATGACGAAATCAGCCATTCATTCCTCTGAGATCAAATTATTTGCTAACATTCTTTACTAATACTACCAAATTATTTTGAAGAATTCACGTTTCTCAGCATCCCTTATTTTGATACTTAATACCAAACCCCCCCCCCTTTTCTTTCATCACAATCGCTATATACATCTGTTAACCACCTACAGCTACATATATATACTCTGTAATTTACAAAACTGTGTATGACATTTTCTGCTCTATGATTGCAGTTGTTTCCTATCTGCATTTTCGTTGGCGTTGGTTACACCGGACAAATTTTTCCTACCACGTCACTGCTAACAAACCGAGCGTGGTGGTGTAACGGCTAGCGTTCTGGCCTCGCATTCGGGAGGACGGCGGTTCGAATCCCCGTCCGGGCATCCAGATTTGGGTTTTCCATCGTTTCCCCAAATCACTCCAGGTGAATGCCGGGATGCTTCCTTCAAAGGCCATGGCCGAATTCCTTCCCATTCCTTGCCTCCCATCCTTTCCCGTCTCTAAAGACCTAATTGTTATAGGAGACGTTAATTTAAAAAAAAAAACTGCTAACAAAGACACTTTTAACACAGTAACGTCTTCTTCCATCTTGGTTTTCAGATAGTTTAAGTCTAACGCATCGCTTTAGAGTCTTGACGAAACTAAGAAAAATTCTTAAATAGCGGTACAGCAAAAAAAAAAAGTCATAGAAATGTCTCCTTTAGGACAGAAACGATGCAGGGTCTCAAAAGAAAAATACAAATGTGGTGACAGGTTTCAGTAGTTTCTGGGTGAGTGCAAACAAATTTATCTGATTATCCAGGTAGCACTGAGCTGATCAGCCTCATGGAATTAATTGTATTACGCCTAAGCATTCTAAGAAATTCAAAGTATCTGTGAAAATAATCATTGTTAGTAAAGTTTAAATCTGCAAGGAACTCACTTTAACAGCTAGACGATTTATTGTGACTAATAATTGAATAATTGGTTTTAGATTAAGAGTAGTCGTGTTATTGTCAAACACGGAACACTTGTGCTGTTTATTATTTTTTCTAAGCCAGTGCTAATTATCTGTAAACAGCTGCTTTCCTATATTGAAATTTCTTTATTTCCAGCTCCAGTACCCTGCAGAGAGTGTTATAAAAATTTTATTGGAGATTTGGGCACTTGCCTGTCTCATAGGTGACTTTGCGGTGTTAAAATAGGTCGCCGTTTCAGCTCCTCGTCCAGCTTGAATGTTTCTATGGAGGTCATGTACTAATTAAACTGTAACAAAGGTTTACTACCTTAAAATGACAAGCATTACCAAATATTACTATCAGTAGATGGTATTATAGTGAACCCGCCAGGAGCTAATATTTTTATTATTACTAAAAAGTTTTCCCTTTACATCTCGATGCCTCAGATTATTTAACGACTATGCCTGACGTTCTGGCCTCTCATTCGGGAGGACGGCGGTTCGAATCCCCATCCGGGCATCCAGATTTGGGTTTTCTATGGTTTCCCAAATCACTCCAGGCAAATGCTGGGATGCTTCCTTCAAAAGGCCATGGCCGAATTCCTTCCAATCCCTTGCCCCCATCCTTTTCCCGTCTCTAAATAACTAAAAAAAAAAAGACTATGCCTGAATTTCTTGTTTCTACACTACAAGCTATAAATGAATGCTTAACGAAACTGAATCCTTATAATTCCGACGTGCCTACTCGTCCGTCCGCCTCTTTGCATTCCGTTTTGATGAAATTTCACAGGCGGAGGTGTTTTATTGAACGCAAAACCAGATCATAACAGAAAAAATATAAAAAATATGGTACCTACGCGTAAAAGCAGAAGCATGAAACCAAGCCCGGTGGGGCCTGGATTCGGGAGTTAGCGGGTTCAATTCCCATCATGCCATCCAGATTTCAATTTTGTATGGTATACCGAAATCACTCCATGCTAATACTGGAATGTTCCTCCAAAAGGTCATAGCCGAATCCCTTCCCTGTTCTTTCACCTCCAAATAATATCCTGGCTCTAATGACCATGATATTAACGAACCGTTAAGCTTAAAACTCGCGGATAAAAACTTGTTTCCTCGCTTAATCCATTCAGTGTGGTATCGTTTAACATTATCTAAAAAAAACGAGATAAATATTCTATCATGAGAATAAAGCGACAGAATTTTGATCGCCGAAATATTGTGTGTTAATACCTTGTTACCCGAGAACATAAAAATTAATTCTCAACACCGAGAAGAACTTCATTTTTATGCAAGAAATCAATGTAATTTAGGGACATTGTTATTTAGTTGTTTATTTCTTAAGATATGGCCCATCAACTCCCTACCTTCAATTTTCCAATTATATGAATGAAAAATCAGAGAAGTTATAAAAGTTGACAAGGACTTTCATTGAATATTGCTTGCATAAGATATCTTGAACACCTCAGAAAGCCGTCTAATATTTTTGATGACGATAGCCGATACGGCAGTTGCTTTGTTCCAATTCGATACAGATACACCCCCAGTAATGAAGTACTTATTGACAAAAATTATTATTTCCCAGCTAAACGTTTACTACCATCAGAAGCGAGGGTGTCAATGTAATGCTATACTGGTTGAACTGTTTTTACTTGCGATAAACGTTAGCACATAAAAGATGCTTTACTTCGCGGCTCTCCTTATATAACGAAGTTATTTATTGCAATTCTATAACGGGTTCTGCCTGGTGTAAGCGACTGAAATTAGATTAGCTATCATGCGCGTTATGTTGGCGTTGTTTCGCGTTCGTTTTGTGACTGTGCCACAGGATCTCGTCAATTATTAGGAATCCGTGTTGTAAAAAACAAAAAAAACAACGTATATGGATGGTAAATTGTCATGAACTCTGCCCTTATTTCAGTTTGTGTTTTTATATGTTACAAGCTTTGCCCCGCATACTTTGTAATGCCTATTTTTCTTTCTAACCGGGTAAATATATGTAAAGCAGACACATTTACATCCACAATATAAGTGAAAGACAATGAATTTTTGTGCATAAACTAAATTTGAAAAAGATTGTTCTAGTGCTTCGGGGTATACAATATTTTTAGTCTTTCCGTCTTCTGGTCAGAGGCTGAATATGAAAGTTCTGATTTTTTATACCCCTTAGGTGGAATGTCGTAAGCATTCTGCATCATCGTGAACTTTCGCCGATTTCCCTACAGTTTTCGAGATATTTGCAAAAAATTTAATAGTTTTAAGTGTAAATTTTATTAAGTAGGGTTGTTGAGGAATAGTGGATGGGTTTTTAAACCTAATTTAGATAGTATTTTTTCTCTTTTTGATAAAGTATGTGTGCAAAGTTCCATCGAAATCAGATAAAAACTGTAATTTTATATAAAGAACATCTGCAAAAATTAAAGGAGGTGAGGTTTTAGGTGTCTGCAAACAGAATGTAAAAAGTATTTTTTTCTTTGTTTTAAAGTATTTGTGTGCAATGTTCCTTAGAAATATGATAAAAACTGTAGGTTTCTATAAACAACGTTGGAAATTAAAGGGGTGGGGATAAAGGGGGAGAGGGTTGGGTTTTTGCAAACCAAATGTTGGCAGCATTTTTCTGTTTATTTTAAAGTTCCTTCAAAATCGGATAGAAACTGAACATTTGTATAAAGAATGTTGACAGAAATTAATGGGGTAAAAAGTGGGAGATGGTTTGAATTTTTGCAAATCAAATGTCGACAGTATTTTTCTCCTTGTTTTAAAGTATACGAGTGCAAAGTTCCATCGTAATAGAATAAAAATTGTGGGTATGTATAAAAATTAAGGGGTGTAAAGGGGGAGATGGGGTGGTTTTTTTACTTTTATTGTTCAGAAAATACATGTGTGTGCTAACTTTCAGGATGTAGTCTATTAATCTCGAATATATATATACCAACATCTATTTTTATGTATAAGATGATCCTGCTTTAAACATCTAATCTACCGTAACTGGGATTAATATAAAAAAATACCTAATATCATTATTACAGCTGCAAGAATTTCATGCTACGCCTATTCTACACTACTGTTTGTGAAAATAGCAACACCAATGATATATGTGATTGCAACGATAATACTCAAATGCTTAGAAATGCAGAACTGTACGGGCACTATGACCGTAAGAATTCTATATGGCGTGAAGCCGTCACTTGCAGCAACCAGAGCCTCTAAATGTCATGGCAAGGAATCAAAGGGTGTCTGGATACGTTGGCGGGGAACACACTGCCACATAGTTTGTAGGCGCATGCACAAAGCAACGGCAGTGTTTGCAGGGGGACCAGAACAAACAAGTTGACTACCGACCATATTCCAGACATATTCGATGGGCGACATGTCAGGCGGCCGGGGAAGCAGTGGTACTCCTTGTTCTTCAATGAAGTCTTACACAATTGGCCGGGCATTGGCTTGCTGAAATAGGCATGTGAAGCTGCCTGCAAGAAAGGCAGTGCCTCGGGCTCTAAAACCTCTTACATGTAGTGGTTACTACTCAGATTGCCCTCCGTATGTAAGAGGCCTGATCGCATGTTGTTGCCAAAGGCGCGCCAATACATCACACTTCGCGTTTGTCCGCTATACCGCTCAACAATGCAGCCTGCCTGATTGCCTAACTCGTACGCCATCGCCACGATAGGAAGTAGAAACGGGACTCGCACGAAAACAATACATTTTGTCACTCATCACAAGCATTCATGCATCCATTACAGCCAGAAGTAATGGCATGCTTGTTACCTGTCTAAGCCTCAGCAGATGGCGTAGAACAGTCGACGCAGACATGGCCACCCCCGCTCCAGTGATCCAATGTCAAGTCAATACTGTGGACGAAGCTGTTTCTGTCGGTTACGTCCATGCAGATAGACAGTGGTTATCCCACGCTGTGGTCACATCGTGCACTCCATTACCCACTCACCGCTGTGTACGACCTTCTTCTATCCAATGGTTCCCCACACGTATCACTGTCGCAGCAGAGTTTCCTGTACGAGCCGTAACGTCACGCTTCGACAAACCCGTTTCCCGGGAACCAATCATTTTGACACATTCCAACTCACTGGCATGTTGCAGTGCTCGCTTTGATTTCGACGAGGCACAGCGGCACTTTTCTGCACGTTTCCACTTCGTTTGACGGGTCTGCACAGACTGAGACTGTCCGATCACACAGAAGAGGAAAGTAGGGTGCAACCCGTCTCTCTGCAAATTTAATCACGTATTATGATTCCATTGTTCTATACATCCTCATGATCTTGGATTGATTGAGACCATTCCTTGTGGGTGTTGTAATTTTCGTAAACAGTAGTGTCTCTACTCATTTACGGAAGTGCTATATAGATCAAAGTTTCAAATATAGTGATCTCGCTGTAACAGACCAGTTCTCTTTTTCCATATCAAGTGTTTGGTTTAAGTAAATATGGTCTATAAACGTGTTCAATGTGAAAGTGTTTCCAATGAAATTGCAATATATACGATATTCGACAACATGCTATAATTTCGTTAGTTTTTCCTCAACTATCCACAGGCCACATTGCTCTTGATGTTTAGAAAGAATGTTCCTTTCCTGTGCTCTAGATGATTTGTCTTAGTGTGTTTATAAATAATAATCCTTTATGACCAATGTTGTCAGTTTTTTTGCTCTTTTAAGTGTTGAGTTTTACAAATCTTCGATGTCTTCCATTCAGATTTCATGCATAACTAAAGTAATTTTTAGAACATTTATAAATGTAGTCTATAACTAATCAACTTACGGATATCCGAATTTATAAAAGGATAGGATAACGGGTACTCGAAGAGAATAGAAAATTGGGCTGCCGCGTAGCTCAGGTGGTAGAGCGTCTGACTACGGCCCGGAGGACCGGGGTTCGATCCCCAACAAAAGCCGAAAATCTTTCCTCGAAGCTGAACGTACGGAACGGTCCCGCAGGCCTACTCAGCCCGATATCGAATGAGTACCGTGGGGGAAACTCCGTGGGAAGGTAAAGAAAAAGGGCCGGACCGTGTCGCTGACCACGGCACGTCCACTCTAGTGCCTGAGGTCAAGAAATAGGAATGCGGAGCTCTACCTCCACTAATCCTATCGGAATTGGCTTGAAAGCTGCGAAAACGCACAACCGTTTCCTATTTTACATTTTTACATTAACAAGAGGATAGATAGTATGTAAGGCAACACTTTATTGCTGTAGTTCTGTTTTAGATTATATGTTGGTAATCTTTAATAACGGAAGTTTCTGTTCGAACGGAAGTTTTTGTTGGAGAGCCGTGCTGTGATCTCTGTATTAAATCCAAATAGTAAGGTTGGCAGCACTGGCTCGAGAGAGGGGCATCTTTAGAGTAGTCAACAACTGATAGAAAAAACGGGAGAGGCGTGGAAGATTTTGAAGGGAAGAGAAGCTCGAGAAGAAGTAAAAACTTGTACACTCTTGGCTCATTGTATCAAGAAGGGGAAATCTGTGTGTTGAGTTATGTAAATAAAGGTTATCTTCATTTAAATGAGATTGTGCAGTCTGTAAGGTATCCAGTAATAGTGCGGAAAATAAAAGATTTTTTTTTTTGCCAACTACAGTAAGATTCGTATTATCAGCTTGTATAAAAACAGTTATGCGTAATCTTACAAATTGGTTTACGTGACAGTATATCTGTAAATTCGTGAACTATCATACATAATAAACGTACCAAAAATACATTCCAGGAGAGCCTTTTGAAATCCAGAATTGAAATTGTTTTCAAAATGAAATAAGACAAAGAAATTCAGTTGTGCGTCAACCTGACGAATGCGAAAAATGAGAGAATAAACAATATTTATAAATTTATTTATTGAAACTATAACTATAAAGCTATAGCTGAAATATAATATGCCTAATAATTTTTTAGAATTAAAACAATATTGAAAACAGTATTAGTTTTTATTGCATGAGCTCATTAGATCTATATACATATAATAAAATTACTATCGGTAAAAAGTCAATAAATTTGAATCTTTTTAAAAAATAAGTGGAGGCTACTGTTAATATGAAACAGAGAAACAATCAACCGAGTTTTAAATTTGTGTGTGTCTGTCTGTATGAGTTTGGATGAACTGGATTCATGAAAGTATTATTGGTCGGATTTTGACGTTGTTTCCTTTAAAGAACAACCTATGGTAAAATAAGAAATGTTTCTATTTCATGTTATAACGAGAAGCCCAGACTGCTTTTTAAGTTGCAGTTTTTCGTTCAGTGCGATTCGCGCAAAAACTACTGGTTGTATTTCGTTAGAGTTTCCATTACAGCCCGTGTCCTGCGGGTAAAGCAGGGTTTGTTTTATTTTGATGTGATGTTGCAAAAATTGAGAAATTTAGGAGAAAATTTTTGTTGAACACGATTCACTCAAAAACTACTGATTAAATTTTGATAAGGCTAGGATTAACGTATAGCCTTTGATACCACGGGTAAAATAGGGTATGTTTCAGTATAATGTGTCATCGTAAAGTAATAAATTTAAGATGCATTTTCGTTGAAAGCGATTCAATCAAAAATTACATGCAGGATTTAGAGGGAGTTTTCATTAAAGTACAAACCATGGTCATGCTGGTAAAATAACGTATAATTCATTTTGATGTAAGGTCGCAGAAGAGAGAAATCAAGAAATCTAAGAAAACCGTAATCGGAAAAAAGTGTGTACATTAAAAAAAAAATAACAAGTGTTGAGATACTATTGATATGATACACAGAAGAAATACATATTTTTTAAACTGTTTGTCTATTTTGGATGAACGAAATTCACGCAAAACTACTGGTCGTATTTTGACGGCGGTTTCGATTAATTGCAGCCTGTACTCCGGTGGCTTAAATAAGGTATGTTCCACTCTAATGAGATGTCGAAAAGCTAAGTTAAAAGTGTCCACATATTGCTATCAATTTAAAGGTGAATTACATATACCGATCTAAATGTTTATATGGTTTCACCGTGCGAGCGGCATCGTATAATTCGTTGAAATGAAGTTACAGTTTGTTGTGGAGTTTCTTCATGAAAAAAGAATTTGCGTTTTGTTACCTCCATGGGCCATGAATCATGTTGTTCTTGATCATGTTAACTTGGTGGTATTTAATCTCTCAATCCAAATGAATGTAGTAAGGGGTAACTCCTGGTAAGGAAACACGAAAGATTCCAGCGTCGGTAATAGCAATATTGTTACGCCTTAAATATCTGCTACTAGTTCTACTCCGATGTGGCACTAGTAGCCTAGAGGCGGAGTATGTCACTTCTGTACTGAACGGAATTGGTAATGCATACAGTTGCAACAGCATTACTAACTTTATAAATTATTTTTTAAAAAATTAGGTTTATTGTGATGGAACGAGTGCATTCATTAACAATTTTTCTTACGTATTGATATTGTAAAAAAAAAAAAAAAAAAAAATTATTACAAATTTTTTTAAAAAAATACTTGTTCTTTGGGGCATGTTGAAGAACTTATTGAGCAGAAACATTTTGTACTCATCCAGATGTTACTTAGTCATTCTTTGAGATTACCTGCACCTGCAACATTTCTTCCATGAAAGTCAACATTCCTAAAATACTGCTTCGGAATGCATAACCACGTATCAACTTCAGATACTCCTAAAGTGAGAGCTTACAACAAATTTAATAAAATTATTAAAACTTTCGGTAAAAAGCTATATTTTTAGTGCAATGGACAATGCTTCAAACAGAACTAAATAGTGGAGAAAAAGATACTGGTATTTAAACTAGAAGGCTAATTTCTAGGTTGAGTCCAAAAGGAAGTCTGCTGAAAATAAGTGATGTAAACGAGAACGTGGTTGTGGATCAAAAATTCTCAGTTCTTGATCGTGTAAGCTTCATACATGTTTAAAAACTTACTGGGGCGTAATATAGAAGTCCATAAACTTTTCTGAATAACTTAGTGCACAATCTCTTGCTTAAAATCACGCTGATCTTGTTGAAGATTATGTATATCCTCATTTTACGAACCCAAAATATATGAATGGTTCTGTGCCCTTTAAATATTAAATTCCTTGTATTTTCTATATTATACGAGATCGTAAAGAGGGATGGGATACTTGTCTACACAATTTTGTGCCAATCTAGTATGGAAGAGAGGATAATCAATTGCATCTGGAACATAGAAGAAAACATATTTCCTGTTTACTTGTAACTACCGTAGTTACTGCTCAATGGCAACTTTTTTTTTTTTTTACTTATGGCTTTACGTCTCGTCGACGTCGAGGTCTTTAGAAGCGGGATGGGACTAGGAACAAAGAACGGGAAGGAATTCGGCCATGGCCTTTTGAAGGAAGCATTCGCATGGAGTGATTTGGGGAAACCATAGAAAACCCAAATCTGGATGCCCGGACGGGGATTCAATCCACTGTCCTCCGGAATGCGAGTCCAAAGCATTAACCACTCACCCACCACGCTTGGTCTCAATGGCAATTTATAATCTCACTGAGCTCGTCAAACCATCATTTTGCAAATCATCTTCGTAATATTTTACAACAGCCTTTTCTTTATTTAATTGTACTAGCTGATACCCGTGACTTCGTTCGCGTGGATTAAGAATTTCTTTGCCAGAAATGAATATAGAAAGTTGTTGGTAACGAAGGATTGGTCCTAAACAACACCGAGTTGGCATAACAACACAGGAAAGCCATCACTATACGTATCATTCTACCGTCGAACCTATCTCTTGAAGAGAATCAATTTCCAAAATATTTAAAACAGAAAAACAAAAGAAGGTGAGGGTATGTTGGGGGGGGGGGGGTTTGTTAACTAACGGAAGCTTTATTTCAGCTTGGTCTTTTCTTCTTTCTTCAGCATGAGCATCCGATTCTTGGGTTCTAATAATTTTAGCTGCTCGTGCTCTGCTAGAGCTACAACTTAGGCCAGTTAACGCCCACAAGGCATGTCAAAAAAGAAGGCAAAATAAACTGGTGCCAGAAATATTAAAGCAGACACAAAGTAATAGGAGAAAGAAAATCGACATCTATACTAAATAATACGTTTTTTCTCTAAACGAAATTTATTAACAAATTATACACTAACATAATGCGCGAGAAGCACACCTTGAGCAACATTACAGACTAACACACAAATCCGTCCCTCTGTCGCCATTCGATAAGTAGCCACTGAGCTATCTGACCCCTGTATCGGAAGGCAGTACAGAGACCTATCGCCGTTCAGTAATTTTTCGAAATTATAAGACAACATCTATTATTTATACAGATAATTTTTCAACCAAATGTAGAAAGTATTTTTTTCCTTGTTTCAAAGGATAAGTGTGCAAAGTTTCATCGGAATGGGATGAAAACTGTGGATTTGTATGAAGAACAAACAAACAAACATACATATATACATTCATCTTTATATATATATATATATATATATATATATATATATAGATTGTCCAGGTTTACACACTTTCTTCTCAAAACATGACCAAAGAGACTAACAATCTTTGTTACACTATTCCAGAAAGATATTCCTGTGTAACCAACAATTCTGAATAATAGCGTTGTTGTAGCAGTTGACTCACTTCATTTTTGTTGCCGATAGTATGTTTTGTCGTGCTGCAGTGAATTTCCGTACCAAATAGTGGTCATGATCCATTGTTTCCGCACTTTCCTGATTACTACTTGCTAAAACATTTAAATAGTCTTCAAAAACCTAATTATTTCACCTAGGGACTACTGAAGATTTTATTCTCTTCTGAACACTAACATGTCACTGGCACTTAGGTATCTCCCGTTACTGTGTTTGGTTGAGCTGCAGTTCTTGTGGGGTGACTCCCCACTGACTAGTCGTCCCGCCTGACGTTTGACCAGTGGAATCCTAATCGCCACACGTGTTCCCTCCCACCCTCACAAATCCGCTTACTCTCTCTCCTCAGCCGGCACACACTTTGCACCACAGCTGAACCTTGCCTCACACTGATTTAACACAGTTCCGAGTGCTCTTGTTTCAACCGCTATGTGGGCCTCGGTGAGCAATTTCATTCACAGTCACTTCAAATTAGCAATTAAAAACAGAATCCAACTAAATTTAATCCTGACACCTGAAGAAGAATTTGGCCTTGAAATGTGTTTTCAACTAGTTACTTCGACTACGGTTAAACAGAAGATATTTTGGTCTAGCTCTGTCCATACCAAGTCTATTGAGCGAGCGTTAAGGCTCGAACCTGGTACCCGGGAGGATGCGGGTTCGAAACATCGTCCAGCAATCCAGATTTCGGTTTTTTCATAGTTCCGCGAAATCACTCCAATGATTGCCGCGATGGTTCCTTCAAAAGTCTATGGCCGACTTTCTTCCCGTTCCTTGTCCTCCATGATTTCCTGGCTGTAATTACCTCAACGTCGAAGATCCGTTAAGATCGATGCAAGACAAAAAAAAATAGCTTTCTCCTATCTACCAATTGTGGATATGAAGTAAGGTCAGACGACATTGTTTATTTTCGTTTTTTTTTTTTTTACTTATCGCTTTACGCCTCACCAACGTCGAGGTTATTAGAGGCGGGATAGGATTGGGTACAAGAAACAGGAAGGAATTTGGCCATGGCCTTTTGAAGAAAGCATCCCGGCATTCGCCTGGAATGATTTGGGGAAAACATGGAACGACGACATTGTTTACAGTGATTCGGATGGGAACGTTTTTGCCCACCTGTGTATTTGAAGTCTTCTAATAATAAAAAGCCATGAGCAAGGCACCGGATTTCTTCATGTTTTTTTTCCCCATAAAATATTAAACACGCAACAGGTGGCACTTGACAAACAGCTATCATTATAATTTATACGAACAGACTTCAAGTTATCACATAGAAGATATGAAATTGCTACACTGTCAACAAGCAGGATTTTTGTTTGATAAAGTTGGAAGTGATAATATATGGAACCTTTTCCAAAAATCACAATTAACATGAATTCCATAAATTCTCTAATTAAGGAAAAAGTCACAGACTTTCGGTGTCGAATTTTTACTCTTTCGTTTTGTATTAGTAATTCGCAAACTGTTATCCGTGTATATAGCACAGTGCTGCGTCGACGTCGTGGTCATTAGTGGCTTGCAATTACTTTTTACTGTTTCGTTTAAGTCGTACCTGACATTATAACTACTGTAGTTGACAAACGATAAACATAGTTAAAATTTAGACAGCTGGCTTTAAAATCTACTGTGGACATTTTGATAACGGTATGTCAAACGAAGGGTAATAATTACAGGTATATAAGGAGTTTCAGTATATTATGGGTGGATGAGCACTAACTTTCAATTAACAATGTGAGTGGATCAAAAAGGTCGATACTTTTAGAGTGTATTTCAGTTTGAGGAATAAAAAGAAGTGTTCTGGAATCAATTTGGATTGATGATGGACGTTAGGGAACGAGGGTAGTGACGTATTTCTACATCTATTCCTGTACTCTACAATTCACCAAGTAGTGGGTGGCAGTGGGTGATTTGCACCAAAATTAGCTCTGTGCATTGCAGTCATGAATAGAAATAGGGGGAAAAGAATTCATGTAAGCATTAGTACGGTAGCTAATTTCTCTAATTTTAGCTCTTCTGTCAGACTTTCAAGCAGCCCGCCTGCCAGCTTTTAACTGGGAGGAATGAAAGGTTGGTGGACAAAGTGCAATATTATATCGCACTCATAAATGAAAGGAGTTGTTGTGCATTTTTGCCGGTAAATTGAAATGAAAGCTCTTTCTTGTCAACACCGATGGACTTAGGAAAATAAGATAAATCCAAAGAATAAATCTGGTAGGTTAGTAACTATTGGAGCAGATAGCACAGAAAACTCACCGATAGATTACTGTGAAATTTAAACAACTCGTTATTATTCTCGTATCACAAACATCAAAATACACAGTTAAATACATTTTGCAAATCAACAACCTTAAACACACTTAGCCCAGTACTTCGCAACCTCAATTACATTGTGTGTTGCTTGAAACATGTCTTCATTGTCGCAGGATGATGGGCACATATGGCACTCGAGCATATGATTCATAGTTTGGTCTTCACCACATTCGCACTTAATATTTGCAGCATCAGTATAACCCCATCTGACTAGGTTTTCCTTGGACCTGCCCATTCCTGTTCGCAATCGATTTAAGGACCGCCAGACGTTCCAGTCCTCTGCATGACCAGGGGGCAAGCGCTCTGCAACTGTCAGTGGTCCTGAGATGTTAGGAACCTTCATTTTCCATAACTGTACTCTTGCCTTTTCAGGTGACCCAATTAGTTCACGTGATGTTCTGAGGAAGCTTTTCCTGGATTTGAGTCTCTGGGCTGGTGGTGTATGGCCATGCAGTGGATGAGCGCTTTCCCGTTCTACTGTGGTCCTCTCCTTGTTCGCAGCCACTTCTCTGCGGATACTGGGTGGTGCAATGCCCGAAAGCTGGTAAAGCCTATCAACTGGGGTAGGCTTTAAGCAACCTGTCACTAGCCTACAGGTGTTATTGAGGGCTACATCCACCTGTTTGGTATGAGATGACGAGTACCAAACTGGGCATGCATATTCTGCAACAGAGTAACAAAGGTCCACTGCCGATGTATGTAAAGTTTGTGATTGACTGCCCCACTGTGATCCAACTAGTTTGCGCAGTAAGTAAACAACTCGTGATCTTCGTGGATAAATCTAATAAGACATTCAGTTCCGTCCGGCCCAACAACTATATATTAAAAGGCAAAATTCTAACGTCGTGAAGTGCAGTAAATTTTATTCCGTTTGGCACTGTAATTGCCTGAAGGCCCCTGAGTCGGCACAGCTGTGTCGCGATGTAAATCCCTGCTTGACCCAGAAGCATAAAAAGAAAAGCTTGGGGTACATCGGAAAGGACTCTAGCGGGGCGCTCCCCCAGTGCTTTGTAATCCGCTGCTCTTAGAATCGCATCGCCGTCACTTGCAATCATCCCAGCAACATCTGCACGAGGGGAGCACGTGCCGCTGTCCCACACAGCTGCCGTATCTGCCTCGTCGCCTGTGTTTCCGAAAGCTGCTTCATCTACGGATGCCTGTGTTGTGATTTGCTTTATTACATTCGGTCTATTTTATTTTTTAGGTGCAGGGATTCTACTAGAGATTTATCCCAGTTTCCACGCTGAGTAATTTGGGTGGACCACGAAATTTGCACAAAATTTAAACCAGGGACTTTCAAAATTACAATACAGCTATACAGCCTAAGATAAACAGATTGATTTTTTATTACTTACAACCAACTAAAAATAAAAAATGTATCAGTATGAACACGCGCAATAATTGAAAGTCCTAATGGCACGCACACTTTTTTCTGTGTGTGTTTCCTGTGTATTTTTTATGTTTCTTTCGCACTCGATTGAAAGAACGATACTATCTTTATTTCATTTGTGCAATAAATAGGAACTTTGTCCAAGGTATTTTCGTAAATAAGTGAAAAATTATTTTAAAAAATTAAAGCTCACTTCGATAGATTACAGAGTACGATGCATTTTCGATGTTAACCTCTTTTCAGGCTGCGAAATGTTTCGACGAAGTCTTTGAAAAAAAACGATCAATAAGGGATCGACAAGAGACCTGAGTGTTTAAAACTTGAAGAAGGGGAATACAATGTTCCTAGTGCTGACAGAATAGCCAGAATCCTGACAAAACCGGCCAGCTGTGAGCCTAATTTCACGTATTTAGGGTTTTGTACTCTAATGGCATTCAAAAATATAGATGTGGTAGGTGTAATGGCAGAGGTTGCGTGTACGTATTATGAGATTAGATGCCGGACTCTGCTCCAGTTCCCACCAACGCCGCACCGCGTGGCCGCTCCAGGCACCACTGCAATCCTTCAGTTCACCTCATACCTATCAAATATATACAATGGATACGCTCTCAACTAACAGCACTTCAGTAATCCAAGGTTAATATAGGCAAATATGTGTGTGTGACTCGTAACATACAAACTACATTAGATGAAAATATGTATAGTATTTGTTGTTAATAGGATATGGCCAGTATTAGAAACAAGTTCCTAAATAATACGTTTCTGAGACAAACCGCTAAGCTAAATGGCCAAACATGAGGAAAAAAAAAATCTTATTCCTCTGCTAGACCATCTCTGAGCAACACTAGTCCCCACGCTCAGCTAGAAAAAATTTTCAGCCATCTTTACTTTTTTTGATCACCCTATAACATAAATTAACAAAATTTTAAATACGGTATTTGATTTTGTGTTGATGAAGCACCAACTTAATCCCATTTTTTTATAACCTATGGCTTTACGCTTCATCGACGTCGAGATGGGACTCGGGAACAAGGAATGGGAAGGAATTCGTCCATGGCCTTTTAAAGGAAGCATCGCGGCATTCACCTGGAGTGATTTTGGGAAACCATGTAAAATCCAAATCTGGACGCCAGGATGGGGATTCGAAATGTCGTCCTCCCGAATGCGAGGCCATAGCGTTAACAGCTCACCCACGACGCTCGGTAACTTAGTCCGTTTACGAGCAACATGCCTGTGAAGCGACAATAATGGATCACCGATACGGAATCCTACAAACGAAGCACAGACCAATGCCAATTACTTTTCTTTCCCAGTGAGTTTATGGTAAGGTGTTTATCGCCTAATACTGATTCTACCTGAAGTGCGTGGTGTTCTGAGCCGTGACTGCTGTTAGAGGGGAGCTGTGCCTTGAGTTCATTTTGACAGGCGGCTGAGTGGCTGTCAGCGTGATATGAAGGGTGTGGTGCTGAGTATACCGCCTGCTCACACCAGCGCCTGCATCTAAACACACACAAGATATTCAAAATTATTAACAATTGCAATGTTAACTGTGAACATGAGATATTTTTTATAGCTGATATTTACTTACTATTTACATTTGTTATTATGGTATGCAGCTGCGCATCCCGTTTTCTTATCCAAAGCATGTTTTGCCAGTATCATATTTAGAATATTGTGCTTACTCATCATATTGTTGTCTGTTGGGGACATTTGGTTTGTTTATGTAATGTCTCTGGTGCGCTTTCACAAATCAGCTGACCCCAACAGACGACTGAATGATGAGAAAGCACAATATTGTAAATATGCTGCAAGCAAAACATGCTTTGGATAAGAAAACGGAGACGCGCAGTTTCATACCATAATAAGAGATGTAAATAGTAAGTAAATATCAGCTATAAAAATATCTCATGTTCACAGTTACGTAATAATAGGATAAAATTGTATATAAAACTGTATATAAAAACTGCAACACAGATTCGTCGCTGATGATGCCACGATGAGAGGTGAAAACGCGTACGACGCAGCAATAAAAAAATTAAACAGTTGCATTGGTGTTATCATTCAACTGATAATCTTAACAATTGTTTACGGAGGAAACGAAAATAACGAAAAATTATTTTAAAATATTTTAACAATGACAAACATTTCCCATCGCGATATAAAAAACACAAAACACAGAAAATAAATTAGTTTCAGTCATATTTTTGGCATTATCAAGATAATAGGATTTTTTGAGCATTATATTATTTGGAATACGATTTCTAACAACTTTGCGCAAGATTTAGTATGAACACTACAGAAATGGCTATTGTAATAGTTTTGTTTTGCTACGTTTAATCATATTAAGGATGCTACAAATTAAAAACATCACCGTATATGTGTTGCCATTTACGTGTAAGACTGTAGTGTAGAACAACATCATAGTTTCGTTTTAACACAATTCCAGCAAGAATTTCGTACTTTCTAATATATCGTTATTGTTTCCTGATCATCATTCTTTTCGTTTTGTTGTACCTCAGTTATACGAGAGATATTGAGCGCTAAACTCGATAACTTGTCTCAGGGGTTGATTAACCGCTAAGTTATTGTCTGATATTGAGTTTAGTTTGGAAATTTATCATTTGGTATTGCTCACTGCGGACGGTTGAAGAGAAATAGAAATAATTAATAAAAACCGGTGGTGAACATACATTATCCAGTAGAACTAACTAATACAAACATTTAAAAATAGAATAATTGTGCACAATATTTTCTACAAGCGCATATTGATTTAACCCCAGCAACATCACTAACAAACCATAGGATGCAACCTCTCATCATTTTCGCCACAAAAAAAGCAATAATAATAATAATAATAAAATTAAGACATTTATATCATGAAACACTCGAATCATTCAAGACATGACTATGGACTAATTCTTTATTTATCTGGGTGGTTGTTTTCAGTGTCGATTGCTAACGTTTTGAAACCATCGGTTACTTAACGTTCTAATGCGTTGTTGACAATTTCCGCGGTATTTCTGGATCCATGTCTGCTCACACTGTGCTGTGAGCAAGAACAAGGCTGTGAGCAAGATATCCCATATCACACCAGGCGAATGCCGGGATGCTTCCTTCAAAAGGGCATGGTCGAATTCCTTCCCGTTTCTTGCCCCAATCCTCTGACGCCTCTAATGACCTCGACGCGACAAGGCGCAAAGCCATCAAAAAACAAGATATTAGATATCATTTCCATCGATTCATGTTGAAACAACCACTCTGCTACTCTCGGCAAAATCGAATTTGGCACAATAGCAGAATTATCAGTTTTGCCTTTAACTCTCACAATGGGAGCGTGCATAAACCACGTAGCTCTATTTTGGTCTCCTGTGAACCCCCTGCCCCTTCCCCCCACGTAGCCCTATGTGGCTTTTGGCTCTACCCCCCCCCCCCCTCCACGTAGCTATTTTCCCTTTTGATTCCAGAAAACATTTTGTACTGTTTTCTCTTGTCAGACTAATGTAAATTACATACAGAGATAATTAACTGAGGGAAATAAATATTCACATGCTGTTGTGACTTCTGTTCCTCATTTTAACTGTGAAAAATGTTATGAAAAGAAAGCTACGTGGCCTGGCTCGGAACCCCCCCCCCCCCCACCCAAGTAGCCCAGCGTAGCCTTCCAGCCAACCGATACCCCCCCCCCCCGGACTTAGCCACGTAGTTTGTGCACGCTCCCCAACTTGAGTAGTAAATGTTCTGACACGAGTCCTCCCTTCGTCTCTCCCTCCCTAATTCTTCCTTACTAGGACAGGTTGTTTCTAGACTTGCCGTCGTGACTATTGGATTATCCTGCTGTCACAAGGGCAACATACTGTTTTACAGTTAATGTGTTGGTGGTGCGGGGTTTATATCCCACTACTGCGTGGCTGGTGGGAGCTCCTTTATGAGATCCACTGTCTGATACGGTCTCCCAAAATCTACACATAAACGTGATAAAAATGTCAGTTGTAACAATATCACACAGCATGACGTTACAGTTGTTTTCTCGGAAGATACGAGCATTTTTTCCACGTTTCATTAATTAATAAATGATTAATTTGATGAATGTTTTCTCGTTTTGTTTTCTGAACAATACTAGCCAAGTATCTTTATTGGAAGAGTAGGTCTGGAATGGGTGGCACCAGGTTTCATTAGGGCGCTAATGACCCCGCTGTCGACGCGCCCTAAAACAACAACAACAAAGGTTTCATTCTCTCTCTTCCTCCATCTTCATCCACGAGACGGATTCAACACAATACACTTTCAGCTGTTAGACAGACTACTTAGATTTCGTTTAAACTTGGTAAACATGCGCACACCCACAATCATTTTCGAGTGCGATGAAGTGCTTGGTCCACCATCCTATTTGGGTAGCCATGACAGGAGAGAGAGGATTAGAGAAATAAGGTGCCGCTCTGATGTTTATATGAATTCATTCTTCCGTCGAGCCATTCCGATTGGAATGCACAGAATACAGGCAAAGAACCCTCTGCCACCCATAATTTTGGGAATTGCAGAGTATTTATGTAGACGTAGATATAGGCACACATGGAACAACACTCAGACGGAGAAATGAGGGTCGACCACCATGTAAGAAGGCTTAGTACACCAATTACCACGGTGTCCAACCACGCTAAGGGTTGAGGACCACATATTCTTCTTATATTGCAATACACGATTCCGTACGTAGGTGGTTACCATGAAGGTTGTATCACAGCCTGCCCCCCCTCCCCATGGAACGCTCTTAGGAATATAAACTGGGTTGGTTTCCCGTTGCCTTCCCCAGTGTGTGTTGGTATGTGTTACTGTAAGTGTGGATTTATTATTATTCATTTTTCAATTTATTTTTCTTATACAACATAGCCCAGCATCTAGATTCTAATCTGGGCCCTTTTTTCCATTAATTTTATATGCATATATATTTATATCCGAAATTTAACGTATTCACTTTATAAACAATGAATGCAAGATAATTTGATTCAAGTTCCAATATCTCTGCTACTTCTACTTTATTAAACAGAATGGTCACCACAATCACTACTACATCTACTGCTATTGTTCCTAATATTACTACTATCATTGCTATTACTACTAATACCATTATTACTACTAACACTACCACTACTACCCCAAATTGTCACAGCCGCACTTCGGTTCCATTTTTTCTTGTTGTTGATTGCGCTCCAAAGATAGAATCCCCCGGAACCGACATCGAAGTCAGCCGCCCAGGCCATCAAGAGTTGACCTCCTGGAATACCAAGACGGCCCCAGCTGTCGCTCAGAAGACGGCCTCTCTGAAGCACACTGAAGTTCCTCCGACGACTGATGTTGCTCACTGTCGTAGGATATCTGTGTTGTGAAAGCCAGATTTCCAGCATCATTGTTCCCTCTGCAGTTGGTTCCGGAGTTAGCGTCCATTCTGCCACAAGTTGTAATTACGTTCTCTTCTACTGCTATCTGTAGCCTATGATTTCACTCGGCATTCTTCCTTTCTATAAATTTCTCCTTCCAAAATTTTTAGGCTAGATCAGCTGACTCGTCCGACAAATGCCTCAAACGTTCCTCGCGTAGTATGTATTTTTTTTTTTTTTTTTTTTTTTTTACTGCTTTACGTCTCTCAACATCGAGATCTTTAGAGACGGGAAAGGATGGGGGTAAGGAATGGGAAGGAATTCGGCCATGGCCTTTTGAAGGAAGCATCCCGGCATTTGCCTGGAGTGATTTGGGAAACCATGGAAAACCCAAATCTGGATGCCCGGACGGGGATTCGAACCGCCATCCTCCCGAATGCGAGACCAGAACGCTATCCGTTACACCACCACGCTCGGTACGCGTAGTATGTCGAATACTCTCCTCCCTTGCTGCCGAGCTTGTTGTTATCACAAACTGGCTGTTATTCCACATTCCCATACCACGTACTCCGGCATACTGTCCTTTTTTTTTTTAACTGCTTTACGTCTCTCAACAGCGCGGTCTTTAGAGACGGGAAAGGATGGGGGCAAGGAATGGGTAGGAATTCGGCCATGGCCTTGTTAAGGAAGCATCCAGGCATTTGCCTGGAGTGATTTCTGAAACCATGGAAAACCCAAATCTGAATGCCCGGACGGGGATTCGAACCGCCGTCCTCCCGAATGCGAGGCCAGAATGCTATCCGTTACACCACCACGCTCAGTCGTACTGTCCTCACAACATTCGCACTGTAGGTGTGGATGCTGTCATAGTATGTGTGTGTTCAATTTGGAGTGTTGTTTCTGTTGTATGAAATGAGAGATGCAAAAGAGAGAGGGTAAAACCCGAAGTCAGCCAATTCAGGCCTACTCTTCCAAAAGATACCGGAGCCGCAAGGCTTAACGTTCCAATCCAACGGACGAATCACCATCAAAAGTGTCGTATGCCCTCACTCCATACGCACTGCGGAGAGGAATGGGATTTAGCCCCTCCTACCCTGCTGGTCAAGTCCTGATGAAAGTTTCCTCCACCCCAGAATTCGAAGCTAACCCCGTGTCAGCGCCGGACACCATCACAGTGCCACTACCTACTGAGCCAACGGGGTGGCCACAGTTGTATTACGTTAATTTTCTTCAGGTTCACATTGTTTATTGTGCTTAATCTAAGAAGAATTATACTTTGTCCCAGCTAGCAGAGAGCAGATGGCCCCATAAACGTTCGTTTCGAGTGGTTGGCTGGGTACCCGCAAGGTCGTGGTCAGCGGGGAAGCTACTATTAGCGAGCCATTAGGAAATTTGCATTACCGTGGGTGGGAGATTAACCTGGTGAGCACACTAAGAGGATCAGCACGCCATTACCACGCCGCAGGCTCTTGCACCGCAGGCGCCTGCCCTTTTTGCGGGGGAAGCACAAAGCACCCCGTACGAGAGCACACGAAAATACTCTCTGGCATTTCATAGCGATCATATAATCCGTCTTCGTCATTCCAGCGTAATTAATCACTCAACTACTTACTGTAAACATGAAGAAAAGAATGAGCGAAAAGACTTTATGGCGTCTGACAGAAAAATTTAGCTCCTCACAAGTTTCTTTTTCATTCGATTGCTGTAAGAACTTCTCTTTTTTTTTTGTTTATGGCTTTACTCGTCGTCGACGTCATTAGAGGCGGAAAAGGACTGGGGGCAAGGAATGGAAATGAATTTGGCCATGGCTTTTTTAAAGAACCATCCCGGCATTTGCCTGGAGTGATTTCCATGGTGTTGTTTCGGGTTTCGGGACAAGGCTGCGCTTTAGAATTAAGTGCAGTGAGACGTACGCAAACTCGTGGGTGGGATTTTGAGGTAGTAAAACAAATTAGTGTGTGGCAGAAGTGTTTGCAACAGACGGAAGGCATGGCTATATCACTACAGGATACTATGAACTTTACCGACGCCACACACAACGGTAGCCAATGAGAAAGTGTTGATCGAGTGAATCTGAAGTTGCCTATAGCAAGCCAGAAATTATTTAACAAACTCCTCATATTTATTGTCCAAGACGACGCTGCGAGTGGTGGAATTGGAAATTCTGTCTTGATCTATTCGCTGCTGCACCCTGGAGCGACGCTATTCTGACATTCTTAGAAGAGGCCACTCTGGTTGGGAACTCCGAGCTCATTGCCGAGTCTATATACAGTTATTACTTGGTTTTTCTGAGTTATGATAATAGTTTCATCAAGCTTAAGTTTATCAGAATTTTGCGCTGAAACATTGCGAGTTGCAGCCAATGAGCTATGCATAGTGTTCAGCCACCACATTTCGACGCAGATGCTTGACGGAAGATCTCTCGCGTTCTGATCTTCACCAGTGACGTCTCATCTTAAACTGTTAATGCGATCACCGTGTAAAGACCACTCCCTATAACAAAGTTTCTCACCACACAGTAACGGGCCAGTCAACTCACACTGACAAACCGTGACCTCTATTTGAGTGATTCAAACAAATCAACTAAGGTGCGGTGTCGCCAGAGTCTTAATCTTTGAAACAATTTGAAATCACGTTTCTCATGTCCTGAAATTTCAAGATATCTGCTTTATCGTGCCTCTGATATCAGTCTGCTAGAATCTGTGATTAATCTGTATATATAAAGATGAATTTATGTATGTATGTTTGTTTGTTTGTTTGTTCTTCATACAAATCCACAGTTTTCATCCTATTTCAATGAAACTTTGAACACTTGTCCTTTGAAACAAGGAGAAAAATACTGTCTACATTTGGTTGAAAAATTTTCTGTATAAATAATACATGTTGTCTCATAATTTAGAAATACTACTGAATGGTGATAGACAGATGCGTTGGATATGGACGTCTGTATACTGCTTTTTCCGTGTATCGGTCAGACAGCTCAGTGGTTAAAGCACTTGCCTACGAATGTTTGGCTCGTGGTCTCCGCTTCAAATCTCCGTGGAGGCTAAGATTTTTTTTAAAATTGTTTTTGATCGTAAGAGTCACGCCTGGGCCGTAGGTTATTCGGATTAAATGTTAAACTGTAGATATCACAAAGTTAGGGATGCAATGCGAGACAAATCGTAGGTAGTCTTGCAATGCTGTAGGTGTACACTTCTTTACGTTATAATGATTCCTCAGGGGTTGTTCGCAATCAGAGATAGAGAGAGAGAGAGAGAGTGTGTGTGTGTGTGTGTGTGTGTGTGTGGTGAACCGCAGTAATAATACTATACATACGGAAGTAAGTCTCTGTCTTTTTGTTACGTTTTAACGGCCAAATGGCTATATCGACGCTGATGGAATTTGACAAGAAAATCTGTATGAAGGGCACAGTACATTTTCTCCGGTATGTTTAATAGTTGTAGTCCCGAAATTTTGAGACCTTATCGAATGGTGACAGAAATATGTTGGAAACTGATTCTCTTCAAGAGACTGGTTCGATGGTAGAATGATATACTGATAGCTTTCCTGTCATATTATGCCGACTCGGTGTTGTTTGGGTCCAATCCTTTGTTGCCAACAACTTTCTATATTCAATTCTGGCAAAAAATTCTTAATCCACGCGTACGAAGTCGCGGATACGAGCTAGTAACCTATAGATTCTGTGATTTCATGCACTCGTATTATGATACCTCCTGTTGTGTTGAGGAAGTACTAAATGATTTGTTTGGCTTGACACCCTAATTTAAGCCATACCGTTTGTTAAACTGCTGTCCATAATTGTCTAGGCGAGTGATAGAACGTTCTCGACTTCTGCGTCATGTCTCACAAACATAATAACGCAATACACATTGGCACAAAGATTAAACTCTTCCCAGACAGACGTAGACTCTCTTCCCTTCCACAGGTTACTTCATCCTTTAAATGCCATGAGCTGTTGACTGTTTAAAAAGAAATCATTTTTCCGTTCATCCATTTCTTCGGTGATACTAAATCCCGGTACCCACCAAATGTGACCTGGACACAATCCGCCAAGATCAATGAGGCAGACAATATCCTATGGCTGTAGGTCGTTTGAAGAGTACATCGCCCTCTGCTTCTGAAGAGACTATCTGTTTAACGGACGGATGTGAGGATCGAATATCGGGTGGTCGTCTCATCTTTGCCGGCAGGAAATAGAAAATGTATCCGGCCAGAAACAAGGACAGTCAAGCGGCATAACAGCGGTTCGACCGGCAACTGCCCAATCATCGGGTCTCAGAGACAAGGATTTACAACAGAAAACTATCCGATATAGTGGATACCATAATACTGTACGGATGTTTAGAGACGAGAATTTTCGTTTAGAAGTGTAGTAACGTTACCGACTTATCTTCTACGGTTGTCTGAAAATTTTGGATGTCAATGTTACCGGCAAACTATACAACATGAAATCTCAAGAAACTTAGCAGGCAACATCCTCTACAAACAACAATAAGAGTCAGTGATTTTATTTCTCCATATATCGTTGAATTTTCCGAATCGCAATCTTTTATTAAAGCTCAGGAATTTCTAGATGACTCTGGCGACGAATATAAAAATAATTTCAGATTTAGCAAGCATTGTTTTGGGACAACTAAACATCAACGGGAATTGACTATTTCTGACAACTATACCGCAAAACAAAAAATAAATTGATGAAATGGGAAATGATAAAATTACGACGATAGAGGTTCAAAACGATGATTTCAAAACAATGCAAACATTAACCGACAGACAATTATGATATTAGCAAAGGAATTGACAAAGAATCTTGAGCAAAAATATGTGTATAGTGAAGCAGTAAAATTCCTTCAGAAAAATAAGTGTCTACGAAAATATTTAAGCTCAAGATTTAAAATACCATAACGCCACATGTCGTATTATAAAGGTGCAAAGGATGTACATAACGGAAACAGATATACTAAGGGATTACAGAATTTGCCACAAAATAAATGCCTATCTAGAAATTTACAGCTTTGGAAGTGCACCTTAGTGTAATTTGGATGCTAATCATGGACAATGCATGAATTCCTAGAAAAATTTGTGGACCAGAGTGGAAAAAGTGAACAATATACCACTAGAGGGAAATAATCGAATAACCATAAATATACCCAGCTTACAGGGCGGCATGTGTATTTGCAATCCATTTCTGTGATTTCCTTAATTTAACCAACTAATAATACTTAAAATAATTTAGAAGAACATTAACTAATAATACTAACTGACCTCTGTGTACCAAAGAAATTAGCAAAATTTTTAGCTATCAAATTTTTCAGTTTCTATCTTACCCTCTGGATTTGAGGAAAAGTGGCGAATGTTAAAACCATAGAACCGGACTCTCATAAAATATTATGTAATCTGGATAAATGCTTTCTTCCTAATAAATGTGAAGCTCAAAACTAGAAAAACGCTGTGGACATTTGTGATTTGCTCATAAAATATGCAGAGAATTAAGTACCTCAATATTTCCTCCTGTATTCTTTAAGTCGAAGAAAGTTAACAGTAAAAAATGTTCTATCGGTAACAGTGGAAAAGTTAAGTTTAATTTTTTTTTCAAACGCCAGTGGTATTAATATTCATCACAGCGATAATTTACTGGACCTCATAAACAACCGGCCTTCCACCGTTCATTTCAAACCATCGACCTGCGGTGTATCTCAACGTTTCAGCTTGATGGGACCTGTTTTAGTTGTATTTTTTCTTTGGCTGGTCTTTTTGTCCCATCAACATTGTGGCTATCAAGGATTGGCAATCTGTGTTATAACGGGATCGCGAATAGGTATAACAGGCCCTAGGTACTGGCGTGCCAACCTGCCAGACTAATCTCATACGTGTCTAAACGTTTTTTGAAAGCATATAAATATGATAACGACCGGCAGACATCTCCACAAATATTCTATAACCGTTTAAGGTTTTGGCAGTTGGTTCAGAATCACCATATATCTACGCTCATACGCGAAAATTAGAAAATGTGTACGTTAAACGACTTCTTCTGCCCCCAGCCCTCACCATGGATGTGTTTCGTTAGTTAGTGTTGGCTTTCTGGATTATAAGATGTTTAAAATACACACATTTTTCTGCGAAGATTACATGGGGACCAAATCATGTTTGTGAAGTCAATAAATTTTAATCAATCGCCTGGGAACAACTGACTTTTGTAACGTTGCATTACTTCATGGGAATATTTTTTCATGATAAAGTTTTGTCCCGTTGTAAATACTTTGATTTTCTTACTACAACATTCAAGCATAGGTAAGTGGTACGGTAATATGTACACGTTTGTTCGGAAACATTTATATGAGGGTCGATCAAATATGAACTATACTTAAAAAAAAAACTTTTCACTGGATTAATATATTTTCCTACATTGCTTCCATCGTTGTTTATGAATTTTTTACACCTTACTAACAGTTTATGAGTTCATTTTACATAAAAATTTATTGGACGTGTAAGTAGCCGATTGAACTCAAAGCCTTGTGTCTTACTCTTCGTTAGAAAATTTCTTCCTGCTAAATCTTTTTTGAAAAGTCCAAACAAATGAGTAACATGAAGACAGATTTGAACTATTGGGAAGATGATCCGAATGTGATCAGTGTAGTTATCCCTATTTCTCCTGCGTGACAGAAATTTTTTGTGACTGATATTTAACGCCCAGAAACAGAAAATTACTTATCAGAATTTTGAGATTTTGTGCTGATAGGCCTCTCTAACGTTGTCCAAGAGTTCACAAATCGTCTTTCAAGCAGAAAATCGGTGTACCGAACACTTGTAGCATCCAAAGAGGCGTTGACTAGAACCGCGTCAGCATTCAAACAAACCCTAGCTGCCTTCCTCTTTTCACACTTAAGATCTAAGAGTATGACAAATGAGAATACGCATCAATATCGAGTCTCCGACTGGTATAAAGAACTGCTAAGGCTTTTTAGAAATTTTAGTGCTTACAATCATTTGATTTGCATTCCACGTTCCCTGCATCCAATCTGAGATCATTTTTTAACGATTGTCGGCGATTTTGACGATTGTCGGCGCAAATATATAGCTTAATCCAGTTGTTGCACTAATTTAGGGACAGTGCGTCTTCCTTGAACTAGGTTTTGACTTCTCTGCGGCTTGACGCTCGTTATGGCGTGAAGTACGAGAGTGAAGTTAGAAACTACTGCCCCACCTTCACAGGAAAACCTATTCCACTTGTACACTTGAACCGAGAGTGGTGGGTGAACTGGCATTCGGGAGGACGCGGGTTCGAATCCCCGTCCGGGCATCCAGATTTCGGTTTCCCATGGTTTCCCCAAATTATTCCAGGCGAATGCCGGGATGCTTCCTTCAAAAAGGCCATGGCTGAATTCCTTCCCGTAACCAGTCCCATCCCGCCTCTAAAGACCTTAGCCGTCGACGAGGCGTAAAGCAAAAAAAAAATATAAAAAAAATGTACACTTGAGGCTTGGAAAGTGGCCATTACTGAAATGCGTTCGCTATCTTCGCTAAATTTCTTTTGGTTTAACACCCTCATATGATAGACAACAATTATACGTTGAACAATGAAAACATGAACGTCCTGTTTACCAATTATTATAATAAGCAAGAAAAACGACTGTAGAAGCAAACGTGTATTATATAGGAACAACTTTCCCGGCATTGAGTATTAATATAATTCTCTCGGATCTGAATGAAGTGTTTTACCAGACGATAATTCGGAGATCCAAAACTTCTTCAAAGACCAACACACATATCAACTTACACACTTACGTTATCCCGCAACCTTTTCAAAAGACTCGTTCATATTTGAGAGACCTTTTTATTTTAAATCAGGTCACACTCAATAATTAAATTAGAATGAAATTTTGCTCTGGCATATATGTTTATATTTCATGCCTCAACGTGTTGTTTTCTAACTGTTTTGTTGTGTTTGTGTTCTTTGTATAACCAAATCTTGGACGCATTCGGTAATTCTTTCCGAGTTGTTCACTGACTATAAGAGAGGTTTGGGCCAAGAACGTGACAATGATTGATCTCCAAAGATTGATCTCCAAACGCTGTATCCCAAAAGGCGAAAATTCCGTTCAGAAACTCTTGGAGCTACAAATTTCAAACCTACGACTATATACCTCGATGGTAAGTGGATAAAATTACCAATTAAAAGGTTGTTGAAGTTTGAGTTTCCTGGAAACACTTGAATGCGTCCCACGCTCAGCGGCACAGATGCGTTAAAACGCTGTCATCCTCCCGAGGACAGTTTTGTGCAGGCTGGGGGGAGAGACCATAAATCTGGTGCAAGCCGTGCGTGTAATGTTTGCAGCCCTCCATCACGACCGTCACGGGCAGATGCTGGACCCCGTCACAAAGCCGACAAACATTACACGACTTCCCTCAGTCTATGGAAGACTGGAACACTTAGCAAAAATAAAGAATGCCTCACTGAAAGCAGACAGTACTTTTGTGAGTTTATGATACTTGCTATCTATACATTTCCAGCGTGTCATTTATAATTTTGGGAGAATTTTCTTTATTGTTTATCGTACCAAATGATAACGCTCTTGCTTTCAGGAGTTCGCTACTTTCTGGTCCCGCGTTCAAATCCCGGTAGGGGCACTTTGATCATATGAGCTACGCCAGGTTGTTCCGTGGAACGGATTCCGCGTTACTGTAGGACCCAGAGGAAAGGAAGTGGCCGTCCTACCTCTGACACAATGGCTTAGTATGCCTCCTTCTGGAGGATCTAACCATCCTTCGTGTTGTGGACTAAGTTAATTTTAAGTTTTAATGAAAATAAAATCAACTGTATAAGGAATTTTATGTGCGCCACTTACAGCTGATAACTTTAATTCCTTCGTTTTATTTGCATTCTATTTTTATATTATAAATTGTGAATTTCTAAAAATAGAAACAAACGCAGTTTCTCCACATAAAAAATTTATATTGTTTAAAAATCTGTGCCATAAACTCAAGCACTGCAGTTACAGTACCTGCTTTTCGACAGAGGCTGCTTGTCTCTGTACTTATGTTTTTTATTTTTTATTTTTTTAGTTAGTATTGGTAAACAGTTCTAAACTGTTTATTATAGCTAAAATGTTATAGTGGATGATACTTCTATGTTAAACAGTTTAGTTCCGTTAGTCAAAATAACTAAAAAAATAAACAAGTAACAAGACAAGTAGCCTGTGTTCGAGAAACCGTCTCAGAAATGGAATATATCACAGTTCAATATTTAAATTACTCAGTCAGGTTAACGATTAATTCATTATTGCTACGCGCTAGAGGAAAAACATTTAACGATAAATTCGACATTATTAACAAATCTTCAGGCTACTGGAATAGAATTTACACTGCCACGAATCAAATTATTTAATGCTATTCCCCTCTGCCGTTATTTGTTAATTTACAGAACGAGACGCCAAACATTAAATGAGACTGAGAGATTAAGAGCTGAAAAGATTGGAATCGTATTATCTTGATGAAACAGACAACTGAACGGCGGAATTTATTCCAGACTTTTATCTGTAGTTTTGTTTCAAATGTAGAAGCATTATTTTAAGTAATTGAACGTATTTAGTTTCATGTAAGTGTATGCCACAATTTGAACCAGGACAAATGATAAAAAAAATGACAAATAACTATATTTGCCGTCCAATATTTTAGGCAGAGAGATGGATATGTAACTGGAAGAGTGGGATACATAGATAGTTGCGAAACGTAATAATCGCTACACTATCACCATAGCGTTGAATGAAATCGTTAAATTAATTATTACAGAAAAATTCCTACCCATACTTTGGATCGCAAAGGAACTGTTGAAATTTATGAATAACGAGAAGGAGTACAGAAATGGCGCAAAATAAAGAAGAGTATAGTAGTTTCGACTTTTTTTTTAAAAAAGTGAAAATTCCAAGAAAAGTGGCTAAAAGAGGAGTATGAGCAAATAAGAAAATGTAGAAAGGTAGAATATAATACCAACCAAGAATTTATGCAGTAGAAAATAAAATGAAGTAGCTGGTGAACAAATATTTTTATGTCCGAAAGTAATGTAAAGCAGATGGTAGGAAGATGGAGAGAAACAGTATGAGAAAAAAAATTGATTTTGTTGTTCGTGGGGGTAGAAGGATATCGTTTTTTAAGCACAAACTCCGACAAGGCTTTGATAGATTTAAACGTAAGATTGCTCGAGGATATAGAACTACCAATGGATTATTAAACTCTTTAGGTAAAGAAAGAATCAAAATATTATTAAAAGAGATTTCAGAACGGGCCGAGCAAGGAGAAATGGAAACAGATTTTCGTAATATGGTCATACCGACTTTTTTGGAAAAAAGTATAAGTTTATAACTAGCATATCAAGAGTCTGACATTACATTCTTCAAACACGAATATCAGGTGAAAAGCAGTTTAAAATCAGGAAGAAACGTGGTTACAGGAGAAACAATTCTGTCATTACTATTATTACTGGAGAACTGACAAAGAAAAGAAGAATCTACGGTATTTTTGGATTTGGGAAATATTTTTAAAAATTTTAAATGAGAAAATTATTGAAAGTTTTAAAGGAACGGAGCCCCAAATACTGAGAAAGAAGTTTATATGGAATACATAATTAATCAGGCAGCAATAATAAAAATAGTAGAATCATGAGATTCGAGCATCATTAAAATAGAGGTGAGATCGGATTGTAGTATACAACTGCTGTTATATAACTTTCATACAGAGAAAACTACTAAAGAAATTAAAGAAAAAATTAGGTATGGGATAATGATGTAAGAGAAGCAATCAGTATTTTAATGACAGTGTTATTTTATTTGAATTGAGTAAGGATGTAGTCAAGTTATTACATTTCTTGAATGAAATTAGGCGCAATTAATTAACATAAATTAACTTAAGACCAATGACGTCAAGTGCAGCAGAATTGAGAACTGTAACAGAAAACTGGGACAGAAGCAGAACAGACATTTGTAATTTAGGAAGTTAAATTCCAACCGATGTCTAAAGAAACGAAGCAATCTAAAGGAAATTACCATCTTCCTCGTTGGAAGAGGACTCTGTAAGTGTTGTTCTTTCATCATCAACAACCTTAGGATAACTGAGTTGGAGCAGTCACCAGTAGCCAATAAACATCTAGTTAAGCACTTTCATTACTTTTTTTTTTTTAAACTGCATAACAGCGAGGTCTTTAGAGACGGGAAAGGATGGGGGGTAAGGAATGGGAAGGAATTCGGCCATGGCCTTTTGAAGGAAGCATCCCGGCATTTGCCTGGAGTGATTTGGGAAACCATGGAAAATCCAAATCTGGATGCCCGGACGGGGATTCGAACCGCCGTCCTCCCGAATGCGAGGCCAGAATTCTTTCATTACGGTTAGGGGCTATCCATAAATTATGTCACTCGAATAACATGATTTTTGGAGGGCCCCCCTCCCCCTCCTTGACACAGTTGGTCACATTTATGAGACCCTTTCCGTGTTGTGACGTCACATATTTTAAAATTATAAATTTATAAACTATTAAATGAAAACAGCACTTCCAAAATTATTTATATATTTCTATTTAACATTTTTTTTCTTAAAATCAACAATAAATCAAATATTTTAGAAATCTGACAAAACATAACAATCAAATGAATGATAAAAAATTTAATCACCTTGTGTCCATGGACGTTGAACCCGTTATTTTATATTATTTATGACTGGCATAGCAGTCAATTAGTTCTCGATTTGAATGATTTCAGGAACGTTCGATGTGTCATCATCATATTCATCCAACCATATAACATCGTCATCGTTTATCAAATAATTAACTTCATTGTCACGTCTAGCTGCAATTCTTTGAGGACTAATCTTCGTGATGGGTGAAACCTCTTGTTGCCTTTTATGTGATTGCTTCTGTTGGTTAGTGGCTTTGTATGATGAAAGATGTAGACCATAGATGTCACACTATTGTTTAAATTAGTTTGCGGAAGTTATATATAGTCCAAAGCTTCAACTGACCTTTCGGTGTGTGCAGTGGCGTAGCTAGGTCAACAAGGGTTCCGGTGCAAAAAATTTATTTTGGGCTCTCAGGTCAGATGGGCAACCTTTTTGTTTTGTTTTGTGTTGCTGGAAGGGGCCCCTGAGCTGTTATTGGGGCCCCCTGCGCAGTGAGGATCCTTAGTGAGGGGCTCCCTGGGTCTCAGGAGCCCCTTAGATGGCGGTAGATATAAAAAAAGTGCGCTTGGGGCCCTCTTAAGGTACCCTTGGGGGCCCCCTGAGCGTAGGGGCCCCGGTGCAATGCACCGCCTAGCCCTACGCCCCTGAGCGTGTGTCTAAGGTGGCCGACGTGCAACACCATATGTACAGCGAGCGTGACCAGCTCTGGCACCACGTGCTAGAAAGTGGTACATGTGACGTCACGAAGCTTACCTTACTATTACAATTACTCCGCGATTCACTAAAAGTGTTTGGCGGAGGGTGCATTGCACCTATCAGGAAAGGTAAATGGTTTGGAAGGGATATACGGGATATGGCAGGAGGCGCCCATGGGCTATTATGAGGAACCATCCCAGCATTCGCCTGGAGCGATCTAGGGAAACCATGGAAAACCCAGATCACATTTTGTTGACCCCCTCCCTCCCCCTTAACGTGTGATGTAATTTATGGAAGGCCCCATACTAGGAGTTGATCTTCCTAGACGGCAATGGAGAATGATCAATCGGGACAATGCAGATGAGGTTACTTATTACACAACTGTTGCTGGCGCAGTCTGCAAATTGTGATAGTAAAGCCATGTTTCAGTCAATCCACCACATCGTTTCTGACTGTCCTCTCCGAGCCTACAAAGGAACAATAGCGGACATATACGATGCATCGATCAGTGCAATTGAATGAATACAAACATTAGATCTAGAGATATGATATTGTATGAGCTTTTGATGTGCACATTTGTCCTCACCTTTTCGTATATCTTGCTAAATATCATGCGATAAATAAATAAATCTTCCTCGTCCTCTACACCCGTTGTTATGGTTCATTTTAAGTCTTACCTGATTTGGCTTTATTCAGTGGCTGCTTTATGTCTTTCTTCCAGGTTATTACAGTATTCCTGAAACTGAAATATTCTGGAAGGGAGCTAATAACAATAACCAATATGTTGGACATGGTTAAAAACCTATCTTAGTCCACATCCCGAAGGATGGTTGGATCCTCCCAAAAGTGGCTCACTAATCCATTGTTTAAGTGATAGGACGACCAGTTACTTTCCATAGGGACCTACAGTTTAACGTAGAATCTGATCCACGGAACGATCTGGTGTAGCTCATATTATCAAACACAACTCAAAAATTCCTGCACCCACCGGGATTTGAACCCGGGACCGAAACAGCAAAATATTGGAAGCAAGCGCCTTAACTTTCAAAATTTCGCTGAAATTTTCCGAAAGGGAGCTGACAACAATAATCAGTTGTTAAAGATAATTATTCACCACTTATACATGAAGTGTCAAAATACATGGGTGGGAAGATGCAAATACCCACATGGCGGAAGAAACATATAAATGTGTTGTGCATTGTTAGGGCTTTCATTTGTATTCTCGTGAGTCGTGCGAAAGGTTTTCTGACGTGATTATGAATTAACATATTTTGAACGATGGATGATAGTTGGTGCTAGACGCATTGTGTATTCCATTTCGGAAATGTTTCGTGGATTAAACATTCCTCAATCTACTGTGTCTAGGTTGTGCCATGAGTGGATATGTAATTTCCGGTCGTACCTCCCACCATGTATAATGCAGTTTAGTTAATAACCGAGACCTACGACGTATGAGTCGAGGTGTCAATGTTGACAGACAGGTAACACTGCGTCAAAGAACAAGAACATTCAAAGTGGGGCGTACGACAGACGTGTCCGTGCGGACAGAGCAGCGATATTTCGCTTTGATGGGACATTGCAGAAGAAGACCGACGCGAGTCCCTCTGCTAACAAATAGTCATCGGCTACAGCGCTGCTCTGGGCTCACGAACATATTGGTTGGACTATAGTCGACTAGAAAAAGGTTGCTTGGTCAGATGAATCACGATTCTAGTTGGTAAGAGCTGATGGTTGAGTGTGGCTTAGAATCCACGAGATCATGAACCTAGGTCGGCAAGAAGGAAGTGTGCAGGCTGGTGGTGGCTCTATCCTGGTATGGGCTGTGTTTACATGGCATGGACTAGGACTTCTGGTTAAACTATTGAATGAATATGTTTATGTTCAGCTACATAGAGACCATTAATAGCCTTTCATGAGCTTCACGTCCTCAAACAGAGTGGTGTGGTGGATCAGTGGTTAAGGCGACTGATTAAAAATCAAAAGGTCTAAGATTTGAATCTGTGTCTCAGCAAGGATTTTCAGAATCTCTAAACCCCCACGTGCCGAAGGTCGCCGGTTCGAATCCGGCCGCGGGCATGGATGTTAAGTGTTATGTGTCTGTGTGTGTGTCCTGTCCGTCCTGTGGCGTCCTCAATTTGAAGACTATATAAACACTGGATTTAACTGATTCTCTGGAAGCTTTAATATAGCACATTGAGCTGGCTGTATGGCCTCAGCTGCCAAAAGCCATTAAAAAAAAAAAAAAAAAAAAAAAAAAAATCTCTAAACCCGATTCTCATTTCTGGCACAGCTTCCTGGGTAATGTGAACTACACCAGACCGCTTCCGTGATTTGGATTCCACGTAAAACTGTAAATTTCCTATATCAGGTAGTATTACCGGGTTAGGTTAGTTAGTGAAGGCCGAGGCGCATGCGCGCCAAATCGAAACACTGTCAATCGGCGGCCGAATCCTTTGAACATCTAGGCCAATAATGCTATACCGAGTTATTATATGTTCCCAAACAACGATGGACTTAACCGCGACTATACCGCATGTCACCCGACCAAAATCGTTCACTATTCGTTGAGAAGTATTGTGGATAGTTGTAGTGAATAATTTCTCGATCTGGATCGCCAGACATTTATCGAGATGAACATATCTCGGACATGATCGAATGATCATTTCGTGTACCGGCAAAACTTTTGCAATTATATACGGTTGTAGAAGATCCATGGCTAAATATTTCTTCCGTGACTTTCGACGACTTGTTTGGTCAATGCCATGTCGAACTGCTGCACTTCCCTTGGCAAAAGTGGGTTCTGCGCGATATTATGACGTATCCCATAACTTTTTGCATTTCTTGTTATATTTCACAAGGTTTCTATTGTGAAACGACTTACCGTTAGAATAAAATTAAAGTTTCTGAGAATATTCCAAAAGTCTACTGTAGATAATAATTTTAAAATGTTCCTCGCGCTCACCACTCAAAAGAAGCTTGTATTACGTTTCAGCACTTGCAGTGCCATTTCAGTAGCATGGACTAACAGTCCCTAAACACACTTCTCTTTCCTCCTCTGCTGCGCAATCTTGGGCAACTCGTATCTTGAGAAAAAGAACTGTCTTCATAAGACTGGAGGTTTTCTCGGCGTTGAAAATTAATAAAAGTTTATTCAAGAACTGTCTTTACTTTTGAAGTAGCAATGCGCAAATTACTACATTATAAATTGAGAAAAAGAAAGCAATGATTTGTAATTAGTTATGATACTTGTGCACAATTTAAAGCCCCAATGAATTTAGCTTGAAATCTGGTGCACTCACCACAGATTAACAAGTAACCACTTTGGTCAGTTGTTACAAATACTTCAACGAGTAAAAACGTACGCTCTTCGGCCTCAAATTTACGACAGGCCAATCTCTAACTTGACAAAAAAAAATCGGCAAGTGCCGGTGGACGCTCTGATTCAGCGGTACATTAATTAGCTCGCAAGCTGCCTTTTGGATGGAAACTGTCGTTGACTCTTACACATTGTTGTGCGATTAATCGGGAACGCGTCAAAGGGGCTTAATTATTTTGCGGGGCGGCTGCGTGGCTCGTTAGAAACAGGCCTCTTATTGTGTCGCACCCACAGTGCGCCGTTCTGATTAATAGTCTCTGCAACCGGCACCCCCACGACAAACGCTGCCGCGGTTTTCATATATCAACCGCTAGAAAATACTATAGCCCTCTTAAACAATGCACACAACGAAATGAATAGCAAGTCTATACTACAAAACATGTGCTTTCTCTCCACATCCTATACTATCTTATATAGCCAAGAATCGACCGTGCACTGCGTTTCATTTTAGAGAAATTAAAGTTAATTGCATTGTATTACTAATTTAGCAACACTGTTGAGCTTCCGCAGCTGTTAGCAGCAGTTGATGAGTTTTATGTTTAATTGATTTAAAGTGTGGTAAATACCTTTTGTTTTATCTGTTTAGTTAGTAAATCAGCCAATGGAGCTTCCGCAGCCGTTAGCAGCATTTACCTTCTTTTGTGTTAAATTTATTTATAGGTCCGTTTTTTAGCCGTTTCAGGTGATATGGCTTGTGCAATGTGTTCCAGTAGGCGTCTGGCTTTCGAAGAGATTCTTACTACTAACTTATATTTAATTTATCTTGATCACTGGAAAACTAGGGTGAGTTTCTTCAAATGTTCTCTTGTGCACTCGTTCACGTTTTAACCCGCATCCTGCTAAATGCATGCACGGGCCTTCACTTAACCACCAGGCTCGGTACATTACTTCGCTCGTATATTACCTAATACCCATACCTCTAATGACGTTAATATCGACGGCGCTGAACTACTTAAATAGCATTGAAATATATGACAAAAGACTGGTGTGTCAATGTTCGGGATTTAGGATACGTACTTGTCTGACGTCTTTGTTGGAACAATGACCCGAATGAATGATGGAATTGAAAACTTCTCCAGTAAAGAATTATTGTCTACGTGATTCCAGAGTGCCCGTTCAGAATTTTATATCACTCTTAGATTTGTTTACATCACCTAGTTTGATATTAGAAGTCGCAACAAAGTGACATAAAACAATCATTCAATTGCATTGGCGTGTTATTCACCTTTATAAAAAATCGATTAACTCGCAATTGAGGAAATGGCCCACATTATCCAGTTGCTAAAGTGAAATTGCTTTGTTGGTACATACATAATGTGGAATTGTGAATAAGTGTGTTCAATAGATGTTATGCTCAAGCATAATGGTTCTATAAACATACGAGGGAAATAAATTGTAGATTTGATATGAACGTATTAAAATTTAGGTAGCAAAAAAAGCAAGTTTTATTTCGGTCTCCCTTAGACCAGCCTCGTTGACCGATCTTGCAAAGGCATCATAATATTTCGCTAAGGCATCATAATATTTCGCTGGCGGAAAAAATTTCGCCACTCGAAATTTGGCCGACAGAGTAAGAATTAATGTCGTAGTAACTACCTTCTGCTCACGCTGGAACTCGCTTGGTTAATCCTATGACCGGTCCTCTCTACTCGGGCGAGCTGGGACCGCTGGAGCTTCCCCAGGTCAAACGAAGGCTCGGTGGACAAACGAATGCTCGGTGGACAAACGAATGCTCGGTGAATAACGAAGGATCGGCAATGCAGGAACAGCGCATAGTGTCTTCCCCAGGCATGCCATGCAACAAGGATGGACATCACAAAAAAAAAGGACAAGATTGTATGGAAGTAGCACTCTCGAAACTACTGTATATCAATGAATGCTATCGACGTTTTGGGTATGTTCAGTCAATTGAGCCGCTTTGTAACGTGTATGTGTTTGATAAAAATATGTAACGACAGTATTATAAACCGTGAAATCAGAACAAAATGTTAGAAAACCATAACATAAATAAGTTATCTACAGTTATTTGCATACTTAAAGTATACTCTGAATCCACATTTGGTACATTATGATTTATACGGCAAGTCTCCGTTTTATATTTGGAGGACAAAAGGCGTTTACTTCAGGTTAATTTGAATTGAAGGCCACGTCCTAATCTATAGATACACAAAAGATATAGCTAAACATGCGTAAGAATGATAGATGAGAATCTGATGATAAGGATAATATACACCTCCCTTATCAGTACATATCGTTCTTAACGTGGTCATTACAGCTGGTCTATATTCTGCAGAGAGCATATTTGGATGACTGAACAATCATCCCCAAATATGTAGAAAAGTGGTACAATCTGCCAATTTTTACTCTTTATTGACATAGCAAAGTGCCCAATTTTTAAATATCCGAATTTTTTGAAGTAAACGTATACAGTCATATGAAATAATACAACAGCACGCAGAAAATAACCATAAGAAGAAGACACATATTCCACATTCAATTTTTCAGTTACGAGTATCAGCGTCACGTCGTCCACATGCAGCACGTGAATAACAGACCGAGCCTACTGTCAGACTCGGACTTAGGTCCATTTTTTTTTTTTTTTTTTTTTATTATGGCTTTAGCCAAAGGCTAATACAGCCAATAACCTCATAATTTTACATTACATCTTTAGTATCAGTTATATTCAGACCATTTTCTTGCAGTTGTTTTCTCGCTGATTGATGTTGCTTGAAGTGATAAATATCCTCGACAGAATCACACGATGGGCACATCGGCGAATCGACTAACAGCATGACGTACTTTTTGTCACGTAATAAAGTGTGACCTGCCCTAAGTCTGTTCATTAACGTAATTTCTTTCCTGTTCAGTTCTAGTTGAGCGTACCATGGCTTGCTTACTATGTTGTTGCAGATGGCTCGAGACCAAAGACCTTTCCCTGGCAATCGGCAAGCCATCTCTTCTCCCATTCAGACTTCACAATGTTGATACAATGACCTTGAAGTCAGTGTAGGGTACCGAAACTTGACTTAGGTCCAGGTTCGGTCTTCTGTACTGTATTTCCGGCATTTGGCCGGCAGAGGCGCTGGCAGCGAGTGTATAGAGCATTGACCAGATTTTCTAGCACTGCATTTTCTCCGATAGTAGTGCTCGTCGACAACAAATTAGCGATCATTAGAGCCGGCAGAGATTTAGGACAAGGAAGAGGAAGTAATTCGGGCATGGCCATTTGAAGGTACCGTCACAGCATTCGACTGGAGAGATTTCGGGAAACCATGGGAAACCATGGAAAACCGAAATGATGTTGATTTTCCGTGATTTTCCGAAGTTATTTGAGGCGAATACCGGAATGGTTCCTTAATAAGACCATAGCCGAATTCCTACTCGTTCCTTGCCCCTCTCCCATTCTCTCCCAGGCACTACTGACTGTAAAGGCTACCAAAAATATTCGCCCGTCGAATGGTGACTTTTGTCTTACAGTTAGATGTCAACGAGTTGTCCTACGGAAGAGTAGGCCTCAAAGTGCCGGAAGCAGTTTCCATCCCCTCCTTTCTTTCAGCTTCATGTAGACAACATAAACAGACACTACACTTAACAACACATTACTCTTCTACATATAACGAGGTAGGGAATCTGCCGTCGTACCTCAGTACCAGGCTTTGTAGGTTTCCTTCTGGAGGACCCAGCCAACCTTAATGTTGCGTACGACAGATCTGAATATTGAACCATGCAACTCAGGTGTTTGAGATTATTCTTACTAATTAACCGATAGGTATTGAAAGAAACTCAAAAAATATTCGCGTTGTTCTTGTTTTCAAAACTCCTAAAAAAATCTTCTACGGTAGTTTACTCGACAGAGCAAGGGTCTTGCTTTCCATTCATATCCGCACTTTTATAACATAACTTCTACTTCATTTTTTTTAAAAAAAAAAAACATTCCATTGTAATCATACCTAATCTACAGCATAACTGTGTATTTCTGACGACTTTAAAATAAGAGAAATCTAGAAGGAAATGCCCTAAGTTAAGAATGTAAAAACCATTGTTGCAAAATTTTGGATTAAATTTCGTTGGCTGATTGTCATATATAATTAAATTCTAATCAATTTAATGAATGAATAAATGGCAGAACCTTTATGGAATCACTCATTTGTCTATCTGTCCGTCACAGCCTCATAACTTCACTACTATTTGACTTATAATTTGTAACTACCCACTAATTAATTTCTTGCTATCCATAAACATATGTAACGCAAAATTTAAAAAACAATTATTGGAATCTTAGTAGTGAGTTGAAAGGATACAAATAGGTATTAAAATATAGCTGGCAACCAACTGTGAAAACGGCTCTAATTTTTATTTTACTACTTGTACGCGATTTTGACGAAAAATAATAAAATAACAGATTCCACCTTTTATTCATGAAGTTAGTGATCTGAAAATTCTTTCCTAATCCACAGTGATATGTAATCTCCTAAGGATTACAGTAAAACCATAACGATCTGACTGTCGTTAATGGTTTTGCAAAGACTAATTGAATAATTTTAACAATTTTTTTCCACAAAAGGTCATATATATATATATTGTGATGATCTCAGTGCTTCATCACATGTTTATTTTAGAAGGCCGTGAATGTGTTTCTCTGGACGCCAGAGAAGGTATACATAACAAAAGACGATACATCTCTGGACGTGGAAGAAATGAATGGATGTTCTAGTTGAACTTTTTTTTTAGAGAGCTGAAAATTCTTTATTTGAAGGTGGGATGCTATCAATGTTGTATTTGTGTTAATCCGATCAGAGAAGCCGTCGTCAGCAATGGTAATGTACCTCATAATATAGTGACTGACTTTCTCTGCCAATAGACTTAAATGAGAACGAGCTGTGGACTCTATTTCATATATAAAAGACAGCAATAATTGCTTATACCTACGAATACATTGTGTTTTCTTTATTAATTAAATAATGTCAAAAGAATTTTAAGGTATAATACTGTGATTTTTGTTTATTTTCATTTGTTTCAAATATAAATTAAATGCTCTTTAAATATTAAAATGGTTGACCATTTCAATATATATATAACAATAAAAATATTTTTTTACCAGTATAGTGCAGCTAAAATATAATCTACTAGACGGATAAAAACAATAGAAACCCTTATTAGTAAAGCAGCAAGGGAAAATGGCCTAAATATCAACCAACATAGTAATAAAAATGTTTTCATCGTCGAAAAATGTGTTTTAAACTGAACATTTTTGTGTCTGATTTTTATATACCACCTGAAAGACATTTCCGTAAAACGAATAACGAAATGGATTTAAAAGTCATTTATTACCGATTTTTTTAAAAAGATTTACGAAATAACTTTTTAGTGGATATGGGCCACTAAGCGCGCGAGAGTAAATAGCACTTGACGGATGTTTTTTATTTTGCTTGCATTATTGCTTGACGCGAATATTCGTGTGGCGGCGGAACCGGTTGGGCATTCCCCGAGGAACAATCTGTCCCCCTGCAGTCGCGTTGCACATGCCTCAGGCACGCGACTGATTGAGAACATGCTGCAAAGAAAACTGACGCACCCCTCGCGTGGCTACACACCGTCGGAATGTTATTACATTCCTGTGCGGTGTTTAATTAAAGCGCTCCCCCGGGGAGGGTGCACCAGATGTGCACAAAAATTAATAATGGCCGCGTGTCGGGGGGTGCAGTGATCGGGCACAGCTGCTCACTTTACTGCCTGCGGTGGCTCCTAATTCATCAAACATAAGCAAGTAAGCTCTACAGATAGACATATCCTAAAACTTATAGCTGAGAAATCTTTTTTTAAAAAAACTTATAAGAGCAAGGAGATGGCAAGTATTGTCAACGACATCAATTTATATGTGATTACAAGTTCCTCCGGCGAATCTGCAGCTTGAAGACCTGATCAACGAATTTTCTATAGCGTAACGTGCAATCATCTTCAGTAGTAACCTGAAGATGATGGCATGTTGCACTATCGAAAAATTCATTGAACAACGACCAACTGATCCGGCCGCATGTCCGAGAATCTTCAAGTGACATCAATTTATTGACGACACTGTTGTTACAGGAAATGTCCTGCCTGAATTGCAAAAAATGAAGGACTACTTAGTTTAACGAAGCGAAGAGTTATGCCAAGCTGATAAAGTCTCCAGAATAATAGTTATAATATTTTGTGAAACAACAAAACGTACAATTCTAACAGAGAGTGTATCACCAGGCAATTATACTATTTCAAACACCTTGGTGTTATTTTTGATGTTAGGTGCTATTAAAACTTGAACAGGCCAGGAGAGCTCATATAGATGAAGAATATTTTTGTCAGTTCTTATCTTATTTTGCATCTCAGAGCCGGCATCATTAGATGCTGTAATTCTCTGCTCTTCTGTAGGAGTGTGAAAGCTGCACTCTAGATAGAAACATCGAAAAGAGGAATGACCCCTTCCAAAGTTATTTATACTGTCACTAGTTGCGTATATGCTGGACATAGTGAGTTTAAAGAAAGGAGTTTTCTAATGGCATGCAGACAATGGAGTACTACCGCTTTCACTAATCGCAATATTTGGAACGTATTATGAGAGTTGAATGATACCAGCTGTTCCGTCTTTTACGAGGAAAACAATATGTTGACAAACCATTTATACTGCTCCTCATTTAGTGGATCGACAACCTGCGATAGGAGATGTTGTCTGGTGTCTTGATGAGTAGAATACCTGCTCATTTTATTCCTGGACTTTCAGCCCTAGAGTTGATGTTGCTAAATCATCAACTTCCTCTATCCACTTTAGCCCATTTGTATAACCGCAATAACAAGGAGGTGTAAAATTTTAGGCCACGGTAGAGGTTAACTGCAATGATAAAAGTAATCAGTTTCAGAGAAAAAGTTTGAAAATGTATTGGATTGAATTAACTCCCCCAACGATCAGTCCCGCGAATGCTGGAAGGATGTCAGGTAAGCTTCCTTTTGGAAACTGAATCTAGCTGGTCTGTAACGTTCCACCCTTACTCACGGTTGGTCTATTTCAGAGGCATGTTCAGCTTGGAGAGAAGTGGATGGAGTGATAAGGGAGGTGTACGGAACATGAACCACAATCTCAAGTTTCGCCAAAAAAGGATGAGAAGAATAGCCGAGGTTCCTGCCAAATTTCTCTCGTTCACAGACACTATTGTTTCTGTCGCGAATTATCACAAGACGATAGATAACCTCCATTTTGACCTTATAGCACGTACTCCGGCTGTACAACGGAAGTCAAATACACTGAAGAGCCAAAGAAACTGGTATAGGCATGCGTGTGCAAACACAGAGATACGTAAACACTCAGAGTACGGTGCTGCAGTCGGCAACGCATATATGAGACAACAGGTATCTGCCGCAGGCGTTAGAACGGTTACTGCTGCTACCATGGCAAGTTATCACGATTTAAGTGAGTTTGAACGTGGTGTTATAGTCGGCGCACGAAAGATGGGACACATCATCTCTGAGGTAGCGATGAGGTAAGGATTATCCCGTATAACCACTTCACGAGTGCACCGCGAATATCGGGAATCCGGTAAAACGTCAAATCTCCGACATCGCTGTTGCCGGGAAAAGATCCTGCAAGAACGGGACCAACGACGACTGAAGAGAATCGTTCAGCGTGACAGAAGCGTAACCCTTCCGCAAATTGCTGCGGATTTCAATGCTGGGCCATCAACAAGTGTCAGCGTGCGAACCATACAACGAAACATCATTGATATGGGCTTTCGGAGCCGAAGTCCCACTCGTGTACCCTTGCTGAGTGGACGACACAAAGCTTTGCGCCTCGCCTGAGCCCGTCAACACCGACATTGGACTGTTGATGATTGGAAACATGTTGCCTGGTCTGACGAGTCTAGTTTCCAATTGTATTGAGTGGATGGAGACAACCTCATGAATTCATAGACCCTGCATGTCAGCAGGGGAATTTTCAAGTTGGTGGAGGCTCTGTGATCGTGTGGGGCGTGTGCAGCTGGAGTGACATGGGATCACTGATACGTCTAGATGCGACTCTGACAGGTGACATGTACGTACGTATCCTGGCTGATTATCTGCATCCATTCATGTCCATTGTGCATTCCGACGGACTTGGGCGATTCCAGCAAGAAATGCGACACCCCACACGTCCAGAATTGCTACAGAGTGGCTCCAGGAAATTCTTCTGAGTTTAAACACCTCCGCTGGCCACCAAACTCCCCAGACATCAACATTATTGAGCATATCTGGGATGCCTTTTAACGTGACGTTCAGAAGAGATCTCCACCCCCTCGTACTCTTACGGATTTATGGACATCTCTGCAGGATGCATGGTGTCAATTCCCTCCAGCACTACTTCAGACATGCCACGTCGAGTTGCCTTACACGATATTAGGCAAGTGTACCAGTTTCTTTGGCTCATTAGTGTAAAACAATGCAATGACGTTATTGCGTATCTTTGTTGCAGCATGAAAGGCTACTGAGGCATTTGAATAATTTTCACACCGTTATAGACAACGTTTGCAAATGCTGGATGCAACACCACTATTAATGGTCATCCGTCATTTCGGGCAGAAGGAAAGTCCAGCGTTCGACCGCTATGAACACACTCTTGTGAAATTTTTCTAGGAACTGAAGTTATAGGAAAGTTGCAGGAAAAAATTCAGAAATGTGTACATGTGCCAAATGTGTCCCTTCATTATCTAACTGCTTCACGACTCACGTAGTATGGTTTACCATTGCCGAACATGTCGACATTACCATGTGAGCAATGAATCATCCGAAATAATATAAGTCTGTGTTGTTTCTTGTCTTCAGCTACGGTAATCGATGAGTTTAAGTTTTCTGTCCCTCTTGTATAGTATAAATGTTGCCTCCTGGCATTCTTTTATTGCTACTATATCACGTGAAACAACTGAAAATTTACTACAAAAGCGGATACAAAACATTTTTCAGCAGAATCTTGTCAGTAGATCTAACAACTGAGGAACAAAATTTTTGTACTGCAATCTGCAGACGCAAATGACAGAATTACTAAGGAGTTGGTATAAGGGTCACTTTTAAGGTCAGTGTTAGAATAAACTTCATCGTGGTGTTCCAGTACGGAATCATATAAGCGCCTTTGATAGAATACAGTACATAAACTAGGACTGCTGGCCAGTTAGTTGGGCACAAGAGAAAAATTACAGTCTGTTGTTCTCGGATCTAAGAACAATACAGCCACACTCTTCCCCTATTCTCGCCTTGAGTTGCGAAGTAGTTTTTAGCAGTCTATCCATCACCGTAAAGACAGTAAAGGAACCGTGAGCTAGCCATAACATTTCTATTACTACATCACGTCACCAAATGAGTGATGTCTTGAATTTATTCTTCTATTTCTGACGGTAAAATCTGTTAACTTAGTGTAACGACCAAGCAATTGGTAGATGCTATATAAACATTGTTGCTAAATTGCAGTATTTATTTCTTATTTTTGTAACCAAAAATTACTAGTGTGTTCTTGCAATCAGAAGAAACTTTCCATTATAGATGACAGTGAAGAATAACACCACAACTAATCCAGCAGCCTTAGAAAACTCTCTCTGATTTAGCAACAGATCTCAACTATATATTTACCTTGACTTCTGCTTTGTCCCATGAGGCCGTAACCTGCCCAGAAGAAACAAAGCAGTCTCGTGAAAACTGCATATAATTTATTAGTGCTTTGTAGACTATTGTGCAAAAATCACAGCATCGTAGTACGAACCGTTAATTTGTCACAGGAGATGAGCGGACGAGGTGTACGTTCAATCTGAAATGGAGAAGGCGAAGTTCGCGCTGTGATTCAATATTTATGTAAGAAAGCGATTTCACCAAAGGACATTCATGAGGATTTTGTTCCTCCTATAGTAAAGTTAGAAAGTGAACATTTAATTTGGGGAGAATCATGAATGAAGGAGATCTCCGCACATCAAGGCCAGTGTTACACTCTATTCACTCCGGAAAACAAATAGGAAATGTTTATGTAGATTTCGATAGCAGCTGCGCCGTATTTGTCCCCTGCACGAAAGAATCTCAGTAACTTTTTCTTAGTACAGTAAGATATTCAGCATTCTATTAGCTCGATGTTTTCAAACTTTCTAACGTCATTACATCCAGGGTAAAAAAAAAAAAAAAAAAAAAAAACCTAGGGCAGCTAAACAGTGAACGCAGCCGGGGAGCCCCGATTTGGTAATTAAGTAAATGCAATATTTTTTTCACTTTAAAAAATTTAATGTAGGTTGGCTTTAGATAATAGGCAAATAGACTTCAAAATGAAAAAAAAACTAGTTCCAACTACACTTTTTACACATTATAAATTTTACAATTATAATTACAAGATTGCTCTGCCACACGACGAAGTTTCTCCTATGCAAAGGAACGGATGACGTCACTTTAGTGCATAGATTGCATTATTTCTCACTCTATGTACAATTAAGTATCGCCTATTACTAATAGATCTTAAATATTTGTTTACTCTGCTTAACACTGAAAAGTGACATCATGTTTCGTGTCGCAAGCCGTCAATGAGAACCATTTTAATTATCTTGTTGATGTTTCTTCCAACCTTAGGGCCCTAACCAAAGTTCACCTCTAATTGCGTCTATTATGAACATTTAGCTGGCAGATTAAGTGTGCAAATCTCTATTTTTTTTAAGTTTATGAAAGAATTTTAAAACAAGAAATACTTAAAGCTAAAAAAATAATGTTCTAGTCAGCCTTTGAGTTTAATAGCATGCAATTCGGTTAATTGTAGTTCTTGCTATAATGATCATGCAAATCATTGACCGAAGACAAAACAATATCATACTTCAAAACAATCAAAATGCCTTCAGTAGGAACTGAAATGTGACCATCAACTGGAAATTCGACGCAAACGTAGTATCTTTTCTGTATAATCGTAAAGGCAGAAAGTCTTCGTTAATCAAAAATGGGTTTAATGAGCCTGTGTTAAGGAATCCACTTCAAACAAATTACTTGTGTACAGCGTGTGTTTTGTTCATAATATTTTACTCGAGTAGCGATATAAGTGGCACGATATAGCAAATTTAATACAAACTATGTAGGTTTTTTTTGCGTTGGGCCCAAGAATAGATCTCACAGACTTTTTGGCACCTATTTTCATAGAGTAGCTCTTTAAATTATAACTTCAGTTTGGAGAGCTAAAATAACTGCAGGGGAACAAGTCTGGAAAGGAGAATGAATGACTAGGCACACTTGACGTCCAGTCTGGTAACATCAGCGGAGTAAAAATGATTAATGGGGGGTTACTGGGGGATTGAAGGAAATATTTTATAATAGGCAAACTTCCTGGATATGAAAGCTGACAACCAGTCAGTTCTGGATTTTTCTTTTTATTCCACGATTTTTACAAACATTTAGAAAAAAACTAATTTCCCCCTTTGTTTCCAAAGCCTGAACCAGAAAATGTTTTTAAAATCTACAGTGATATGCAGCCCTCAAAAGGTTACAGAGTAACTGTAGTGAACTTGCTGGACTGTATGGATTTTGCCAAAAAATCTAAATGAATAGTTTCAACAAATTTCTTCAGAAGATTTTTTTTTGTTACTAAATTGCTATATACAGGGCGTTCGCCGGAAAACGCTACCCTCCCAGTCTGTTGCCGTCGGCAACTTGCTCGGTCAGTAGTGCCAGCAGTTTCCGCCACACGGCACCGTGAATCACCGCACTGTTTAACACCTCCGCTGCCCCAACAGTGCAGTGCAGTGACCCTTACATTGTTAAGAACGATTTCTTTGCATTGTAGATAGTTTGTGACTTCAGTCTCTTATTAATCAGTGTTGTGAATAAACGATTCTTTGCGGTTTGGCTGGTTTGGGGCTTCATACTCTTATTAATCTGTACCGTGTTTGAGTGTGAGTAAAATTATGGTACGTTACAGTTTGCAACAAAGAATATTTCTCTACGATACATATGTGAAGAAGAAGTCGTTTAAAAAGTGTCGCAGTAAATTTCGTCGCGAATTTCCTGGCGCTTTACTGCCAGCTAAATCAACAATTCTGCGTCTGGTTAAAAAAGTAAGAGAAACGGGTTCATTTTTTAACAAAAAGAGACTGTCGGTCAACCGTATTCTCACAGAGGAGAAAATTGACGATATCGCTTTTCGACTAGAACAGTCACCCAAAAAATCATTAAGTCAGTTAGGGCAGCGTGTGTCTCGAAATATGTTCAGAAGATGTGAAATGTGCATTACACAAGAGTGTCAACACTTCCAGCATCTTTTATAAGGTAAGCTAATGAATTACGTCACATTTAAATGCTTAGCACACAAGTTTATGAAGTTTATGAAGCGTAATTATTATGAAATAGTCCGCGGCCGACGGTCGAACAATGCCGGAAACTGACCGCTCGCTCGCCGGGAGCAGTTTCTTCCTTGTAGCGCTAACAGTGGGTTGCGTTTCCCGGCGAACGCCCTGTATATCGTTCTATAGAAAATTTCATGAAATGGATAGTAAATATATGGTGAAAATAGTTGTTAGAAAATTTTTCTATGACCCGTTATAATCTTTTTTCGGAAATTCAGCTGAAATTTCTTCGTAATAGATTTGCATATATCATTTAAAAAATAATTTTGCAAAACGAATATGAAACTCGATTGTAAATTAGTTGTTAGTAAATTTATATCGTTTTTATAAAAATAAACCTAGTTAATTCAATCCAATATATTCTGATTACGGAACTCGCAGTGCACGAGAATACATCGTAAGCATTGGATATATATTTTTTGTGGCTTTCAATTTTGGTGGCAATTCAAACATGCCCAAGTATTTTGACCACATTGAGAACTGTATCAAGCATTTTTGTATTTAGTAGATGTGCTCAGAATTGCGAAAGGTGCTGGACATAAACAGCTTTTCAGTTAAAGCGCAGTATTTCCTACTATGCTAATTACCGACCTACTATGCTAATTACCGAGCATTGTGATGTCAGATTAAGAATGATGGTTGACCTAAATGGTTGGCAAATACTCCTTCACAGATGGCTTTTCTATTACGGCCAGAATAAAATTTGTCTCATTACATTAATATCACAAAGTGTACAAAATCCACTAAGCTGCAGCATGAAAAAATGACATAGATTTTGAAGATAGACACAGAGTCGTTTTGGACACGTGATCGATACGCAAGGAAGTGAGTGGAGTGGTGGGGCGCGATAAGCCTGTCGAGAGAAACAGCAGCTGCCTTTAATTGCGTAGTTAGCTGACTGCAGATCAGCCAGAAAGCGGATTGTAGCAAACTTCCAAAGCCTTACACAGTGCTACTTTTCTTACGGCATCTCTGCCCTGGGAACTTGAATTCCGACCTTTATTTGCTCGCTATGTACCTACTAATATCATACCGAGTGTGGTGGATGTGTGGTAACTCTTTGGCCTCACATTTGTGAGGACGTGGGTTCGAATCATCGTCCGGTCATCCAGATTTGATTTCTATGGTTTACCCAAATCACTCCAAACGATTTTCGAAATGATTCGTTTAAAAGACCGTGGTCGAATTCCTTCTCGTTCTTTGTACCCAGTCCTTTCTCGACTCTAACAACCTTGACTTCGACGATATGTAAAGTCATAAAAAATATAATTTCGTAGATACTTAAGTCCCTTCTTGAAATAATTTTGTAAATGAATCCATCAAAAACAACTGATTTGGTGAATTTTGTTTTTTTATTTGATTCCCCAGATGCGTTTCGCCCTTGTGGTGTAGGGCATCTTCAGTGGAAAAACACTTTACAGCAACTGAAGATGCCCTACACCACAAGGGCGAAACGAATCTGGGGAATCAAATAAAAAAACAAAATTCACCAAACCAGTTGTTTTTGACGGATTCATTTATAAAATTATTGTTCAAGGACTTGCGGGAAGATGGCCTATCACCATATTAATACTTCTTGAAATCATATTACACCCTATATCGTACAAAGCTCAACAGAGTCAGAAATCTGTAATTACCATACTCCTAGTAATCCATTTTAGAGTGTCGTAAATTTGAAGCGTCATTTTAAAAAGTACTCTAGTGATCTATGGAAGAATCGCGATTCTTGTTCTATGAAACACTTCTGGAAACACCAGAATTGTAATCTTCCGTCAGTTCTGCCACAAATAACCCCCCCCCCCTTTTCCCAACCTGCTTTACAGAGCGGGCAAGGGAGCGTGCATAAACCACGTAGCTCCATTTTGCCATTTTGATTACAGAAGACATTTTGTACTGTTTTCTGTTGTCAGACTATTTTAAATTACATACGGAGATAATTAACTGAGGGAAATAAATATTCACATGTTGTTGCGAGTTCTGTTCCTCATTTTAACTGTAAAAAAGTTATGAAAGGAAAGCTACGTGGCCTGGCTCGGAACCCCCCACCCCCTCTCCCCATGTAGCCCAGCGTAGCCTTCCAGCCAACCCCCCCCCCCTGGACGTATCCACCACATTGTCGCCTACTCGTGGTTTCACCGTCCTTCAAACACTTTCCGTAGATCCTCACTACAGTAGCACGCGAACAGCCGACCAGCCTCTCCGTTTCCGAGATGTTCGTTCCCAGATGCAGCGGCCATAGCCGCTGCCCCGTAATTTAAGGGAATTTCGTGACCTGTGTGTAGAAATCTGGTGTCAGATACATCTGGAAGCCTACTTAAGGTTTGAAAATTCGATTACGCCGAATCGCCGCTACATTGCGTTCGAATGGTGGACCAATATGCTAGTAAGTAGGTTGCCATAATGTTTTGGCTGATCAGTGTATCAGAAATATGAAGTTTTATTGTCGTCAGGTGATTCTTACGTGATGATGCAAATCTCAGCAACTTGTATTCACGGAATCCTTGTTTTTTTTTTACTACATGTTTCAAAGAGCGATCGAGTTGCAAGTTATTATCTCCTTCGATGTTACGCCAACACCCGGCCTCTTTCATGAGTTGGTGGTTCCAATTAATTCCGCCTTGTCGAATCAAATGGCCTGATGCGAGCTTCTACTGTATGGTGGAAGTCCGCCACAGCAGGCTGGTAATAGAAAGCAGACTCGGGGAGAAGATTCCCCGCTGCTTGGAGGCTTACCGCTCATCCCCGAGGTTAATGATCCTCTTCCTGCCCTTATCCAGGGATTCACTGTCGAATTGGCCGGCTCTTCCCTGCAGGTGCCCACAGAGCCATCTGTCAAAATGAGCCTAGGGATCAGCGAGAGAGCAATAGCCCTACGTCACGCTAAGCCCTGCCACGAGGAATTTCAACCCCATTTTATTCCATTTGGTCTGGTGGACTGGCGGGCGTTCCTAACGTCCCTCCCTAGTTTGTTTTAATATTTCCAAAACTAAGTATCACACTTCAAAGGTGATTTTAGGCTAAGTAAGTGAGTGGACTTTCGCTTTCTTACTACGAAAACCAATGGACTTTAATCTCAGTGACACCCGAAATGTAAACAAAACAAACATTTCATGGAATATTCACACACACAGTGTGGTGTAGTATTCACATTCTTTTTTTTTTTTTTAATGGCATTTGGCCATGTTAGCCATACAGCCACCTCAATGTATTCATGATTTTCCAATGTGTACATACCGTATCATATTCATTTTTATTTTTTTCCATCTGGTAAGGACAACACAAATCGGACACGACACATACTTAAAACCACCCATGCCCTACGCCGAACTCGAACCGGCTACCCCTGCAATGCGAAGCCAGCTCACTAGCCCTACACTGCCGGGGCCGGCCACATACAATATGAACATGCTAATATTACCAAACTCTGTTGGTGGTACCGTGAATAATCGGATCAGTGTATTATTGTGATTCATATTGAAGAGAAGTTTGGGAAACATTCAAAATGTTCCAGTTCAGATTAGACCAGAAAGCGTACCCTAACTCTGAGATGAAGCAAGCATGAAATATAATCACATTTAAGCAAAATTAATTTCCAATGTACTTTATACTGTTCCCATTGTTAAAAATAGCAAGAAAAATGTACAAATGTCACACAGATTTCGCTAAAGATGCTCTAAAAATGGAGTGAAACGCCTACGGTTAAAAATAAAAAGAAATAAGGCTCACTTGCGTTGGCGTATTAGTAATTTTTATACAGACTAATACATTCAGGAGCTATTGTCATTTAAGTAAGTGAAAGTTAAATTTTGAACTCACCTTTATTTACGACGATATCCAACTAGTTAATGTCAACAAATTATATATGTGCCGAAGATAAAAATAATTCTTAACTATAAGATAAATATTTGTTTATATAATTAATTAAAATTTCTTCTTAGGAGCAGAAAAATTAATTTTCATCAAATAAATCAAGTTTTATAGCTATTCGGTAGACGGGAATTTTGTTCGTGAGCGGTAGTGCGGTCTGCGGTTGCGGCAGAGTGGCGCCGTGCTCTGAACGCATAGAAAACTATAGAAACCACTAGTGACGTCTGCGGTTAGCCTTTGCGGTCTGTTGTCTGCAGTTGTGTTTTGAATCGCACCTTAAAGAAGAGGATTTAACACCTTAAAATAAATCAACGTTTGCGACAGAGAGTAGATCCAAGCTAAATGTCCATCTCAGGAGAATTCAGTTACCCCTCTATTAATTGTGATATTTGCTTGAATTTGTTACTAAATTAGAGTTAATGTGGTTCATTTCAATCAGTCGTTACAGTGGAATATTATTTCACTCAACAGCACCATGTGATAAATATAATGCATTATCAAGCAATAATATTTTAATAAATAATCAACGAAAAGCCCGGCTAAAATAGATTTTGTTTCAGTACTTAACAGAGTTCGGCTTTGCACTGTTCATTAACCTCGGCGCTCAATCTCTAGGCATATGATCAGAAATGTTTTCTGCAGTCTTCTATCTTATTTAACACACACTCCTGTATTCGAAAATATTAAGACAAGTAATTTTTCCCTTCTTAAATATTCATACTGTGAGATGAAATCGGTATTCTGTCTGCTCTTACTGACATAAGCTCTAAAAAGAATACAAGCGTCGTGAGCGAGAGGTAACGCTCTAGCCTCGCATTCGGGAGGATGGGAGTTCGATTTGAATTCCGGTCTTTCCGATTTTGGTTTCTCACAGTTTCCCTAAATCAATCCAAGCCAATGATCCTTCAAGCGGCCATGGCGAAAATTCAGTGTTGTTCCTTTCCCTAAATTCTCTCCCAGACCTGACATCACTATAGCAGCCTTTCATTTTTTTAAATAAATAAACCCTGTTATACCATTATCCAAATTTGGGTTTTTCATGGCTTCCCCAAATCACTCCAGGCAAATACCGGGATGGTTCCTTCAAAATTCCATGGCCGAATTCCTTCCCCTTCCTTGTTCCCAGTCCCATCCCGCCTCTAATGACCTCGACAAGGCGTAAAGCCATAAGTTTTTTTTTAAAAAAAACTCAATAAGCTTTATATACTACTGATAGCTGTTTTTCTCAGACGATAATCAAATAAAGCTGGACACTGCCGAAGACGTGCTTATGCAGCTTGAAACCGAAACATTCCGGGACCTTTTGATCAAGTCTCCTGATTGAAGCACTTGAGACATCGCATGACCTGTTTATCTCGGCGAGTCGATTCGAAGCTCCTCGTATTCCCCTCCTGTGGTTATCGATTCCGGAGTAATTGATAAACCTTGTCAGGCGAGGGTGCTCCTGGTGATAAATCAAGCCTGTATCTGGCCACACGTCGCCGCATGCCGCTATAAAACAGTCGCTATCTCCTGCTCATGCAAAACGCTCTCCGGAAGCCACTGGGGACCGCGAGGAAAAAAGGCGCAAAGCGGTTTAGCATTTGCATAATAACTGTGTGAAAGTTATTATAGCTGGCTTTTATCGTGAGGGGCAGCTGGAAGCTCTTGTTTGCACAATGCAAATCTGTGGCGACTCAGGGGGAATGTGGCGGAGTGGGTAAACACTGATAGAGCGTCAAAACACACTCCTGTCATTCTTAAACCTGTCGCTTCAAAGCAGGGATCCATCCATTCAGTACATCTTACATTTCCTATTTTCAAACAACTAAGAACAGTCACGCGATACCAATGAAAGCGATATAAATATTTACCACAACTAAAACTGATCCATCTACTAAATGCCACAAACCGAGCATGGTGGATGAGCGGTAACGCTCTGGCCTCGCATTCGGTAGGACGCGGGTTCGAATCCCCGTCCGGCCATCCAGATATGGAATTTTCCTAGTTTCCCCAAACCACTCCACGCGAATGCTGGGATATTTCCTTCAAAAGGACATGGCCGAATTCCTTCCCGTTCCTTGTCCCCCCAATCCTTTTCCGCCTCAAATGACTTCGACTTCGGCGAGGCATAAAACCATAAGCAAAAAAAAAAAAAAAAAAGTTTTCATACAATCAGAGAGGTGAGATTCTTAAAATTTGTGAAACTGTACAAAATATGAAACCACTGACCGTCAATGAACCGTTTAAATGCCGATTTAATTATAACGCACGATGTTCGATCAATGCTACCGTGGACTTACAGCTTCGAAGCGATTGAAGCAACCTCCCGATTCCGTGTAGGCGTTGCCAGAGGGCATGATCAGTCGGATGGCTTCAAAATAAACTTGTGGTACTGTGGTTTAGATATAAACGCACCCGGGATTAATTTAGAGCTTGCGACGGTTAAGGGGTAGGTGCAATGTACAACATCGCCGTTGTTAGCTTGTTTACTTTGCGATTGGCTGTATTCTCCCACGAAGGGAATGACAAGGAATGTCATCGATTATTTTAGGTATTTTCTAAACAAAAGTGAGTAGCACGTGTCGAAATAACAGTTAAAGTCGATTTTTACAAACTGCTAATCAGAAAACCGATTCCTTTTGGCCCATCTCGTCTCTAAGTCTTCTTTCAAATCCACCATCCCGATGTCAATCTCAATTCTAGAACAATCCACCGCGTGATTCAACGTTGAAGTTTTACCATAAATGCGATAGAACTGGAAATCAACTGGTCAGTATCTCAGTTTTCATCGTTCCTTGTTAGACTAAACTGAATCTACTGTAGTGAGTGGTAAATTTCTGGAGTTCTCATGGTACCAGCTATCAAGTCGTGTCGGTTTCTTCAATTTTTGCTTTTACAAGCACGTAACGAAGTTTCTAAAGCTACTTTCTCTTGCCAAAGAATTCATTTAGCGATTCTCATTGTTTTCCTGTTAAAAACTATCTCCAATGACTACAATTCGCAGTACAATATCTATTCTCCAATGATTTCCGCAATGATTTCCTCTTAACGAAAGGAACAGAGATCCCCAATAGTTTCACCACTACTTTCAAATCGTGCATATTACCTGAGAAAACAATTATCCTCTAACACTCGGTTCATTAGTAGCACGTCTGCGAAGATTATAACGGAACATAATACTCGCTCTTATATTCATGGTGCTAACTTGTTGTAGTTCTCTAATTATAAATACTATATAATACGGTATTTGGACCAGAAGCTTTACCAAATTACATGTAGTTTGCCATTGTGGACAACATACATTGCTTCACGTATCGCGTTTCCATCTTGGACAAAATTAAATTAATTTCGTCGTCTAAATGGTGGTTTTCTTCTGCAATGTTAAGTTCGTATATCCTAAAAAATTGGACTGGTTTTGTATGATTGTCTGTATCTTGTTTCAGATCTGCTGCCGATGACGCCAGAAGGCTATCCGGTGACGAGGGAATTCCTGCTGAAGGTGGTGGAAGTGCTTCTAGATTACATCAAGCAATCGCAAGACCGGAACGCCAAGGTGCTGGACTTCCACCACCCGGCGCAGATGAGATCCATCCTAGACTTAGACCTGCCAGATCGTGGAGTCACGTTACAACAGCTCGTAGATGACTGCCACACCACGCTCAAGTACCAAGTGCGCACAGGTAAGATCCAAACACACAACTCAACCTTTCCTTGTAGTATTCTAGGGTTTGGTGCTATGAAACGACGTTCTGTCTTCTTAAGGTAAGTCAGGTAAGGTAAGACCAAAGTATACTGCTGATCACTGACGTCCTAGATGACATCTTGTATCCGCAGTCTGCTGCAAACTGACAAGTTGTGGCTCTGTATGAGGTCCGCTACGTGCGGTTCCGCTCATAAATCGTTTCCGTGGCCAGCCTTAAACTTGTTGCGTTTGTGTTTGAGGACAAATAACACCGGTTTCCACGCGTCACTCAGACAGAATACAGTTTGTCTATTAATTTTTGTTGTTAAGTCATGCTTCGACCGCTTCTTTCACGGAAGATTACCAGAAGTATGATCCGATTTCTAGGTCGTAATTTAAAACAGTGTAAATCGTAAGTTAAATCGATTGTATACAATGCTCCGGTGCGTCCTCACTTAGAGTCCACATGTTGTTCTGTATGAGGTGTTAATGGAGACATTGGAGAACGTCCAAAGAAGAGCCTCCAGAATTCGTGACAGGAGGGAAAGCGTAAGTGCGATGTTGAAGGAGTTAGGTTGGGAAGATCTGGAACATCGAAGGCGTTGCTCTTGGCAGAAGCTAATTGAAAAATTCACGACTGATCTATTTCAGAATGACAGCAAACACATACTACCAGCAACATTCATGTTCAGGAATGGCCGAGAAAATAAGATAACAGAAATTAGGGCCAGAACCGATTCATTTCTATGCTCAATTTTTCCAACAGCGATTAGGGAATGGAATAGGAAAGATTTTTGGAGAGAGAAAACTTATAATTCGATAGGCGTAGGTCTCGAAAAACCACTCCGGCCATCCTGATATGGATTTTCCATGGTTTTCCCAAATCACTCCAGGCGAATGCTGGGATGGTTCCTCAAAATAGCCCACCGGCGCCTCCTACCATATCCCGTATATCCCATCCTATGCAAACGGTTACACATTAGGATAGGTGCCATGCACCCTCCACCACACACTTTTAGTTAATTGCGGAGTAATAACAACAATTATAATAATAATAATAAGTAAGGCATACACCTACCAGTGCCTTCCATGTTATCAAGATACTCAAACAGGTGAAACACATCTAATCCGACTACTTTACGACTCGTCAATGTTATTGATTCAGGGATCGCAAGTCGAATTTTATTTATTTTTTATTTCCATAAGGCTTTCCAAGCTGAACTAGATTTTTGGATGGGTGCGTGATTTGACGGCGGCATCTCTATTAAACTAGATGTTACATAGGGCGTTCCGCAATGAAGGGAAATAGAAGAACTTCTTTACTTAATTTTTATAAACTATCTTGGAGACCACATTAATAGTAGATTATTCACTGAGGATGCAGTTATCTATAGGAAAATAATGAATTCTGACGATTTTTCTTAGAAATTTGGTGTGATGTTGGCATTCATTGCCAACATAAAATAAACTGCAGAAAGGGTATGGTAATAAACATAACGAACAAAAAAATCTAATTTTCCAGGCGTACAATGCGAGTTCTACAACCTGAATCTCTCAAGTATTTTAGCGTAACAGTACAAAACAAAATTAAATAGAATCAGCACATTAGTGCGGTTGTAGGTGAGTTATATAATTCAATTCACAGAACGAATTTTGAAACACTATAACGCAAATACAAAGGAGATAGGATACGGAGCTAAAGTGCACCCTCATCTTGAGTACTGTTGTGTGGTGTGGGATTCACATCGCAAAGGATTGATTACTAGTCACATTTTATAACAACTTTCATTTCCTTTGTGTAACCTATTCTCAGCCTGCGGTATGTTTTGTGGAACACCATAAATCAGGCGGAACCATCTCCAGAATATAAGGAGCCTATCTCCTACCTCATGAAACGTTACCTTATTTCGGATACTATACGTATTATAACAAGCCGCATATGAGCTACCTACCTAAGGAAAGTGGCGTAACATATGCATGAAGGCTTCCAGCAATACTGGCAGTGGTGCTATCATTTATCCAAGGGAAAGGAGGACCAATACTTCTCGAATATACCACGTATTCTTTACAGTAAATCTACGTTCATTTTTCAAATGTTCTTTTTAGTATAAACGGCATATCTCTGTTTTCTTAGCTCTCGAAAAAGTTCATAACTCTTCTCTATACAGACTTATTGGTTGATCTCCATAATCGAATAGACCTTCTAAAAGAAATGAATAATCTTGATTAAACAACTGAGGAAAGCAGGAAATTCAAGCTTATTGAAAAGTAAAACAACTGCTAACAACCATAAAAACCCCGACTGAATCAAGAAAATGATTTGCGAAATGCTTATCAAAATTAAAGAAGAAAAGTACTTGGAAAGTTGTGGACCGTGATTGTTGAGAAAAGTGGAGAAACTGTAATGGACAGCCACAATGAGGAGGCGTTGAACAGGTTAGGATAGCAGAGGAATCTATTGAGTGATAAATAACGGGTATTCGGTCATTACAGGTGGGAAAGGTCGTGGGCTAGGAACGGGAAGGAATTCGGCCATGGCCCTTGAAAGAAGTATCCCGGCATTCACCTTGAATGATTTGGGTAAATCATGGTAAACTCAAATCTGGATACCCGGACGGGGATTCGAACCCCCGTCCTTCCGAAAGCGAGACCAGACCGTTACCGCTCACCCACCACGCTCGGTAACAGGTATTCGTAATAGTTACATCACATTCTACGTAGAAATGGTCTGATGAATGGGAACATGGAGAGAAAATAAAGAGACTCGAAGGTGAAGAAGAGTTACAATGATAGAGAATTCAGAAGGTATAAACAAATGAAAGAAGAAGGAAACGGATGCCAGTCGAAAATGAGATCGATTCAACAAGATGAAGAACTTAATTGACTGTAAAGTAACAATTACCTTGTCTGTTCTGACCATCCCTCATTGAATTATTTCGTACAAATACGGAGAATTATTATTTCACTGGAGTGTGCCTTACGAACATGTGCGATTTTGTGAAGTTTCGCTATGCAAGAAATATTTGTGAGTGTGTATTTGTAATAATTACGATTAGATTTTAATATTTTAATTGTAATTGGGTATTATGTCAAGTTGTAGCAACTTTTATATTTTGGCTTATCCTTAGTAACTACAAGCCGTCTATTGTTAAAATTAGCATTGAAAACAAATTTGTTGAAATATCGTTTCGAGTTTAATTAACAATATTTAGATTTTTAGAAGTAATTTAACAATAACCAATTGTTTGTCCTGGCGTGCAGGCATTGTTAATTTCGGAAACAGCTGTCGGTTTCTTTGTAGTGCTCTAGAAGGTTCGCCATTCGTAGATATAGGAGTGATCTCTAGCCCCCACCAAGTTGTTCTGAATACTGTTCAAGGGGAAACTGCACTGTCAGTATACAGCAAAACGTCTTTATATTTAACTTGGCGAGTCTGATGTATCATTTGTATCACCGTTATTAAATGCATTTGAAAGTAAAGTGAATCATGCAGTTTCATCGTTTATAAAATTGCCCTATCATTGAAAAGTTCAAGTAATCAAGTACTTTAATGAAAGTATAATTCCCTAGGTGCAGTTTCAATAGACATCGTTATAGTGAAAATTATAGCGTGTTACGTAACAGTATGGTGAGATCTTATCCTGTTACACTCAAATTTCATTGCTTTGTAGGGAGACTGATAATTCCACGGTTCTATAAAATAGTAGTCACGTTGGTTTTTTTCCTTTATTTTCAAGAATACATATAATATTACGATATCTTCGTGACCGAATTTTATTTAAAACATGTTGATTGTAGTTGAATAATATGTAACAGCTAAATTGTTTGAAGTTTTGCGACTGTTCAACACAATGATGTAATTGGATATTTTACCTTTCACTTAATAACATTGCGCGGTGTGTTAGTTCAGGACCGAGCGTGGTGGGTGAGTGTTAACGCACTGACCTCGTATTCGGGAGGATGCGGATTTGAATCCCCGTCCGGCCATCCAGATTTCGGTTTTCCATCACTCCAAACGATTGACTCAGATGGTACCTTCAAAAAGCAATGGCTGAATTCCTTCCAATTTTTTGCCCCCTATCCTCTCCCGGTTTTAATATCGACCAGCTGTAAATCCAAAAAAGATGTTCAGTGGTTAAAGTTAATGACTAGGGATATCCTGGTCTTAGCCAGATTATTTACCTTTGCCAATGCTTTGCTTTGTCCATGTGAAGTATGCAGATTCCCCGTGGTTGGGATTCCACCTAAAGGAGAAGGTGACCAATGGTAGAGTTCCCCATTTAGCACGCGTAATGCTGGGCACCTCGGAACACATTCGCTTGATAGTAGGGATCTACAAGCCATGTGCATTTATTTTACTGTTTTTTTTTTCTTAGTACATTGTGTGCCGTTGTTTGCAGATTTAAAGGTTGTCTTAAGTGTTGCGAGGGTAGCTTGGCCATCAATTAAATCCATTTTGGCAGCTTGCCGTTTCCTAGCCTTCATAATATCTTCAATATATAAAATGAATAGAACGGCTTGGCCATCAATCAAAAATATTTTGGTAGCTTGCCGTTTCCAAGCCTTTTTATTATTATTATTATTATTAGGCTTTCAAGGCCTCATTGGACCACTTTAGTCAATCATTTTCTGGTCATCTTCTTAGGCAAAGGCATGCTCCGTTCTTTCCGAATTACCCAGTATCTTTTCATTCGTTGTGATCTTCTTTGTCTTTCATCATTTGTAAATAACCTCTTCATTGTGTGTCGTTTGTCCAGTTTCGGTTAAAATCTTATTTTCTTGTCTTTCAATTTGTTTGAGTTCGTCTGTGTTGTTCTGCAATTTATCAACGGTTTTTTCTATTTCTTCTCTAACTTCCTTGATCCATCCTGCCTGTCGCTTCAACTTCCAAATTTTTTGTGTTATTCTTCTTGTTAATCTTGTTTCTAGTGTCCTCGTGATATGACGTATAGTAACCGTGATAGGCTCCAGTTTCCTGTACACCACCTTATTTGGCACTATACGCAACTGTCCCTCTTTTTAATATTTTTAATTTTTGCATGTTTTATGTATTCTTCCCTCCACTTTTAAATTTTTTTTTGAAATCTTTCTGGGTGACTTCAAAAAGAGTTTCACTTCCGTATGTTACCTCTGGCTGAACCACCCACCGTCTTGTAGTGTTTTAATTTTGTTTTGATCGATAGACATTTTTGTTAAATGTACACCACGTTAGTTTTTGAGATTTTACGATTTTGTTAGTTATTTCTCACCAGGCAGGTTTTTCGAAGCCTTTATAATATTTTCAACGTATAAAATGAAGAAACTGCGTTTTTGAAATGATTTTTATCCAACACTTTAAGAATCTCGTTTTCTGGTTGTTCCATCAGAGTTTTTCTTTCCTGACAGAATTTAATTAGTGTTGCAGTTCATCAGTACCAGAATCAATTGGCTGTTCCTATTTCCCAAAATTTAGAACATATTACTGCGTCCATAAAAGCAAAAAGCATGTTAAATATTGTTTTTTCTTTTTGTGTGAGTGTGACATGGCGTCTCAACAAGAACATCCTTTTCGAAATCCATTTATTATTTCAGCTTCAGTGGTTTCTGCGATTATTGATAATAATTTTTACCACTTTTGCTTGGTCGCTGTTTCTCTCCACAACGTTGAAGAGAAATGTCTGAGGCACCCCCCACCAGCGTTTGTCCGTTGACAGCTCGGCCCTCCGAGAATACGTTTGTGTCTGTTGATAACGTGATCAATGGCTTTAGCAACACACGCGGCTATCTTTAAGTTAATTTCCTGTGGCGTGATAATCCCAGGGAAATATGGTGGTGTAATTGAATCTGCGGGTGTTAACAAGGCCTTTTGAGTGGCGCGATGATTCACTACAATCAGGGGCGTATTGTCGCCTATAGATAGCTCGCCGCACCAAAAACCAGATTGCGGCGGCTTCACTGACGCTGAAGGGGAGTCACCCCAAACCTGACTTCCTACGTCACTCCACGAATGTTAAACTGAACAAAAACTATACGCATTTCCTGTAATTTACCGTTACTTCTGCCTCAGATGATTTTGAAAATAATATTACGAAACAATGCTTTCCATCACCTTTGGGGAAATTTAGATTTTCAAATAAACAATAATCCCGCCATAGTCATTCTTTCGTCTAGTCCGCGATAGCCCAAATTTTAGTTTTCCGACAAGTTTACATTTGTTACTCTGTCCCGTCGAGTTTTACCTGTTTTTCTTCTTAACGTATTTATCCCGGTTACTTGCACATGTGTGTTTTGATGACAAAAATTAAATGAACAAGTATAGTACCAAGCGTGGTGGGTGAGCGGTTAGCGCTCTGGCCTCGCATTCGGGAGGACGCCGGTTCGAATCCCCGTCCGGGTATCCAGATTTGAGTTTTCCATCGTTTCCCAAAATCACTTCAGGAGAATGCCGGGATGATTTCATCAAAAGGCCATGGCCGTATTCCTTCCCATTCCTTGATACCAATCCCTTCCCGCCTCTAATGATCTCGACGTCAACGAGGTGTTAAGCAGTAAGCAAAAAAAGTATCGTAGTACTTTAAGGAACAATTACGATCAATAACAACTGAAGGTTTCCCAGAATTGAGCAAAAACAATAAAATTTTCAAACATTTTCAGAATTTTATCATGTTTACAAATTCATTAAGATAATTTTGTGAGTATCATCTGATTACGATTTTTAGGCAGCTTTCCACAACTTTTTAGTTAAATATTGGCTCGGTTCTCATTTTACACCTCTCGAACAGAAAATACTTCTCAGATTAGTCGAAAAATCACACGATTCGCAAACGTTACTGCATTTTCTTCCGGCCACATTAGATTTTTTTTAATTGACCACGGATGTGTACACAAGATGTCAAACACGAGAAAAATAAACATATGAAAGCATAAAGGTTTTTCACTGTTTAGTGTGCTGTCGTAACGCTGAATTTCTGATTTTCTTTATTTAAAATATTTTTACAAATTGTTAGCAGTTTGTTTCGTACAGTGGAAAGATAAAGTAGCACAGAACTAAACAACTTCAGCAAAGCTATATTTTTAAATAGCTCGATAGATCTGAAGCTTTAACCAATACTGGTGTTTGAGGTGATAACAATCTTTTTTTTTTAAATGCTTTTACGTCTCTTTTTAACATCGAGGTCTTTAGGGACGGGAAAGGATGGGCGGCAAGGATGGGGGCAAGGAATGGGAAGGAATTCGGCCATGGCCTTTTGAAGGAAGCATCCCGGCATTTGCCTGGAGTGATTTGGGGAAACCATGGAAAACCCAAATCTGGATGCCCGGACGGGGATTCGAACCGCCGTCCTCCCGAATGCTAGGCGATAACGCTAACCATTACACCGCCCCGCTCGGTGATAAAAATCGGGTTTGGCATTCAGTAGGACGCGGGTTCGAATTCCCGTCCGACCATTCACATTTCAGTTCTGTATGGTTTCCTGAAATCACTCTAGACGAATAGCGCGTTGGCTCTTTCAAAAGGCCTTGGCGAATTCCATCCCGTTCCTTGACCCCAATCCTGTCCCGGCTCTAATGACCCCTACATCGACCTCCCGTTTAGTCCTAACAGGGGGGAAGACTGGCATTTCGACCTCGGGGTTGGCAGTTTGTAATTACGTTTCCTGTCCACCCTATGATGTATGTTAAGGTAATAAAACAAGATGTGAATATTCAATCTTTTTTTTGTTGTTTTGGTAAGGGCTCGGGGGGCAAGGAACGCTAAGGAATTCGACCATGTCCTATTGAAGGAACCATCTCGGCATTCTCCATTGATGAGGCCAGAATGTTACCGCTCACCAACCAACCTCGTTAATATGCAATCAAATTGCAAGGAAGAGAAGCTTAATGGGTGTTTACACGAATGATAGCAAACGAGTTGGATGTACTGCAAGAGCTGTCAAGAGCCATTTTATTGGCTAAAAAACATTTAAATGTTTGTGATAAAGGAAAGTATGTATATTTTAGCTGAAACTTGTATAAATGCCGATAGAGAACAAACGTTTACTCATAAGAATTCTTTATTCTTCACTAATAGGTTCATGAAAAGTTTTGAATTTTTTAATCTTATTATCTCCTGAAAAATTGTAGGTAAACAAACTTTTTTCTTAATGCTTTACACCTCATCGACGTCAAGGTCATTAGTAGCTGGAAATGACTGGAGGCTAGGAACGGGAAGGAATTCAGCCATGGCATTTTGAACGAATCATCCTGACATTCACCTAGAGTGATTTCGGGAAACCATGGAATACGGATATCTGGATGAACTGGACTGGTAAACAAACGATAAGAACATTGACTCCAACATTACTAATACTTTCTACGATTAAAGAAAACTAAAGCAACGACAATAGATTCTATATCAGACACATTTTTATGCATGAATAAACCTTTTGTGTTTGTCAAAAGAAATATTTATTGGTTGTGCGAGGCAAGAACCGATAGTGCATAGCGTAATCATACGTCACGTCATTGTAATGACGTCACCTTCAGTCGGTTACTGAACGTCTAGAACAACAATTGTGTGAGCTATATTGAGGAATAAAAGTTCCTCGTTTTGCTGTGTTGCTTCAAAACAGACGTTAAAATTGAAAGTCCTACTACCTGTGAAGTGTTTGTGAGTTATCTCTCCTCTGGGGTGGTTCGGTCCGATCAACGACGGTATCGGTAAATGAATGTATCACCGCCCCACACAACCCCCCCCCCCCTCCCCCAACCATTCCACCACCGTCACTACGCCATCAACTCAGGAAGTGGACTCTTCCGAACTACCGGCCATTACAGCGGGGACGGTGTGCAAGGCGCGTTTCGCCACCCATTAAAGGTGCCCACAGGGAGACACGTGGAGTCAGCGCCCGCCACGACCAGGCCCAAGACCCTTCCAAAACCTGGCCGTATAGCTTAAGAATCTCTGCTATTCCCACGAGCACCCGGCCCCACCTGTCCCCATAGGAGCAAGGTAGAAGCCGAAGCCACCGAGCAACAGCGCGGGATTGCCCTTGGCACACGCCTCCCAGCAATCGACCAGCAGCACGAAGCCGCCAGCCGTCCACCAGGCCACGCGTTACGGGGCAAGCTTCTAGTGAGCGTTCCCTCACACGGTGACCGACTATAAGCGCTCAGGTGACATAAGCGCTCTAGGGTCGCCTTCCTGGAAGGACGGTCTATAATCCCCTGCCTTCCCGGAAAGACGGTGTCACCAGTAGAAACGCCCTGGGAAGCCCTGATGGCCTCTAAAATTACTTGAGCACTTGGGATTTATTGTCGGGCGATTAAAGACCAATTTTTCAAGCAACACAAATATCGAAAACTGATTTGAGGTATTGAAAAATTTCCAATCTGCCATGTAAATACGGAATAATTTGTATTTCTTTACTATTTTTAGTTCCGAGTATTCAAAAATATCGACCCATCACCGTTTAGCAGTTAACATTCGAAATGGAACATACTTATGTGTTGTTAAATAGCTAACAGCTAATCAGTATCTGGTAATATTTATTTATTAATGGTTATATGTACTGTCCTACACTCTCGAAACTCTTTTCACTTGCAAAATAAATAATCTATGTTCTATGTTAATTTTTATATTGAACAACATTATACATTTACAATATAACAAAACAATTTGCTAAAATAAATGAAATTTTCTTATCTGGAACATCTTGAAATTTTCGTTTATGTAACTTTTGACCAGTAAGAAGATATTCCCAGAATACTTATTTTTAAGTATATTTTTTGAACCTAACTACACAGAGACGATGCAATCTGACATTTGTTGCGACAAATTAGTCGCAAGTGTGCGCACCAACATTTTTGCGACCTATTTTTCTATCCCAGCGAAAGATCGCTAGAATGCGACTAGCCTAAAGAGTTCATGAAGTCATACATTTTTCCAGTAGTAATTCAGCAAATTTCTAATACTTAATAACTGATGTCCATCACAGTTTTTCCAGGGTTTGGACTGACTTAGTGACTAAAATGCACGTAGCACACAACCGTTTAAGGCGTGTTTAAAATCAGCTTGAAATAAGCTTCCTCAGTATTTATTTATTTACATATTTACACTGTCTCTTTATTTATATTATTTGCATTTTTTGTGTGTTAAGAAAGCAGGTATAACCCAGCTTTTGTAAGTATGATATCGCTTTCAAACAAGACCTAATATCACCGTTTTCCTCATACTTTTTTACAGTTTTTTTCCAAACATTCATCTTATTTAATATAGGAGCTTTACCTCTTTTTCCCAGCAAGATTGATCTCCGTTCTCATGTACATACAAGCGGAATTTTCAGCTTCACTCTTTAAAAACATTTTCACTTCTTTGATCTTGGGATTTGGTCGCCCGAGAAGATTGTTGATTTTGTTGTTCCAACCTTCCACAACGTTCGTTGTGCTGTGTCGCCTACCGTAACAAGTCCACAGTTTAGGAGGAATTTCTTCATCCTCCAACCATTGTTCAACCAAATAATCAAAAAAACTGAGACAATTTCGGATTTTCTGGAGCCTCCGAATATATCTCGAGCCAGCCGTCTAAGATGTCTTCAGTTTTGAGGAATGCTAGCGCAGTACACATCCTAACATGCAGTCTAATTTCTTCATATTCCCGATACTCACGGGTCAATCCAATTTCCTGCAATTTCCTCCACAAACATTTCTTCATGTGGAAGTAACAACCATTAATTTCAACGGTAGGAAAAACTTCTCCAAGTGCGGATATTGCACTTCCCTCAAAATCAATGTTAATTTTTCTTGGCTTCCATTCTGGAACTATATGTAAAATATGGCGAAATAAACGAATATACGTTGCTTTCTTTTTGTTTGGCAACAGGGTAAACGCTACTGGATACACATTAGTTTCTTCCTTTGAGCTTCAGTAATCAGCGTGGATACTATAAATTTGGGCAAATTGTTTACTACAACTTTTAAATGTAGCATCCATGAAGAAATCTTGCTGTCTCTTCAGACATTCTCTTCCTTTCTGTCCACAAAGTATTATCATTCACTCTCCTGAACTGTCATGTGTCAAAAGGAAACTTGATCCATCTCTCATCTGAAGCATATCATTATCTAAGACTACTTCGTCTCGGCTCTTCGGTTCCTTTCGGTTACCACGAGCTTTGCTTCTCTGTCGAAATAAGGTTTTCTTGACAGTCACCTGGTGGGGCAATTTGGTTACATATTCGTAGCCTTTACTGTGTAAGTCTCCCAGTTCTTCTGTGTAAATTTTATAAACGGGCGTGTCTTCTTCGCGGGACCTCTTCTTCACATGATTCATTCTTTTAGCAACTTCCAAGTGAACTGTGTCCGCCTTCGCATTAATGTTCAGTTGCACATAAAACTTCCCAATTTTTCGTTTTGAGCGTTCCACCACAACTTTTCGTCCTTTCCTTCTGACACCGCGATACCGTTAGCCCATCTTCTTTACTTTTGTATTCCCGATACGAATAACCTTCATAATGCACGGCAGGTTTACCCTTATTAGTTGTTAACACTTCCATGATGACAAATTAGAAATACTTTCACAGTTGAACTGTATAAGCACAAGTGGTACTGCTGCCAATAAACTTCACTGTACGAATGACACGAAAGTAATAAGAGCCTAAATATTCACGGAAGAATTTTTCTTGGAATTCTCTACTGCAGGTAGGCGAGGGTGGGTGGTTGGTTATACCTACCCTCGCCTACCTGCGGTAGAGCGCTTTTGCCACTGAGCGCTTTTGCCATATAACCCCCTCACACACCAACCATCAGCAAAATTGCATCTCTGAAGGGCGTGGGTTCCCACATTTTCGTTCAAGCTTCGCAGAGCACTGGAGTCAGAACTTTACAGACAAATTGTTGAAGTTTATGAAGAAAATGTCATTAATGAGGGAATTATGAGGAAATGGTCTCTATCGAATTGTCGTTGGTGATGTAACGTCACACCTGAAAGCAGCCAGCGGTCTTTACAGTGGCGGCATGCTGGTTGCCGATATGCAGGGTTGGTGGTGAGTGAAAAGGTGTAGTCAGGATACGACAAAAAATACCGCAATAAAAATTGCGACTTTCTCAAAAACATATTTAATTGTATGTAGTAAGTTTTCACAATATGTATTTTTAAATAAATCAAACATTATCTGTCCAGGTCCCGTCTAAAATTTGGTCAAAAAAGAATATTTACGAGGAAAACATCGCATACTATTCCACCATCGGCTTGAATTTTTCGTAAAATTCTGGAACCATTGATAAAAGTAGGATAAAAGAAGGATTTAAGCCTTTGCTAATAACTGGTGATTGACTTTTTTTTCACAAGATGACACCAGCTAATATATTCCAATATTAAAAATACTAAAAAGAAAATAAAAAATTGTCAGTCATTAGGAACTGCCGACAGAAGTAAAATCTTAGAACTACGAATATCGTACGCCCAACAGTCATACTTATAGCTACAGAAATAGTTTTAACATTAGCATGTCGGTGACGCGAGCTCATAACATTTTACTCATCAAAAAATCGCCCAACGCGAGTAAGACGTTTCCAGTTGAAAAAAGTTTCTCCAATAGTGGAATCGATCCCGTAACCTTCTATTCTATGGTACAGGACTTTGTAACTTCACCCACGGGGACTGCCAATGGCTGCAAACACATCTAATTCGAACGACTAACGTCAGATACATTACAAAAAATAAAAATTATGGTCAAGATAGTCAAAGAAACTCTACGTAGATACGCTATTATTGGTACACTGTATAACCTTCCACAAGGACTGAGGACGCGTGGTAATGAGGTATATATATCTTACAGTCAGGTATATACAATGTATTTGTGTATATATGGGTACAAAGGCCGCCAGTAGGTATATATTATATACAAGTATGATCTATACTTTCACTGCTGTCCAAGCGCAACACGTCATACGTATACCTACGGAAATACTGCTATTACTCATAAGATTTTACCCACCCGAAATACGTTCAACGCGTATATCATACGCTCAACACGTCATAGCAAGTCGGTGACGCAAATTGATAAGATTTTACGCATCCAGAATTCACCCAACGCGCCTAAAGAAGTTTTCACTTAAAAAAAAGAAATCTGTTGCCAAATAATTCTTTAACAACACATCCACATTTTCTGAACTACATTATTTATCTCATCCAATCTTAAATGGAAAAATTCTACGTAGAAGCATATTTTTTCCAGTTTCCTCCAAAGTTGAGCCGTTTCATCCGCTAAGTAAAATACTGACAAACGCGGGAGAAGGTTCGGATTGTGGCGTACTTTCCTTCAGAGCGCTCTCTGGGCTTACGGTAATCCGCGGGCCGCCCCCGCCATTGCATTTTCTTTTAAAAGCTCTTTTAAAGAAAGCCGAGTTTAATCAATCATTGTAATCCCATATGGAGTTGCGGTAATAGCCCGAGGGTGGCCATATCCTGGGCTTACGCCACAACCCACTAATTCCCCGACCCCTCCAGCAGCGCGTGATAAATAGACTCGTCAATCGCTGCCTTCCTACGCACAGATGTGCCTCCCTCACTCCCGATACAAATAATGTTCACCACTGTCAGACGTCACTAAAAAAATCTAGTATGGTTCATACTCAACTCTGGGTGGGCCACTTCGAGTACGGTAGCGGAAGAAATCTTCGTTCTGACTTCGAAGTAGAAGTGGTAGAAAATAGTAGAACTCTAAACACATAATCAGTAAACTGTGCACTAAGGTCTGAAATTGCATCGACAAATGTATGGCCGCACTTCACCACAATAAGTAAATCACTGCAATTAAATCTGTGTAATCCACCCAAACGATAGTTTGCTGGCATATAGTGTGTCTGAAGCACATACATCTTTAACAAATTGTGAGATATCTCACTCACAGTATTAATAAATGTCTTCAATGGCAGCATGGGTGCAGCAACAATCTACACGCTGATTGCTACGTCACATGGCGGCATCAACATCACTTAATAGTATCCGTATTCCGACTTCGCAAATTATATATACCCACCTCGTTGATTGAGTCGATACATTATGATGGTGTCTGACACTCGATAGCGGGTTAGCTCGTTCAATTAATTCGAGATTGGATAGCAGGTTAGCAGAAGAGGTAACGCACGATTCGTAACCACCACATGGTAAACCAAAGTCTTGGCACCTCAGTACGTATGCGTTGGCAGGATAGTGTCTTTCACAAGAATAAGCATAAATGACCCATTTCAGCCTCTGGTCTTCTTTCATCCCTCAACACACTAAACAAACGCACCATAGTCAGTAACATACACATTAACATTTGGGAACATTTTCACACTGGGAAAGGCAACGAGAAATCACCATCTCCCTGGAAAATTACTATATGGAGCTAACATTCACCATAGAAACTGCCTATGCCCGTCTATCTGGTATCGAAAACACATTGCACGATATAATGTTACGCTGTCGCCACATTCTAATGTGCATTTTTATTATATAAATCATAATGTTAGAGTAATTTACATAAATCTTGGGCGACCACCTAAATAGTTTTTTTTAATTTCCTAAAGTACACAAGATTCCAAGTGAGGACTGTAATGCAATGATGAACATTCAGTGTATGTTGTTGCAACGAATATTAAAGAATTATTGAGCTGTGTAGGCTTAAAGCTAATCGTGGTCATCCCGAGCCACGCAGGCAGGAAGTCAGGGATAAAGGGTTATGCCGGCTTTCACCTTGGGGTGGGGAGTCCACAACAGGCCGCTGCCTTGATGTAAAAACCCGCCACCCGAATACGTTCTCACCCCGGCGAACTTAGCCGGATATTTCCGACCTCTGTGATATACGCGAGGCAAATAAGATATCGGGGATATCACGTGACATTAGGTGTCAACCTCAAGATCCAATCCAAATGAGCATATAACTTAAAATCCTGGGAATTTTCTGTTAAATGTGATCTTCTAGACTGCAAGGGGCGAAGCCAGAAATTCCTCGCAGAGTGAAGAGCTACGAGCTTCAATTCGAATCTAGTCTGTGGTGGACTCCGAAAGTTGGCTGTTCTCGCTAACTGGTACAGTCCGACTCCTGGTGTCGGAAAACTGACGCTGCCGGTTTGTATAGCGAGGCGATGGCTGGAGCAGATATCGCACGTCGACACCGCCAGTAATGCGATGATGCGCATTACCAGTACGGATGTGCCTGTATCCGCCTTGTGAGACAAGTCTCACATACCGTGGGTCATCTCCGAACACCGCAGACATCAGACGCAGAAATACAATGGTATCTTATTACGACCAAGCCATCTGATTGTGCATTCCGTGGAACTGAACCCTTAAGCGTCTTTGAGAGGATAGAGCCATGTTCTAACTTTGTAACTGAAAACCCCCTGAGCTAGCGGGGTAATTTGCCAAAATTAGTTATTTTGGAATGGCATATTGTTCATTCGTGGCACCCATGATTTTTTTAAAAAATGTAAAGTCACAGTAGTATGATACCTATGTCTGAGGTCGTCATAACTTGTATTGTACATTGTTTCCAAATATCATTATTTCTTGTATATTAATTCTGAGATAGATTTAAAAGTAAATACACAATTGTTTGCTTGCTCATAACGGCTAATTGTACCTCTGAGCGTTCCTTTTATGATTTTACCAATTTGTGTTAATGTTAACGGTAAATTCGCTCAGACTTGTAATCGCCAATGATAAGAAAATAAATGTCATATTGTGACAGATTTCTTATATTCCAACTAACATCGAGATTCTTGCAAAACCCATATTTTAACTCCTTCATAAAATTAAAAATAAAGGTATGAAAGATAAATGTAACGTATTTATCCACCAAGGCCTCTACTACAACGTACAACACTATCATAACTGTTAACAACACAGATACAGTTACGCTAATTAATAGAGTGCATTGATCAGCCAGGCCTCTGACTCATGGACGCACTGTGTGAAGTGAGGATACGAATACGGTAGCGTGGAAAAAGTCCACAACGAAAGTAAGGAAATAGTTATCGTATCTCTAGCTATCTTTGCACATTTTTCCTTCTTTTTTTAGTGTGAATAACTTTGTAAACATTGTTGTCGTAATTTTTTTGAGTCTATATTCGCATGCATGAAGTAGCTACCCAAACGCCTAAAAATTTTATTAAGGTTTATTTTATCTAGCTTTCACAGTACATATGAATCTACATTTTATTTCTTTTGAAGGTACCTAAATCAATGATCCAGCAGATTTAATAATAATTTCGATTAGTCTTAATATCCTAGGGATCCGATTAATTTTCGAATTGCTCCACACGAATATCGGAATCTCTTTTTAATATGAACTGCGTACGATTTCCATACTCTTCAACACCTGGAAAACATTTTATTTTCACTGGTCGCTTTACAGCATGTCAACGTAAATACCATTAAAGCCGGGAATTAGAATTTTGGCAAGAAAGACAGGAATCTGTCATAGCTGGACTTCAAAAATCTTCCAGGCAATCAAGTGCGTTTGAAAATTCCATTTTAGATTGGATCGCAACTCGAACCCCGTTTATGCCAAATCCAATACCTGAACTTTGTTATTAAATCAGCGGATTCGGCGAAAGAAATTTCGTAGATTCGTTAGAAATTGATGTACTGATAATCCTTTCAAATTAAAATAAAAATTAAAAAACTTTTTAGGGTTGGTGTCACAGGAAGACCAGTTCCTTTCCTACGATATTTACAATTTACCATGGAATATATACTGATCAGCCAAAACATTATGATCACCTTCTTGCTAGCATATTGGTCCACCTTTCAAACGTAATACAGCAGTGATTTGGCGTAGCATGGATCGTGATTCTTGTGCTCTGAAACACTTCTGGAAGCACCAGAATTGTACTCTTCCGTCAGATCTGCCACAGATCACACCTCCTATCCTGATTTACAGAGTAGGCAAGCCTCCGACCTCCACGTACTGTGATGTGGCGTGGGTGGCCACCACATCGTCACCTACTCGTGGTTTTAACGTCCTTCAAACACTTGCTGACTACAGTAGCACGCGAAATGCCGACCAGCCTCTCCGTTTTCTAGATTCTCGTTTCCAGCCGCCGCGCCCACAAACCGCTGGCCCGTAATTTAAGGGAACTTCGTGACCTGTGCGTAGAAATCTGGTATCAGATACCTCTGGAAGCCTACCAAGGACTTGTAGAATCCGTGCTACGCCGAATAACGGCTGCATTGCGTTCGAAAGGTGGAACAATATGTTAGTAAGTAGGTGGCCACAATGTTTTGGCTGATCAGTATAAATCACTGAAAAAAATACATACAGAAGCAAGAACTACTGTAAACATTCCGGCCTGTGGCTGACCTTCAAATTTCATAACATCCATCTTGGCAACCAGCTCCAGGATCGATTTGTTAGGTCAGTGGTTCTCAATCTGTGTTCAGAGAAGATATAACAAGCATAATACTAAAGATTTAATTCTAACCGTATAACATATATTAAACGGATCTCCTACTTACATTTAGGGATCCATTTTGTCCGTTAGCTACTCTTCAACTATACATTTTAACCCATAGGTTTACTGCAAACGACCAGGCCTTATAACTTTTATAGTTGTGTCACATTTCCTCAGTTGTCCAGTCCGTAGCTTGTATTATCTTACCGTATTCAACTTTTAGCACTGTCAGCATTTACTATTCCCAACTTCTGATAGAAGATCCGTAGTCACATTTCTTTATACAAAACAATGTCTGACGTTACCTTCTTCAAATGCATAATTTATTCAACAATACTTCTTACAATATTTCACGATTCTTACAAACCATCATCCATACATTTGTCATTTATGCACATCTTCAATACTGTTACCGAGCGTGGTGGGTAAGCCGTAACGCCCTGGTCTCGCATTCGGTAGAACGCGGGTTTGAACACCCGTCAGGGCATCCACATTTGTGTTTTCCATGGTTTCCCCAAATCACTCCAGGCGAATGCTGGGATGCTTCCTTCAAAAGGCTGTGGCCGAACTCCTTTCCGTTCCTGGACCCCAGTCCTTTCCCGTCTCTAATGACCTCGACATCGACGAGGCGTAAATACATAAGCAAAAAAAAAAAAAGTCAATATTGTTTTTCTCATCAAAGCAATCCTCGTATCAATATTGTTCATGTTTTTTTCTCTCCCTTTTTCCGTACTCTTCTTTTTCTTATATATCATTATCTCTGACGAATTTCTCCTTCCTGCTAATGAACTCAAAATAACGCTGTTATTATAATTCTCTATAAAAACATACCTATAATTAAATTACATAAACAATTATCTATTTATTCTCATCAGCTTGATGTATGTGCGTTACAAACTGAGTTAAAGATATCGTATTGAAAAGTAAATTAGTAAAAACTGTACACATAAAATGGATACCGTCCTTCTACTGTATAAGCTAGAAGTGGTTATAAGTTACAAGCAAAACAAATTACACGAATATTTCAACGACCAGAATAAATCTATTATTTCAAAGTTATGAAGATATTACTGAATCAATGAATTATTGATTCAATGAAAGTTTCACGGGAGTCCAGCCGGATGGAGTCATAAAATATTACTGGGTTGCTACTAATGTCATGTTTACTAAATACGTCTCAGAGAGCGGTCTTAAGAGACCACAGTATGTGGCGATAACAATTGATAGTGGTGGTTCATAATAAACACATATGTATAAAATAAGTACCGTATGAGTTAGTGGTCCATATAATTATTTTCCACATTTTTCTGGTCCTGGGGTGAAAAAGGTTGAGAAACGCCGTATTAAATTATAAAAAGTTCTACTACCTTAATTTGAAACCCATGATTTAGGTGTCATCAGATCAAAATGTAACTAACAGAATTATTAACTGCTTGTTATCAAATTCAGTTTACAATTTTTAGTTTCTTAGCCATCGCCTGATTTGATGATCTTAAAACAGTCCTGTGTATTATAATAGTTAATGAATTTTAAAAAAAAATAATAATCTGAAACTACGCTTGTAAGAAACATCCAGAGAACATTCTACTTCTATATCTAGCCCAGACTATAAATCTGTAATGCTGGTGTGTTTGTTCTGGCATATACTGAACCGATTAAAATCAGAGGTATCGATAATCACGCACGTAACGTGGCAACGGAGCAGGAAAGAAAAATCACTTATGAACATCAAAATATTTACTTATTATCAGGCATAACTTAGAAACTAATGAACAGATTTTGACAGTTTGAAAGCATATAGGCACGCCTAAAATTTTAAACATTTATCAACCCCTTATCTAAACGTCGAGATGAGCAGAAAATTAATATGTGATGGAAACACTAAAACTATATTTCGTATTGAGTATTTGATATTTATCGAATTAAATTATGGTGTTCGTTCAAACAGTCTGTGTATTCTCCAACTTTCATACAGTTTAGGGATAGCAAAAATGTGTTTTAATGTCCACGATGATAAATGAAACGTAGGTAAACACTACCTGTTTATTGTTAAAAAATTTCCGAATTATTAATGCTATTCTACAAGATCTGATATGGTAAGCGTAACATAATTCCAGCGCTAGTACACTGACACACAGAGGGACCACTGATAAATGAAAGCGTAATAGGAAGCGATCTGAATACGGCTTCTCCCCTCCCAAGCCGTTCCTTTATGATTCACTTCTAAAGTATTCCTTTCAGAGCCCTTTATGACTTACCAGACCAAAATCACCGCAGCCCTTCCTGTGAGTGCACCTACCTCAGCGGTAACAGTAGTTAGTATTCATTACTAGCTGTCACATACGGTTTCAGTTCTCGTTTCTTGGTCTAATTTAAATCACGTGCTATTTCATACTTAATAAGAGCCTTTATTGTTAAGATTTTACATCTACATCCATACTCTGCAATTCACAGACATTGTGGGTGGCAGAGGGCGCTAAGCACCAATGTTAATTCTACGCATTCCAATCCCAAATAGCACGAGGAAAGAAAGAATACATAAAAACATCAGTAACATCTTATTTCTCGAATCTTATCCCTCCGGTCATTGCGACCCAAATAGGTTGGCGGAAGAAGTATCTCACTGCACTCGTAGGTCATAGAATTCCGCATATTCTCCAATAAATTCAAACGATTCCAGCCCAATCTATGTATCAATTCTGTGACGCTTTCATAAGGGCTGTAGCAACCAGTCCCGAATCGAGCGGTTCTCCTCTGCACCCTCTCCACTGAGTCAATCATGCCCTTGCGATACGGATCCCAAAATCCACAACAGTAATCCGGATGCGGAAGCACTAGTGATAGACTTCAAAAAATATGACGAATACGTATAAACATGTACCTAATAAGCGTAAATGACCGAACTAAACATGATGAAGATCGTTGAAATACAGATGATGATTTCTCAACTACGGAAATAGGTTAGTACTTGTTTCCATACATTAAGCTGTGCTACCAACTTCAGCATATGTCGCTGTTATTAGGCTTATAACCTATCCACTGGGTTATGTAAATCATTTACTTATACTAAAGCTTTCTACCTTTCTTGCTTTAATTTAACAATATGTAAATCATTATTTTGGTCAGTTACCGACAGTTGCAAATGTTTCTACAACATTATCTTTACCTTAAAGTGATCCTTTACACCTTTTGCCAGTGAGGAAATACGTGTTTTAATATCTGTTTGTACCAAGATGTATTTTCACATTAGCCTTTCCGGTTATAAAGCCTATTCCTGTTTTTCATTACCTGAAATTATATCTCGATTTCTCAATTTCAAATAATCTATAACACTATAAATTCTTTTTAGAATTCTTGTATTATAACACCCTTAACACGACTGTACACAGTAATAATATTTAACATTTCTCAACTTCCAAATACATCAATATTTTCTCTGGCCACCAGCTGTATACTACAAATTAATTTAAGGTCCGCCAGATCTGCTTAATTATTTTCCTTCCATCCATACATTTTAATGCCCTGCATTCTTCTTCTATCCAGTCCTCCATAATAATGACCCCTAGTCTTCATCTCTTTATTTAAACTCTATGGCTGATCCACACATATCTCCTTACTGGCAAAGAACCCTAACAAAACTTCTCGTTAACATATTTTTAACATTCACTTTATAAACTCTATCTATATATACAAAATAAATATTTTTATTTCTTATTTGTTAACATCTTATATCATAACGGGACGTATGTGTGATACAGACTCTTAAATAAGATTGTATTTTGAATCTTAACCCAATTTGTAACTGGGAAAATAGAACTCAATGCTTCCATTATGGTAGCGAATGACGTACGATTTACTATTATTAAATGCGATGGAGCTTATTCCCCAGTGCAAATTCCCTACCCACCTTGTTATTCATTATGCACATTTTTACTGTAAATGTTTCACCATTTGAGGTAAATTGTTTAATATCACCCTCGATAACTTTTCCTGCGCCTGATTCCCTTATGCCTGAAGTCAAGCGCTCATTTATGATCATGTTAAACACTGTCCTCCCATATGCCAATCCTATCCAGACCTCATCGTTCATTTAACTCAATTTCTGTCTTCCAAACTAGCTCCTTTACCATATCAGCTACCGAATGTTTTCTACGGCAATCTCCCTAAAGAAATCAACCGAACGTGGTGGATGAGCGATAACGCTCTGGCCTCGCATTCGGGAGGACGCGGGTTCAATTCCCCGTACGAGCATACAGATTTCGATTTTCCATGCTTTCCCGAAATCAAGCAAATGACGAGATGGTTCCCTGAAAGGCCATTGCCGAATTACTTCCAGTTATTTGCTCACAAACCTCTCACTTCTCTATGATCTCCACGTAAAGCCCTACCATATAAAAAAAATGTAATACTTCTGCCCGCCATTCAATTTCTTCTCAAAATTTAAAACAAATTACAAAACTAACTGTGTTGAGAATTAATCAAGATTGCATCTGAGGCTTTGGCTCAGGTCGTTCCTGTACTGTGATTGTTTCCCCAAATCACCCCAGGCGAATGCCGGGACGCTTCCTTCAAAAAGGCCATGACCGAATTCCTTCCAGTTCATAGTCCCCAATTCCATCCCACCTCTAATGACCTCGACGTCGACGAGGTGTAAAGCCATAAGTAAAAAGAACCGTGATGGTTTCCGGCGTCTGTCATGGTGGAAGCTAGTTGAAGACAAGTTGGCGAAGGATTTCCCACCATTCGGAAGTTGATCACCAGCTTTGGAGAGATGGTGGTGCCCGTTTCATAAACAGACTTTTTACCAAAAACCTGGTTTAAATCATAAACCTCTCCGCAATAAACATTTACACACACGGAGGAAAGTAATTCCCCCCCGTTTTGCTCAATGCGCTGAGGCGCCGCACAGTGGATCGAGGAGGTAGAACTGGACCGGGCTCCTGCGTCACTTTTTTCCGCAGCATTCAAGGCGAATGCCGGGACGATCAACTATCTCCGCCTCATAAATTACACATTTCACAAACAAAAGATACACTTCTCACACGCTGATCGTAGTTACACCTCAAACGCTCGGAACCGCATGAAAACATGTTTAGAATAACAAGCGATCATTAAAAAACAGTGGTGTGTGTCATTTCCATGCAGAACTCCGCACTTGTCAGTTAGCGCCATTATAGAGCCATGAAAAGAGCCTATTGTTGTGTGATTCCTGTTCAGGTCATACAAATCGTACCCTTCTAGATACAACTTTTCCAAACAAAGATGTTATGTTGAAGATATTGCCGCCTAAAATAACAAAATATTGCTAACCCCTTGATGTTTACTTCTTTCGGGAATATAAGCTTCATATCAGAAGGATTATTGATTTTGTAAGACTACAATGTGCCAAACCACAAGTGAAGATACATGATCGTTATTTCATCATGAAACTTCACACTATGATTTACAACCAATTTGCTGCACCTACGTATAAGCGTATGTTGCAATATGCTTTGCGAAAGCCAGGTTATGACATTGACATATCAACATAATCATTAGTGTGGCTTTTGATATTGGACTGCGTGAATGCGCAAGTGATTTGGAATGTGATAACGTGGCTTTAGTGAGGTGTGCATATTGTTCTCTTCCACTTTATTTTAACCACTTCATCGAAATCTCGCATCTGCACTTTGAGGACTAACATAAGCACTATCAGGTGTGTGGTACTGCTGTATATGCGTGTTTTGCGCTATACTAAGTACTTTGAGCAGAGAGATTTTGGCACTGTTGATTGAAAATGTAATGATACACTGAAGTCATTGAATTACGTACAATTTCCTTCATATGGTATTGATATCTTATTACTTTTTTTCTCTCTATTAAAATGTTACTTGAGTTACAATGCAACGTTTTGCATGGAAATGACACACACCACAGTTTTGTTTATGATCGCTTGTTATTCTATAAAGCATGTTGTCGTGCGGTTCCTAGCGTTCGAGATCAAAGGTGTCCCTTGTTAATACTACCTGGCAGTTGGTACAAAAAGCCCGGCGTCAGTAAGGGCATACGGCCGTAAAACCATAGCTCCAACTTTGACCACGCAGACGGTGAGTAAAACCCATCGAAAACAGTCGATCCACAAAATGTTTCCACATGATGTTGGGGCATTTTGTTATGCGGCCATGTATTAACACCTATGAATTCAAATGTCAGAAGCAGATATGGTCAACTCAGAAAATGGGGTTTCCTAGACCTAAATTTTTATATAGCCATTGATGATTCTCTGGTTTACGTTAATGTCTTTCATCTTTATAATTCATTCAATTGAAAAACTAAAAAATTATTAGATTGAAGGTAAATGTCTGTGAGTGTTATTGGTTTGGAGAAAATCACAGGATTTTTACTTCTCGTGGTTAGACGTCCTGTCATATTTTCCATATTCGTTTTACGAAATATTTCTCAGTCTAACAGATTACATCTACGTCTATACATCTACATCTATACTCTGCAATTCACAAATATTGTGAATGGCAGAGGGTGGTAAGCATCAATCCTAGTTCTGTGCATTTCAATCCCGAACAGAACGAGGAGAGAAAGAATACATAAAAGCATCAGCACGCCATATTATTTCTCTAATCTTATCCCTCCTGTCATTGCGACCTAAATAGGTTGGCGGAAGAAGTATTTCATTGCACTCGTAAATTAAAGATTTTCCAATCCTCAATAAATTCAAACGAAAACGACATCGTCTGTCTGCAAAACAATCCCAGCCAATCTTTGTATCAATTCTGTGACACTTTCATAAGGACTGTAACTAGCAGTCACGAATCGAACGGCTCTCTTCTGTTCTTTCACTAACGTGTCAATCAATCCCGTGCGATACGGATCCCAAACTACACAACAGTAATCCATTTCCTTTGTATGAGCATTACAACTTCTCAAAATACGACGTATGAATCGTTATCTAGAATTGCAAGTCCCATTTCATGTTGCTTTGTACTATTACGCAAATCTGATCCAATATACCGTATGCTTGAATCTTCGCTAAAAGTCGGTTGTGTGGTACAGAGCCAAAAGCTTTCTGAAAATCCACGAAAATTGCATCAACTTGTGAACCTGCATCGATAACTTTCATTATGAGTACGAAGAAACTGTGATCAGTTTTTACGATACAGTGATGCCGTGTTATCGCTGAGAAGAAGCAATGACGCAGAGAAGCACGACCCACGTCATCATCTGGTGGCATTCCACTCGGCCTCTTCTGCTCAGCCACTCGTATTACTACAGGAATTTTTCGAGCGATTTACTGTGGTAATTGAATGTCAGATGGTAGAAACAATGAAACATTTCCCGTGGAGGGTCGTGTACTGTAAATAAGCTATTAAAGTTCCCCTAGGAGTTGTTAGGAGGGGAGAGTCCCCCACAGCTTACCGCCCACTCCCCTTCAGATATTAACCCAAAGTCCATTCTAATGTGTTACCACTCCGCCCCATGTGACACCTTACCACACCAATTCTTTACAACGCGGAAGCTACTTCTAAAAAAAAAAGCGACTCCAATAAACTTCCGAATGTCATTGTCGTCGTTGGGACATTACTAATAGCAACCCTATTTCACGCTACATCTTCTCAAGTCAAATGGTTGATTTTTATTTTTGTAAGAGTGCGAACCAGGACGCAAAAGTAATGCTCAGATACATAATACTACTAGCAGCCAATATTCCACCACCCTTACCAACTTTCATTCATTGACTGAAGACTATATCTTTATCAAAGGTTCCAAATACCTTACCATTAGCAGCGTTAAACGTTATGTAACTAACCACTGTTACTAACATAAATCAGGGATAATGTAATACAAATTATCGCTTGACTTTGTCATGTTTCTCCAACCGAGCGTGGTGGGTGAACGTTAAGACTCTGGCCTCGCATTCTGGAGGACGGAGGTTCGAATCCCCGTCCGGCCATCCAGATTGGGTTTTCCATGGTTTCCCCAAGCCACTCCAGGCGAATGCCTGAATGGGTGCACCAAAATACCATGGCCGAATTCCTTCCAACTGCTGGCCCCCAGTCCTTTCCCGCCTCTAATGAGAAATCAGAACGCAAAAGTAATTCTCAGACACACATGTTATAACCAACCCACATAATGCTGAAGATTATGTTCTCAATAATTTACCATTAACAGCATTAAACTTTATTGAACTAACCTGTGTTACATAAATCAGGGATACTATAAAATAAATCATCGCTTGACTTTGTCATGTTTCTAGCAGTTTACGAAAGAAAAACTGATTTATTGTGACAGTTCTCGTTTTCCTATAATTTTCATTTAGTGGAAGGAAATTACTCCAGTTAAAGCTAAATGTATTTTTGCCACATTTCTCAGGCCCAGGTCTGCGAAAGCGTAACTACCGTATTCCCATAACAAAAGGATAGAGGCAGTTTGAACATCACAATGCTACAGTGATTTTACCTTCATAGAATATGTGGGCTGAATGATTGTCATCGAAGAAAGAAGAATTTATTTGGATGTTAGGTGATTATTATTGTCAACTAAACAAACTATAACTAATTCATCACTCCTACTATGACCTAACCTCGTCCATAGAACGAATGTCATTGAAGAGGAGATGTACTAAGAGAAAGAAGTGAATCGCAAGTGTCCGCAGACTATAACTCCTTTGTAGTAGTATTTCTAATGTTTTCTGTTTGTAAAAGATATGTTACTAAAGCAAATTGGGAGCCACTTAACATTCACCTAGATACTTAAGAAACAACGACTAAATAGTAAAAAAAAGTTTTCACCATGTACCAGAGATATGAGGGACATGGGATACAAAACCTTGGTCAGATCACTGCTTGAGCAGTTTGGTACCCACATTACGAATATCAAATACAGGAACTGGAGGGTATTAAAAGGAGCAGAGTTAGATTTGTTTCTGGAAAAGACCATAGTAAACCCTTTCAGTAAATTGTATAATTAGGGAGTTAGGTTGGAAGTCAAGACAGGCGATGAGAGAAAAAAGTACTGGGAGGGTATAAAGCCTGGATTGTTAATAAGGCTTGGTAGGATGTTGGTAGAAAAATTGAGAACGAAATAGGTGGCCATGACCAAAACTAGCTCTTTTTGAGGCGTAATGGAATTGATAAACATTGTTTCGTTTGTAATAATAATAATTCCGCCCCTGTCGTAGTCGCCTCAACGTAACCCAGCAATCCTACCGGATACAGGGGACCTGCAGTTTAACGTGGGCTCCGAGCCACGGAAGCGTTCTGGCGTACTTCACATTACACAGCAAGCTGTGCCAGAGGTGAAGGTCGGGTTAAGGGTCTATGAATATCCCCACCGAGACAGCGATTCGAATCGGGGACCTTTCGATCCACAATGAAACACCTCAAACACTGAGCCGCCATACCTATCGTTTCGTGAGTAAAAGAGTGAGAGGATATGCTGAAAAATAAAACACTGAAAAAAAATTAAAGTAGAAATTCGTTAAATGCAGAAGCAGCTGTGTAGGAAAATCATCAACTTGGTATATGCTCCATCGCAATTAATTGATTATAACAACAAATATTTGGTATGATTTGAAACAATATGTTAATGTTCACATACTAGTCAAAGGGAGGTCTGAAAATTTTTGGCTTGGACCATGAGCATTGATACTATGGGCATATTTGAAATGTCAAGAACATCAAAGGAATCTTTTTTTTTGGCTTACGGCTTTACGCCTCGTCGACGTCATTCAAGGCGGGATAGGACTGGGAAGGCATTCGCCTGTAGTGGTTTGGGGAAACCATGGAAAACCCAAATCTGGATGCCCGGATGGGGATTCGAATCGGTGTCCTCCCGAATGTGAGACCAGAGCGTTACCACTCGCCCACCACGCTTAGTAATTAAAGGATCTTCAGTATGCACAGGCAAAAACGATTCCTTACAAAAATCTGTAATTTTATTTTTCACTCAAAAGTTGAATGATCGGTACCTGTGGAAAAGGCTGAAAGATTTAAGTATGGCGCCTGCATCATACGTCATACTGCTGGATATCATTTAATTCGCGGGATTCTTATTTTTTACTGTTTATGGATTTATCGGCAATATATGACCAGTTGTTATTTAGTTCCCCACAAAGAATTTTACTCGTACTCGTATTTACATAGTTTTTTAGGCACTGCATGAGTAGGAGGAGTAAGGCGACCCAAGCCAGAAACCGGGAAAACCCATGACGTCACAAGATGGCCGCCCCCAGTTTGGGTGACCAAGATGGCCGCCCCCAGTTTGGGCGACCAAGATGGCCGCCGTTAGTTCCTCGACCGCCCGCCCAGATGGCACCATCTCCCAAGGGCTTAATTTCTTTGCCGTTAGTTCATTTGGTGGCGGCTAGATGGCGTTCGGTGGCAGTATTTCCGGCGCGCTTTGCGAAATGTGTACAATTCCCACTCGGCTGTTTGCTTATCCACTAAGTGTGACGAAATATGTATTCCTAGCGTCCTGTTAAGCAAGCACTGAACATCTTGGCTACTATCGACACACAGTAAAATATTTTGTATCGTGAAAAATACTTAAGCGATTTTTTTACGTGAACAGACATCGGTAGCGTAGGGGTTAGAGTGCCGAAGGTCGCCGGTTCGAGTCCGGCCGCGGTGTTTTTATTGAAAAAGCCGTTCCAACTCGTCAATTTCAAAATTTTAGTTTCCATACCTAGAGAGGATACCTGCCTTGAATAAAAAAAGCATAAATGTTTCCTTTTAACGTTCTATATGGGGAAAAAAAGCGTCATAAACTCCAGATATAAATTCTATGTGTACCTGTTTTCATGAAATTATTTAGCGTTCTTGCCTCGCATTCGGGAGGACGGAGGTTCCAGGCATCCATGGTTTCCCAAAATCACTCCAAGTGAATGCCGGGGATGCTTCCTTTAAAAGACCATGGCCGAATTCCTTCCCATCCTTTCCCGTCTCTAAAGACCTCGCTGTTAACATAAATTCCGTTCATCGAAGCAGGCAGACATTAAAAATTAATTCACCGACGAAGAGACGGGAAACAAACTCACTTTTTCATTATGAACAATATAATATAACTCACGAGTGTCACCTACAGTCCGTGTATTTTAAAGGATGTATTAAATTAGGGGTATTTATATTTTTATTTATATTTCTCGTGTCCAGGACATAACAAGTTGAATAAACAAATAACATTAATTAATTAATATTAACTATAAACACAATTATATAGAATGTGACCAGAATTCCGCAATCTTGATGGCCTTCTCGTTTGCCCTGTAAAGGTCGTCGATATTGCAGGTTTCAGGGAGATTCCTGCATATCAGAAGATGTTGTGGGTTCTGAAGCTCGCCACATTCACATAGATCGTTGTCATTAGTGTACCCCCATTTTTTAATATTATATTTACATCGGGACACTTCAGTTCTTAGTCTGTTTAGAGCCTTCCATATAGCATATGGCTGATTACATCCCGCAGCCGGTGCCTCTTTGATGTTCCTCCACCAGGACAAATTTCAAAATTAGGGGTAATGAAATTGTGTGTCTGTGAATGTCATGTCCGTCCTGTTGGTGTGTCTAATTAGCTAGAATAAATTCATTCTCATGCAAATACTTAATAATAATGATGTGAGTAACTTCAGCACTCGGGAATTCGATCCGAGGGGGTGTGCTAGGCGAAAAGAAAACATTAAGTTCTCGCCCGTGTAAATCTACTTATATGTCATTTTCTCATTGCCACAACTATTTACCCACCCAAATTGAGTGTCCTTAGCTGTACTTTGTCTAAAATTCCAATCAATCCCTTGTGTCACAAGTGATTGACACCTTTAACTGTATTTTACAGCACAGCACGTATGTTCCAGGAACGAAATACGTCTGTTAATCTTACTAATTTCACCCCTGTCGAATCGAAGTACGCCAGTCCTATGTGATAAAAATCGAGTCACGCTAAGGCAGTGCTTTCGCAAAGTCTTCTCCTAATCAGTAGCAGGGATTCCAAGTTCACTTAAGGTGGTTCTACTGCAGTTTTCCAAGAAAATTCTCCCCTTTTCCAGGAAATTATTTTTCAATAAATCAGGACCCAGGGGAGTTCTCCATTCGGTTTAAATGTTCCCATCTAACGCCAACCTTCGGATTCAGGACCAAGTGTGACATTTGATTGTAATTTCATGCTTCATCCAACTAACCACGATAAAAGTGACATAATACCCTTAGCTAACTTGATCATCAAACAGACATCATAACCCACATTTTCATAGAAGACCCCCACACATCAACAAGTATCCAAAACGTCACCATAGGTTCTATTACGCCTAAGATAGCGCTCACACTTGAACTGTCGTAAATTGTTAGGTCAAAGTGGGTGTTTAGATATTTTATCCACTCAGACCTCATCACTTAAAGTCTAGTGCGAGATTGTGGTCATGGTCAACTTAGGCTCCATACACCACTCAGAATTATTCCACCAATATCCATTCTAACAGCATTATACGCCACCTACAGCCCCTCAACACTCTTCCTATCTTCCAATGACATCCCAGCCCCAGCTCCTTTATTATGTCACTTACTGAATATTTTCCACAGATAAATCTAGCTGCCCTCCTTTGCACCTTGCATTTGATGTACAAAAAATGTGGACTGGTCAAAGTGGGTGTTTAGATATTTTATCCACTCAGGCCTCATCACCTAAAGTCTAGTGCCAGATTGTGGTCTTGGTCAACTTAGGCCCCATACACGATTCAGAATTATTCCACCAATATCCATTCTAACAGCATTATACGCCACCTACAGCCCCTGACACTCTTCCTATCTTCCAATGACATCCCAACCCCAGCTCCTTTATTATGTCACTTACTGAATATTTTCCACAGATAAATATAGCTGCCATCTTTTGTACAAAAAATGTGGACTCCATACTACACCACACAAGCAGTGGTCTGGCTGTGGATTTGTACCCAAGTCCTTCGCTTCTCTGATACACCCCCTCATCACCCTTTGTCACTTACTGAATATTTTCCACAGATAAATCTAGCTGCCCTCCTTTGCACCTTGCATTTGATGTACAAAAAATGTGGACTGGTCAAAGTGGGTGTTTAGATATTTTATCCACTCAGGCCTCATCACCTAAAGTCTAGTGCCAGATTGTGGTCTTGGTCAACTTAGGCCCCATACACGATTCAGAATTATTCCACCAATATCCATTCTAACAGCATTATACGCCACCTACAGCCCTGACACTCTTCCTATCTTCCAATGACATCCCAACCCCAGCTCCTTTATTATGTCACTTACTGAATATTTTCCACAGATAAATATAGCTGCCATCTTTTGTACAAAAAATGTGGACTCCATACTACACCACACAAGCAGTGGTCTGACTGTGGATTTGTACCCAAGTCCTTCGCTTCTCTGATACACCCCCTCATCACCCTCTCTGTTAAATGATTTTTATCCCGAAGTGCATGTAATGAAAAACGTGAGGAACACAATTCGTATGTCAACACAAACGGCAGTAAACTGTAAAGAGCACAATGAAATGGGAGACTGCCTAAGCCCTGAATCAATGGTTAGAAGCACACGTTGATAGTGAGCATAATTCTAGACTCAAATCCACAGAGGGATGACACACGCACATTTCCATGCCTACAGCGAGGTCGACAGAAAAACCAGCACCAAGATAGAACTCCCACAGAGGAAGAAGACACACACATACACACACACACGCGCACGCACACACTTGTACATGCATACAGCGAGGTTAATAGAACTAACAGCAAGCATCATGAAAACGATGAAGTGGGGCAGAATTGTCGTTACCACTGATTATCTGGACAGAACTATCGTTACAAAAATCATCAGACAGACGAGTTAAAGTCAGGTACCGCCATACTTATGCTTACATCCACAAAGACAGACGCAGATACACATGTCCAAGTCTACAGAGAGTTCAGTATAGCTACCGGCAACAATCATGGAAACGAAAAAGTGGTTTAGTACTCTCTTGCCTGGCTGAAAAACAGAAGTCTCCTTACATGTCATCAGCCTGGCGAAATACAAGGTGTGCAAAAGATGGCATGTTTTCACCATAAATCTAAGTGTTTATACCATAAATAGTGTTCATCACGCCCCAGTTGATTACATTTACCATCAACATGTCTCTCCCACACCGCAACCCTTTCTACCATTCAGTAAAAAGTGACCCCAGTACCATGAGTTGCAATAGACACTTGACTATCAGACAGATATCATAACCCGCATATTCAAACTAGGTCTCAGCCACAAATCTATACATCTCCATGCACAAGCACAAACAAACATAAGTGGAGGGACAGCAAAATCATACACCCAGACAGACGTTTTTATAGAAGGTATCACAATATTTACGCATACAGACACAGAGAGAGACGCACAAACACTCACATTTCCATGCCTTCAGCGAGCTAGACACAACAACCAGCCCAATCATGGCGACGCAAAAGTGGGGTAGAACCCCCATGGCTCATAACTGACCAAAAATCATCAGTAACATATGTTCCAGGCATCATACTCTTCACATCAACATCATCTCATTTATTTCGCACTACAGACCTCACTACCATCCAGTATCATGTGTGCTAGGTACAAAACTGTTCACATCAGCCCCAACACGTCTATCCCACACCTAAGCTTTTTCTGCCATTCAGTAACATGTGACCCCAGTACCATGAGTTGCAATAGACACTTGACTATCAGACAGATATCATAACCCGCATATTCAAACTAGGTCTCACCCACAAATCCATATGTCACCTCACACAAGCATAAGTGGAGGGACAGCAAAATCATACACCCAGACAAACGAGTTAAAGGAAGGTATCACCCCCATTTACGCAAACATACACAGAGAAAGACACATACACACATACATTTCCATACCTACAGCGATCTCGACTCAACAACTAGCCCAATCATGGCAACGCAAAAGTGGAACAGAACACCCATGACTGGCCAAAAATCATAGAAAGACACACATACACACACACTCATATGTCAATGAATTCACATAGTTCCATTCATCACCACACATAACTGGAGGAAAGAGACTGAACATGCTAGATCCAAACTGAAGAGTTACAGGATGTGTGAAGTTTGAAATCACAGCCACATCTCTCCCACACCGCAACCCTTTCTGTCATTTAGTAACATGTGACCCAGGTACCATGAGTTACAATAGGCACTTGTCTATCAGACAGATATCATAACCACCATATTCATACTAGGTATCACCCACAAACCCATACGTCTCCACACAAGCACAAACATATGGGAAGAAAAGCGCGGACCGCGTTGGTTTACCGGAGTTTCCCGACCCGGACCTATTACCGGTAACCGCATTTTTAGGACCGGACTGAAGACCGGAGTTTCCCGACCGGGACCTATTACCGGTAACCGCATTTTTAGGACCGGACTGAAGACCGGAGTTTCCCGACCGGGACCTATTACCGGTAACCCGACCTACATGATGTACGCGTCCGCTGCGAGGAAGGGTGGCCACCTCCCGCCGCGCCCGCCTGGGCAGGTTCACCCAAAATTTGTCTTTGATGAGCTGCTGTTAACAAATGACTTTGACCAAAAATTGTCAAGAGCTTAGTTCCAGCCACCAGCTATACTGATGGCACATTAAAAATCAAGTATGTGTGGTGAGCACTGAGATGTATTGTAAAGACATGCTTTCATCTGCCTATCATGTAACACCTTAGTGTGGACGTCGTGTGTCGGGTCCCTTTCCTGCAGTTACTTGTATGTATGTGGTAACTTATGAAATTGTGGTATATGCATGGACATATGTGTGTGTACTTGTTCCTGTGTGGTTATGTGTGAAATTATGGTGGTAGGAGTCTACTTGAGATGTTTCCATCAGTGGCCACCTATGTAGATGTAATCATTTGGGTATTATGAGCACCGAGGTTTGTGGCAAAGAAATGAAATATTTCGCACATCCTGTAACTATTCAGTCTCGACCTAGGGTGTTCAGTCCTTTTCCTCCAGTTACGTGTATGTGTGTGGTGATGTATGGTAACTGTGTGTATGCATGGACATGTGAGTGTGTGTCTTTCTATGTGGTTGTGTGTCTATCCCGATAGGATTGTACTCGACTTTGAGATTTCACAATGACTGGCTACCTATGTGTTGATGTAATTAATTGATAATGTGATAAGTACTGAGGTGTATGGCAAAAACATGTCATCCATTGCACACACTCTAACGTCTGTCTGATGGTTTTTTGGTCAGTTATGTTAGTGTGTGAGACCTAGTATGAGTATGGGAGTTATGATATTTGTCTGATGACCATGTGCCTACTGATACTCGTTGTACGTCGGACAAATATTACTGAACAGCAGAAAAGGCTTGTGGCGTGGGATAGAGGTGGTGCTGATCATGTACATATTACCAACGATACTAAATGGCAGAGAGGTCTGTAGTGTGAGTTAAATGCTATGATTTTGATGTGAGGAGTTTGTTACTTGGAACACATGTTAATGATGATTTTTTTTGTCAGTCTTGAGCCATGGGGGTTCTGTCCCACCTTTTCTTTACCATGATGGGGCTGGTTGTTGTGTTGAGCTCGCTGTAGGCATGGATATATGTGTGTGTGCGTCTTTCTCTGTGTCTGTGTGCGTAAGCATGGTGATACCTTCCTTAAACTCATTTATCTGGACGTATGAATTGCTGTTCTTCCCATATGTTTGTGCTTGTGTGGAGACGTATGGGTTTGTGGGTGATACCTAGTATGAATATGGTGGTTATGATATCTGTCTGATAGACAAGTGCCTATTGTAACTCATGGTACCTGGGTCACATGTTACTAAATGACAGAAAGGGTTGCGGTGTGGGAGAGATGTGGCTGTGATTTCAAACTTCACACATCCTGTAACTCTTCAGTTTGGATCTAGCATGTTCAGTCTCTTTCCTCCAGTTATGTGTGGTGATGAATGGAACTATGTGAATTCATTGACATATGAGTGTGTGTGTATGTGTGTCTTTCTATGATTTTTGGCCAGTCATGGGTGTTCTGTTCCACTTTTGCGTTGCCATGATTGGGCTAGTTGTTGAGTCGAGATCGCTGTAGGTATGGAAATGTATGTGTGTATGTGTCTTTCTCTGTGTATGTTTGCGTAAATGGGGGTGATACCTTCCTTTAACTCGTTTGTCTGGGTGTATGATTTTGCTGTCCCTCCACTTATGCTTGTGTGAGGTGACATATGGATTTGTGGGTGAGACCTAGTTTGAATATGCGGGTTATGATATCTGTCTGATAGTCAAGTGTCTATTGCAACTCATGGTACTGGGTCACATGTTACTGAATGGCAGAAAAAGCTTAGGTGTGGGATAGACGTGTTGGGGCTGATGTGAACAGTTTTGTACCTAGCACACATGATACTGGATGGTAGTGAGGTCTGTAGTGCGAAATAAATGAGATGATGTTGATGTGAAGAGTATGATGCCTGGAACATATGTTACTGATGATTTTTTGGTCAGTTATGAGCCATGGGGGTTCTACCCCACTTTTGCGTCGCCATGATTGGGCTGGTTGTTGTGTCTAGCTCGCTGAAGGCATGGAAATGTGAGTGTTTGTGCGTCTCTCTCTGTGTCTGTATGTGTAAATATTGTGATACCTTCTATAAAAACGTCTGTCTGGGTGTATGATTTTGCTGTCCCTCCACTTATGTTTGTTTGTGCTTGTGCATGGAGATGTATAGATTTGTGGCTGAGACCTAGTTTGAATATGCGGGTTATGATATCTGTCTGATAGTCAAGTGTCTATTGCAACTCATGGTACTGGGTCACTTTTTACTGAATGGTAGAAAGGGTTGCGGTGTGGGAGAGACATGTTGATGGTAAATGTAATCAACTGGGCGTGATGAACACTATTTATGGTATAAACACTTAGATTTATGGTGAAAACATGCCATCTTTTGCACACCTTGTATTTCGCCAGGCTGATGACATGTAAGGAGACTTCTGTTTTTCAGCCAGCAAGAGAGTACTAAACCACTTTTTCGTTTCCATGATTGTTGCCGGTAGCTATACTGAACTCTCTGTAGACTTGGACATGTGTATCTGCGTCTGTCTTTGTGGATGTAAGCATAAGTATGGCGGTACCTGACTTTAACTCGTCTGTCTGATGATTTTTGTAACGATAGTTCTGTCCAGATAATCAGTGGTAACGACAATTCTGCCCCACTTCATCGTTTTCATGATGCTTGCTGTTAGTTCTATTGACCTCGCTGTATGCATGTACAAGTGTGTGCGTGCGCGTGTGTGTGTGTATGTGTGTGTCTTCTTCCTCTGTGGGAGTTCTATCTTGGTGCTGGTTTTTCTGTCGACCTCGCTGTAGGCATGGAAATGTACGTGTGTCATCCCTCTGTGGATTTGAGTCTAGAATTATGCTCACTATCAACGTGTGCTTCTAACCATTGATTCAGGGCTTAGGCAGTCTCCCATTTCATTGTGCTCTTTACAGTTTACTGCCGTTTGTGTTGACATACGAATTGTGTTCCTCACGTTTTTCATTACATGCACTTCGGGATAAAAATCATTTAACAGAGAGGGTGATGAGGGGGTGTATCAGAGAAGCGAAGGACTTGGGTACAAATCCACAGTCAGACCACTGCTTGTGTGGTGTAGTATGGAGTCCACATTTTTTGTGCAAAAGATGGCAGCTATATTTATCTGTGGAAATATTCAGTAAGTGACATAATAAAGGAGCTGGGGTTGGGATGTCATTGGAAGATAGGAAGAGTGTCAGGGGCTGTAGGTGGCGTATAATGCTGTTAGAATGGATATTGGTGGAATAATTCTGAATCGTGTATGGGGCCTAAGTTGACCAAGACCACAATCTGGCACTAGACTTTAGGTGATGAGGCCTGAGTGGATAAAATATCTAAACACCCACTTTGACCAGTCCACATTTTTTGTACATCAAATGCAAGGTGCAAAGGAGGGCAGCTAGATTTATCTGTGGAAAATATTCAGTAAGTGACAAAGGGTGATGAGGGGGTGTATCAGAGAAGCGAAGGACTTGGGTACAAATCCACAGCCAGACCACTGCTTGTGTGGTGTAGTATGGAGTCCACATTTTTTGTACAAAAGATGGCAGCTATATTTATCTGTGGAAAATATTCAGTAAGTGACATAATAAAGGAGCTGGGGTTGGGATGTCATTGGAAGATAGGAAGAGTGTCAGGGGCTGTAGGTGGCGTATAATGCTGTTAGAATGGATATTGGTGGAATAATTCTGAATCGTGTATGGGGCCTAAGTTGACCAAGACCACAATCTGGCACTAGACTTTAGGTGATGAGGCCTGAGTGGATAAAATATCTAAACACCCACTTTGACCAGTCCACATTTTTTGTACATCAAATGCAAGGTGCAAAGGAGGGCAGCTAGATTTATCTGTGGAAAATATTCAGTAAGTGACATAATAAAGGAGCTGGGGCTGGGATGTCATTGGAAGATAGGAAGAGTGTTGAGGGGCTGTAGGTGGCGTATAATGCTGTTAGAATGGATATTGGTGGAATAATTCTGAGTGGTGTATGGAGCCTAAGTTGACCATGACCACAATCTCGCACTAGACTTTAAGTGATGAGGTCTGAGTGGATAAAATATCTAAACACCCACTTTGACCTAACAATTTACGACAGTTCAAGTGTGAGCGCTATCTTAGGCGTAATAGAACCTATGGTGACGTTTTGGATACTTGTTGATGTGTGGGGGTCTTCTATGAAAATGTGGGTTATGATGTCTGTTTGATGATCAAGTTAGCTAAGGGTATTATGTCACTTTTATCGTGGTTAGTTGGATGAAGCATGAAATTACAATCAAATGTCACACTTGGTCCTGAATCCGAAGGTTGGCGTTAGATGGGAACATTTAAACCGAATGGAGAACTCCCCTGGGTCCTGATTTATTGAAAAATAATTTCCTGGAAAAGGGGAGAATTTTCTTGGAAAACTGCAGTAGAACCACCTTAAGTGAACTTGGAATCCCTGCTACTGATTAGGAGAAGACTTTGCGAAAGCACTGCCTTAGCGTGACTCGATTTTTATCACATAGGACTGGCGTACTTCGATTCGACAGGGGTGAAATTAGTAAGATTAACAGACGTATTTCGTTCCTGGAACATACGTGCTGTGCTGTAAAATACAGTTAAAGGTGTCAATCACTGATGTGTCACAAGGGATTGATTGGAATTTTAGACAAAGTACAGCTAAGGACACTCAATTTGGGTGGGTAAATAGTTGTGGCAATGAGAAAATGACATATAAGTAGATTTACACGGGCGAGAACTTAATGTTTTCTTTTCGCCTAGCACACCCCCTCGGATCGAATTCCCGAGTGCTGAAGTTACTCACATCATTATTATTAAGTATTTGCATGAGAATGAATTTATTCTAGCTAATTAGACACACCAACAGGACGGACATGACATTCACAGACACACAATTTCATTACCCCTAATTTTGAAATTTGTCCTGGTGGAGGAACATCAAAGAGGCACCGGCTGCGGGATGTAATCAGCCATATGCTATATGGAAGGCTCTAAACAGACTAAGAACTGAAGTGTCCCGATGTAAATATAATATTAAAAAATGGGGGTACACTAATGACAACGATCTATGTGAATGTGGCGAGCTTCAGAACCCACAACATCTTCTGATATGCAGGAATCTCCCTGAAACCTGCAATATCGACGACCTTTACAGGGCAAACGAGAAGGCCATCAAGATTGCGGAATTCTGGTCACATTCTATATAATTGTGTTTATAGTTAATATTAATTAATTAATGTTATTTGTTTATTCAACTTGTTATGTCCTGGACACGAGAAATATAAATAAAAATATAAATACCCCTAATTTAATACATCCTTTAAAATACACGGACTGTAGGTGACACTCGTGAGTTATATTATATTGTTCATAATGAAAAAGTGAGTTTGTTTCCCGTCTCTTCGTCGGTGAATTAATTTTTAATGTCTGCCTGCTTCGATGAACGGAATTTATGTTAACAGCGAGGTCTTTAGAGACGGGAAAGGATGGGAAGGAATTCGGCCATGGTCTTTTAAAGGAAGCATCCCCGGCATTCACTTGGAGTGATTTTGGGAAACCATGGATGCCTGGAACCTCCGTCCTCCCGAATGCGAGGCAAGAACGCTAAATAATTTCATGAAAACAGGTACACATAGAATTTATATCTGGAGTTTATGACGCTTTTTTTCCCCATATAGAACGTTAAAAGGAAACATTTATGCTTTTTTTATTCAAGGCAGGTATCCTCTCTAGGTATGGAAACTAAAATTTTGAAATTGACGAGTTGGAACGGCTTTTTCAATAAAAACACCGCGGCCGGACTCGAACCGGCGACCTTCGGCACTCTAACCCCTACGCTACCGATGTCTGTTCACGTAAAAAAATCGCTTAAGTATTTTTCACGATACAAAATATTTTACTGTGTGTCGATAGTAGCCAAGATGTTCAGTGCTTGCTTAACAGGACGCTAGGAATACATATTTCGTCACACTTAGTGGATAAGCAAACAGCCGAGTGGGAATTGTACACATTTCGCAAAGCGCGCCGGAAATACTGCCACCGAACGCCATCTAGCCGCCACCAAATGAACTAACGGCAAAGAAATTAAGCCCTTGGGAGATGGTGCCATCTGGGCGGGCGGTCGAGGAACTAACGGCGGCCATCTTGGTCGCCCAAACTGGGGGCGGCCATCTTGGTCACCCAAACTGGGGGCGGCCATCTTGTGACGTCATGGGTTTTCCTGGTTTCTGGCTTGGGTCGCCTTACTCCTCCTACTTGCATGACCAAAATGCGCAGCAGCAGATCAGATTCAGTAAGCTCCCTGAATATAGACAATAGTGACCAAAAAATTACTTTTTATAACAAGTTCGAAAACCAACCTACACTCGCTGAAAACAGTGCTTTAAACCACATGCAATCTTGACCCGCATAGAACTCGCTAGAGAACAAAGCATACTGCGTGAAACTCATGTTGGAGAAGACACTGATCTCTAATCTTCTTAAAGGAACCTCCTAGAGTCGTGCATACGCTGTCTAGGCTCGCTCGGTTTGTCGCTGTCAACACATCAGCCGGCCAAATGCCGGAAATACTGCCTGGAAGTAAGCTCGAGCTTGACAGTAGGTTCGGTCGGTTATTCACGTGCTACGTGGTCACGAAGACACGCTGGTACTCACTCAGTACAATCGGTGCAGCCACGAGCTACATCGCAGTCTCAAAATCACTAAATCTAAGAATGAAGTAACTGAAAAATTAAAGACTGGTGAGTATAATTATGTATTCTTCTTCTTATTTAGTCCGTGGTGTTGTATTATTCTATAATATTGTATACCTTTGCTTTCGAAAAATTCGGATACCTAAAGATCTGGCACTACTCTATGTTCATCAAAACGCAAAAATCTGCAGATTTCAACATTTCTGTGGTGATATTCCGGCATTTCATAAAAGTGGAACATCTTTCGCCAGAGCATATGAGTGATCTTTTGGTTATTTATGAGACTGATATCAGTTATGTCATTAAAGTGAGTTCAATGTTGTGCGTTATAGGTACAAATCCTTACAAGGCGTCACATATATTTGAAGCTTCCGTATAAATCATAATGCACTAAATGTGGATTCAGGGGATAATTTATGTATGTCCAGTAACTATTGATAACTTATTTATGTTATGGTTTTCGTTGCACTGATTTCATGATTTGTAATACTTATGTTTATCAAACACACACACATAGACTTCATGTCTACAACGATACAATTGATAGAACTTACACAAAATGTTGGTAGTGGTCACTGATACTGTAGATTCGAGAATCCCCTGCTGTACAATCTTGTACAGTTTTCTATGAATACCATACTTGTTACGTTATTCGGGTGAGGAAGACGCTATGCGCTATGCATACTTTGCTGAGCCTTCGTTGGTCCGCCGAGCCTTCGTTTGTCTGCCGAGCCTTCGTATGTCCGCCGAGCCTTCGTTTGACCACCGAGCCTGGGGAAGCTCCAGCGGTCACATCTCTCCCGGGTAGAGAGGACCGGTCATAGGAATAACCGAGAGAGTTCCAGCGTGAGTAGACGGCAATTTGCACGACACTAGTACCTACGATCTCTCACAACATTTGTTGCCAAGGTTGTCTCTCCAATTCTCCTCCTTGTAGCTAATTTCGGAATTAATTACTTTGTTTATGCAAAATATGCTCCAGCGACACAACATTCTCGCTTACAGGCCTGGTGCCGGTTAGCTTAGTCCACTGATGGCGTGTTTACTCTTCGTCAAGAGGCAGGAAACTGAAGCTATAGAACCCCATGGTGTAAGGCATAGCTCTGGAACAGAGATGTCCGTCAATCCAGATATAAACGATACCCACCAGGAATTTAATACAATTAACTAACCATTCAGGCAATAATTTCGTTACTAATTAGTCGGGTAGTTGCATCTATGAGACAGCTTATACATCAACATTACTGTTTCTAAATTTACAAAACTTTCAGAAAGAGGCTTCGTCCTAATGTTAAAGTCAGATCACTATCAGTAACAAGGAAAGTTAATGTATTGTAGTAACTTATGTGCGTTCCACACTCGATTTCAGGGTGTAGGTGGTTGCTATTAAGTGTATTACCAACCCTTACCTCCATAGTAAATTATCGGAGAGTTTTAAGTAGAGGAGTTTTGTTTTGTAGATGAGTGACGAAATGATGAAGGGGGTGAAACTTGGTGCCAACTCGTTGAGGCCTGCTCTTTCGAAGACACCAAGTGACTGTAAGCTTTAATGTCCCCCATCCCACGTTGTGGAGGTTTGCGGTTTATCCCAGCACTCTGGAAAGCAGTCTGGTGATTAGAAATCGTGCATCACTACATCTTGTACCTTGCGGGATAAGTTCCCAATGGTGATAATTCCTTCTAGCACCGAGATTCTGTGTCCAGCCCCAGACATCGTCATGATGCCAACCAAGAGGCCAATGTGCCTAAACAGTGCATCTAATTTCTTTATTCCTATACTTCTTGCTTTCACAACCAAACAGAATTATGTGAGCAGTATTTCGTTACTACCGGGTACCTGATTTGCAGGTCAAGACTGAAAATTAATAGTGAATCTGGGTACAAAACTGATGTTTCTGAATCTTTGCCCAAAAAAGAGTTATGAAATATATATTATTCCTTGTGGCTTTACGCTAGTTGACGTTGAAGTTATTAGAGGTGGGAAAGGACTGGGAGCAAGGAATGGTAAGGAATTCGGCCATGGCCTTTTGAAGGAATCATACAGGCATTATCCTAGACAGATTTCAGGAATCCATGTAAAACCGAAATCTGATTGGCCGGACGGGGATTCGAACCTGTGTTCCCCCGAATGCGAGGTTAGAGCCTTACCGCTAGCCCACCACACTCGGTCGATTTCTTAACATTCTTTATAGTTTTGCGGTATCCATGTACCATTATCCAGAGAAAATAGGTACACTTACAAAATTCTAACTTCGTCAGGTCAACAGATTGTGCGTTCTGGAGATACCTCACGTTATTTTCGATGTTATTTAGAATGTGCGACGGTCCCTCTTGTCTATGAAGATCTGTTTATGACATGTATTTGTGAACAAGCTAATTCGAGCTATAATTTAGATATCTGTAAGAAATTCTATCAGAAGATTAGCGATTATGATTTTTCCAAGCTGATGACCTTCTTTTTCTTCTTCCTCAGTTCGAAGGATCTTAATATTTTCTTTTTTAAAAAAATCTTTTCCTTTATACTCTACCAACACACTTGCACAAGTGCGCTAAAAATTGAAATAACGTAGAACCATTAAATGAAAACATCATTAGCTGTTGTAATATAAACTGCGGCCAGGAACCGGAGATATGTTGTTGATTTACTTATTTAAATATCTTTAAGATCGCAGTATTATAGACACCATGTGGTTTCTACTTCCACAAAAGTTAAATAATGTGTTACTAAGAATGTCTCAATGATCCTGTCATAATATTTTTTTTATTCGCGTTTATTCAAATGAGAACGACGTGCATTTAACCAGCACTTTTATTCCAAAGTTAACAAAAACAGTTTATTTATTTTTTAAAAATACATTGTGGCGAGAATAAAGGTTGGCTGATAAACTGATTGACAGACTGCTGATGCGCTCTTAGCGTAGATGGCCAGAATTTGCGGATATGACTTCTACCTCTCACTACGAATAGCACTTAAACATTACACTGAATGATTATTCTGTTGCTTTTAAACTGTAAATAAGACTGTTTGTGGAATATATTTTGGTCATTCACGAGAGCTTCTGGAGTGTATTGTGAGAATCTTCACTGGGACTTGACAGTGGTATCTCAGTTGGTGAGCGCATATGTAAGAAAATATATGGAAAGAGATGCCACCATAGTTACACAGAGGAGAAAATGAGGTTTACATAGAGGTAAATGTGCTAATCAATAGTAATAAATACAGAGAGCCAAGTACTTGCTCCTGTTATGACTTAAGTTGAAAAGGTGACATTGGAGAGGTGGGTGAAATAGTAGTTAATGCTTTGTATCTAATGAAGATTGGAGGTCTGCATTGATGAAGTATGAAACGGGGAATGGGTGTGCAAGCCTTTTATGGTCTCCAGGGTTCCACTTTATATCGTAAGGCCTGGGACAGTACAACCTTAAGAAATGCCTTTGTGAATTACATCAGCAGCTCTGCAAGTGAACACTACTACCACGTCCACGAAGTTGAAACCCGCGTTGCCCCCGTGCAGTGCAGTCCTTGTTTAGTGTAGATTACAGCAGTAGATGGCATTCGAGATCCAGCGGAGGGAAGTGAATTACGCCAGAGCCTGGTAACCCTTTAAAAAAATACTTGACCCATAAACTTAACAAATAAAACCTGACGGATTGAGCGGTAAACAAGTAGAACAAGTTAATCACAAGCATAAATGCCGTAGTATTTTTGAAAGTTATTGAAAGATCAAAAATAGTAAAATGGAATGTAAGAACGTTTAATGAATAAACAAAGTGAAACTTTGACTGAATGGAAAAGAAAATGCTGACGTGACACTAATAAAGGAAGGAAATTATAAAGGGGCAAAAGAAATTAAAGACAACAGACTGGTGTAAAGTGCGGTGTCTCATATTTAACACACACAAGCGCGGGTTTCAGTTATGATTGATAAAAAATTGGCAGAACAGTTATTAAGATAAAATTACATAGATGAAAGAATAATAACATAGAGCTTCAACTATATCTGGCGAAATGTGATGCAATAACAAGTATATAAATTATGATGCGATACAACGTTTTACCGGAGTTGGCGAACACCATTCCAAAAAGCATTTAAAACGCAATTAGTACGACAAGAAAGTATCAAAAAAGATTATAGTCCTGTATCAAAAACACTAATTATAAATGAAACTGAAAATGCAGAAATTCAAAATGTTGCATGGAGAGAGCAGCCTTAAAAGCGACATGGAAGGAAGAGAAAGATAGGAAAAGGTACATTTTGAGAGAATGAAAGCCACAGTGTTCGCTGGTTATTGTTAGGGCGCTAATGACCTCGCTGTCGACGCGCCCTAAAGCAACAACAACAATAAATCTAAAGAATATAATGAATTTATAACAACTGAAACAAGATTCTAGAAAAATATGGCGAAATGACAGCATGACATCCGAAACAGTGTTCTAAAAATTCAGATAATTTACGTAGCTTTAGAAAACTGGAGATGACTTCACACAATGTGAAGAACATGAAAGACAGTTGACCTGATAGAGCAAATGTAGAACTACTGAATCGGTGTGAATTGCCCATACAACGTAGAATTTTGAGCTAGTTTCGTGAAAGCTGGCGAAGAGATATAATACTCAACTTTTGTGTTATTTCTGTATATAAGAACGGAAATAGAAACGAATGTATAAAGCCTTTTAAAATCTGTCATGCTCAAAAACAATTGATAACCGAGTAAAAGTTATTTTATGTAAGGTCAATCATGTAATGATTTTGAGTTTTGCATCAAGAGATATTCAGAAGCAAAACGCAATCTCAATGTATAAAGGCACAGGTCATTTATGGACATCGAAAAAGCGTTTGACAATATTAACAGAAATAAATTGTTGCGAATAATGAATAAGAAGGATATCCCACCTCACAGAAACCATTAAGTCTCTTTATAACGATTATAAAATGAGAATCAACATAGTGTAATAGTCGTTTTGGGCTTTATTATTAATTAAAAATGATTTTATAAATGTTGGAGACATTGGCGAAGCTAGAGTGAAGAGTTGCAGTCACGCAGCGCAGACGCAAGCAAAGTCGTTGCCCCGTTCAGGAATGCTGAATAGCATGTCAGCAATACCTTCTTGTGACGCAAATCAGAGCCGAAGTGGGCCCTGTACAACCAGTAAATCATGCTATTCATACCAGCGAGCTTAGGAGCAACATCGGGTAGCGAACCGCTAGCTTAAAGCTTAGCCGCCCTGCCTCGGACGTCGTAACGATCTTAAGTTCCATCCAGTATTAATAGACTGACTTTCACTTAATATCTTCTACGATCAGACTAGAGATCCAGTAGAATAAGTGTGGACTCTACTTCTCGGTATCATCGTCAAATGTACTATCGGCAGCTTGGTTCCATTAAACCGTTTATCCACATTCCGTCTTGATTATTTGAGTATATAGTATTCCAATAGTAAAAGGGTCGTGACCTTCACGTGGTGTCAGACAATCCTGATTGAGTTAATTGGTTAGCTTGCAAGAAGTCAAGATGGTATCCGGAAGAAGATAAGAAGAGGAGATAAACGCTGAGGTCAGTCACATGTAAAGCCACATTCCCAATTAATGGTCAAAACGCCCAACGCAGTCACCTAACCACAAGGCCAGCCCATTACAGTGGTTTCAGAAGTCGGGATACGATCACCGGACCCTAAGTGGGAAAACCTCGAAAAATTGTGGCTTTACGAAGTAAATGTAGACGTTACGACGCGAGAGTAGGTGCGGCTTAGCTAGCGGTAGATGCAGGTACCGGCGGAGAGCAAGACAACGGCGAAGAACCAGCAGAGGACGTGGAACCAGGGGATCATCGGTTCGAGACTCCGGAGACCAGGTGCGGCAGTTGACGGGCCAGCACACGGCGACCTCGGGCGAGGCAGTTCAACGCAGCCACGCAGCGACTTTCGGCTACGGTCAGTTTCACTTCTACACGACGCAGATAACAGCACGTGCAGCCAGTCCGGCGCGGCCAGTGAAACATCACGACACTTCTCGTCACAGCGCAACTTTTCGGCAGAAATAAAAAGGTAAGCTTGGAATCTTGTCCTTGTTTAGAATTTCGGGGGAATGTAACTAAAAAAAAAAAAAAAAAAAAAAAATCTAAAAATTTAACTGATATTTGAACGCGAATTTATTGAATTGCTGTTTGAAAAATGCAGACGGTAAAAATTAACTAATAAAATGATGTGCAAAAGTAAAAGTGCTGAAATGAAATAGTTCAGTTCCATGTGGAAGGAAAACTCAAGTGTAGTATACATTAAAATTTTGTATTAATTGGAAGTCGTGAGTAAAGTAATCGAACCGTTATTTCAATGCAGTTAATAAACGCGAATTCATTTGTAGAAGTTTGATCTGCGAAGTTGGGAATCTGCAAACTTTGGGAGAATCAAAAATAATTGTTTATAAAAATAGTGTATTTTGTGGACTTCAAATTTGATAATTTAACGAAAGAACAAGCACAAAAAATATGAAATTTGAGGTAAGGAAAAATCTGTTCGGTTGTATAAATGTATGTAAGTTTAATTAAATTAATTAGTACAAGTCTAAATAAGTATGGAGTGAAGAGTAATGTTTTAAGTGCATTTATGGGAAAGATATTAATTGATAGAGAGAAATAAGTAAAGGGAATGAAACGATTTATGGAATTTGAGAGTGGTTATTGCATCAGAATAAATTGGTGGTTTGAATATGCTGATAGAGTGTTACGTTTAACTAGTGTTTTAAGTAATAGAATCATGTAAGTATTTCAGTAGGGAAAACCTATGTGTAGCTATAAAAAGTGGATTTTAAATAAAATTTGTGCACGTAGTGGTAGAGAATATTTGGGGAGTAAATGGATCATTCCTTCGTAATTTTTAAGTAACATGAAATATACAGGAGCATGTTTCTTGCATGTGTGGCTTTAGCGACCACAGATCTCCGAGCTAGATTGATCGTTTTTTCAATGGCCTTGCTATCAATCACTATAATGTTCGACTATCGACTAACCTTAGTCATTTCTGTTTTTCGGGTTTTGCTAAGCTAATTTAGAATAGTCTGAATTCCGCATATTATCGTGTGTGAACTTTTAAATTACAGCTGTTAGTTAATTGTACATTTGTTTAAACAAAGCCATTCATTCAAATGCAGTACTAATTTCATTGAGTAATTGCTATAATTATTTTCGTCAGCTGTTCGAGGCATATCAGTGTTCGTAATTTGTTTCGTGCTATGGGTAGATTTGAATTGTTAAATAGGAAGTTGTACGAAGTATTATTGCCGAAGTAAAAACCGCCAAGATGGGTCGTCATACGGCGAAACTTTCGGTAGAATTGTGTAGAAGAAATTTCGCTAAATTGGAAATTTTTCCTTTTAGAACTAAATTGTGAACTATTAGAGTTGCAAGATCAAATAGTTTCAGTCGAGTTTTCATAGTCTACAAGAGGTTCAGTTCAAATTTAAATGTGAGCTATCTTTGTAACATAATTTTTTGCTTAAAATTTATGTTTTGCAGTAAGAAATTGCTATTCATTGAGCTCGGAAAACAAAGATGCACTCTTTATAAATTGCATGTCTGGTTTTGCTTTCGCGTTTGGCGGAAAATCAGTGGCCGAAAATCTATTATTCAGTTCAAGTAAAATTGTTTTGCAAGATAAATAAATGGTCTTGAGCTAATACTTTTGGTAAACTGCAGCAGAATTTTGTGGAAACAGTGCTCATTTTGTATGTTAAATTAAAAGTACTCTTTCTATGTTCCGTTGTACTGTAATTAAAATAATTGTCTTACAACATTTTGAAATAACTTTTTCTAATGATTAGCATTTTAATCTGTATGCGCGTGCGTAATTGGTAATAGGTCTAAAATGTGTATGAATTATATCATAATGTTTCGTGTTTAAGTGTAATGGAAAGTGTTTAACTTGAGTTGAAGTTTCGCGGAAACGCTGTACAATATCATTGGCAATGAGTAGTGTCTGATCAATTACATTAACTGACACGAGGAAGCATAAAAATTTTTAAGTTTCGTATACGTAAATTAGCAACCTTGACGTGAGTCTTGAAATTGAACGGAAGCAGTTCAAGTAATATGTTATAAGTAATAATGAACTTTCAGATCTAATACAGTAATGTAATTATGTAATAAGAATAATTTGCAATTAAAACCATTTAGCGTTTGAAAGAATACATAAAAGTGAGGCCAAGTTTATCTGTAAAGAATAGTGGCTATGTAAACGTGGCAGATATTTATCTAAATGTGGCTTTTAAAATCTGAAGGGCAGATTGTTCGTGGAATTTCTGACGGTTTGAGCATCCATACTTGGTGTATTAACGGTTACTGAGTGACATCACGCGAGTGAATCCTTCGTGATCGTTTAAAGGGCCTCACACGGATTCATGTGATTATTTGGGAAGTGCACACCCAAAATAATTACTGCAAGACGGATCCAAACTGCCTAATAAATACAATAGTATGTGAAATTGGAATTGTGCGTTCGGCTATACGACCCATTTAAGGTCAAGCCTAGTCACAGAGGAATAGTGTACTACGCTGAAAGAATCGGAATTTTACGTGATAGTCTGGTAGCCCAATATATTTAAAAATGTTAAATACAGTAGCAACGATACAGAGGTATATACTTCATCGTTTAGGCGATGACGGTGGCGAAGAATTTTGTATCAATGAAATTAAATGTTTAAGTGAAGCATGCATGCATAAGGTAACTAATGATATGGTAAAGAAGGGAACTAATGAAGAATATTTGTTGTTTAATATTGCGAGTGATGGGTATACATGATATTGAACTGGTGCTAGTATCATGAAACTAAGTGAGATATGGGTCCCGTAAAGCTGCAGTAGGGGGAATAAAGTAAAATAGTGAAACAAATATTATTGACAACGTGCTATGCAATAGTGGTTGAGCGTCTCAGGAACTCACTAAGCATAGTTTAGAATGGAGGCAAATAGTCACGGAAGCGTTAAAGTAGCCTAAGGCTACTAGGAAGATTTACACATAATCCTCCATGTCGAAAAACGTTGTGTAAAATGCGTAAGGGGCGGAAATGGGAGATCAGGACTAATCATCCAGATGATTTAGTACCATACGATCTAATTCCGCGAGCCAAAGCACCAGATAAGCGGTTAAACGTGAATGTGCGAGCACGCCACATAGATGAAGTAGAATGATGAGTCAGATAGTGTTAACAGAAACAGAATGTGAGCCACGGGAAAGAATACATAACTGATCAAGCACGATAGTAAACATATGCCACCGAGTAGTGAATTTGTAAGAACTAACGAAATGAAGTCGGAAGTAAGATTGTAACGTACAACATGCTATCAATTACACGATCTCTCGAGGATACAAGTTCTGGCAATTCTGGAAGAAATAACTGTAAACATTTTACATCTTTTTAGAAATGTTTAACAATATCTTTTATACCTTTCGTATTGAACGAGGATACGCATTTCCGTCTTCACCACTACATTACTTTTAAATTGAATTTTGGCGATTAAATTCTATTGATTCTAAAGGAGTTAATATCAACCTCAGGTTTGAAAGATGAAGTGTACGATGTCATGTGAAGACAGGTTTGTCTTAGTACACTGTAGGTGAGAGGTGATGATCGGTAATAGGTCAGTCAACAATGGAAATACGGCTGTTCCTATGAAGTGACGGGTCCTATAGTAGGTTGCCCTAGGAAAGTAAAATAAACCCGTGGATAGAATTGAGAGGTAGGACAGTGTTACAACAAACAATCTCTTTAAGTGACATAGTATCATAGCCGAAATTACTAGAAAAAGTGTAGTAAAGTCTTAAAGAATATTTTTCTTCCGAAAAAAAAAATTCACAGTTTAATTTAATTTTTCTCTTCTTGCATCAGCTATCTTAATTAACTAGGGATCGAGATATTAAAGTAAATCACCAAGACTGTAACTAAAACTGTTTTGATAATTCGTATGCATTAAACTTGTATGAGTACTGTGACCTACAAGGAAAAGTGTCAGTCAGTAAATGCGAGTGGCGGGAGGAACCGCACGTAAGCAAATAGTACTCCAGCGAGGAATGTAAACAAGCGCGAAATGTAAAGCTCAGTACACTGTAACAGCTGATGACCTGGAGATAATAAGCCAGCGCAATAGGAAAAAAAACAGAAGCTATAGGGAAGCGAAGATTTAATGTAAGAATGTAATGATAATACGGGGACGAAAGAAGACCACTAGGTTGGAATGACTAGCTAGCAAGGGACCAAACAGATAAAAAAAAAAAAAAAGGAAACTTAGAGGAAAATACTGTTATGTTACTAGGTAGAAAACAAATCAGCTCTCATGTGTGATTTTATTTCTGTAGTTCATTTCGTTATTTTTGTAAATCTAACAATCTTTTTTACTTTAGCTATACCATTTCATTTCAGTAACTTGCCAATTGCAGAGCTAGTAATTTATGAAAACTTGGAAGTAATTTTAAAATTGAAACAAAGTATTCTTGGTTAATACAAATTAATTTCAGAGAAATTTTATGCAATTTTCTATCCAACGGCACTAAACTTAATTCGGTAATCATTTCCATTTGTGCTGATATTTATTCATATTCATTTTTGTCTTGAAAGTTAACAATGGACAGCATTCCATGCTTACAAGAAATCTGTCAAAAATCGTATAAAAATACAAGAACTTGTTACTGCTTGGAAATTACGATTTTACAGCTTGATAACCATCGAGATCGAGCATGGTGCCGTCAACCTCAACAGATGCCTGTGCAACCCAACACTGCATTGTCAGCAGCTGACAGCGCAACGAGTGACTGAACCTGTCGACACGAACTTTTAACGAATGAGTACAATGCATTTCAATTAATCTTTTCTTTTATCATCAGAGTCCTATTCATTTTCAAGGAATATTTCATTCATTTATTCATCATGTTATTTTTATTTTCTAATGGTGGATATATTTTGATTCAGATTTAATTTCGTTGACACATCAGTAAGATTATGTGAGATACTAAATTCTTAGGAGGATTGTGAGTTGGTTAAGTGTTACAAGTACTAATTGTATTGTTAAAAGAGATTATCCCAGGGATCACACTAAAAATAACTACTTAACGACAAATTGAAGAATTATTAAATTCATATTTCAATCATAGAGCTTCAACATTAATGAGCTGATTATTCAAGATTTCTACATTGTTTAGTTTCAGTTCCTATGTAAGTAAATTTGAAAAATGACTTAGTACATCATTTGTTAAAAAGTTCTTATAAGTATTGTAACTTCACTCACAGTCATATCATTCATAGATTATTTCATCAACCAGAAACGCTGTAACCTTATGTTTCATGTCATATGCAAACACAAAAATTTATCAGATATTTATTGGAAATGAACCGGTAGCAAATTCATAATGATTTTATATTTTCTTTTCTGAGAACTCATTTTGATTTAAATTGTAGTCAAAGTTCAGATACAAATATCTAATGATTCTGTTTAACTGCAGGTTTGGAACGACCAGCACAAGCAAGAATTTTGAATTTCAATTACAATTTAACTTTGTTGCAGAAACTTTGTAAACCGGGAGAGTGGAATCCACACTTACACTGGCTATGAGTATTATGTAACAACATTGTTTCAGTTTTATTTGATAATTGTGGAGATTGATATTTTTACTAGAAAGAGGGTTTATTTTATTCAGATTCATATTTAAAGTCCTGAAATTTGAAGATACGGGACGTATCTTTCCCGAAGAGGGGAGGTATTGTAATGGTCGTTTTGGGCTTTATTATTAAGTAAGAATGATTTTATAAATGTTGGAGACATTGGCGAAGCTAGAGTGAAGAGTTGCAGTCACTCAGCGCAGACGCAAACAAAGTCGTTGCCCCGTTCAGGAATGCTGAATAGCATGTCAGCAATACCTTCTTGTGACGCAAATCAGAGCCGAAGTGGGCCCTGTACAACCAGTAAATCATTCTATTCATTACCAGCGAGCTTAGGAGCAACATCGGGTAGCGAACCGCTAGCTTAAAGCTTAGCCGCCCTGCCTCGGACGTCGTAACGATCTTAAGTTCCATCCAGTATTAATAGACTGACTTTCACTTAATATCTTCTACGATCAGACTAGAGATCCAGTAGAATAAGTGTGGACTCTACTTCTCGGTATCATCGTCAAATGTACTATCGGCAGCTTGGTTCCATTAAACCGTTTATCCACACTTTGTGTTGATCATTTGAGTATGAGGTATTCCAATAGTAAAAGGGTCGTGACCTTCACGTGGTGTCAGACAATCCTGATAGAATTAATTGGTTAGCTTGCAAGAAGTCAAGATGGTATCCGGCAGAAGATAAGAAGAGGAGGTAAACGCTGAGGTCAGTCACATGTAAAGCCACATTCCCAATTAATGGTCAGAACGCCCAACGCAGTCACCTAACCACAGGCCAGCCCATTACAATAGAGTGGAAATAAAAAAATGTTATGTTGTACAGAAGGTGAACGTAAAAAAGGTACTTTTCTCTGTATAGTTGGAAACAAGTATTTTGCTATGGATTACTCTTGTACGCATTTCAAGCATGAGATACGTACAATGATGGAGTTGTTATACACAATACATTATATTTCCTACATCGCAACAATTTTAGTAGCTTTTTAACAATATCAAAATTACAATTTATTCTTTTCAATAATCCTTGTTACGTCATAGGCTTAACTAATACACTAATTTCACCGCAACAGGAACTTTATTTTCAAGGTGTTTCCTGTGTCTAAAACACAAAATAAATTGATTGGAAAACTTTAGAGTCATCCCTCAGAAAGTAAATGGATTATTGATTTATCTTTAATTACAAGTAATCAATGTCAACTCAGATAGTTAAGATAATGAAATTTTAATAGAGAAGAGAAATGAAAACAATATAAAAAAGTTGTTAATTCAAAAGAGATAATGGTCACCAATCTTTTGTGTGTGTGTGTGGTGTGTGTGTGATACTGAAAAATTTAAATTCTTAGTTTAAAATACCGAGAAACAGCATCGTTAAATTATAAATAATCCGTGCATT
>CM061921.1:87006770-87038400 GCA_031002005.1 Vandiemenella viatica
TCAGCAAATTGTAGCATACTGCATGTTTCGTCTGATTTTTTAACAGCCATAAATTTTTCTTTCACTTCCTTGACTGTTCCGTCAAACGAGAGATACCTTTGACCTTGAACGCTCGTAACCGCACGAATAAATGATTAGAATAACAAGCGATCATAAAAAAAACTGGTTTGTATCATTTCCATGCAAAACGTTGCATTCTACCTCAAGTAACATTTTAGTAGAGAGAAACAAAGTAACAAGATATCAATACCATATGAAAGAAATTATATGTAATTCAATTACAATTTCAATCAACAGTGCCAAACACTCTCTGCTTAAAGTACTTATTATATGGCAGAACACGCATTTACAGCAGTACCACGCACCTGATAGTGCTTATATTAGTCTTCAAAGTGCAGATGCGGTATTTCAATGACGTAGTTAAAACAAAGTGAAAGAGAAAAATATGTGCACCCCACTAAAGCCACGTTATCACATTCCAAATCACTTTCGCATTCACGTAGTCCAGTATCAAAAGCCACACTAATTGCATGCTTAGATGATGATGTTGGTATGTCAATGTCATAACGTGGCTTTCGCCAAGCATTTTGCAACATAGTTTTATAGGTAGGTGCAGCAAATTGATTGTAAATCACAAAGTGAATTTCCATGATGAAATAACAATCATGTATCTTCCCTTGTGGTTTGGCACATTGTAGTATTACAAAATCTGTAATCCTTCTGATATAGAGCTTATATTGCCGAAAGAAGTAAACATCAAGGGGTTGGCAATACTTTGTTGTTTTCAGTTGCAATATCTTCAGCATAACATCTATGTTTGGAAAAATTGCATATAGAAGGGTACGATCTGTATGACCCGACCAGGAATCACACAACAATAGGCTCTTTTCATGGCTCTTTATTGGCGCTAGCAAACCAGTGTTGAGTTCTGCATGGAAATGACACACACCACTGTTTTGTTTATGATCGTTTGTTATTTTTAACATGTTTTCGTGTGGTTCCGAGCGTTCGAGGTCAAAGATGTCCCTTGTAAGCAAGTTGAACCGTTCTAAAAATTTTGAAACAGTCCATCCCAACTTATAAAGATGTTCACATAGCTGTGACAACAAAGTTTTTCGTATCATGAGTGTTAGGTTTTTGTACCGTCTCGTTTTCCATTGTCTTAATTCCACATCCAAAACAACGACACTAACAGTCATTCTTTCCTTTCTGCAAAACTATGTTATGTGAAATTATTACAGTCCCCGTCATGAAAATAGACCTGCCATGGTCAGGCAGTGTCGGCTGACCCCCCCCCCCCCCCCCCCACACCCCCTTGCCCGCACCATCCCATGGGTTCAGCCGACGAAATTGAAACACGCGTTTTTGCCGGTAGTACAATCGTATAATTGTACGTGGTTGTTAATTTCGTTAGTTTAAGGCCTATTTGAGCAATGTTAACGGTGGATGATATTCAGAAATAGTACATTAACAGAGATAAGTAATATTCGTGAACCTGCAGTCTGCCTGGGCATTGAAACCCACATAAAGTCATCGTAGCAGGTATTTTCAAGTGCTTTTTGACTTCTTTCAGCTACGATCAGAGACATGGAGGTATCTCTGAGCAGTCGTTTCAAAGTATAATCTGTCCCTTACATTTGATACATTATTTTAGGTTTTGTTGCCACTTCTCAGGTTTCCTTGTGGACTTTGTCATATATTGTTCACTGTGTACAATGACAATAATGATTCTTAGAGGAAAATAGAGTTTTCGTGGAGGATTGGAAATATTTTTCTCAGTGGTACCGAGCAACCATCCTGCTTTGAGACAGTTGCTGCACTCAATCATTCAAGGAAATAATCTGTGAAATAATCAGGAGGGATTATCTGAAAATGCTGTGCGTGCTACCAGAATCGATTTCAATATTTTCTTAAACATTTCTTCCTGGAAGGTTTTACGTGAACAAAGAGAACGCAAATTAGTCAGTGACAGTATTTTATATTACTCATCCGAAACATCCAAGCGATTCGTATAAAACTTTATTTTATATGTATATATCTATTGCTAACATGCTTCCCAAATTTTTTTTTACAAAAAAGTCACGTAACTGTTTCGAATTGAAAAGCATTGCTGCAAGTTGATGTACTTGCTTATCTGCAGACTCGGTGCCATTGAGAAGACTGTTTCCGTGACGGAGACTGTAGCCTGCTGTGGTTTTATCATTTAAACAGTAGACATTAAGCAGATAATAAACTAACATCACTACGAAAAGATTCGCCGATAGTGGTCGTTGGGCGAATGTGCGGAGTTATGGTGCGGAGTTATGGCGTTCACCTGCTCGGATTAAGAGTTAGGGTGGCTGTGGAGGGTGGCACGCTCTAATGCGTCGGAAGATTGTTTTCCCGGAGTGAGTGGCAGCCTGCAGCAGGATTAGCGCGAGAGGGAAGCACTGACTCACAGGCCCTACTCTCAGTCATTAACGTCCTTTAAAGTGATCCACCGACAGCTTTCAACTCGCTCCAATGAAAAGTACCGCACACGCTGCATCTAGCCCGAGTACGACAATAGTGAGAATGTGAGGCTAGTAGAGATTCATCGTGTATCGACCTTATTTCAATATGGTACTTAAATCAAACTGCAAAAACTGTAAGTAACAGAATCGTTTTTCCTATAAGTGCTAAGCAAAGTGATCAGTCCCAGGAAAGATTGATTCCTTTATGTAGTCAAGTGGAATAGAACAAAGCAACCAAAACTGATATCAGTAAAGACTCGTATCAGAGACAATACAGGATGTTTCAAAAAGGACTTTACAACTTTGAAAATTCATATAAATTTTATGAAACAAGGTACAGAGCTGGTTTTGGTGTTGTTTTAAAGGAAAACACTTCAAGTTTTGACTCGCGTAGTCCACTAGTGCCTAATCGCGCCGCACAAGCGCTAGCGGCAGTTACGTTAAAGATGGCTGCCTTCACTGGACCCGAGCGTGCTAGCTGTGTGTTTTGGTTTGAAGAATCGAAGTCTGCGAAAACAGTTCAACGTAATTTTCGTACCAAGTACGCTAAAGATCCTCCTAGTAGGCCTACAATTTATGAGTGGCATAGATGTTTTGTAGAAACAGGGTGCTCAGTAAAACATAAAAAATCCTCAGGTCGTCCAAGCACATCTGACGAGGTCGTTGAGCAAGTGAGAAAAAGTTTTGTCAACAGCCCTACGAAATCGACCCGGCGTGCATCTCGTGAGCTGCAAGACCCACATACGACGGTTTGGCGTGTGTTGAAAAAACGTTTGCATTTGAAACCATACCGATATTCGCTTTTACAAGCAATTAAAGACACTGATAAGATTGCACGTAGGAACTTCTGTGTGGATATGTTAAATCGAGTGGATGATGATAAACATTTCTTGGACAACATAATCTTTTCTGACGAGTCAACTTTTCACTTAAGTGGCAAGGTTAACACACATAACTGTAGGATTTGGGGCAGTGAAAATCCACATGAAACATTGCAACATGTTTGTGATAGCCCTAAAGTGAACGTTTTTTGTGCGTTGAGCAAGAGGAAGATGTACGGCCCCTTTTTTTTTTCCAAGAGAGAACCATCAACGGGATAGTGTATCTTGATATGTTGCAACAATTTTTGATACCACAGATCGATGAGGATGACCGAGAACGAAATGTTTTCTTTATGCAAGATGGCGCACCACCACACTAACTGACTGACGTCTGGGATTTTCTCAATGACCGCTTTCCAGGTCAATGGATTGGCCGTGATGCGCCAATTGCATGGCCCCCCCGTTGCCCAGACCTGACACCGCTAGATTTTTTCTTCTGGGGTTTCATAAAAGATATGGTGTACGTACCTCCTTTGCCAGCCACTCTACCTGAACTTAGAGCAAGAATTTACGATGCTGCTGAGCAAGTTACACCTGAAATGCTAGTGCGAGTCTGGGAAGAAATCGACTACCGATGGGATGTCTGCAGAATAACCAACGGAAACCACATGGAACATCTTTAGTTTAAGGTAAAAAATCTTGAAGTGTTTTCCTTTAAAACAACACCAAAACCAGCTCTGTACCTTGTTTCATAAAATTTATATGAATTTTCAAAGTTGTAAAGTCCTTTTTGAAACACCCTGTATAACTCGTATGGTCGTAATGACCTGGTGACAGGGTTTCTATTGGTTTCGCATTCCGACTCTGTCATAGCCGCCTTAACCTAACCAGGTAATCCTACCGGGTATAGAGGACCTGTAGTTTAAAGTGGAATCCGAACCACATTACTTCACATTACACAGCAAGCTGAGCTAGGGGTGAAGGTCAGGTTAAGGGCCTTTGAAAATCTCCGCCCAGACAGGGATTCGAGCCAGGGGCCTTCCGATCTCCAGTCAGACGCCTGAACGCCACTGAGCCACTCCGACGCTCAACTATTATCTTTATATATAAAGATGAATGTATGTTTGTTTGTTTGTTGGTTTGTTTGTTCTTCATACAAATCCACAGTTTTCATCCGATCTCGATGAAACTTTGCACACTTATCCTTTGAAACAAGGAGAAAAATACTGTCTACGTTTGGTTGAAAAATTATCTGTATAAATAACACGTGTTGTCTCATAACTTCGAAATACGGCGATCGACAGACACGTTGGATGTGGACGTCAACGTTCCGTGTTTCCGTGTACTGGACTGCCAGCTCAGTAGTTAAAGCACTTGCTTACGAACGTCGTGGTCTCCGGTTCAAATCTCCGTGGATGCTCAGATTTTTAAAAATTGTTTTTGATCGTAAGAGTCAGACCTGGGCCGTAGGTTATTTGGATTGAATGTTAAACTGTAGATATTATAAAGTTAGGGGTGCAATGCGAGGCAAATCGTAGGTAGTCTTGCAATTTTGTAGGTGTACACTTTTTTACGTTATAATGATCCCTCAGGTGTTGTTCGCAGTCAGTGTGTGAGTGTGAACCACAGTAATACTAATATAAATACGGAAGTAAGTCTCTGTCTTTTTGTTACGTTTTGACGACTATATCGTTGTGATGGAATTTTATAAGGAAAGCTGTATGAAGGGCACAGGATATTTTTTCCAGTATGATTAACAGTTGTAGTCACGAAATTTTGAAATCTTATCGAATAGTGACAGAAATATGTTGGAAATTGATTCTCTTCAAGAGGCAGGTTCGGCGGTAGAATGATATAGTGATAGCTTTCCTGTCATATTATGCCGACTCGATATTGTTTGGGACCAATCCTTCGTTACCAACAACTTTTTATATTTAATTCTGGCAAAAAAATTCTTAATCCACACGTACGAAGTCGCGGGTACGAGGCTAGTAGTATATAACATTGATCGCAGGTAAAGCTGAATCAACACTGCAACTCATGGATTGAATTTTGAAGTATTTTAACGTAACTGTACTACTACACAACCGTGTAAAGAGATTGCTGTTATCTGTTTGTTCCGATGTCAAACAAAACCTAGTTAATAGATTTCGGTGAAGTTCTCACAGTTTGAAAGCTTAGTTTCCATATTAAAATCTGTGTTATGTCTCATGACGGTAGTTCACGGAGTACTTCAGTAGGAAATCAAAATCTGTTCACAGTACCAAAAATTTTGTGCCTATTATCTTCTATACTAATATTATAAATGTGGAAGTAACTCTGTCTGTATGTCTGTATGAGTTCTAAACGACTAATCCGATCCTGATGAAATTTGACAAGCAGATGCTATTAGGCATTAGGACGGACATATACTTTTTTCTGTATAAATAATACAGTCACATAATTTCAAAAATGACTGAATGGCGATAGACAGACGCATGTGTAAGTCTCTGTAGTAGGTTTCGGTGTAGCGGTTTGGTAGCGCAGTGCTTAATTCGCTTGCTTACTCGTATTTGGAGCGTGGTCTTTGATTCAATTCCCGGTGGAAGCAAGGATTTTTAGAAATTGTTTTTGATCTTATGAGCCGCACAAGTTCATTTTGTATCCTTTTTTTGACACGCCTTGCGGGCGTAAACCTGTCCTAACGTATAGTTCTTGAAGAGCACGAACAGCTAAAGTTATTAGAACAAAGGAATCTGATGCTCATGCTAAATAAAGAATAAAAGACCAAGCTGAAGCAAAACTGCCCTCAGTTAAACCCCCCACATCCCCACACCTTCGTTTCTTTTTCTGTTTTTAAATGTGTTAGAAATTGATTCTCTTCATGAGACAGGTTTGACGGTAGAATGATATAGTGATGGCTTTCCTGACATATTTTGCCGACTTGGTATTGTTTGGGACAAATCTTACGTTACTAACAGCTTTCTATATCCAATTCTGGCAATGAAATTCTAAGTCCAAGCGTACGAAGTCGCGGGTAACAGCTAGTATAATATAACTTGAAAACTACTGAACCAACTTCTACGTCTACATCTACATCCATACTCTGCAAATCACATTGTGGGTGGCAGAGGGTGCTAAGCACCAATCCTAAACTCGCGCATTCCAATCCCGAATAGTGCGAGGAAAGAAGGAATACATAAAAGCTTCAGTACAGCATCTTATTTCTATAACCTTATCCCTCCGGTCATTGCGACCTAAATAGGTTGGCGGAAGAAGTATTTCATTGCACTCGAAATTTAAATTTTTTCGCATATTCTCCAATAAATTCGAACGTAAGCTACGTCGTCTGTCTTCCAAACTATCCCAGCCCAATCTATGTATCAATTCTGTGACGCTTTCATAAGAGCTGTAACAACAAGTCACGAATCTAGCGGCTCTCCTCTGCACCCTCTCAACTGAGTCAATCAGAACCTTGCGATACGGATCCCAAACCCCACAACAGTAATCCAGATGCGGACGCACTAGTGTTTTATACGCTATCTCCTTTGTTTGAGCATTACAATTCCTCAAAATACGACCAATGAATCGTAATTTAGAATTAGCCTTGCCTACGACGGAAGTTATGTGCATGTCCCATTTCATGTTGCTTTGTACTATTTATTACCCCCAGATACTTCACGGAATCAACCGTGTCAACAGCTGAATTGTTTATTTTGTACTCGTGAACAAACTGATTCATCTTGTTACTTATCCGCATTGCCTTGCACTTTTTGCAATTAAGTGTAAGCTGCCATTTACGGCACCAATCGAAAATAGCATCCAAATGGCGTGAATTTCTAAGCAATCGTCGGAGCACCTTATTTTCCTATAGATAACCGCATCGTCCTCAAACAATCGCAACCATCATTTGACGTTGTCACCTAGATCGTTTATAAATATTAAGAAAAGAAGTGGACCTATTACACTTCCTTGAGGAACGCCCGAAGTAATATTTATCTTAGAAGAGGCTTCCCCGTCAACAACGACATACTGTGATCGACCAGTTAGAAAATCACGTATTCACTCGCAAATCTGAGCTGAAATACCGTAAGCTCGAATCTTCGCTAAAAGTCGGTTGTGTGGCACAGAATCAAAAGCTTTATGAAAATCAAAGAAAACTGCATCGACTTGCGAACCTGCATCGATAACTTTCATTACGTCATGGGAAAATAGGGCCAATTGTGTTTCACACGATCTCTTCTTCCAAAATCCGTGTTGACACGGTGTAGGACTCTACATGAAAGTTATGAACGGATCATACACAAACTGACTGCAGAGAAACAAAACACGAGCAACCGATATAACATTACAGTGACTCACACAACTTATCCGTCTGTCTGTCACCGTTCTGTTAGTTTTTAAAATTTCATGACAAAATATATTATTTACACCAAAAAAGTACCCTACATCCTTTCTAATGATACACAGTATTTCCTTGTCAGATTTTTTCAAGATTGGTTTAGGCGTTTAGTCGTGAAAATGTAACAAATAGACAGAGAGACAGAGTTACTTTCCCTATACATAATATTAGTGTAGATAACACAATCAACACACTACACTGGGCATCACTCCTCACAGTTATCTACACGTCCAGCAACTAAACCTAAAAACGCAGAGTGGAAAGGAACTGGCAGTCTTACTTCTGCGGGAAGTTCCATCCAACCTTTGAGTTGAGGACCGAAAATTCTCTGTTATGGTGGCTTCCCACGGCCCGTGGTTTTGAAAGCCACAGGCTAGCTCTCACCACCTCGCGGCTACCTCCCCACCACGTTGCATAGTGTCGTTTCAGCTACCCGGGCGTTTGATGTTTACCGACTGGGGCGACAGATCCTGCCATCCCTGTCAGCAGAGGTGGCTCTCTTCCCACCGCCCGCTGTTGATAGCTGGACCGGTGTGGCCTGCAAATGCACGGGTCATGGGAAGCCACCTGCGAAGTACAAATGGGGGTGGCAAAAAAATTATTTTGCAGTCGTAATGGGTAGTTTTCCTTAATTATCTTTTGAAACAGCTCTAAAAAACAACGCCTTGTTCATCAAAGATTTCCTAGTCAAGTTTTTCACCACCTCTTTTATCTTCATTCCTACTAAATTTCATCCTCATCAAATATCTCAATCAGTTCTCTGTATCAAGACTCCCACAGTGCAGAACTGAAATCTACACTTTGGAGCATAAGTGTCTCGTTTGCGATCTATTTCATGAGTGAATCATATGGTAATCTTATAGATCACCGTCACAGTCCTGGACAAGTTAGTGTGGAGAAATACACACAAGTACTTAACAGATTTTGCGGTGTTATGAATATCGTCGATTTACGAAACTGAATGCTAATTACATGCATCACTGTACACTTCTTAAAGTTAACTCCCAATTGTCATTTCTTGATTCCAATCCTTAATATTACGAAGCTGTAGTTGTAATAGTGACCAATTATGAAGACATCTTATTTCGTGGTTAACAATTTCATCATCGGCACCAGCATATATACTTGTTTCTGTATTTCAGGTCACCCTCATTTCTTCAACCAGCTGTCGTGTGGACTGGACTTGGTGTCAATGGCCGGCGAGTGGTTGACAGCCACTGCGAACACCAACATGTTCACCTACGAGATCGCTCCCGTGTTCATTCTCATGGAGCACGTAGTCCTCGAGCGGATGAGGGAGATCATAGGATGGCGCGGAGGCGACTCCATTCTTGCCCCAGGTTTGACTACACATCAAAATCATTTAGTTTGTAATGCAAGATAATCAATCATTACTTTGATTGCACTCTTGACTTGTGTTGATTTCTCACGATACCTACTTAAATTCCATTATCATTTTTCCTTTCTGTACCATAGAGTCTACCGTTCCCTTCGATGTCGTATTCCTATTCCCCAGCTACCTAGAGAGCTATCTAGAGATGCTAATTTAGAACCCTATTTACTATTCTACGCAGTATTACTAATTCTTTTTCTAATACTTGCCCAAGCGTCGTCAACAGCATTATACATATCCATTTACCATTTAGTCATATCATCCAGAGCCTACCAAACTAACTCCCATATGGCAGTAGCAAAACTTTTTCCATGATAGGGAAAAGATGACGATGACCACAAGCTGGCACTCGATTTCTGGCACAAGGGTGTAGGAAGATTCTCTTTTTTAGTAAAGGGTGTCAGGGATTGTAATGTGTTACCAAGGAAAATGATGAATAACTTAACGAAAACGTTGAAAGAATTTAAAGTTTGTAGCGTCTGGTTTTTAAGACGTTATTAAGATTGAAAAAATTAATGAGATGCATTAATTAATAAGTCAATTTGCAAAATTAATCCCGGGTAGGAGCCAAGAATGGAAGTTTTCTCTATCCGAGAGAAGCGACATTCCAATTCTGAAATACTTTTTATCAAAGCAATAGTACTTTTGAAATTACCAATAAAAACACATATCTTCATCTATTCAAATGATATACTGGTACATTGGAAAGGAAGTTATTGAAAGCAGGGTTTACAACACCTATATTATTTACTTTGAATATAAAATTGGTTGATTTATTTAACAGAACTGAATATTAAAAGTTTCTTTTGAACAATTTTAGAGCATGATTCAAATCTCAGAGCGTTCCCTAGGGTTGAATGACGCAAGAGTGTCTATACATCGCCGGAGTTCTTTACCGTAGCAGATGAGGTGCGGATAAAACAGAGTTTCACGGACCCTGATGATCAGCTGGGCGCAAGGTCATAGGTGTCGTCCACTTGGCGAGGTAGCTCCCCGCAGGCACTCTCCCGGCAATCTCCAGGGGTGCGCCGGTGCAGATTGTTTGCTGGCCAGAAACAGAATGTCTTCTTTCCCGCTTGTTCGCCCCGTTGAAAACTTGCAGGCTCCGGAGTTTTAGCAGACGCGGGAAATTTCAGCGAGTCGCAGCGTTTGGCGGGTCGTCCACGATCTCCATTGGCGCTCCTCATGCAACATAAAAAACTTTTGGTTTCTAAAAGTTCGTAACACACTGTTTGATTCTCTGGTTCCCAACAGAGGTGTTCCGCAACCTGAATTTTTCTCCGAAGTATAGTTTCTCTAGTTTCAACTTTCTACTCTACCAGGAAATCCTCCTTTCGGCACAGGCCCTATACTGTCCTTTGAATTTCACTGAATGCGTAAAGCTTTTAACTTTACGGCCTGCCATAAATCGTTCGGTCTTTCAGCGCAGGTATGAGTCACCTAGCTCTTGCCGATGCCAAAGAAACGTGGAATTCACACGCATAAATTTCCCGTCACCAAGGGACGTTACAAGTTAAAATTTGTAGAGGTCAAATGTAGGTGGATGCAGGATAGGGGGAAGATGGGTGTGTAGGGAAATTGCCACCGGAGCGTGTGCTACATTGCAATTAATTTAAATTAAATTAAATTCTTCTCCGGTATTCTGCCAGATAACTTTTTCTGTCCACAACGATTCGGCAGCAACCTCCGCTGCCTTCATCAGGTGAGATGTCATAGCGAAGCTACCACTGCGATGACACAGCAGTCGTAATGACATCTCACGTGATGAAGGCAGTGGAGGCTGCTGCCGTAACGTTGTGGACAGAAGAACTTATCCGGCAGAATACCCGAGAAAAATTTTTGTCAGTCATACGCCGGGAAAAACTTAATTCTCACTTCTTCCATAGTAATTTCCACTACCAACTCTAGCGTCCCCATCATTTCCAACCTTCCGATTCCTGTATTTAACACCGATAATGCTAACGTAAGTATCTTGCAATCCAGTTCACACATTTCACAGATAAATCTCCTCATCACCATATCAGCAGATTTTTTACATTGAAAACTTAACCGAACCTCTTCCCAGTGAGCCCTGCTTATAATTGAAGCTTTTTACTGATGATATATGTTAAAAAACTTGAATAATATGCCATACATAAGATCTCTACAGTCCTAAAAAATTGTATTTTTCAATTTGCGTACATAACAAGTTGCCACTGTTTGCCACAAATACACCTGCACAAAGGTGCCTGGCGCCTAGCATGAATCCAGGGGTGGAAGAAATTTTTATCATCACTTAATTGGTCAAAATGAAAAGAGAGCTGGGTTTACGGAATTTCTGATCAAGTCGTGAAGAAAATTTAAACCCATTCACAGTGTTTAAGTGTTGATGGTGATTCGTCTGTTTTACTGGAGGACCGTTGGTGTGATTCTGATAGTGGCACCTTGTTTTACCCTACGTACACTGCGTTAATACTCACCACAAACATCTCTACATATACAATACACCCAATTCAGACGCATGAAACGAAACGGTCAGATCGATCGTGGTGGGTGAGCGGTTAACGCTCTGGCCTCGCATTCCGGAGGACGCGGGTTCGAACCCCCGTCCTGGCATCCAGATTTGGGTTTTCCATGGTTTGCCCAGATTATTCCAGGCGAATGACGGAATGCTTCATTCAAAAGTCCATGGCCGAATTCTTTCCCGTTCCACTTACCTTTTCCTCCTCTAATGACCTCGACGTCGACGAAGCGTGAAACCATAATTAAAAAAATTAAACTTAAATTTTAAAAAAACGTTTACAATTCCATTTGTTGAAATGAAGGTGGTAAATCGTTATCCTAGTAACATCTACACTAATAATACCACCTGGGTTTTCCGGGCAATGCCACGCATTTATTTTGTTGACTGAGCTTTTGGTCATCGTTCTGCAGCCTTCATTAGAATTATTATGTTTTGTTTACATGTTTCAGCAAAGGCACTATTATTACAACTTCATTTAACATTGGCACTGTCCAGGTCGCGGAGTAACAAGTGTGATAGGACTGGTAGATATAAAAATCCACAATCCCTCATACATCAGTTAACATCAGTGGATACTCTGGTGGAGTGTCTTGTGGGAACTGTATCGTATGTTTAAAATTATTTTCTTTTTCGGAATTTGAATCTTTGCAGTTCGTTTCGTAGCTTGTTGTGCAGACTACCACTTACTGGAAACCAAATAAATATTTAACAAACCAACGGGTGGGAGACAAGCAAAAGCAAGAAAAAATGGATCACTTGCAGGGGTACATAGTGACCTAGTGTTAAAAAAACAGATGAGTATGAGAGTCATATTCTATAAAGTAAATAAGAAGGTTTTATCTATACTTAGCACAATCATTCATAAAACAAAAATAATTATCGATTGCTACGTTCTGTCGCGGGTTCGCGTATTCTAATGTATAGGTTATTGATTTGAAGCCTTTATTCAAACTCATCATAGTTCCGATTCACATCCAGTTGTACCAGCGAGCGAGATCTAACGCTGCGGCAATGATATCTTTTGTAACGAAGCACGGAGGTCTCGGGTTGAGCACGTAGCAAGCTTCCGCTGCCCACGTCTGTAACTCAGTACATGGCTTACGACCGCATTATGCCAGTTTCTTATCGCAGGCTGCGCCTCACTGAAATTTCAGCAGCCTGTATACCGCAGCAGTTTCCCGACTGTGTTGGAGTGTTTACTAGAGGGAACCCACAGCATATAGAATAGCTTTGCTAAGCTTATGTCAGCCTGGAAACCACCACATTATGCAGTCCCCACTCCTCGCAGTATAACTCCGCCCTGACCATCTCCACTTAGTCCTAGTGAGCCAATTAACATCACCTTTTATCCCCACCAGAATCCCTAATGAGTTTTCCTGTAGACTGGGGGCACACTGCTTAAGGGAGTCCAACATCCACCTCGGACTCGACGGTCCATCTTCCATCATCCATGGACGCACCGTTCAACACCATCACCTAACAGGTACTTAAAGCTTACTTGATCCACTGCCTGCGTGTTTGCCTTCACAACAGTTTGTCCACCACTAGATAGGAATCTAATGCATTCGCCGACAGTCACTCATTTCGATAGGGTTTAATGTGCCTTGCCCTGTAATCAGTCTACCAATGAAATATAGCTAATATGTCAACCAATCGGTATAGCGCAACGTCAGTAACTAGTCACCAATGGAAGATCAATGAATATTAACCAATCAGCATAAAGTATTTCTAGTGATAAATCATTCCTTTGATCAATGTAGCCAATAGTGTAACATGTATGCCGATCTGTCTTGAAATGTAATAAACCAGTGATTATTAACATGTATTATCATTCCTAAAAGATAAACAACCTCTCCGTAGATAAAGAAGTATGATAATATTTATGTAAATGTTTAATGATGATCAGTGAGATTACGCCGTGTCTATAGTTTCTCAGTAGCTAAGGCTCAGTTACTTCCTTGGCAAAATGCCTGCAGACTACCCTCTAAGGGGTAGGTAGGCGCCCAAGGCGAACAACCACAGCTTCCCTCTCTCTCCACTCTGTCGTATTAAGTGTGAAATTAAAAGGTTTCCGCTCGGCCTATCACACCCACGCGACAGTTCTACACAACACAGAGCTTAACAGATTTAATTTATTGCAATATACTGAGATCAAAATTGACATGCCTCTTGAAAAAAAAAAAAAAGAAAGAACAAATGTCAAATAGAAAATCTTACCCATGCATGGGAACACTGCTACAGCAAACGGCGTGCAGTGTTGTTTGTTTGACAAGTACGAGACAGGGAATGCATCCAAGCCTGAAACAGCGCGTTATTAATAAATTTCAAAATAAAACGCGTAGCCACAGAAATTTGCTAAAAGAACGTGAAGAAACAATACATACATATATAACGCGGTAAACTGGTAAAAAAAATGTCGTGCTAGAAAGTGCCGAGAATAAACCAAACACTTGACATCAGAAGACCTGGCATCTAGAATTATGCTGTAAGCTATCGAAAAGGAAGTGTCAGGAAACAATATAAAAAATAACCGCATGTAAATTATTTGTTTAAGTTTAACAAACAAACATTCATAATTTAAATTTGATCGCCCTACGTATCTAGTTTTGAGGTTTACTTCTCATTGCCGTCGACCTTTTTTTTTTACGCCTCGTCGACGGCTAATGTCATTAGAGGCGGGGTGGGACTGCGGACAAATAACAGGAAGGAATTCGGCCATGGCCTTTTTGAAGGAAGCATCCCGGAATTCTCCTGGAGTGATTTGGGGAAACCATGAAAAACCCAAATCTGGATGCCCAGACGGGGATTCGAACCCGCGTATCGACGTCGAGGGTGTTAGAGTTGGGAGCGGTTAGAGGACAAGAAAGAAAGGTTTCGGCCTTTACCTTTTGAAGAATCCATGCAGGTATGTGCCCGGAGTGATTTCGGGAAACATTGTAAAACCAAAATCTGAATGGCCGAATAGGGACTTGAAGCGACGTCCTCCCGAATACCACACCGGAGCATTACCACTCACCCACCACTTTCGGTCCATGTATTTGGAGATTTCCGAAGTTAATCGAATTTCGACATGTTTCGCGTTCAACGACGCCTGTAATTATATTGTATTCTCAATCCCCTGCGTCAAAACATCATAAAGTACGTATAGACCAGTAACGGGGTAGTTTTCACTTGCATCATATCACGTAGAAGATTTTTTTTCTTGTCTTGTATATATTGGTGAGAGTATGCAGAATCCAAGTTTTCGACCTCCAACACCCTCAACACAATTTTCTGTAGCCAAAAAACTTCAACATTTTGGTACTTTTTTCAGTTTTTCGTCTATAACTCCTTCCTGATGAGTCCTAGCAAGAAATACTCTATTTCCAATTTGAAAGAGGACAAAATTTCCTACAACTTTCGTACTACAAACTTTTTTCTAAACTCAAAACCAAGCGATCTGCAGTTCTTCGAAAATCAGCCAAATTTCACACTTTTCCTAGAAGTTGTGTTTTACCTACTTCCCTTTTTACGACCCCGTTACTGGACTAGTAAATTGTATCGTAATAATTCACTTGTGTCAATATATTTGTTTTCAGACAGATTGTGTTTACTGTTTCCAGGTGGATCCATTTCTAATTTGTATGCTTTCCTGGCGGCCAGGCACCGGATGTTCCCAGGATATAAAGAAAAGGGTCTTCATTCAATCAACGGCCAACTTGTCATGTATACATCCGACCAGGTACAATGTATTGGACGAATCAGGAGTTTGGAATTATTTGAGTTTAAACTCTGTAAGAATTTCAACGGAGTGGAACTTGATTCTGTCTCTATTCTCGTTTCAGTGCCATTATTCCGTTCGGAGCTGTGCAGCAGTATGTGGTCTGGGGACTGACAATTGTGTGGAGGTCCCATCCGATGAAAAGTAAGTACTCAGATTGACCACCACTAGATTCTCCCTTTACTTCGTTCTCGTATTTCATAGATTGTAAATCCGTCTATCGATACGTTTTTCAGGGGACGGATGATACCTTCAGAACTCGAGAGGCTAATAGTGGAAAGAAAAATGAAAGGTCAGATACCGTTTTTCGTGAACGCGACCTCAGGAACAACGGTGCTCGGTGCTTTTGACCCTATAGAACCGATCGCTGATATCTGCCAGAAGTACAAACTGTGGTTACACATTGATGTAAGTACTGTATTCTTCTTACTTTTCTACATAAGATAAATAGAAATACAACATTATTCAATGGCCTCAGGTTCACCATAGGCATTGTTACCATGTCCTGGAATACCTGTCAAGCATTTAAATGCAGTAACAATCCAAACATCACTATACGACATCGAAAGTCACTGAAAAGGATCTGTATATGGAAACGCATTTAAGTGATCGAGTATATGATTCCTGACAACAGAGATCGAATTCCGATTTCATGATGGAATTCACTTACATTGCCACGTTAATTTAGAATGTCTAAAACAATGGTTTTAGTCCACACAATCATTTATGTATCATTGAGGTGATTAAACTATGTCACCCGTGCAACATTCGTGCAAGTAGTGTACATATCATAGTTATGTGTGATAAGGAATATAGGAGAGAAATAGGGTCTTTATTTAAAAACATCAAACCCAGATTGGGATTCGATTCCGAATCTTACGTAACGCCAGAGCAGGAGGTGGAGAAATTGATTCGGTCAACGTAGATTTTGTCGAAGTGTCCTCGTAATTGTTCAACGTATTACGCGGCGCTTCAAAGTTTTGTATAGTCGAGACTTAAAAAGAATTCTCCATGAGATAAATGTTCTTGCCGGTTGAACTTGTTACGGCTCTGCACTCAGATGTTACAGCAACGAGTATTCACTTATGTCAACCAAAACACAGTAAATTGAAGTTGGTTACTGACTAAAAGGCAATGAGAAACTTTAGTTATACGTTGATAATCGAGGTAAAACTAATAAACTTTCAACAAGAGGGAGGAAGTGATTATCACGAATCTTTATCCGTTTCGCATAAAATGCAAAGAGACTGAACGATATCATCTTTACATAAACCTTCCTATCAGTTTTCACTTCAATATCCTTTCTTTCTTGTCTCTCTCTAATATCTGTAATTCTTATCAGATGGTATATTTCTAGCCACCTTAATGTAAGCGCTCAGGTGCCGTGCATATTTCTTCAAAAATACGATTGCTTGTTGTTGCTGTTGTTTTATAATTGTTTCAAATACTTTTTTCTGATACAAAGACTTTTATAAATCTCATTCTGTGAGGAAAGACAGCATGGCTTTAAGTTAATATATTCATGTGAAACTCAGTTAGTTATTTAAGATGAAATGGACAGGGGATGCCTCATTAAAGGTGTAGCAACAAAGTGAGCAATTAAATTCTGATAAATAATGTAAACATCTTTGGAGCGGATAAAAAAGTGATTTGCTGGGTAGAAGAATTCTTAAAAGGTAGAAAGTAAGGTGTTAGGGTACGAAATGCGGTATCAAAAGACCTGGAAGTGAGAGTACCACAGGATAGTGTATTGGGAACATTACTATTCATTATTCTCATACAGTCAAAAGTTAAATTACTTGCAAATGACTTAATCTATACTAATATTATAAATGAGAAAGTAACTCTGTCTCTGTCTCTTTGTTACGTTACCATGGCTAAACGGCCAATCCGATCGTGAAGAAATTTGAAAAAGAGATGCTATTCGACAACGGATACTATTATTCTGTATAAATAATACATATTGTCATGGAATTTTTAAAAATTACTAAACGGCGATAGACAGACGCATAACATGTGTATGTCTCTGTAATAAGGGCGTTCGCCGGGAAACGCAACCCACTGTTAGCGCTACAAGGAAGAAACTGCTCCCGGCGAGCGAGCGGTCAGCTTCCGGCATTGTTCGACCTTCGGCCGCGGACTATTTCATAATAATTACGCTTCATAAACTTCATAAACTTGTATGTGCTAAGCATTTAAATGTGACGTAATTCATTAGCTTACCTTATAAAAGATGCTGGAAGTGTTGACCCTCTTTTGTGTAATGCACATTTCACATCTTCTGAACATATTTCGAGACACACGCTGTCCTAACTGACTTAATGATTTTTTGGGTGACTGTTCTAGTCGAAAAGCGATATCGTCAATTTTCTCCTCTGTGAGAATACGGTTGACCGACAGTCTCTTTTTGTTAAAAAATGAACCCGTTTCTCTTACTTTTTTAACCAGACGCAGAATTGTTGATTTAGCTGGCAGTAAAGCGCCAGGAAATTCGCGACGAAATTTACTGCGACACTTTTTAAACGACTTCTTCTTCACATATGTATCGTAGAGAAATATTCTTTGTTGCAAACTGTAACGTACCATAATTTTACTCACACTCAAACACGGTACAGATTAGTAAGAGTATGAAGCCCCAAACCAGCCAAACCGCAAAGAAACGTTTATTCACAACACTGATTAATAAGAGACTGAAGTCACAAACTAGCTACAATGCAAAGAAACCGTTCTTAACAATGTAAGGGTCCCATTATACTGCGTCACTGCACTGTTGGGGCAGTGGAGGTGTTATGCGGTGATTCACGGTGCCGTGTGGCGGGAGTTGCTGGCACCACTGTCCGAGCAAGTTGCCGACGGCAACAGACTGGGAGGGTAGCGTTTTCCGGCGAACGCCCTGTACTTTCCAGATTAGCGGTTTGGTAGCTCAGTGGTTAAACCACTTGCTTAATAATTTTCAAGCGTGGATTCCGGTTCAAATCCCAGTGGAAGCAACATTTTTAAGAATGGTTTTTGATTGTATGAGCCACACCTGCGGTCAGTTGTTCGGATTCCATGTTAAATTGTAGATCCCTCAAATTTATGGGTGCAATGCGTGGCAAATCGTAGTCATTCTAACAATGCCGTACATGTACACTTTTTTACGCTATGTTGATCCCTCAGGTTTTGTTTCTCTCGCAGTAGTCTGTGTGTGATCTGCACTAATAATATCATAAATGCGAAAGTAAGTCTCTGTCTCTCAGTTACGTTTTGTTGACTAAATGGCTATACCGATACTGATTTAATTTTGCAAGGAAATACTTAGTATCTGAAGGAAGGACATAGGACATTTTTTTCGGTATGAATAACTGTTTTAGTCACAAAATTTTGACAAATTATCCAATGGTGACAGACAGAGGGATGCGTGTGTTAATCTGTGTGTTACATCGGTTGCTCAAGCTGTGTTTCTCGCGCAGTCTGTTAGTGTATCATTTGTTGCTAAATTTCGTTTTGAGACAAAACTTGTCGTTTAGTATAGATGTCGATTTCCTCTGCACTGTACTATTACTTTGTGCCTGCCTAAAAGTTTCTGGCATTAGTTTGTCGTCTGCCAGCCAGAAAATCCCATTCCAATCTATGCAACGATTCAGCGACGCTTTCAATAGGACTGTGGCAAGCAGGCACAAAACGAGCGGCTCATCTTTGTATTTTCTCTATCGTGTCAATCAATCCCTTGCGATAACAACAATAATGTAAACGTGAAAGTGCGAGAGCTTTGTACGCTATCTACTTTAGTAACTGTAAGTAATTCAAATCATTGATATTTTTAACTTTTCATGCATTTTCGCAGTGGGATTTTTGTTTAATACTTTTTATATTACCTCTATTAAAATATCATGAATATTTTATAATTTTGTTGGTTGTATGATCTTGTGTTGGTCTGCTCTCAGCCAGCTGCTGTTGGCAAGAGATCTGACGCCCCACGTTTCCTATTCGTTTTTATATATATCGTTTTACGCCTCGTCGAAATCGTGTTCATCAGAGGCTTGAAAGGACTAGGGACAAGGAACAGGAAGCAATTCGGTAATGGCATTTTGAAGGAAGCATCCCGGCATTCGCCTTGAGTTATTTGGGGAAACCATGAAAAACCTAAATCTGGATGCCTGGACGGGGATTCAAACCTGCGCGGTGTCCTCCCGAATGTGAGGCCAGAGCGTTACCGCTCACCCACCACGCTAGGTGTTTCCTATTCTCCGTATTACTCTGAGTTAGCTATGGGATGTCTATCTTTTTTCCCCAAACAGAAATTCGATTTGAAAGATCGCGGTTTTGACTCGATTAACAACAGAGAAAAAAGCCAAAGCGGAGCTGGGGAGCTTCAGGGATGTTTCCTTCATGTATAAAACTTCATATCTGGTGAAAGTATTCTGGAGGGGGTTTCTTTAAGGATTTAGTAACAGAATAGCTTCTGAGTAAGCAAAAAGAAAAATGTCTAAAAACAGGAAGTTTATCGATAGATCTTGTATATGTTCTAAATACTGCCATTCACGCAGAAACAATATGAAGAACAAAAAACGGGAATCGAGTCCTTCATTCTCTCATTTGTTAAGTTTACCTGAATTAATTGTTGTTTTTTTTTTCCCTTACGGCTTTATGCCGCTTAGTGATTGGGGTGTATAGAAGTGACAAAGGATTGCGAGCAAGGATGGGGAAGGAAATCGGCCACGACCTTTTTGAATGATCACCTCAACATTTACCTGGAATGATTTCGGTAATCAGTTGAAAACCAAAACTTCAATTAAACAATTTTATTCTACTGCACGATGTCCTTGAATAATTAATTCTCGACTGTACGCTTAAATATTTCTGCCCCCAGAAGACCTAGAGAGGGTGTCCTGGTAATTTTTTGTGAAGGAGGAATCCCACCTGCTTGTTTAAAGTTTCCCTTAGCTTTAAAAATTAGGATCAACTTGCATTAGCTTCCTTCGGGATTATTGTTTGTAGGCCGTTATTCATTGCTGTAGCCCCTTGCGCTGAAAACTCAATTAAGAAAATTGCGCAATAAATCATTGATTCCTCATTTGGTGTTCATGGCCAAATGTAATAAACAATCCTGTAATTACTACTTCGAATTGTGGAAACATTAATAAAGTGGAGCTCATCTTTAGATTCACGTTCATTTGATTATTTTAAATGTTTCCTTTTTTTTTCTTTTTAAAAAAAAAAAAAAAAAAACTATCCTGATTCATTTGAATGACATAGCTCTTCCGTACTGACGCAGCACCAAACTGAAGTAGTATTCATCGTGTGTCTACTACCTGTTATCAGTCTAAGCTGCAAGTAAGATTCTCAAAGGTAAATAACAATATGGTGTCGTAGTTATTGCTTTAAGCTTTTAAAAAATACTTTAAGCTTTGATACAAACTGATGTACGAGGATGGTGCGAACGCCTGTTCTTCATGAAGCTACTGACACCTATCTATTAGGCATGAAAGAAAACCTTTCTTGCAAAGCGAACGAATTTTCGTTAACAGTTTTGGCAGATTAAAAATGAGTGGTCTGGTGGCTCAGAGGTTAAGCCTTCTTAATGGAGATCTAAAAGGTCCTCGGTTCAAATCTCTGTCTCCGTGGGAATTTTCAAGTCTATTAATCCGACCTTCACATCTGGCACAACTTCCCTGTGTAATGTGACGTACACCAGAATGCTTCCATGGTTCGGATTCAATGTTAGACTGTAGATTACCGGGTTACGTTAGGTAAGGGGGAAAGGAACTGGCCAGGCTACCTCTGATACAAGGCTTAGTACGCCTCATTCAGGAGGGTTCAACCAAACTTCGCATTGGTTTAGATTAAAAATAATGTCCTACCGTATGAAATTTTAGTTTGAAGCTTAATCGTGTAAAAACGGAGGTTGGCAAACAAGAGACACCACTTTCTTGGCCAAGAAATCTCTCTCTGTACTCAACGAAAATCTGGTCACGCAATCGAGGGAAAAACAATTTTTTTCTTATGGCCTTACGCCTCGTCGACGTCGAGGTCATTAGAGGCGGGATGGAACTGGGGAAAAGGAACAGAAAGGAATTCGGCTATGGAATTTTGAAGGAAGCATCCCAGTATTCGCCTGGAGTGATTTGGGGAAACCATGGAAAACCCAGATCTGGATACCCGGACGGGGATTCGAACAGGCGTCCTCCCGAATGCGAGGCTAGAGCCTTAACCGCTCACGCACCACGCTCGGTGGGAAACACAAAGCGAATATAAGTTGGTAAGTAATTACTTGCCGTAGATAGACTTGTTGCTAGAGAGTAGTGCAAACTGCATCGTCGATTGGTGCATAATTTGAAAATTTTACTGCTTTTTGGACGCATTTGCATTTGCACTTGTAATCTAAGTTCTTGAGTTAAACTGACAGTGAACGAATTGCATTTAAACACTCTAAAATTTGCAGCGTTACGTATCTATAATCACACTTTAACAGTTTACTGTAAACGATAATATATTTAGTGAGTACTTTAAATGAGTGGTCTGGTGGCTCAGTGGTTAAGGTGTATGACTGGTTGTCGAAAGGTCTCCGTTTCGAATCCCTGTCTCGGCGGTGATTTTCATGGTCCCTGAACCCCACCTTCACCTAGGGTACAGCTTGTTGTATATTTTGAAATACGTCAGAAAGCTTCCGTGGTTCGGATTACGCTTTTAACTGTTGGTTCGGTTAAAGATGCTACGATAGGTGCGGAATCCGCAGCAAATAAAAACCCTGCCACCAGGTCATTATGACCACTAGGAATTGTTATTATAGTACCTTAAATAGTCATAGACATTATCCATTCTCACCCAGGATATAGAGCAGTAGTGAGACGTAATTCCAACGATCCAACCCTTTAATTTCCCCACCATCCATGATTTTAATTTGATAGCATCTCCAAATAAAAGTCCTTAGTTTCGTGGACATTTTAAATCCGCTTGCAAGTTTCGTTGTCAGTCGCTCTAGAAACTTTGCTAAGAGGCATCATTCTGTTAGTAAGCGGCAAATAAAAACCCAAACGGAATATGCTTCCACTCACATTCAGAATCCATCATGGTTCAGAGGAGCTGAAAATTTCATTTCTGTAAAGCGTTGTGATGGCTCAGTGGTTCATCAAAGTGAATTAGAGATCACTTACAGAATAAACGACTGGGAAACATCCATAATTCATATATCAGAACCAGTGCAAGTTTCACGTGGCACAGGGGAGGATATTTACCAATGAAAAACTATTCACACTAGGACTTTGCCCGTCACCAATATGTCTGTGTTGAAATTTACAGGACACAGTCCAGCATCATTTGTTAGGATCTGAAGTTCCTAGTGTATCGAAGTTGAGGTGTACTCCCTCTTGTTGAGAATTAAATTAATTTTTGTTTGCATAAATTATCAGTAAAAATATTATTAATGATTGTAATTGCTGACATGAGGAATGTTCCTTTTCACAATAAAAACACCGTTGTATCTTCGTTTGAAACAAAATGGTTCTTCATCAAATGTTACTAAAAATAGTTTGACACAATTAAATAAACGTCTTAAAATCCAAGAATGGGTTCATTTTACATCAGTTCTCAGGGTTTTCTATATGTCCATTGATTAAGCTCAGCAGGGCAATGAGTTTTTCTCTACGGCGACACCGAGTTGATCAATACGATAATGAATTGCGGTGATCACCATATCGGCGGGGCCCATTTAGCAGAAGGCGCCGAGACTGCTGCCCGCAGTTATCCGACGCGATGATTCCATTTTGTGCAAGCCGTCCACTGGGATAAGAGCAACCACACACCACTCTTTCTGCAGGCTGGCCACGCACCCACCACACAGCTTGCAACCCACTGTACATCCCCACCGCGTCACCCTAGCGGCACGCTATTTCCTTCACTGAGAGCTACTCGGCCCAAGGTCACATTCTTAACGCAGCAGGGCAGTTACCGTTATTCCATTGTTCGCAATCTGCCCATCCCTGCAAGCTACGGGGCCAGATTCTAGCAAATATACTTCGATGTAGTGTGGCAATACACTACAAAGTGAACAAAAAACTAGTAAACTGTAACAGACAGAACATATCTTAATACTTTCACACCAGAGGATACATTAACCCCAGATATGACCACCAAAAGAAGTTCCCATTTCTGGCTGATTGCAAAGTACACCCATTACGTTATGCATAAGAGCAGGGGTGGCGCTAGGATTTTGGGGCCTGGGGTAATCAGTTGGGAGCCCCTTGGTGAATTCATTATTTTAGCTCTTCAATTTTTCGGGTGGGGGCCCCTATAGCCGGTGATCGCCCCCCCCCCCCCCCATCAGCCGATCAGCCGGTCGGGCCCGGGTACATTTAACTCGCTTACCCCACCCTAAGGCCGGCCCTGCATAACAGACTAGAGATGTCTACCGAAAACTACTGGTATAACTAATAGCCAAATGGAAAAACATGGTAAGACAAATTCGCACGTTTCATAATAGTCATAATGCCATACTGAAAATGAATGGTGGTTCAAAGAGTTATACTAACAGACTGAAACAAAAGGAACAACATCGATAGTGCTTCAAGCTGCAGATCGGAGAATTGACTGATACAATCAAGTTCAACACAATAATCCTCACTATCCTTTTTCTTTACACTAGCTACATTATCATCCGAAAAGTAAGAATTTTTATTTGATTTTTACTATATACAATGCTCAGTTCATCATGATAAAGAAAGAGTAATATTTTTATTTGATTTTTAATTTTTTTAAAGAATTATAATAATAATAAAGTGTGAACGAAGGCTTCCCTAGCGTGTCGCTGAAATATAATCTTCACGGGTTCACGAAGATTATTTTTCAATAAAGAAACTGTTTAGGGGACTCACTGGCGTCGGCTGGAATTTGAAAAAGTTCTTAAGTCGTCCTTTACCTCTCGCAAGGCTTGCTTGGTGTATGTGAAGTACGGCAGAACGCTTCTGTGATTCTGACTCCACATTAAACTGTGCGTTCCTTATGCCCCCGAATACTCCTCACACTAATCACTGGTAATCTGGGCTCACAATGAAGTAGCGTATCACAGCCAGGATACCTTTTATCGTTATCCGGTTATAGGAAATCCTTAAAGAGCTTCAAGTTGTCACGAGTCAATTGAGCATGGCGATTTCCTATCATGGCCTGGACCAACTTCTACCAGAGGACCCAAGCCAAATAGACACATTGTAAGGTAATTAAAGCTTATTTTTAGTCATTTTTGATGTTCTTATCTTATGGCGCTATTGCTACATAAATTTAACCGAGCGTGGTGGTGTAACGGCTAACGTTCTGGCCTCGCATTCGGGAGGACGGTGGTTCGAGTCCCCGTCCGGGCATCCAGATTTGGGTTTTCCATGGTTTTCCCAAATCACTCCAGGTGAATGCCGGGATGCTTCCTTCAAAAGGCCATGGCCGAATTCCTTCCCATTCCTTGCCCCCCAACCTTTCCCGTCTCTAAAGACCTCGTAGTTATAGGAGACGTAAAGCAGTTAAAAAGCTACATAAATTGTTGAAACAGAGGCGTTTAGTGAAAAAAGCCGCACTCTGTAGATACGACAGCCAAACTGCATAAGGTCAAGGAAGTTAGAGAAGAGTATAAGTAGAAATTAGTGGGCAAGATGGACGTCTTTCATCGCCTAGTAGGCAGAGGGAGTGTATGCTCGTTTCAGAAATTTTAGTGTGCCGGGATGCTGCCTTCAAAAGGGCATGGCTGAATTCCTTCCCGTTCCTTGACCCCATCCCGCCTTTAATGACCTCGACGTCAACGAGGCATAATGCCATAAGTAAAACCAAAAAACATAATGAAAGAAAAGTAGTGAACCGTAGCCTTTCAGAGAGTGAAAGATAGTTTTGCTTGGTAGTTGAATTCCTTGGAAGGCTGATGGGGAGCAAGTAAAGGTTCGGCCGAAAGTTGTTTGGCATCGTAATGACTTTCAGAAAATTTATGAAGGGCTGGGAATGGAGACCTAGTGCTTAACTTCAATGTCTGAAAGTGCAGCTACCTTTAATATTTTGTAGATGACCAGTATAACTTCAGGAGTATTTAGAGGCGATTCAGCCAAGCTTTATTTCAGTTTTAAATTTGTTTCGTTTCACAACCAGAAAAAAGGGTTCGAGTGGACAATTTAAGTGAAGGTTGAAAGATTGCGTGATATCTCAATATAGAAGTTTTGAATTGTTAATTATCGCTTATTCAGAGGAGGGAACATAGTCCGATGCGTTGACAGGTAGTGAGATTAAATTATTAAAGACTCGTATGAAACTATTCATGGAGACATATAAAAGGTATTAATTTTTTTGTGAACAGATATAGGGAACTTTTTTAGGAGTGTTTACATAAGAGAGAAAGAATATTTTTGAACCGTGTTGTTGAGAAAGCAACTGATAGTACATTTTTCATAATGGTGTAATGAGATTTTTGAAGTGAAAACTTCTATAGGCGCGCCAGGCGATGTTTGGACGGGAGTAAAGCTATGAGTTCGCGGCTTCCGTCAATGACACGCTATGACGTGCTGCGCGTATGATTTGCGCGTTGGACGCCTTTTGGATGGGTAAAACTTATGAGTTTGCGTCACCAACATGCTGTAACAGCAGTATATCTGTAGCTATAAGTATGACGTGTTGCGTTTGGACAGCAGTGAAAGTATAGATTATACTTGTATCTAATATATAAAAATGAATGTTTGGGTTTTTTTGTTTTTTTTTTTGTATTTTTGTTATTGTTGTTTGTTTGTTTTTTTTTTTTGTTTTTTTTTTTGCCAATGTTCTTCATATGAACACACATTTTCTATCTGGTTTTGATGGAACATTGCATGCGTATACTTAAAACAAATAGAAAAATACTGTTTACGTTTGATTTACAAAAACCTAAACCGTCTCTACATTTCCCCCTCACCTTAATTTCTGTCCACGTTGTTTATACAAACCCACAGTTTTCATCCGATTTTGATAGTACTTAGCACACGTATACTTCATAGCAAGGCGGTCTTGTATCTCAGCGGTTAAGGTGCTTACCTTTGAGAGTTTCTTTCTTTGGTCGCGAGTTCAGATCCTGTGGTGAGCAGGAATGTTTAGTTGTATTTGATTATATGAGCTACCACGAGACGCTCCGTGGTTCTGATTCCGCGATAAACTGTAGGTCCCTGAGGAAAAGAATTGGCCTTCCTGTCTCTGACACAACAGCTTGGTACATCTCCTCCGGGAAGTTTTGACCAAGCTTCAGATTGTGGACTAAGTTAGAATTTTAGTTTTTGAAGTGAAAACTTCTTTAGTGCGTTGAGCGATTTTTGGATGGGTAAAATCTTATGAGTTCGTGCCACTGACATGCTACTGTTAACAGTATATCTGTTGCGGTCCGGTGGCTCAGTGGTTAAGGTGTCTGGTGATCTAATGGGCCCCTGGTTTGAATCCCTGTCTCGACGGGGATTTTCATAGACCCTTAACCCGACGTTCACGTATGACACAGCTTGCTGTGTATTGAGAAGTACTCTAGAACGCTTTCGTGGTTAGGATTCCACGTTAAACTGTAGGTCCCCTTTAACCGGTACCGTTACCGGGTTAAGTTAAAGGGGTTACGACAGGGGCGGAATGCGCAGCCAATAGAAACCCTGTCACCAGGTCATTACGACCACACGGAATTATTATTATTTAGTATATATGTAGCTATAAGTATAACGTGTTGTGCGTATGGTATATATACTTTTAAGTTTTCTCTTCTGTTGGCAGTCTCCAATAATTCCAATTTTTTTTTTTTTTTTTTTTTTTTTTTGGTTTAATGAATTTATTATCCGTTCAGCAATATTGCTATACAGGACGAAGTTGAATTTTACAAAAAACATAAGTTACATATTGTCATGGTTGAGGTCAACCCACAGGGCCCCTCAGTGACTACAATACAGTGATACAATAATATTTATAACAATGTTGGCAACATGAACGTCAGTATTAAAGTATTAAAAACAGTTATCAGAATTAGAACAGTAATCAAAACAGTTAAAATGAACTTGGTTTAAAATAATTACACTTTTTTATATATATACATTTTATATCGAGCGATGACAAAACTCTGATCTACACTTAACAAACGAGATGTCTAATGGAAGGTGACAGGCCACACGGTATTTAATTTATTTGCTGGTTCACTTCTTCGGAATCACTGCCTGATAGAAAAATATCTTGAGGAAGGCGTTTTTTTAGCCTAGTTTGGCCGGTTCTTTTCCTAATTTGTAAAATTTCGCACCAGGAACTGTACTCATTCGTTTAATGAAATGTATTGTTTGTTGTTTTATAAATTCGTTAATGTGAGCAATATTTAATTCTCTGTGTAGCTGGCTATTTCGTACATACCATGGTGCGTTCACTGCTAATCTGAGAAGTTTGTTTTGAAATATTTGTATTCTATGTAATTTGCTACGGCTAGCACATCCCCATATAGGGCATGCATATGTTATCAGTGGCCGTAATATCATTTTGTAAATTAGCAGGCAGCACCCTGTTTTTAATGATGATTTTTTGTTTAATACAGGATAAAACTTGTGTAATCTGGCATAGGCTTGGTTTAGTTTATTGTTAATGTGTATGTTCCATGTTAAGCGCCTGTCAAGATCGACTCCTTGGTATTTAATAGATTGATCATTTGGATTCCATGCTATGTTATTTTCCCATGATGTTTATCTCCGGGGGGTTTGGTGGGCGTCTCAGAGTGAAGATTTATAATTGCCAATTGTTTTTATTATTATTATTATTATTATTCGCGTGCTGTGGAATCGTCTGATAAATTTATTTCGATTTGAATATCGGTCGGTGCGCCTATTTGTGAAAGAAAGGTCAGTTTTAAGTATAAGTGTTTCGTATAAAGAAATTTACCTTGACACCTTTTCTGTTTCTGTTTTTTTAGTTTCAGGAAACTGAAGTTGCGCTATTGAATTCAGTCACCGACCGTATAACACTTATTACTCCTTTTAACTACACCACAAAGCCGACCCAAGTAGCGCGGCGCTAGCGATCTGGGTTCATGTTACAAGGGTCGCCGATTCGAGTGCCGCCCAGAGTATTGGTGGTTTTAATTAAGTGTTGTGTATGTCCTCTGTTGTCCTTTCATTAAGTCGAGTCAATGGCGGCACTGCTTACCATTTTCTCAAAGCGATTCGGGTCATTTTTGAACCTCAATTTCTTCTGTCATATTCATGCTACATGTCCCAAATTTCTGTTATGCATGGATATCAGCAATCTTAGCAAACGCACTAAATTTTATTTCGTTACTGTTCTTAGTTCGGATGTTATTTGGATGCAAACTTCAGCGATTTTGTTCCTCGCTCACTCACTCACTGACTGACTGACTGATGATCATAAAAACTCTAACGCACTTCCCGTAGCCGTAGAAAGTTGAAATTTGGTACACAGATAGCATTTTACCCACATATTATAAGAAAAGTCTGAAACTTAAATCGCTTTCTACCCTGATAACTTAATATACCTCAGATTTTCATTGTAGAGTGAACTTACTAAGTTTAACTAATGTTTTAAATTTTACTTCTTTCCTTTTCTTACTTTGGAAGTTATTGAAATTCAAAATTTTATTTCGACCGTAACACCCCGACATCAAAATTCCATTGTACTTCCAGTAATCCTAGAAACAAATAATTTTAACATATATATGGCTTCTTCCCTAAATCATAATAAAAGTCTAATATTGGAGTTTTCCTACGTATTTACTTAATTACAATCCCAAACATGAAAAATTCTGGCACATACTTGCGGCTCCGGATGAAGCTATATGCCTGGGAATTTTTTAATCCATAGAGATAATAGGGTTTAACTAATATCTTAAATTTTACTTTGTTCCTATGCTTAGTTTGGAAGTTACTAGTAATTTGTTTATGGTGTTTGTGAAACTAAAGGCGATTGCTCGGCTACGGTGCACATCCATTGTTTTCAGAGAGTGGGGCATTGTTAGTAACGTATATTGATGTCTTAAATTCTGAAATGTTCTTATTCGCCGATTTTCAAATCGAATCATTACATTTGAGCGGCGATTCAGAGAGAATAAGCGATAAACTTACAAAAAGAAATGAGATCCCACAAAAACAAATCTTGTAAAAATAGGCCAAGTCTCGTGTTCATGTAGTGACAAAAAGTTATGAGATCTTCTTCTGAGCAAAGTCTACACTGTACAGTGTGTATTCAGTTTACGTTATGAAACATAATGGTTTCTCTCGGTGTCATAGATCGTTTATCGAGGATAAAAAAAACTTGATGACATGACCATTATGCACGTCATAATTTTACTGAAATTGAGGGCATAATATATGTACTTGTCAAATTCGAAAAAGAGCGAGGGAAATTTTGGCTTTTACATATTTATAAGTTTGATAAAGCAACACATTTAAGGTATTTATATAGGTTAATTAATACATTTCGTGTATAATGGCCAAGTCATCGGATTTTTTTTTAATCCTAAATGAACGATCTATGAGACCGAGGGAAACCACTCTGTTTCACAAAGTGAACTGAATACACACTGTAAAGTGTAGACTTGGCTCAGAATAAGATCTCATAACTTTTTGTCACTGCACGAACACGGGACTTGGCCTATTTTTACAAGAATTGTTTTTGTGGGTCAACTATACTTGAAGATTATAATACAACTGAGGAAAAATGAAAAGAAACACAGATGCTGGCTGAGTGGTTACAAAAGCCGAATGTCATTTTTATTTTAAATAGTAATTGGGGACTGCCGACAGAAGTGAAAACTTAAAACTATGAATATCATTCGCGCAACACGTTATACTTATAGCTACAGATATACTGCTATTACATCTACTTCTACATCTACATCTACATCTACATATATACTCTGCAAATCACAAAACTGTGGGTGGCAGAGGGTGCTCAGCACCAAACCTAATCTCTTTGTTGTGCATTCCAATCCCTAATGGTACGAGGAAAAAAGGAATTCATATAAGAATCAGTGCGGCACCTTATTTCTCTAATTTTATCTTTCCTGTCATGCCGACCCAAATAGGTTGGGGGACGAAGTATTTCACTACACTCGTAAGTGAAAGTGGGAGTACGCATGTTTACCAATAAGTTTATACGAAACGTGCGTCGTCTATCTACCAGAGACTCCCAGCCTAGTTTACTAATCAGTTCCGTAACGCTTTCATAAGGACTGTAGCAAGCGGTCACGAATCAAGCGGCTCTTCTCTGTACTTTCTCTGTACTCTCAATCAGCCCCTTACGAAACGGATCCCAAATGGCACAACAATAGTCCAAATGTGGACGCACAAGAGATTTGTACGCTATCTCCTTTGTTTGTTCATTACAATTTTTCAAAATTCGACCTAGGAACCGCAGCCTGGAATTAGCTCTACCTACCAACGTATTAATATGTAAGTCCCATTTCATGTTCCTTTGTACTGTTACTCCCAAATATTTCATAGAATCGACCACATCAATACCTGAACTGTTTACCTCGTATTTCTGAACAATTGGATTCTTTTGTTAGTTATGCTCATTGTCTTACACTTTTTACAATTTAGTGTGAGTTGCCACTCAGCGCACCATGCCAAAATAATATCCAGATCACGCTGAATTTCTAAGCAATCGGCCAAATTCCTTACTTCCCTATAAATAACCGCATCATCAGCAAACAATCTAAAAAGGCTTTTCACTTTGTGTCCGAGATCGTTTATAAAAATTAAGAAAAGAAGTGGTCCTATTACACTTCCTTGAGGTACACCCGATGTAACATCTAGATTAGAAGAACTTTCTTCTTCAACGACGACATACTGCGACCGACCAGTTAGAAAATCCTTATCCATTCTCAAAGCTGATCCGATATACCGTACGCTCGTAGTTTCGCTAAAAGGCGGTTGTGTGGCACAGAGTCAAAGGCTTTCTGAAAATCTAAAAAAATTGCATCTACTTGTGAACCTGCATCAATAACTTTCATTACATCGTGTGTAAATAGGGCCAGCTGTGTTTCACATGATCATTTCTTCCGAAATCTGTGTTGATTTGTTGTAAGCAAATTATTTCATCTAGGAAATTCATAATGTTCGAGCATATAATATGCTCCATGACTCTACTACAAACAGATGTTATAGATATGGGACGATAGTTTCCAGGGTCGCTTCGATCACCTTTCTTGAAAATCGGAGTTACTTGCGCTATTTTCCAGTCTGAAGGTACTTTTCGCTCTTCTAGGGATTTACTGAATATATCAGACAGAAATGGCCCGATTTCCGCCGCATACTCTGAAAATACTCTTACTGGAATAA